>JAVTVJ010000811.1:0-600000 GCA_034509425.1 Eopsaltria australis
GTTGTTTTGCAGCTTAAATGGCTTTTTGATCACCATCCACAAAAAGCCCTGTCTAGTTTCTTACTTATGAATCTTCTCACTTTTCACAATTTCTGTTTATTTCATTTCCTGTTAGTATGACTAGAATTAAATGTCGTTTACTTCCTATGAACATTACTCATATTTGCTTAACTGCTGCTAATGTTAAGCTTTCTCTTAAGACTGTTCTCTACTACTTCTTTTGTTTCCTTATCCTGTTTGATTCACTTTGGTTTTCTGAAAAATAAGAGATCTTCCTGAAGAAGTGCAGTACTTGTCCTCAGAAACATGATTTGATAAACAACAGAGAAGTTTAGAGAGATTTTACAAAAAGTGAGGGTGACAACACTACTGTTAGGACATAAAAAAATGAGATACCCTAGTACGTCCCTTGGACAGAGTAGTTTGGAGAAGAGAAGCTCCTAGCATTCAAAACTGAGTCTTCCCTAAAAAGTTGTAATGAGCACACAGGTAAGCCCTAAATACCCACCAGAGTTTCAACTCTGTTTCTTATGACCTTCTATTAGTATAATAGAAACACTTGGAGCTGCCATAGATTTTGTGCAAGTACAGAACTATTATGAGCCAGTTTTTCAGACAAGGGTACCTAAATTACCCACACAAACTCAGCACAAAGGCATCCTGAGATCCAGTACCGGTAGCCTCAGTAGTCATAAACGTCAGGGGAACAACAGAACAGCACAAACAGATGGTATCAGCAGCTCCAGCTTACATGTTATACACACACTGCTCTGGTTAGGAAAATAAACTCACATAAATGAAATAGACAGTGCAAAGAAAATGAAAGATCACTGGATGTCCAGGACTGGATGTCAGTCTGGTGCTTTTCCTGTCGTTGCACATGGAATCCCTGCATTTGTTCACCTGCTTTTCGTGGTGCCTGTTTGGGTGCCCCTCAACCACCTTTGCTGAAAAGCAACAAAGGTTTAGGTCAGAAGTGACCTCTGGAAGCCACCTTGTCCTACACTCCTGTTCTAGAAGGGCCACCAACAGCTGCTTGCCTGAGACTGTGTCTAGTCAGGTTTTGAGTACCTCTGAAGATGAGACTTCACAACCTTTCTGGCCAACTTCGCCAAATTTTTCACCACAGTAGAAAATTGTCATGTGTTCAGATGGAGTTCCAGGGATTTTAATTTTTTCCTATTGCCTCTTGTCCTGTCACTGGGCACCACTGAGAGGAGCCTGGCTCTCTTCTTTACTTCCTCTTTTCAGGCATTTGTACACATTGTGAGACCTCCTTAACTCTTCCCCAAGCTGAACAGCCCCAACTCTCACTGCCTCTCCTCAGACAAAAGATGCTCCAGTCCCTTAATTATCTCTGTGGTACTTCACTGGGAGGTCTACAAATCCAACTCCCTCAGAAGTTTTTCACTTTATGCCTTACATAAACCTCATAAAAACTCTAAGGTGTTAAATAAAACAGAAATCAGACTCAAACCCAGATAAAGAAGACAAACTAAACCAAATCAACCCAAAACAAAACAAAGCAAAAAAAACCAAAAAACAAACAAAAAAAAAACCACACAAAAACAAACAAACAAACAAACAAAACTTCGTTTTCCCTGGGCATTTGCACCCCTTTGCACTTTATGTATAACAATTTCTGAGTAAGCTTCAAATGTAAATTGCTATAAAACATGCTGCCAATCCTCTGTCATTCTCTGGCCTGGCTCAAGTGGTGGATCTCCCTGTACTACTGACCTGCTTTGGTGTTTCAGTTTGGTGACAGATAGCTGACAATTACCTGTCAAGCTAGTTTGACTTCAGAAATCTGATAGGAAGATTCAGTACATTCAGTCTTTTGAGAGACAGATTACAGAGTATACTCAGCATCCATCTTGAAACCACCAAGGTACTAGTACTAAAATTTGTATTTGTGCATAGAAATAAACAACAAATAAACAGTTTTCTAAGCAGTAGCATCTTTTATGGCCGACTATTAACTGATTCAAAACAATATTCAGTGCTATCTGAGTAACTCAAGATATGTCTCAAATGTCCAGTTATGTAGCTAAAAATTAGTAATCACTTCCTGGCTGGACAAGGAGCCAAATTTGACATGAAACCTTAATCTATATAGCCTTTACTAGTCAAATTCATGCAGTCTTGTATTTGATAACAGAGATTATCAAATAAACATACAAAAAAACACTTGAGCATGTTCACATCGTTCCCATCAGCCAGTCAAGTGATCTCACTTAGCAACAGTGATTCAGTCCCCAAACTCTTTAGAAAACATTTGTTTGCCATCACCAAACTCACACCAGGAAATCCCTACACAGCAGTATTTCTGCAGAGGGTACAGATGTGCTCAGCAATAATAGCTCAGCCTGCCCACGTGGGCAGGTGGCTATTCCAAACTCCTTGTTTCCTCTTGTGACATACAGGAGCGTTGAAAAGCCTGTGACCTGCTTTCTCTTGTGATGCCATCATGGCATTATAATAAGTTTGTACTAAAATAACTAAAGGAAAAAGCCAACCTCATGGAAACCTGGGTCCGGTTCTGGAGGAGGAGGATGTCCACAGCTGCTAGGCTGGTAAAAGTGTGTCAGTTTGTGTGGAACAACTCTTATGCTGGAAAGCTTGTCCTCCTTCTACTTTTGTGCACCAGTTTTTCAGTATTCTCTCTTCCCATGATCTTTTTTAACCTTCATTCTTGCTTCTTTTTTCAAAAATTTTTTAAAGGTTCTTTTTCCCCTCTGTTTTCTCAACCCAGGACATTACTGAGCATCTTGGCAATGCCAGCATTGGCTGCCCATACAGCTCCATGAGTAACACCACCTGGGAGCTGGGCTGGAAGACTGGCATTGAATCTCTCAGCTGATATGCCCATGCTAATGGCATGCAACAAATTAAACCACAATATGAAAAATCATTTTTTTTTTTTTTGTTGGCAAGAAGAGTCTTTCATTTAAAAAAAAAAAACAAACAAAAAAAGCAACCTCAAAAAACCTATGTAGAAAATGCTTGCAGTGTATTTCCATAGTTTCAGTAAAGAACTGAAGTAATCCATTTGGTTTGGAGCTGAAGTTTTTCTGTTTACTGAGAGCTGAATCTCAGCTTTAGCTGGGCAACAAAGCAAACCTCCCGCACAGGAAAATGTGAAAAACTTGTCATCTCTCAGGTGAAGTCTTTCACAAGTGAGATGTGTTCCAAAATCCAAGCCACTGCTGGACTCTGTTGGACTCTCCAGCAGGACATCTGCCACTTTGACTCTCCAGTGTGGGACCAGAGAACAAAAGCTAGAGAAGCAACAGTGCAGCAGGCAACAAAATTATTTCCCAGAGTGCTTTTCCATTTGGAAGTGCTGTTCTCTCTGCAGTGAACTTAAACCTATTGGCAATAAATGTGCTTCCCTCTTTTACTTTTCCCTCAGAAGCATCCTCAAGTCCTTCAGCCAGAGGTTGCTGCCAGGGAACATCTCCCCAGCTTCCACTCAACAGCACCTTCATGGCTCCAGACTTTCTCTTCCCACTGTGCATCTTCCTTCTTTATGAAGTGGTGCTTTCAATGAACCTCATCAGTACAGGCATTTTGGGGGGGAATTTTACTTATTAATTATCAGATATGGTGACATCTGGTATTTCTTTGCTAGAAAAGATATAGGAGCCAAATAATGATTTACTTATGAGAGCATGTAAAATCCAATGGCACAGGTCATTACAGGAGTACCTGATGGTGATATAGAGCCTGAGTTTCTTTTGACAGGATTTATAAAACAGAGATTGCATTGTGAAAACTTCTAGAAGTTATAGAAAAATAAAATATCACAAAATATAACAATAAATAAAAAAAGATGCCACAGATATCAAAATATCCATTGAGATTTTCAATTTTGATCAGGAAACCTTTGATGATTTTTCCAATGGAAACAACAGAAAAACTCTATTTTAGAAACTTAGGAAATTTATTTTAGAAACCTAAGAAAAAAGTAGAATATTGGTTATATCTACCTTCAGATAACTTGCTTGGTTGGAGTTTCACTCTTTAGCCTATTTTCAGGGTCTACTTTTTATTTAGTGTGTAGCACAGTATGTAAACACATGAACAACAATTTAAATTACAGAAATGTTTTAACAGATATCCTCTTTAGGAACTTCTTGAACAAAACAGAAATATTCCATCTCTTAATATTTGTAGATTTAGTAGAGCTTTCAGGGAATCATTATATGCAAAATTACGGTTACAGACCTAAGCAATGGCTTTGCAAACTCCCATCCATCCAATTAATATTGTTAATATGACAGAAGTTTAAATTATCAAATATGCCTGTAGGGGTGAAGCAAAACTAATTAGTAAGTTTTTAGCATTCTCCATATGAAAATAGCTAGTTTTGACTTTTTAAATTATATATATTATTATATTATTATATATTTATTATAATTATCTGCAGAAAACAACAAATGGACACCTTTTTTGGTTTTTTTTACAATTTTATATCAGTGCTGGGCTTATCAGTTTTTGAATTTCCAGGAGAAAATCACTCTTATGTAGAAAAGCAGAAAAATATTTTAAAAATCCAAGTAAAAAGACCTTTCAAACTTAATAAAATCTTCAAAGCTGCCATTTGCTACAAAGAATAAAAACAAAAAAAAAAATCCTATGCTATAATTTTTCTGATTATTTGTATTACTTAGGTCACCAGAAAGAGGTTAATTCTATAGCTTACTGTGTGGGCTGGAAAAATCACATGGCAGCTTTTATTTTCATTGCTTTTTTTGCCCATCTCTAAAAATTTTCAGTACTTGTACCTATTTGTGCAGAAGTTTTTATGAGGTCCAAATACACTCTTCATGGGTTGTAAAAGGTTTCCTCTCATTTCCAGGATTACGTTAGATGATTTGAAAGCAAATTTTTACACATGAGAATTCTTTTTTTTTTATAAAAGGCACTTTTATACCATATTTCACTTCATTCAGCTCAGCAGCTCTATAAAATCCACATTTGTTGCCTTGATCTTCAGCTAACATGATTCAAAACTCTCAGGAAAGCCCTGCAAAGTATTCCAGGCCTGAAATGTTTGCCCAAGCCTCTAAAGACATAAAAGTTTATTTTTAGCAATCTGTCACTTTGGAAAATAAACATTTTATTTATTATATACTCCTGTAACCACACAGCAAGAACAGGAGATAATTTATCAATCTCTCTTATCTCAGTTCTGATAATGAGGTTAGAGAATATGCCTAACCCTGCCAGACAAAACTTCATACCGCAGGTCTAAGAAATTCTCTGGTTTACTCTTCAGCAGTGGAGAAAAAATGAGTTGCTCCTGTCCTCCTATTTTCAGAGAAACCCGACATATTAATCTCCCCCAAAAAACATTCTCTATAATTTATTCATACCCAGAGTCACTGGGTTACCAACAGAAAGAGAAGTCCATAACTGCAAGTACCAATGGAAAACAGTTAGGAAATGAAAATGGAAATCTAATGCAGTTACATTCTTACTGCCAAAAGGCTTCCAAAGTAAAATGGCACAGAAAAAGCTTCTTGATTCTGGTTCTTTCAATTGCCCTTAGCCTGACCCATCAGCAGCACAACACCCTGAAGTCCATGCCTGGAACTGGTAAGGCTGAGCAGCCAAGGCTGGAGCCTGTGCTCATTTTCCAGGGCTGATTGAGGGACCAGGCTCTTGTCTGCCTGCCCCCCTTACTGCTGGCAGGGCTGGAGACAGGCTCTGGGAGTGCCCCTGGGCAGCACCTCCGCTTAGCTAGCTGCATTTCTGGCACCAAAGCTAGGGCAGATGACTCATATAAGGCTACTATCAAAATGAGGAGAATACGTGATGTTCTAGCAATTTGCAGGATCAGAGTCTTGGTCACTGATTTGTTTCGAGTTCCCAGAAATTCAGGTCATGTAAGAAGTGAATCATTGGCAGACATTAAAATGAGAGCACAATGACAACACTGAGTAGCTCCCTGTTTTGGAGGCTGCAAGCTGATATGTCAAGTTCGACCAGATATCTCCTGTGCAAGTGACTGTCTTGCATTATCTGAGCCATATGTGGTTCCCATCAAGCCAAGATGCTTTCCTAAACTTAATTCAACTTTTTAATTTTTCATATAGGAAAAATTAACATGGTGTTAATTTTCATGTTAATGACTACAAAATAATCATATTTTTTGCCAGGTGCTGTCCTTGACAAACAAGCACTCTCTATTTTGGGGTACTGAAGTAAAAATAAGCCCCAGAATTGATAATCTCTAAATCTGGTGATATCTACCTAAAATCTCAGTCACACAATTTATTTATTTATTTGGTGACAGAATATGAAAAAGAGATAATCTTAAATTTCTTCCCCTATTCAACACTGTCAGGACCCACATTATATGGGTAACTACTAAAGGAGAAAAGCTGGTCAAACCAGAAACTTTACAGATGTGTTTGATAAGGAGTATTAACCTAAGACAAGGCCTGTATAGTTTTAGACCAACTATAAATACAAGGTCAGTGCAAAAACAAACAGCATCTAAACTTTATTTTGGAACGTCTGCTTCCCAAACAAGTGTTAATACATTAGATTTTCACCAACAAGCCTTTCATCAGAACAGTCCAATTCATCCAATTCATCACTTCCATTTTAGCATCTGTGTTGAAACCTTTCTTTTTTTTTTTTTTTTTTTTTTTTTTTTTTTTTTTTTTTTTTTAATATAATTAACACCATAAACACACAAACTACAAGCCTGATCTTACACACTTTGAAGCCAACGGGAGTTTTCTTTCTGCCTTCTGTAGCGCAGGACCAGACACAGATACAGGGTGAACTGATTCATTGGGGAGCTCTTACATCACAAGGCCTAATCAGAAAGTCAATCTTCATGATTGCACAGCTTTTAGACTTTACCACAGATGCATGATTGCCCCATTCTTTTTACATCTTAAGGAACATCATCACCATTCTTTAAATGTGCAGTAGGAGTCAGAAATCTTTCTTTTGGAAAATACTGTAGAATAAAGTGAACTTGAAATTGGTGCAATTTTGCAGTTTTTGGAAAACAACATCACTTTGCATTTAATCATTTGAAACTAGGGCTACAATTTCCAGGGGAAAAGCCCAGTTCTTGAAGAAACAACCATAAACCAGTTTCAAGTAAGCTAATTAAAGACATATTTATCAGTCTGGTTTTTTCAAAATATTTTTATCCACACTGCCCTTAGCTGAAGAGAAAATATTTCTAGTTTAGAAGATCTGCCCTTTTTTTTTTTTAATTCGAACTTGAATAAGAAAAATGGCTGGTGTAGAGTTTGCGGGTTGGTTTCAGACGGCTGGGACAGATGAGAGATCTCTGTAGTCGGGTTGTAGAGCATGAGGTTTATTGTGAAAGAACATTAGTGTAAAAGACCTGCTGAGAGCTGCCAGACGCAGCCCGGAGCAGGTCAGAGAGGCAAGAGAGGAGAGAAGAGCTAAGAGTGAGGATCTAAGAGAGTTGAGAGCGAAAGTCTAAGAGAGCAGTTAAGAGAGAGGATTTAAGGAAGTTAAAAGAAGAGAGCTAAGAGAGAGAGCTTGTAGCTTACAATACAATAAATCATCTTCTGTGTTGAATATTCTAATTTTCATTAACCTATCTAGAACAAACTACAAACCTTATAACAGCCTATGAGAACTATTGCATTACCATATAGTGTTATATTTTAAACCCTAAAAGCTGCTTTTTGGACCCTCTGCCAAGTTGGTAGGGTCTGCTTTGACCCTTGGACCTGTCTGCAAGCAGAGGGTATTGTTTAATCAAAGGGGGGAATACCTGCAGACAGCCATGCCATTGTTTTCCAGTTGTTCAGTAACTGGGGTTTGGTATCTCAAAGCTCGTCTTCATTTCAATCTCACTTATAGTTTCTACATTCTCAGCATCTTTTGCTAGGTAATCATATTTATAAGGCTTTCTCATTTCATCTTCCCCAACAGCTGGACCCTGGAAATATTAAATGTTGCACTTTCATCCTTCATACTGGAAAAATACTTACATTTGGGTCCCATGAGTTAGTTTGCTGAGGATAAATGGTTCTTCTCAATATATTTTTTATTTTAATTTGTCCTGAGGGAAGGAACGATGTAGGAATATTTTCAAACCATTCACCACTGAATTCCAAATTAAATTAAAGAAATTGACATACGTGAATTTGGCCAGGGATTTGTAATTTAAAGATTAACAGAGTGAGTGATTTCCTAGACTCAAGAAGAAATCTTTTCACTTGTATTGTTGTTTAGCACTTTTGTTAGTGGTGACGTTCATACAGTTAATCTGATAATGTCTGCAGCTTTGTGTTAACCATGAAAAAGGTGTCACAGATGGATACGTGCTATGAATCGTATGTAGCCCCAGAAATGCTATCAGCCTTAATATAGTCTGTGCTTTGTAATTTGTCTCACCCAAATTAGACTTTCTAACAAATTCTTGAATGGCATAGAATTCCAATTGGGATCCCCTGAGAGGCTGCATTACTTTCCATCCTAAATATGTTATTTTATGCAACGTATTTTTGGGTAGTGGCCCACCAAAAATACCCAGATTCCCACAGAACCACATTGTAGGTTTTTCCTTCTTTCTGTGGCCATTCCTTGCTCCTGGCAGTATCAAACAGGAGCCTGAGATTGACTCCAATGTCTCTGCCAGTCTTGCTTCACATTAGTTGGCCAGTTCTGCTCCCCGTTACAGTGAATTAACAAACATCCTTACTGAGGATGACTTTGACTGGACAGTTTGTCAGGCATTTACTGCTGTTCACTGCAGTCCATTCCTCCTGCACAGCAGTTAATTGTTTAGCTCATTGTGCTCTAAAAGCACACGCTGACATAATCACAGACCACTGATTGATGAACAGCACAGTTTCAGTATTTTGCATTGCCTACAATATACTTCCAGCAACAATTTGGAGACGTCAGCCCTCTATTATTCTAGGTCACTTGGGGAGTAGATATTCATACATTGACTATGTAGATCTCTAAACTGAGTAACACTCCAGGCAGTGTATTTAAGACATGTTTCTTAAACTGTCATCAATACTGACTCAGCAGGATGTGGAAACTTCTGTTCATGCTTTGGGCTCCTCTCTCTTCACAAGATGACTTTTCAGAGGCAGTTTTATAAATCCATTATAATAATCAGTGTAGGAAAAAAACACCTGTTCTGGTCACCTAATGGAAGGGAAGGGGAGGAAGAGTCAAATTTGACGGTAGCATGGTCTGTGAATTTTTGCTGAGGCAGAGGTCTTGCAGCCCCTTCAGTGGAGGCATCCTCAGTGAAGGATGTGGAGCAGGTGCTTTCCCTAAGGTTGCTAATCAAGGACCTCTGGGAATTACAAACAGTCCTTGACTTGGAGGCAGAAAATGGAAAGGAAAATAGGGCAACGGAAATTAGAATTGTGTGAATAATGGAGTTTCTCTTTGGTGACCCAACCGAAAAATTAAACCAAAATAATTCATTCTGGGTTGGCCCAAGGCACTTGTCCAACTCAAAATGAAACGGCTAGTTTTGCTTTCAATTCTGTTTTCAACCTTTGAAAGAAATGCACATAAAACCAAAACACTAACTTATTTAGAAAATATCAGAACAAAACATTTCAGCAAGATTTTCCTTTTCTGAGCTGGAACTATTAAATGAATTAAAACCCAGCTTGCCTGACTGAAACTACATTTTTATTTTCTTTTGGTCAGTGATTGTTTGCCCCAGACATTTCCTCCTGTTGTAAGAGAAACTTACTCCAACTTCTGCTTCCTTTGTATGTTCAAAACTGACCATCACCACCACCCTTCACACACCCACATATCACACACACCCTGCAAGAAAACCCGAGAAGGAAATTCCGCGAAGTTTTCTGTGTGGCATTTCCAGGGCTCCAGCTCATGAGGTTTCTGTGGTAGAGTCTTCCAGCTGGTGGTTTTTAGGGTTGGAGAAGTTAATAATTAGTTGACTATGTTTTTATGCTTTTGTGGACAAATGGGTTTTAATCTGGGTTTAGCCCCAGTGTGGAAAACTTGAGAGGCTTATTTGACATTTCTGGGTAGGGCAACTCAGTAAGGACAACGTAGAAGAGACTTAAAGGAAGTAGAAGAAGGAAATAAGTTATTTATCCATTTGTGAAGCCATTTTATCAACAAGAAACAGCATGTATGTGGCTCATGGTCTGCTCTCTACTTTTATTTAAGGAACAAAACAGGTACTTTTAGGGTAAAGTCATGCTATCCTGCCCAAAGTCACAATCTTTATAAATCTCTAATGTAGACCACAGAAATGACACCTGTATAATTCTTCTTACCCTCCACTGACTATAAAGAGAGACAGATGTAGTTCAAGGAAAGACTGTGTATGCCAAAGGTCAGTGAAGTGAACTATTCATTTGGTGTTTAAACTCCCTTCTATTGCTGTCAGCTCTCACAAGTTTGAGTGATAAGAAAAAGGATGTTGGCCAACAGATCCTGACAACATCCCTCATCCCGCAAGTAAGGAAACATATATCCAACTGAATATATAATAAAGGTTAAATCCCTGAAGCTGAAACAGGTACCAGATCCTGGCTGCCTGTCATTAATGGGTCACCTCTGCCTTGACTGTGAACACATGTGTAAATCATATGTTGTGATATGTAAATGAAAGTGGGAAGAAAAGTAAACCATGTTGAGTATATCTAGTCTGATAGGTAACAGGCATCTATCACCCAAATGGATCATATGCCAGTCTAATATGTGATTTCTCACAAGAAAGTGTTGTGATTTCAGTTCACACAAACCATGTTCAAAATAGGTACAGATGAATGCTTTTAAATGCATCTTTAATTTGCTCTGGTTCAGGAGCAGCACTATTGAAATGTGTTGTCCTGATGAATAAATGGTATGGCCTTGCTCAAGAAGACTTCAGCAGTGGCCAAATCTGACAGTGCATATTTCCTCTGGCTTTCGGATTATTTAGATTCCTTTCACCCCTTTAACCTTGGTCCAGTCACCAATTTCCCTGGCCACACCAGAACAACTCTTCTGTCTTTGCCCAGGAGACATTGCTGAAGGACATGACATGATGATGACAGATTAAATTGTGTTTCAGGGACTTGGAGTTTTTTTCTGTCTTGGATTTTGTGTTGAGAATAGGCACCAAACATTCCCTTCTGGAGGACTCTCAGATCCCTGATGCTGCAGAGCACCATTTGTGCTCACTGTGCTATGGATGGGCAGTGGGAATGCAGAGCTCTGAGTTTTCACTAGCAGCTGCTGCCTGTTTGTCTCCATGTCATCTGACCTATGGGGACAGTTTGGGACTTTTCAACAGCAGTTACTCAAGGGAGGATGTTGTCTCTGCGTGTACTGAGGCAGAGCCAGTGAACCAAACCAATAACTTTCAGGAATAATGTTATTTTTTCCCACCATCCCTTACAAGAAAGGCTGACTGACATGCTCCCCACTAAGCCCTGGCCTGTGAGAAGTCAAAATTGCAGGTTTATGGTGAAGGAACATTGCACCAGAGAGAGTTTACATCCTTTCTGGACACAAGAATACAGGAACTAGTCCAGCAGTGCCACAGGCATAATGTGTATCATCTCCCTTGTGTTTGAAGAAAAGGCAAAACTCTGGAAATGGCAATGTTTGAGGACCAAAATATTTATTATAATAAATTAAAGTGCAAGCATTTATAAAATGTTCCATCTGCATATAAATATCACACAGCAGTATTAATTTCTGGTAAATTCAGATTCATAAATACATTTCCTTGGATATTTTTCAATTAATCTATATAAATAAAAGTATTGTATAATTATTACCTTAAAATAAGTTACCATTAAATACAAATGACAAAAGATATCTCTGAAATAGTCTGAAATACCAACTTTTCAGGCAAAGGTCTGAAAGGGGCAACATATACAAGAGAGATTTCCGACTAGGAGGCTCAAAATATCCTGGCTGCATATCACTGCCTTGATTGAAGCTGATTCCTGGGTGTCAGATTTCAGTATATAAACCCCAGAAATGGTTGCCTCATTCCTATGAAGATGAGGAGGACAGAGCAGTGCTTTTGTAAATAAATAATGCCCTTTGTTGCAATGGAGAGGCAGTGTCCTGGAGTTTTCATTTCCAAAGAAGGCAGCAATATACATCCTGTCTCTGCATCCTTAGTTTGCCAGTTTTGGCACAAGTGAAAAATATACTTCATCTGGGGGGAAAGGACATAGTTGCAGCTAATCAATTTTGGTTATTGTAAGAGATCTGGAGAGACATCTCTTCAAGCCTGATCCAGAATTTTTTCAGTTTTTCTTCTTGTTCCCTCCCTTCTTTGGGGCATCAGTACAGGCATTTTCCATGTAATCAAACAGTAAATCCAGCTCTCCAATGGCTTTAGTCTTTCCATTTTCTCCCAACTAGAAAAAAGCAGAATGCAAATCTTAGAAACTAGTTATTTTTCAGAAAATTGGAATTAGGATTGTCACAGAAACTGAATCAATAATTAACTTTCCTAATTCTTTTACATAGTTCTGTTAGTGTCATTTTATCAGAAGATATAAACTAGTTCATTCAAATCTGGACTGACATATAAGTTTCTTGCAACCTAACTTTTGAAGGTTTAAATTACCTTAACACGTGCAGAGAGCTAACAGGATAAGTGAGGGAGGGCTTGAAGGGGAAATATCATTAATCCCCTACTAAATGCCCTTGTAGGCTTCACGTCCTAAATTATCTCCAGAATTTGTTTCATAATTAGGTCAGCCTTAGTCCAGCTAAATGACTGGGGTTTGAAACAGCTCTTTCTAAATGTTTGGGGGAAAAGTACCTGTTCCATTTTGTTCTTCAGTTGTTCCAGGTTCTTCTCAATGTGTTCTCTCTTTCCTGAGAATTGCTAAAGGAAAGAAAACATCCAGACATAAGATTGACAGCTATATGCAACAAGGCACTTTTTTTTTTCTGTTTCACACCTTTCTATTAACTCTGGCTTTCATATCTTTGATCTGAGGTTTCTCTTCATATCACTGCCTTTTGCCACTGCTTGTAGCATTCTGAGGTTCAGGGGCAGCAATGAGAGTCAGAGGGAAAGAAACCCAGTGTTACTCACACAGCTGCTCAGCTCTGAGGTCAGGGATGCCAAGAACTGTGCCACCTCCTCAACAAAAGGGTACTGGTTCTTCACTTCAGTGAGGAGAACATCTTTTACTACCAACTCCACAACTCTCTTCATCAGGTAGCAGCGGTTGTTTTCCTATATAGGAAAGTAAGAGGTCATGTTAAATCAAGACAAGATATCACTAGGTGCTGCAGAGAGATGCAAAGAGCAGAATCTTCATGTAAGGCTTACCCTGATGTTAACAAAAAGCTGCTGCCCAATCAATCTGTTGTCCGTGTCTTTGTCTGAGGCACTGGCCTGAGAGGAAAAAAGGAATTGTCAGGTGATGATGGGATACTTACTTAAAAATGAATAATAAACCCAAAAGTTTTCATCAGCAATGAAAGTGCAGGCAAAATGAGGGAATGGATACCACAGTCTGTTACAGGTAGATAATCATGGATACCATGTCTGTTTCTCCCCTCAGCTGGGTGAGATTCAAGGTCAGTACCACAGGAAAATAAATAAACCAAAGTCTGAATTTGTGTCCCCCACTTAAACGTCAGAAGTCATCATGGTTATGGTGACTAAACCAGATGCTGCAGGTGGCTGACCTCACAGTGGCCCACAGTGCTGCTGGGAGGAGCTTGGTGCTGCACACCCGGGGAGACCCACCCACGGCAAGAGCAGCCGAGAAACCTGCCCCAGCAGAGCACTGCAAGGTGCCTGAGCACCTGCTTGGCTGTGGCTGGAGTCATGGACAGGCCCAGCTCCAAATGGACTGGGCAAACTGAGAAATTTAATCTTGTATTTCACAAGCTGGCAGCAGCTGCTTGAAGAGAAGAAGCTGTGCTGTTCCAGGGGCTGCCTTTCCCTTGGGGTGCAGAAGAGGAGAGGCAGCAGCTTCCCCTGGGCTGCACAGCCAGTAGGCAATAGACCTGCTCCACACACCCAAGCTCTGCCTTAACTACAAATGCACATTTTTTTCTGGAGAAAGGTGTGGGAAAGATGGAGGAATGCCAAAGGCTAGAAGCCAGGACAGAGGAGTAGGTCCTCAGATCCCACCATGAAGAACACATGGATGACCGTACCGTTTTAGCCAAGGTGTAGGTGCGATTCCTGATGTAGGGCTGCTGGAAGTTGATCTTCCTGAGCCTGCAGGCATGATGGGCAGTGGAAGCTCCTTTCAGAGGCAGAGAGCTGGTGAGAAGAAGAGGGAGACAGCAACAGCAGCAGAAGAAAACCCATCCTGAGAAGCTCCTGGACAAGGTCTGCAGGGAGGCCATGGCTCACGGTGTGAAGTCGTCCGTCGCAGCAGGCTGCAGACACAGGGCTCAGCACTGGTGTGAGAGAAGGCAGCGTTAGCACCAAGGAGAGCAGGTGAAGCAAAGTGAGAGCAGCACAAAGGCTGCAAGCCTTACCTTTGCTGTGATTCTTGACGTGCTCTGCAGGAGGTGAGCTGCACCTTATATAAGGCCACCAACATCTCTCTCAGCTTTTTTTTTTTTGGGTACTGGTGGTGAAATAAAAATGACATCAGCAAGTCTCTTACCTCTTCTGAGAACTACCTAACCACTTCAAAACCCACAAATACAACTTCAAGACCATCATAATCTTTAGTTTCCCATAAAAAAAACCCCAATATTTTTGTGGGGCAAAGCAGGGGCTTTTACCAGCGTAGGAATCCTGAATTCTTTTTGCATAAAAACATCTGAGAATTTTATGAGTTTGTGCCTCCTGTCCCAATTATAATGCACCTATTTGATCAACAGTTTGATGGCAGAAAACGTAACTTATCTAAACTTTTTTCACCTTCTGTGGTACAAGACTGGTTTCACTGAGCTGACTGGTGCACACGAGTGATCAGAGACTGTATCAGAACCAAAGCACTGACCACCTGTGGCTTCTGCCCTGAAAACACCCTTCCCCACATAGTGGCCCACTGGAGTCACTGGCCATCTGCACATCACTGTGCAATCCTCTCTGAGAGACCAAAAACTGCGTAGGACCAACACTGCATTTATCACATGCCTGGTTTCCAAACTCTCTTTTTCAAAAGTATTGTCTGTATTTAAGGCTGTAAGCAGGTACAATGACCAGAGCTGTGGTCATGTACTTACTTATCCAGGCGATGTCCATGTTCCTAAGGCTCTTCTGCTAACGAGAAGGCAGTGCTGCACCTTCAGTCTGAAATACCATGCAGTGTGATAAAGGCAAAGAGCGCTCTCTAGACGGTAATTTGCAACCCATCTGTAGGCAGTAATGCATGAGAACACAGAACTGGTACAAATGTAAACTCCTGGCTTTCTAACACCCACAAGGCACACAGGTGACAAACAGGAGAAAACAGACCTGGAAAACCAAGGCTCTAGCTCTGCCTCTGAGAGTGAAGTCTGCTTCTAACTGAGGTTTCTCCATCAGCTCATCCATCAGAACTGAAGTCCCATACCCAGAACAGGAGCTGTGGACAGGAATTCAGATCTTCTGTCTTATTGTCCTTCATTGCAGTTGGCAGATGTTACCTCTCCATCCCTTTAGTAACTCACTCATCAGACACAGATCCGGCTTGCCTGGCCTCTTTTTGTGGCTCCAATCCCATGGAAAGGGTGCATGACCTGGGTATGTAGCTGCTGTGCCACTCTCATCAGTTCAAGCCACTGTGAGGAGCACACCTCATCCCTAGCATTCCACATGTCCTGATGGATATTTTAACAAAATCAAGCAGAGGAATAAGGAATTAGATGCCGAATCTTTCTTCTGCCCTTTTTTATTCAGTAATTACAGGATATCTTCTGTCTTCCTTCTCTATTATTTTTAACTATACACTGGGACATATCTATTTTTATAGAAAAGCTTAAGTTAGCCTCCCACCTGTATTGTTAGCCATCTTTCTCAGCCATGCCATCATGCCCTCCTTCTGAGGCCGTTTCATTTGTTTAGTTTTCCTTGCTATGCTGAAATGCTTATTTCAAATCCATTAATTCATGTTTTGCAAATTCCCTTTTTATGACATTCCTAAAGTTTTTATATTATTTACTCTCTTGTTAGCAGCTGTGAGTAATAACTATCTTTCAGCCCTCTAGCTTACTCTGAGCATGGTCCAGCCCAAAAGCAAACAGCCAGGATGTTACTGGGCATTAACACAAGCAGACTGTATGGTTCCCATGCTCATCAGATCATTCCTGGTCTCTTCCCAAGACTGCTGGTCCTGGATGTACCCCAGAGCTATGGTGTAGCCACAGTCATGGCTGCAGTGATTCCTTGTAACACTCCAATAAAATTTCTTTGAAAGTGGAGATATGGCTCTCATCCCCAGGGTCTTGTATTTCTATTATGAGATTGTATTGAACAAAAACAATTACCACTGTTACCACCTCTTTTCACTAGCTCACCACACCCCGGGTGGGAGATGCACATCCAGCATACATCCCATGAAAAAATGGGGCTAAAAACCTGCTAGTACTGGATCTTACACTAGCCCCCAGCTGAAGTCCAGAGAGAGACTTCAGCTCTGTATTTTCTGCTACCTTTGAGGAAGGGTTCATTTTTATTTTTGTTTGAGGAGGAAAAACAATAAACTTTTGAAAAACAAGGTGTTGAACCAGCACTCAGAGTGAACCTTAGGGAAATTGATTGGTTAGATTCCCCTTCCCAAACAGGCTACCCTGCACTGCACAGCAGGAGAGATCAGTGGAAGGAAAGCTGCCTTTCATTTAAAATGTCGTACTCTGGATGAAACCATCAGTGGAGGATCTTTCTTTATGGAGAAAGAGTAAACTGGACAAAATGCATCTGAAGAATGAGGGGGAAGTAATTTCCCTTTCTTATTTCATTATTTTTTAAAAGTTTTAATGATATTTTTAATGTTTAAGACTTGTAGCATTGTTTAAAATACAAAATTCTTACAAGAAAATGTATCGGCTGTGCTTTCATTTTAATTAAAAACTACCAAGGACCTTTAATCTTCTATAAAGTACTCTCTGTATTTTTTTCAAGTATAATTAGTTAAGGAAATTATTTTGAAATTGTTCACAGGTCACTTTTTCTCCCTGGTACTGTCCCAAGAGTTAAGTGTCTATCCTATCAATTAATTCACCTATAAACTTTTAAAGTCTAATTTCATGGAACTTCCCGAATTCATTAAGAAACCATAGTGGTAAATATTCTCGACAATGACTTCTTGACCCATATTGAGGACAGAGGATTTTTTGAGGAGGACTGGAACTCTGCATCATATCTGCCTCTAAAGCCACAGACACTTCCTTCTGGCTTGAATGGGGGCACCGGTGAGCAACCAACACTGTATTTTGAGGTTCAGCTGCTGTGTATCAGCAGCAACATTCTGGCATGCAGGAATTTTCTTGGGCTTTAGTACATTTTCAGCCAGGCAGGATTACACTGCACTATTGGAAATGTCAGGACTGGGCTAGAAATACTGTCCAGAGTAGACTATAAAATTTTTTCAGCTCAAGCTCCAGTTTCAGTCAGCTCTCTGCCCAGCAATGGAAACCATAGTAATGGAAATCAATTCTTCTCTACAAAACTTGAAAATAAGCTTTTCTGTAATCCAGCCATTCCTTATGGAAACATCTTAGTACATAGACAGGTATCTTCTGGGCACAATCATTAGGAATGGCAGAAGGGATTCAATTTCTACAGAGGAAATGCTACCAATACAGAGACTGGGAGAGGACGTGTAGCATTTTACAGATTTTTGCTTGGCTTCTTTCTCTTTTTTGTGATAGGTTTAATGTTATGCAAGAAATTGTGAGTCCTTTGGAAGAAGAATGAATAGCATTAATAAAATTGCTTAGCCTGGCAATATTAGGTGATTGAAGAAGACTCTGGAGTCAGCTCTCAGTACAGGCACTGCTGACTCAGGGCTTTTGCAGAGGATGTGCGATTTTCTACCTTCCCTGGCTGTAACATTTTTGTAATACAGAGTAACACATTTCCTCTGACAGTAACACCTCAGCTTTTATATCTGATATTTCATCAAAGATCTTTGTCTCTGACCTTCGCTTGGTTTAGTTACATAATTTTGGGTCTCCTAACTATAAGATCTTTATCATAAAGCCGGTATTTTATATCATAAACCATCCAAGAGGAAGGGAACTTGTTGCCTCAATTTTAAATTACATTCTGGGACAAAAAACCCCAAACCCAAAACCAACAAAACAACAACCACAGCCACACATACACACAAGATAAAAAAAACCCCTAATCTTCTTGTTTTAAATAACTTTATTCTCACCTCAGAAACATTCATATAGTGGAGATACAAGAGAAAGCAACCCAGAGATACGTTGAGACCATACTGTATTGCTGCTACCAATCTTCTTAATGTGTTAATACCATGTTGTTACCAGGACCACTGAGGTAGTAACTCCTACTTCAGTCCCAAAATGATTAACTAATTAATACAAAAACAAAGAACTAAAAACTTGTGTCAATGTAATTTCAATTGATGTTAGTCCAGCGGTCTTGCTTCTTCAGAAAACTCCTGCCAACATCAGTAAAACACAAACGTAAGTTTTAATAAGACTTATCAATAGCAGTCAACATGCAGTTCACACAGACAGGAGAAAAGAGAATTGAGACCATGTCAGTGCACACAGCACCAAAGGCACCACTATTAACACTTCCAATAGACGGCAGCTCCTAAAATTCAGCTTGTAAAGTCACATACATATTATAAGACTGTCACTTTATATAGTGACCTACATGTATCCAACTACGTCTTGTGAACAGTCAGATCAGGTGAACTGAAACTTCTTGAGCTTCCTGTTAATGTGTAGTTGTGGTTGCACAGCCGTGACTTAGTAACATGATGAAGTGGAATTAATGACAGCATAGCTCAAAGAAAACCACTCTAATTGGGAAGAGATTTTTGCAAACTGGTTTATAATTCAAAATCCAGGTTAAGAAATAGCCCCAGCACCTTGGCTGACCAAGTACTAGCACTTTTATCATGTAATGGAGTAATTATATTAAGCCATTTTGAAGGGAAGCAACATTATTTAAGGTGAAGTACTTGTGCCCAGACACTGCCCATATACCAGCACTTCCACTGGGACTCAGCTCAGCATCTCCTGAGAGTGAACCCCTGGCACCTCAGTTACGCACTGTAACAGAGTCATTAGAGAAGGTGACAGTTCTCATGTTGCTAACAGCAGCATTCTAACTTGTATCCATCCCTAGGAAGCCAACAGCCCCTGCCCCAGCCCTTCCCCAGACCGGGGTTATGCTATTGCCTATCTCCCAGGAGAGCTCTGTGAGTCAACACGTTTCCTCTTGGAGTGGAACTATTGTCAAGAATGTGAGATTTATGGGGCAAAAAAAAATAGCTACAGCAGAGGAATTACGATGCTGTTTTCCTGGGTTATCTATTTTTAGCCATGTGTCGTGTAAGCTAAAATACACAAACAGGCTGGAGCCAGCTTCCCACTGGAAACACAAATATGCACTCTTCACGAGAGCACTGTTCTGGGAACTCACAGGCACACTCCAGCTGGCGCAGCACTGAGCCTCAGCAGGTTTCCCCAGTCCACATGGACAACCTTGCAGCAAGACCCGGGCACCCAGCTGACCAGCACAGGGCGCATCTGCAGATGAAAGCATCACAACAACCCAGTAACCAGAAAGGGGCCTAGGAAGGGAGAAATCCAAAAGTACATGCTTTCTGGATCCTGCCAGCCATTCCTATTCTAACGCACATCCTAAAGTAGGTGCTTTGGAGACATCCCAGCACATGGCAGTATTAGACAAAGACATCTTGAGTTCTAAAAGAAAATATACATGTGTATATATGTATATATATATGTATATATGTATATATATGTGCACACACAGTCTTAATTTAATTGCAGACAGAACTAAGTCCCATTCAGACACTCACATCCAATTGGCATGGGATAGGGAAGAAAATCTGAAGAGTCAAAGTAAGAAAACCGGTGGGTTGAGATAAAGACAGTTTAATAGGTAAAGCAAAATCCACATTTGAGCAAAGCTAAATGAGGAAATCATTCACCAGTTCCCACAGGCAGACAGGCGTTCAGCCCCAGGAAAGCAGGGCTTCATCACGCCATGCAAAATGGTTACGAAGAAAAACACCATCACTCAGAATGTCTCCCCACTTCCTCCCTCTTCCCCAGCGTTATATGCTGAGCATGACACCCACCACCTATGGGACATCCCCTGGGTTAGCCGGTGTCAGCTGTCCTGGCTGTGTCCCCTCCCAACTTCTTGTGCACCCCCAGCTTACATGTTGATGGAGCAGGGTGAGGAGCAGAAAAGGTCTTGACCCTGTGGCCAGCAATAAAGAAAACACCTCTGTGTCATCAAAACTATCTTCAGCTCAGTTTCAGAACAGAGCCCCATACTAGCTACTGTGGAAAAAAGTAACTCTGTCCCAGCACACACACACACACATATATACATACACAGACACATACAGTACATGTGCATATCAGATTTAAATACAGCTACACGGAAAAACTCCGAGGCCCACTTGAAACCTTCACAGGTTTACCTTAGTTACCCTGGCATAAGGCTACCTGGCATAAATGTAGGTCGGTCACATTTCCAAAGCTGACACGCTTTACTAGAAGACATTATCATGACTTCTGAAGAAAGTGGGGAGTTAGAAGCTTGAGTTTTCCTTTGCCCCCTCCACTGAAGAACCACCTGCACTAATCAGGATTTGTTGCCCCAACTGTACCATCCAACTCTCCCTGCAAATGAGTGCTCTTGCTCCCACTCTTAATCAAGCCTCCCAAATGCCACAAGTGATCCAACAGAAGCTGTGAAAGCCGTACACAAATCAGGCCTTGCTTGCTTTCCCAAAGGGCTGTCAGTCTTCACACCAATCTTGTGCAGTTCTGTTCTCCACCCTAAATGACACCACACAGGACCACCAAGCACCATCCTTCTGTTTTGCAGTCACAGCACATTTTACATGCCAAGTTCAGGCTTCCTCAGTCACTCCAGGGGCTTCTCTAGGACACAGCCTGCAAAACAGAAACCTCACGACGTCAGCTCACATCCGACACATGAACTGCAGGAAATCAAGTATATTTAGGAAGTTCATTCACATTTCTACATGGAACTCCAGATGTCCTTCTTTGACACAATAGAAAAATTGAATCAAAAAGCAGACCAAAACTTGCATTTCCATGAAATTGGAGTTTTCTTGTTACCTACCATCCACTGACTGCTCTTCAGGTTTTGCTTTCGGTGTGATCACTGCTGTTGTGATTAACCCTTTCCCACTGGGTTCCAGTGCACAGAAAACAAAAAAAAAAAGAGACTGCACACCTAGAAGTTAACAACAGCTCCACCATGTTACTCTGTCTTCTCTAGGCTCCAGTCTGCAAAGGTCTGACTAACTGCTAGAATGAGGACGTTAATCTTAGGTCACTTATAAATACTGTTCAGCTTGATTTCTTTATCACACAATTGTGTGCATCTAGATAATGAGATATTTTTTCTTCAGGTTACAGTAAAAATTGGTCAACAAAGTCATAGCAAAACTTCCACTTGCATCAAATGGTGATGTGTGTTCTGCTGCCCAATTTTACCAGATTGTTAAGAATTCCTGTGACACCAGAATGTCAGGTGTCAGCTCAGCCTTGCAGAAGGAAGATGGAATGAATATGGCATCATGCAAATAAGTACCCAATAAATTTTTCAAAGAAGCTGTGCTTCCTACCCTATCTTCAAGTACTACAGATTTGCTCATTGAGTACTATGGATTTGGAAATCCCTTTTTCTTCCACTGTTACCTGCCAGAAAGCAATGACACCAGAAGTCAGATAAGGACAATGTATTAGTACCTGGGCTACAAGAATTTTTGAGTGAAGGAGAAAGTTGGTGGCTGGTAAATAATTTAACTTCTTTTACCTTACTGCAACACACACTGGGTTTCAGGCTGTGGTCCTTGGGTGCAGAAGGAACTCCAGCCACCTGCAAGACATTGGTGAAGCCAAATCTGTTTTCAGAAAGTTACCCACTACATAGGGATCCATCAGCAATACAGTAGATGTGTATCTATTAATCCAAAAAGGCTGAAAAATCCCTATACAACGTATTCGTAGTGATTAAAGTATCTCTAGAAGACTACTTACCGAGTGGCTTTGTGACTTAATCCAGACTGTATATGCAAAACCAGCCAGAGAATCACAGAGTAAGCTGAGCTGGAAGGGACCCCAAGGATCATCACCAAGTCCAGCTCCTGGCCCTGCACAGGACCATGCCCAAGAGTCACTCCATGTGCCCAAGAGCATTGTCCAAATGCTTCTTGACCTCTGCCAGGTTTGGTGCTGTGACTGCTGCCCTGGGGAGCCTGTTCCAGTGCCCAACCACCCTCTGGGTGAAGAATCTCTTCCTGATATCCAACCTAGACCTCCCCTGACACCAACTTCAGGCCATTCCCTCGAGTCCTGTCACTGGGCACCACATTGAAGAGATCAGTGTCTACCCCTCCTCCTTCCCTCACAAGGAAGTTGCAGACTGCAATGAGGTCTTCCCTCACCTCCCTTGTTCAGCTGGTGACAAGCTGCGAATAGCAGCCGAAGACTTTCATTCAACACTTTCTGGCTGGGTCAGTTATTAATGTGCTGGTTTTGTAAATGCTGACCTTAAGTTTACAAGTTCACAAAGTTGTTTACTCTTGACGTACATCTCCTATTGGCAACTGTCTTCCTCCTTATTTATCTACTTTGTCTCTCCACTTTCAAGGCTTCTAATGTTTCCTTGACAAAAAACAATACCTTCACTGCACAACACACACTTGTAATTATTAATAAAGGGTACACTTTTGAACATTTTTTCCATGTTCAGCTTGCTTGAAAACACAACAGGAAATATGTTTGAAGGCTGGTCCGAAATATTTAGAAAAAACAAAATCCCTCTTGAACAAGATAAACAAAGCAGAGAACAGGCATAAAGAATTTTACATTTGTCTTGATGACTACAGAACACACTTCAGAAGCTCTGTACTAGCATAACTCAAAACCAAGTATTTTGTCTACACTTCCCTTTAAATAATTCTGTATAAAAGTAAATTCAATTAGAACATTTCAGGCAAACGCTAGAAGTTGCTCAGATGGAAAATAATGTCCAGTGATGTGTGGGACACCAGAACTTTCATTCTAATATATAAATTGGTGTGTACCCCCATGCAACAAAAATGTCTCCCTCCTTTACTGTATCTACTCTCTCCCTGGCAGAAATCAATATATATGTACCATACTGCACACATCTAACAAACTCAGAGCTACCTAAGATGTACCAGACTCACCTGTATCACTACACACAACACTGTAAGCAAAACTGGCACACATGGTGTTATAATATCTGAGACTTACAGGCCTCAAAAACAGACCTGCACAAAAACTCTGACAGAGCTGTCAGATAGCCAGGAAACCCAGGCAAACATAGAAAAACAAACAAATAGGACACAGTTAATGAAAGTCAATTAACAGGTATCACAGAGACATAATGGATGATGAGAGCTCTTGGCCACAAAAACAAGGAGAACATGTTGAATATGAATAATGTAGATAGACACAGCAAAATAAATGCACTCACATCAACACCCCATCCTAAACAAAAATATTTCCCTTTTTAGCTGTCAAGCTTTCCACTATAAAACTATCATTTTAGAGGAAAAATAGAAATTTTCATAAATGCTGTTGCACATTCTCTCTTTCAGTAGAAACTTTATGATCAATCATAACTTACATATTAAGTGCACACCACAGAATAATCCCAGAAGTATTTGAGATAAAATAAAATACCTTGATTTGTTTCAACAATTCCACTGGTAGGAAGCTACTGTAACATGCATTTTCTGGAAGAAGGGAACACCCTTTTCTAACACCATCCGTACTGGATAGCACTAATTCACTCACTCTTTAAATCACTTTTGGGGACTGACCCCTTGGGTATTGCAGCCTTTCCAGCCTGTGTAGCACCAATCTGCTTTGAGTCACCATTTAAAATATCTGTAGTCAGTATAATTTCTAGTGTCAACATATCTAGCTTCAATAAATTACTCTTCCTGGAGATCAGCTCTGACATAAAGTCTTTCTTAAATCCACAGATATTCCAGCTGAACAGGTGAAACAGAGAACTAAACAGAGAAGTGCCAATGTAATAGGCTCTGCCAAATGATCCAGCATAACTTAAATAGAAACAAAGCAAATAACCGTTTTTATTTTCAGTAATATGCATACATAATTGCATACAAAATCAAAATGCAATCACGTGTGTACAAATTTCAAATTGTTGTACAAAATTTTCAAATGAAGTAGTATTAAAACCTGAAGCCACACACAAAGAACTAAACTGCTTGCTAGTCACCTATTTCCTCTACTTCATTTTAACTTGTCTGCATCACTTGGAAAGATAAAATGAGCTGTCAGCATAAATCGCACACACTTTTCACTGTGACAATCATAATGCCATCAGTCTCCCCAAAACAGGAAACTAAGAGGTAATTAAAGTATCAAAGTCAAGAAAAAAAACCATTCTTCTGAGTTTACTTAAAGAGATCACTAGTCCTAAATACCTGAGTTTGAGCTGGGGAACACCACTGGCTAAGGTGGGTGAGTTTGCTTTTTCTAGAGAAGCTGAAATTAACACTAAGCATGGGTCTTAGTCTACAAGACAAGCACGTGTATCAGTATAGCTGATAAACTGCAGTACTCAACACTCTGAACTCTGGTAGTCATCCTGGCCAAAAACCTGTGGACAATGAACAAAAATTAATGCTTTGCGTCCTTTACTAAAACTCCTGTATGTTCTATGTTAGTGTCATTAAGAGATTAGAATTTTCTGGTAAAAGGTTAAAAGCAGTTAGTAGAAAAAGTAACTTTTTGTTACAGTGCTGTGTTATGCTGACGATTCATACAGTAACATAAACACATACCCCACAGCTGCCCTTAGGATAACTCGATAAAATAAAGCAACTGAGGTATTTGGTGAATGATGGTGTTGCCCCTGAATACTGTTCAGGTCATACTTCATGACTGCAGCAGAATACCTCAAAAAGTAACACACAAGTTCCATTAAAAAATAATTATCTCAGTGTCAAAAGGTGCCATGGTGAAAAAAGTAAAATCTCACATGACTGTTATGACATAGTGAATTAAGACCTAACTCTCAGATATAAAGACCATTAATTTTCAACATCATCAGTTTAAATATTTCATTTTCAGTTGGGATGGAAAGTCCTAAAACTTGGGCCACATCAATGGTAAGTGAAAGGATTCTGAGTGAAACCTACAATCACAATTTTTTAAAATGTGCATTACAAGCTATACAAAATATATCATTTTACAGAGTAATTTCTATACAACAGGAAGGAGAGACTATGTCTTGCCCCAGAAATCCTTCCTCCTCTGAGCTCGTTCCAGTATCTGAGACGCAAGAGAGCTAGATGCTGCCGAGCGAGCAGAAATCTGAGACAACCTGTCATCTGTGGGGAAAGCAGGAAGAGAAAAAATAAACAGGAAGATTAAACATACATATTCAAACACAGCTGACATTTTTTGAATACTTTTATGCCCTCTTTCACAATGGATGCTAAAACAGTACACAATACACTTCAATTCAATTACTTGGAAACTGACACACTGGAGAAGAACCTCACAATGAAGCCTCTAGTATGTTATGTAAGCTTAAGAGAGTTACATGCCCATCTCTTGAGAAACTCCAGAATGAGATCCCTGTATTCACCTGGGAATTGCCCAATTCTCTAAGTCATCTTGACATCTGACACTCTCCTTTGTCAGAAGATCTCAGGAATTGTTCCTCTGCCACTAAAATCTATATAGACTAGACTCTGATAATGACGTATTTTTGAAAGCAACTCACTGCTTCAAGCAAAGCAGACAACCTCAAAGAACATGACTAAAATATCAGAACCCATGCTGTCAAAGAGTCAATCTGTGCCAAATCCAGCTAGTGTGCCAAAAGCTGCTATAAGGAATGTGTCTTCTGAAGAAAACAGAAGTCTACAACAAAGACGAGAACAAGCAGGTTTTAGAAATATACTTTTGAAGGGTCTTCCTTTTGAATACAGGGTCCACTTCACACACAGTATAACTACTAATATTAATCAGTGTTGATGTCGTTTGCCTGATAAAACACATTATAATTCTTTAACAGCATTATTAAAATGTTGCTGTCTAGATGCTATGAAAAATGACCTTAATTACACCCATTTGCCTGCAATGGATTAGAAAGAACTGTATCACACTTGGTGAGGGTTTTCCAGACCCTTCACCAACAAAAAAAGGAATCCAAGAAAAACTTCCTCAACTCAATTCTAACAGCACCAGTATTCTGCCAGAGTTTGAATTAACTTTTCAGCAGAGTTTCTAAATTCTTAAAATACAGTGATCCTAATAGCGTGTAACAGGCTCAGACACTATCTGTAACAACTATACTCCCATGTATGAGGAAACTGCTAACTGCACTTCTACAAACCAACATGCATTGGTTATTGGAATAACTCCCAGGTTTGTACCTGAACAAATACGAGCATACAAAGTATCTGTGAGCTGGCACATTTCACCTGTTTCTGCAAGTTCATACATTACCATTCAGCTCATAGGGAAAATAAAAAAGAAACAGCAGCTACAGCATTTAATCTGTGTGCAGCAAGCTGAAGAGTACTACAGGATTTTACATGTCTTACACCTGCACAGAAGTTTGGCTGAGCCATCTGCACCACCCACATATATTTCAGCCAACTGCAATGAGTAAAACAGAGAATCAGCCTGAACCTTGGTTAAAACCCAAGAAGCAAAGAAGCGCCAACGGGTACAGAAACAAGCTTTTGGTTGTTCTGGGGTATAATTATAAATAAACTGCAATCAGATATAAACCTGCTCTGCCCATACTCTGAGCTGAGCCAAACACAGGTGATTGCAACTAGCCCAGCACCACACCAGGCTCAACCTCAGATACCACACTAAAAAAAAGTGTATGGCAGATACAGTGCCTTTGGTTGACTCATGCTACTGAAAGAGTTTATTTGTGTCTGCCCACAAAAAGGCCAAGAAAATGCAGCTGTGCAGTGGCTGCTCTCCAGGATTAACCTTAAAATAAACATTAAAAAAGGCCAAAACAGCAATCAGAATAGCAGGGTGCCATAAGCACCCCTAACAGAGGATAGGTGGGAAAATTAAAGTCAGAGGGATCATTTTATGTTGCACATCTGGGGCTAAAGTCTCACATGGAAAACCTTTATCTTAAAGTCTGTGATACCTTTTAAGTTGCAGCCAAAGTTACTGTAGCTGCAATATGGGCTATGTTGCAGTTTCCTTTACTTGCTATCTACATGAAGGCTAAAAATTGTGTGGGCAGGAAATAATTTTAGGTATGGCACTAAGCACGCTAGAGTAACCATATTGAGAGCCACAATGGTCTACTTATTTTCAGCCACATTTTATGGTTTGTTCATATTACCCTATATCTTCATATTATTAGGTTGATTAAGTTCAGATTATTATGTTCAAATCATTTTGACAAAAATAAGCCGTAGTTATTCAGGCAAACACATAAACCAGTATTGCTGCATTCAGAAACATCTCACATCGTGGAAAAGTTAAAATTTATTGAGGTTACATACACGATATACAATAATATTTTGGGACAAGAAATACCTTCATCATTACGGTTTCTTTCCCGAAGGGGCAACTGGAAAGTTCTCACTTTTGGGTTGCCAAGATTCCCTACGACAAAAAGTCAAAAGGCATTTTGAATAATTTCAAAGTAGATGAAGGATATTTCATTTTAGAACATTCAAAAATGCTGTAACACTATTTCCAAAACATGAGTCTTATAAATAGCACACATAAAAATTCTACCAGACTCCTTTACCCTAAGACAAGATAAAATAATCTTGCTCCATTGTATTCTTCTCAAGACACTACTCTTTGGTACATGCTACAAGTTACTTAATGAACTGCACTCAAGGTGTAGAGCTAGAAACCAGCATCAATTCTAATCTTTCTGAGGAAATACTATGCACTTCACCTTCCCACTTAACCTGACAACTGCTTGTTCCGTTCTAGAATGGAAATACTACTTTTTAGCTGATCTCTATAATCAAAGTACCAAGAATTGTGGGACTTTAAGCAGCTATAGAAAATCTTCCTGAAATGGAGACTAGGAGTCTTTTTATCAAATTTACATCCCCAGTACCCTTAAACATTGTTAAAAACTTTTTTAATGCTTCAATACAAATCCCTCCTCAGCCAAGAAAAGATTTTTCTCAATACACAATAAACCTTCTGGAGATAGCTTTTTAGTTTCCTTATCCTGCAGAAATAATTTTAAGGAGCTTACCTTTCAGAAATCCACAACTCTTTCAAAATAATACTACATCACAAAGGTTCCACTTACACATTGCAGTTAGCATTTGCAGCTGGAAAAGTGTCACAGCATCCAGTTGCAGCTTAAATATTAAAATTTAGAGCTGTTCATGCTAAACCACATTGTTCTCGTGAGTAGTGTTTACTGAAATTAATAAGGCAAAACAGGACAACTAACTGACCACTGTAATACAGTGATATTAGTGGGATCTGAAACTAAGGTGGATGTTGTGCACATTTCCTCAGCAAGACTAACCAACCACATAGTAGAAAACTTTCATTTATAAACAGCACATGCTTTGTAGAAACTGTAGAGGTGGCAAGCTCAGCATCTCTTGGCCTGAGCACTACACAGTAGTCATTTACATCCTGCATCACTCTAACACAGACTTAATAAACAAAACCCACCATTATGCTGGAATTCTGGATCCTTAAGAGTCCCTTGAATACGATGAGAGGGACTCCAGCAAGGCACAGAGCAGCTTTTTGCTGGCTTCAGCACAGAAGTTGCAGAGGACTGCTCTTGATGGGCTGAACCAAGAGGAACTTGCTCATCAGCAACCCTCTTGGGAGGCCTAAGTGGCAGAGGATCCACAGTTCCCAGCCCAGCAGGTGCAGAGTTAGAGAGTGAAGTGGCTTCCATTTTCACATCAGGCTACAACATAATAGAAAAAAAGGAAGGATCAAAAAAAGCACAAAACCACAACATCTCATATACAGCCTTCCAGTACAGATCCTTACATATGCAGAAAACGTCGACTTTCCACTGTTAAACCTCTCATGAAAATACTAACAGAAAAAGCATTCTAAGCTTATGAGACAGCATAAAGAAAATCTGTTCCTAATAACAAGTGTTTAACATGGACTGAAAGTAATCAGGTCAAACCAAAAGCTTATTTTCTGAAACTGTAATTTTTCAGATTTTACAACAACATAACCAACTTCTCCTGCAGTTGTGTCTGCTTCTATTATAGAACTTACTACAGAGGATGTATGCAGTTAGCTCTCTTTGTAGAACACAAAGCACAACTTGACAAAAAAAAAATCAAGATTTTGAGGATAACAACTCCTAAATGTTCCTATTTTTCTTTTAGTAACTATGCAAGCTGCAAAGCAAAAGCAGCACAAAAGTAAAGGAAATGAAGAGTGAAATTATTATGGCACATTAAACTATCTTTTACATAAGCACCCAACCTCTCCCTCTTGAATTTCTTCCAACTCAAGCAATCTGGAGCTGTGCCCTATGTCAATGACTACAATAACATTAAGGGAAAATCCTACTGGCAACCTTCTTATTTTTCTGTAAACAGATCCTGTGCATTTAGCAAAAAAAGTCAAAGTGAAGCACGTCTAATCTGACTCCAGTAGTCTCAACTCTTTTGTTTGACACCCCAAAAAATCTATTTATTCAGACGTGCCTTTTTTAGTCACAGATACTGACAATTTTAGGACAGCAAATAACAACTCAAGATACAGATTTCTTAAATAAATTATTCATTATTACTTATAAAGCAAATTCCTAAAATTCATAACGGTAAGACTGTTTTCTGGCTCACCTGAAAGGACCTTTTTTCTGAAGGGTTTGTTGCTAAGTTTTGCTTTCTCTGAGGTGAAGATGAAGACTTGAATTTAGGAGCAGACACTAGAACAGTACCTCCTATTGTATTGGAAAAGATGAAAAATGCCTTATTACATTAATTAACATAATAAATTAATTCAATTATCTATTTTTTCTTTAGTTCTTGAAAGACAGCTTTGCATTTAGAAATCTTTTTACCAACAGCTGGGGTAGTGGGATCATGATGAGTCCTCGGGGTTCCTCCAAGGGCTCTCAGCTTTGGAGCAGGATGCCTGCTGCCTCTCCTTGAGGATACAGAAGAATCTGACACAGCTGCAGAAGTGTTCAATACTAAGGCATTCTCACTGAAAAAAAGTGAGTAATGATTAAAGGATTAGCTAAGGAAGGACTCAGAAGTCTTCCACTCAAGCTTTCTGTTTCTTATCCATTCCTACAACAAAGCCTAAGGCAAGACAGTTAAGGCCTTAACATCCCAACAGCCTGTAGCTAAAATATTTGCTTGCCAAGGGGAGTCCTGGATTCCACCCCTTAAGCCTCAATTTCTGTATTTTAAACCATCTCAAGCTATAAATCCAAGCTCCCTCTGTCCTAACAAACCCTGAATGCATTGCTGCACAAAACAGAGGCTCAACAGGAGGGCTGGAAAACTTCGAACCCAGAAAAACTTTGAACATGGTTGCTGCCTTAGAGGTGGGGGCATGGGTTTGATGTTCTTCAGTCTATGTGGAACTGAAAACAAATATCCCACATTTATGTAACCACTAGAGCCTCTAGGTTATTAAATATACATCATAATATGATATAAACAGATTTTATAATGCATATTATATATACATTATATATGTATATATAATGTATATCAGTACTGCCACGTTACTCTTTTGTCTCCAGGTGCATTTCAAAAGGAGGTGGCAGCATACCCACAACATGGAGGAGCCTGATCCTATCAGTGCATGATAGACACATCTAGGCAAAGGATTCCTCATTTCTAGCTCTCAAGAAGGTGTAATATGCCAGCATTAAGCAGCTCTGCATGGCTGAGTCCAGCACACATCCCAGAACGCACAGAACCCCACTGCAAGATGACAGAAAATTGACAATGAGATATCTATGAACTAGATTATCTCTAGAATTAAATAGAAACTTAGAAAAGTTTCTAGGTTATGGTTTTGAAAGTCTGCATTTAATATCTGTTGGAGTCTAACATCCCAGTTTTTCTTTGCCTGGGTTTGCATACATGGTATTATCCCCAATGGAGACAATTACAGTTTCTTACCTTTGATTAGCGCTGCAACACTAAATATCAAATGCAATGAGGAATGTAAAATTCGTAGCTGACATGGTTACAAGGGTCAAAGCTATTCAGAATTAAATGTCTGTCAGACTAAAATACTATTCTACAAAAAAAAGTATGCAAAACCTGCACAATAAAAAGCAAGAGACCTCTGAAACTAGATACAACTTGGATCTCTCAAATGTCAAATACAGTACAATGCACCTAATGAGCTGATCTCTCATTATTTGTAAATACCCTTCCATGTTTTTCCAACCTGTGCTTAGTAACATAATCACAGGTGATTACTGGATATTATTTTTCTCTCAAGTCCTTTATCTTTGTCCATGAATTTTTTTAAGAAAAACAGATGCCTAAGTACAATAATAGCATGTATTCTGGCCTACCAAATACTACGCTGTCAACTTGAAGCAAATTGTGAGTTCTAATTTGCACTAAACTTGGCTGCTGTGTAAATGAACAGTCTGTTCTAAGAGGTCCATACTGCAAATTTCATGCTTTTGGAGAAAAACATTAGAATCATTCATGGGTCTACAAACTTCTGTCTTTGCAGTATTTTTTATGATAGATCCACTTCCATCAACCGGCTAAATGTCTTAAACCTTCTCATTCCTTAACATACTGTTGAAAACACAAGTACTGTCACACCAATTTACATTCTTTTAAATAATTCTGATTTTTTTAAAAAAACTATTTAACATAAAAATTTCTGACCCGTTTGAGGAAATACACACACACACACACACACATATACATTAAAAAAATGTTCCGTTTTACCCTTCAGTTTTCTTATCTTCTTTAGCATCCTTATTGTTCTCCTCTAATTGCTGGGCCGTTACTGCAGCCTGTTCATCTGGTTTTTCTCTCTCTTTCTCTTCTGTTGATTGTTGATTTTCCCTTTCTTTGGTACCTTCTTGTTCTTCCCAAGCTAAACGTCTTCTGACCGGAACAGTTAAAGCATCTGACATGCCTTTCCTTGTGCTGTCCTGATGTGGTTGTTCTCTGGAGTCAGGTTGCTGTAGCACTTCAGGGCTTGGTGCAGCCTCTTTTTCAGAAACACTGGGTAAGAAAAAACCCAATATTTTGTATGACTGATTTGCACAATACACGTGTCTTTACAGAACATATGCATCCAGTTCAGTTCTTTGCAAGGAATACAGTTCAGACATTAAAAAGTGGTACAGCTGACATGATTAACAGCTAAACTGCCACTGCAGTTTTAACTGATGCTTAAGCACATCCCATTTTCAAACTAGAGTTTATGAAGGCTCCTCTTGTATTACTATTTCCAAATATGCAATGTAAACTAGGGCTGTATTTTCAATTTAAACAGCAAATTAGATTATGAGAAGTGCTCAAAAAACAACTATTTCCATACAAGCCTATATTCAGCATTTTGCTTGGTTCTAAAGCTGCAGAACAACAGGCAGAAATGATGACCTTACCCAGCAAGATCTAGTGCTCTGATGTTGTTGCTGATTCCTTCTTCTGAGCTGGAAGTTGAGGACACATCCCAAAGACTGTTATTATCAGACAGGATCTGATTGAAATGGTATCGGGAGAAGTGTGTTCCCTCTACTCGTTCCCTGTACGCCTTCGCTCTTTCTCGAAGCTCTCTCACCTACACACCAAGGTTTCGTAAGTTTCACATCTGCTAAAACTTCACTATTAGGCTACTATAAATATTTGCATTAGCTACTGGCAGCTAGAAGAGAAAGGCAAGTTACAATACAGGGCCAGCCACAGCACAAACATTGCATGCCACAGTAAATGTAAGAAAAGGAGAGCAAAACTAATATATTCAGTAAGCATATATTCCATAAGCATGTTTCAGCCACGAAGCCAAAGCAAATTTGTCAATTATTCATTCCATGAGCACAAAAATTTATGCAGTAACTATGAGTAAGTTTAGTGCTGGATTCTAGTTTTTCCATCAGCGCTCAGACACAGTGCTCCAAACACTGAAAGAGGAACTTGGATGCAACCAACCTCCATATACCACATGGAATTTAGGTTGTTTTGAGAAGCCTAAAGAGAAGAATACAGAGTTATTTTTAAATTTCTTATTTTTCCTCTCAATATTCAATAATGATACTTACCATCTTTATAACTTTACTTCAGTGTAAGTTAGAAACTAAATACTAAAAACCTGTCAACATAGCTCTATGCTGCCTCCCTGAGATTCAATAAAAAGCTCTCAAACAAGCAGAGTCAGCACTGGCATTCCACCATTTTTTTGCCAGGCTTGAGGAAATTAATTTAGATTTCCAAACATCAACACTCAAAAATACATTCCCCGCTAATTTATGATAAATTCAAATCAACAGATCTATGTGCATGTGTAATATTGAGTTTGTATGCTGCAAACACTGCAACTGTCTCTAATTACATAAACATTAGTGAAAAGTTAAGATTAATGCTCTGGTGCTATTCTATGCAAGACATAATACCAAAATTATTCCTTCTACGCTATCAGTAACTGTAAGAATGAGAGATAAAACTGATCAGGAGTCAGTTTTACTCCAAAAGAATAAAAGTGATAACCCCCCTCTTCAAACATTATACACCATCATTTTTACAGTTAAGACCACTTAAACACTTGCTGCCTTGTGTCCTTCACCCATTAAAGTGCAGAGAGAAAAAGCAAAACCAAAAAGTTTATGTTTAAATTATTTAAAAAAACTTTGTGATATTGTGTGAATTCTGACTTACTAAAAAATGGTCCACAGGAAAAAAGTATTTTGTCAAAGAGAAGGAAAGTAATACTGACATGTCCTCTACCACATTTTCATAGCTTTTCTTTTTTTATTCTTCCTTCATGACAGATTTCACATCATTCCTCCTGCAAGGAACAGAGTCAGTGGGCTAAATTAAGCTAATCCCACTAAAAGTAACTGGATGCAGCAGATGGATATCCAGCTAACATCCCACAATTTGACCTACTAAACTTCCAAAGAACAGCCCATTAAAAATCTATGCTTGTTGTTTACAAAGGAGAATTTAAAGTTTGATGTGCAAGTGATTTACTGGATTACTCACTTTAACTAGAAGAATAAAAAATTAATTATGATAGCCAGAACAGAAGAAATGTAAATCCAGAGCAACAGGGTACTGCAGGAGGAGGAAGAATACTGTCTCCAGTGAATTGTGAGGAAGTACAAAGGACAAACCATCTCCTTCAGCGACTCAGCAAGCAGCATTAACTAGCAGGACACAGGCCCTAGAGAGTCCTACTGCGATTATGAATTGCCCACATTAATTTTTCAAAAGCACAATTGGAAGAGATTTTCTTTCATTCGACTGCTGAAAAGCACCCTTAATAATCAACTGCAGAGAAGCAGCCTACAAGTAATGACTTTGGCAAAGGTTACACCAGGATTCATTATGGCATTTGCCTGTTTGGACTCAGAACTTCAGAAACCCTGCTTTGGACACAAAGTCACCCACATGCAGTTCCAACTAAGGGAGAAACAAGCCTGCATCATCTAATCATGTATGCTAAGCAAAAAATGTTCTGTAGGCACCTTTCACAGAGGTGAGTCTCAACAATCCACCAGATGCAGAGCTTAGATACACTTTTGAAGAACTTTTCTCTTCATTTGTACGAGAAAAGATGGAATCATGTGGAAACCAAAAGGACTGTTGGGCAGCCTATACTGTGAATGGCCAAAGTACCTCTGTTACTTTACAACAAAATCAATGCACTTGGCAACTCTTTTGCAACTTATGCATATTTTCATTAATATGCTGTTAACATTTCTCAAATGTCTGGATTCCTTTTTATGTTACTATGAATTAAATATGTTATTCAGTCCTACGATGTTACAGAATCATAGAATAGCCCAAGCTCAAAGGGCCCCACAGGGACTATCAAAGTCCAACTCCTGGCCCTGCACAGGATACCCCAAGAGTCACCAGGTGTCCGAGAGCACTGTCCAAATGCTTCTTGAACTCTGACAGGCTTGGTGTTGTGGCCACTTCCCTGGGGAGCCTGTTCCAGTGCCCAACCACCCGCTGGGTGAAGAACCTTTTCCTAATATCCAACCTGAACCTCCCCTGACACAGCTTCATGACATTTTCTTAAGTGTGGTCACTGATCACCACACTGAAGGGATCAGTGTCTGTCCCTCTGTTTCCCCTTCTAAGGAGCCGTAGAGATGCAAAGTCACCCCTCAGTCTCCTCTTCTCCAGGCTGAACAGACCAAGCAACCTCAGTGGCTCCTCATACAGCTTCTTCTCCAGACCCTTCACCACCCTCATGGTCTTCCCTTGGACGCTCTCTAATAGCTTTATATCTTCTTTATATTGTGGTATCCAAAACTTCACAGAGTTCTCAAGGTGAGGCTCCCCCAGTGCAGAGCAGAGCAGGACAATCCCCTCCCTTGCCCGGCTGGTGATGCTGTGCCTGATGCCCCCCAGGACAGGGGTGGCCCTCCTGGCTGCCAGGGCACTGTGACTCATGTTCACCTTGCCATAGACCAGGACCCCCAGGTCCCAAGACACTGCTCTCCATCATCTTGTTTCCCAGTCTATACACACATGAATTTCTTGTTTTGCTTTGCTTGCATGCGAAGCTTTACCTATTAAACTCTCCCTATCTCAACTCAGGGGTTTTGTGAATTTTACCCTTCTGACTTTCTCCCTCACCCCACTGTGGTGAGTGAACAACTGGTTGCGTGGGGCACAGCTCCCTCCTTGGGTTTAAACACAACATATACTCACACACGTGATTTGAAGTCTAACAGAGACAGGAGAAATTCAGGTAATTGTAAGTCTCTTCTATATGAACTCATACTAGGATCTAATGTAGATATGCACACATGAAAATGTGTATGTAATCAAAGCACATTCATCATCAATAGACTATCTGTTATTACAGTCTTAAAATTAATTTGGCTCTTCCTATTCCTTCACTTTGAAGGCCCCAAAAAACCAGTAGTTTTTTTTCTTTAATTCTTCATGCCTACTGCCAAGTAACTTCTTTCCAGTTTCCTGCAATTCCCTTTTCAGCAAGAAATCTCTGTGGAAAAGTCTGATGTACTCAAAGCACATCTTGACGGTGTGGGAAATGCTTGATTTTTCATACACTCTAAAGAAATGCCACATGTAAGTTGAACATCCATCCTCCACTTGCAGTCTCCTCATTCTTTGCCTCAGGTGTACTGCAGTGACTCCTCCCAGCTGACTGTGCCACAAACACACCATACCCCATGGCAATGCATCTTTAGTTGCCCACCCCTTAGTTGCCTACCAGACAATTGCTCTTGAAGCTGAGCACTGCTCCTTATTGATTTGAATGTTTCATGATGTATCATCAACAAATTTAAGTATTATATGCCAGAAACATGACATAATATTCCACAGAAACATTCAGTATACCACTTAGGCTGCATGCGACATTCATAGATCATAACATTTTGCAACCTTAGTTACAGTAAATCTAATGCATATATCAATGCATATAAAACTTAAAATATTGCTTCTTTTCAGTCCTCTAACATCCCCTTGAGGCTGCTTACACAGAATGGATCCATGTGTAAACAAACTGATTATGAATCACCTCATACCTTAATATACTTTAAACACTGAGACTCATTTCTCATTGCACATTTTGTATGTATTCTAGAAATACTTTCTTTTGCTAAAAGGAAAATTACTTGCTAGAATAAATCTAGCAAGAAAACACAGAACTGAAAACTACCAGAGTACTCCTGCAATTCTCAGAGAACCTTATTTCCAAATTCTCACAGCCCAGTCAGTACCCTTGAACCATTTCCTCCAGTTCTACCTTCCACATCACCATGGACCAAACCGATGAGGAAACTCACATTTACAAGTACTTGCATGGTGAATAAACTACAAGAAAATACACACTGACTGAAACTTGCAAGAAAAATTCTCAATTTTATGTTGTGTACGACTGAATTCAGTTGATTGCTTTGAATGGATTCAGCATGGTAAGCTAACAAACTGAGCCTGACTAGGTTGATACATATGTTGTCCCTTTCCTTTTCATTCCCTTGGAATCTCCTATAATTCAATTCTGTATTTTGAATACTTGTGCTTGTTAAAACTGGGTTGAACATCAAGAATAAGACTACCTGTCACAAGAGACTCTGTTCTGAACGATCCTGATTGTAAGGGAAACAAAACTTCTCCCTCACTCTGGATGTTACATTAATTTTTTTTTTGTCTCACCATCTACTTTTTTCTTTTACGTATTATACTGACTTGTCAGAATCTAATTGCCTTTGTACACTCACATTTGAATCTTGAGTCATTAGCATTACAATCTCAAAACTGTCTCTTATAAATACCACAATTCGAAGTTTTTGCATCTAAAAATCAAAATATAAAGCATACTCAGGCTTCAGCTTTTCTAAGAATACTCACCTGGTTGTGAGCTTTACTCTTAATACGAGACCAGACTCCATCTTTGTAGAAATACTGGGCCGGAGACAAAAATTTTGACCTATATTCTGTGTTCATTTTCCTAAGAAATTAAAAATGAGGAGAGAAAAAAAGGAGTACAGTTTGATATACAGAATACTTTTTTAAGAGCACTTTTAAACTTACATCAACAAGCATAAATATATTTGCACCTAAATGCCAATAAGATGCAAGAAACACATGCACAAACAACAACTCAAACCAACACAAGTAGGAAAGCTGTGAAAAATACTCATTCACAGCTGGTGGTCCATCAAGTAGTTACTCCTGCTGTTTTTTCCTTGCAACACTTCCACCAGAAGCTTTTGCCCTGACAGCCAGTAAGCAGAACATAATACACACACCAGCCTCAATTACTTCAATGCAAAGTGTGGGACCTTGATTTAAGTCACTGATGAAGGTACATTTAAGTAAAAATGCCTGGTTTGGCATTAATGTGTCTGAGACATTTCCTTCTATGAACTCCACTTTAAAGGCACTCTGCACATGGGTGGGGTGAGCTGCTGGGGCTAGAAACATCTGACTGCCAGAACACTGGTCAGTATAATTCATCTGTGTCCTACTGGCTTTGATCTTCAAAAGGCCTCAGTATTTGAAAAAATGGGTTCATTTTTCCCTTCTGCCACACACATACAAACACAGAAAAATTAACATCATCTAACCTATAGCAGGCAGTAAGTAGTACTTCAAGTCCTTAAGCACTGAACTGTGGATGTATCAGCTTAAATCTAAAGACATTTTTGGAATTAACCATGCTTCAGAACATTGTCAGCCTAATTTTAATATATTCAGCACTGTGTGAAAAAACCCTATTTTTCAATCCTTCTTCAGAAATAGGTCATACAAGCCTGAAGTCAGAGAATAAAATGAACCTTGTAAAAAGAAAAATATGAAGGTTGAAAAATCCTTTATACTCAAAATTTCTTTTAGTACATCCCTTTCTTTAAAACTGAGTTCTTCACTTTTTGTTGCAAAACTAATAGATTAGCACAAAAACACAACACTGCTGTGCCTCAATCCCAGATACTCTGCTGCAAAAGCAGGCCATGCAACACAGCTTGCATACAAGTAACAACCCTGTCTGCATATTGAGAACTTGCACACTGTGACAGCTATTTGCCCAGAGATTTTTAAGAAAATTTTGTCTTGTGCTACTACACTGGAGGCGTTAAAGGCAGAAATCTGTGCTCAGATGAAAAGAGCCCCAGCGAATGATCAAGAACTTTGACAATACTCACTGCAAAAGTGACTAAAATCTACTGCAAGGAGAATGAAAACCCTATAGTTAAAGGTTTTAGCTATACTGTATCCACTCACTTTTCCATAAACCAATTTTACTTCATAAAATTTTGGGTGATCATTTTGTAATCAACTCCCAATATCCAACAGCATTCAGAAAGGTAAGTCTCCTCTCCCGTTTTCAATCTAACTCCTTAACACTGCCACAAAGAATGAAAGCAATTGCAACATTAAGCACAAATACAGGAGAGATGGATTAATCTTTTAAAGCCTACTTCTTGGCTTTTATTTCTCTTGACATATCTCAGATGTGTATGAAATGGAAAAACGAGTTCAATTCCTGCAATGTAGGTATGTGGCAGAAATAAAAAGATACTTCAATAGCACTCTATGACATAGAATTTTACTTCATTTCCATGCTTGTCAGATCACTCTAAATGGGGCAGATGTCTTTACTTCCCTTTACCTCGTGTTTGCTTTTGTTACTCAGACACACAAGGCCTTACAGACCAGAGTAAGCAGGCATCAGTCACTACCATACAATCTAAGTACAATCACCACAGTTTTAAGGTGTGGAGTGTGCTCAGTAGATAAAGCAGTTTGAAAGGTGACTTATGACTTCCAAAGCACCTGCTGAAAGTTTAGCAGCAGCACTGCACTGATTTTATTTCACTCATGTCAAATTTATTAATACTACTTTTATTGCATCACAAGGTTCAATTGAACAGGATTGGTTACAAAGCTTCCACTTCCACTGCCCAGAGAAGAGGATGGAAATTAATACCAGGTTTAGACGTACCCACAAGAAGCTCAATCTCAGTGCTGCAAGGGGCATTTGCCCCTGCAACTGCAGCATGGTGTGGTTAAAGACCCATAGTCCATCACTCTAGATATTTGGCTGCTGTACACCTACTCACTACTCTAGGTTTTCCTATTTTATACATACCCACGACTTGTATGTAAAGTGAGGGGCTTTGGACTGATATGTTGCTTATTATTTTGTTTAAGATGTTTCTGTTCTGATTTCCCTTGTTTTGCTGCATCTTCTGCTGGTTTTTGAAACGGTTCTTCCCTTTTACTCTAAGGCAAAGATAATTTTAAAAATACCACATTAGCTAACAATCTGAAAACCCTCACATTTCTTTCGACATCAAGCTCTTGCAAATAGTTAATTTTAGTATTAGCTGTTTTGAATATTTAATACAAACAAGAATACCACATACTTTTGTTAACACAAAAATAAACTAGCAAAATGCCAAAAAGTTAAGATTCAGTGCAACATTCTGTTGGCTAGATGATCCATTTTGTCCACTTTACAGAATTCATTCAACATGAAATACAGAAATAAAATAATACGGTATCTGCACATTCTAACCTGAGTCCGAAGGGCAAATTTTAAAATATTTGCTCTGTTTTATAAATGTTTAGATTGATTTGTTTGGATTTTACACTGAAGATTTTTTTCCTGATTATTTTATTCTTTCAGAAATCCAATGCATGACTTCTGATTCTGCTAGAGATCTTCACAGATATTGTTTAATTCAATTAAAAAAAAAAGTCCACCAAACTCCCCCAAAACTTTTTCAAGGTATCCATTAGAGACAAGGTATTGGTATAAACAACCAGTTTTTTAGGCACTTTCACAAAAATTCCTTTCTCATGACTTCTCATACTTCATTTATTAGCTGTTCTTGAAAAATAATCTGAAATTCCAATATTAAAAGCAGATAAATACTTCCTGAAAGCCTCAGGCTTTTCAAACTGTCTCATATCTACTCAAAGAGGCAAAAGGGAACATAAAATTTCTTATCCCCAGATGGGATTTAACGAACTGGGCAGGTCTTAGTTTTAAATGATAAAACCTCCAAGTCAACAATCCCCTCAAGAAGCACCAATGGCTTAGTTTAAGCCAAGGCACTGCATGTTAAGTACACCTTTTGCTCAGCAGTGGCCCTAATGAACACCCTGTCTGATAATGGCCCTTTCTGCTCTATCAGCAACAGGGATGGATACTGAGGAGACTCAGATTAACTGGGAGCATCACACAACTGGAACAACCCAGGCCAGAAGATTCCTAAAAAACCAGAATGACAGCTTTTTGGAACAGGTCCTAAGGGAGCTGACTCAGAAAGGCAAAAAAGGAAGATGCATGCCCAGTGGAAGCAAAGTCAGGTGACACGGTAAGCATTCAGAGACACTGACTGCCACTGTTGGGAGAAAATTCACTATCTCTTATTTATGGCATTCAAAAAGTTCCAGACCTCCCATCTAGTCCTACTGCATGCCAAGACACAACACTGGTACCAATCAGAGAATAAATCAGAGATTTAGATTGCAGAAACTATCCTAATTATCCTAAAAGCAAAGTGTCAATTAGGAACAAAAGGAAAAAAAAAAAAACAAACCAACAAAACACAATACTTCAAAACTCAGAAATTTGAAACTTTAAACTGCAAAAAACGCTCCACAGAGACTACAGAACCCACTACAGAGCAGACCTGTACAGAATTATTTTGGGTCTTATACAGCAAAACCACTACTGAGTCCAGTGTCACTAGAAACACTAAATCATTTCAACCTAAACCCACCCCCATATAGAACAGAATTACTACTGCAGAATTACTACTAAAACTGCAGAATTACTACTAAAGCTTTTCTTTCCATGAAATATTTACTTGTTCACACACCTGAAATTCTTTCTCTTCAGTATCACCTCTCTCTTGAGGACTCTTAACAGGAGGAGACCCTTTGGAATTTCTCTCATATGCAGTTTCAGAAGTAATGGCAGGAGGTTTAACCGGAGATATGGATTTCTTTGTGTTGCAAATCAGCTACGTGGGAGGAAGAAAACAAAACAAAGAAAAAAAAGTGTGATTTGTTTACCTTAAGGCTAAATTTTCGAAATCTGTTAACTTATTCACACAAATACACTCAAATATGAGCAGAGAGAGAGTCATCTGTAAAAACACAGCATGTGTAGACTAATGAACTTCTAGGAGAAAATTTAAATACATTTAAAACTGACCCAGTTAGACACAGTTAAACCTGTGATGAAACACTGTCCTTACTGAAGTTTACTATCAGAGGTTTTGTTTATTTGTTTATTTTTTGTTCACCTTCAGAGCTGTATGTAGGATCATGGTTTTTAAAAGGCACACTATAAAACTTCCGTAGCTGGATGCTTAGAGCTTGGGCAAAATAAAATCCACTATTTTTCAACTAATACACATTATAAACCAAGGTAGAGAATTTGCCTAATATGTGGTCATGTATTATCTCCTCATGGGGTTCCAAGGCTGTGCCATATGTGAGAAACATGCATTTTCCATAGATTTGCTATGAGAATTTAGGTCTGACTTATAACTTAACTTGGATAACTTTGATATTTGCACAGAAGCTCTTCAAGGGAAAGAGATTGTCAGTACTGAGGTATATTCTCAGTCACATCAACAGAGAAGAATACCAATTTGTTAATATGCATAATTTTTATCATTACATTTTCCCTAAGTTCTACTTATCCACAGACATATAGTGCCTACAGACTTATTCTCACTGCTTCTTATTCTGTATGAACTGTGAAAAAAGTCCTTCTTCTGAAAAAAGCACAATGTTCACAAGCATTAATAATGAAATTGTAAAACTGAATTGCACACAGAATCAAACATAAATCTCTGACTTTTTCCATACTGTGACTTTCTGGGACCTGCCTCTTCCTCAAAAGGTCCTTTGGCTTCTCTATACTACTGTCATGTATTTCAGTGAGTTTTCACTGGATAAGGGGCTGGGAAACAATATCCTGCAGTGAATCCACCTGCTTAGTACACCACCAGAAAAAGACAGGACAGTGATTATCAACTTTCATTGACTCTGAAAGCTGCTACTGAACAAACCCACCGCCTGAGGATAAAAAGAGCACATCATCTCTAGTAATCCCACTAATGTATATGCATCTAGTGAAGAAAGAGAAGACAAATACAGAAGTGCCTATTTTACATTGTAAAATGACCAAAAGGCTGAGTCTCCTAGGTCCTGAACCCAGTAACAGTTAACTGAAAACACAAACCAATCCCACACTCAGTTACTCCTTGTGGTCTCACTAGAAATAGCAGCATTTTCAACCCTACAAAGCCCAAAAGCTCAAGAGATGTCACAAGAGTGTCTTAAAATCAGAAGACTCCACTTTTAAATAAAAGCTGTTCTCATGAAAGAATAAAACACTAGAGACACGCTGTAGGGCTTAGAAGTGTATGTGTAAAGAGATGAAGACTAAGAAACTGGGGCAAGATAAATAAATGAAAACAGTAGAACAGGGTCCTGTTAGAAAGAACAAAATACAAGGCCTGAGGAGAAAAATAATTAGGCCCGACCACAACAAAGAATCACATGGAAACAAATCCAATTATACTACACTTTCGTATAGTGAAAGAGGAAAAAAAACATGTAACAAGATTAAAGTTTGTCATTCCTCCACCAAAAGAGCAAAAAAAAGGAAATCTTTTTGAAAGGAAAACTTTGCTGATACATAAAAGAAAGTATTAATTTGCTTTTTGGATTCTATACTGTTACCTTTTCAGCCGCAAGTATTGGTGACTTTTCATGAGGACTCTTCCAGACAAACTGGCTTTGATATTCAGAATTTCTGGGGAAAGTTTTTAAATGTGGAATATTTACTTCTGCTCTCCTCTGAAGGGCTCTGTAAAACTGACAATGTGGGAAAAAAAAGAAAAAAACCCCAATGACTGCTCCCTTTCCTACAATGTTTTGCTAGTCAGACATCTTTCAACACACACTTTCAAAACAGCGGTTTAGGCTTCTGTTTCAAGAACAAAATAAATGCAAAGTATGTTTTCTCATTACAGTCAACAACCCCAAAAAGTCTATGTATTATTGGCTAAACTCTTGTTTAATTGAAAACAGCAGTGATGACACATTCTGAAGATGCAAATGAAGAGCGAATTCCTATTGAATTAAGTAGCACCAAAATCTGATCTCAAACATACTGTTCTCCCAACAAAGAAGCTACAACAGAGTATCAAAATACAAAACCAAGGAAAGAGTTCAACAAGAGAGTCTGAGCAGGTGCATGAAATTACTGTTAGTAATTTTTAGACTGGTCAATTAAAAAAAAAAAAGCTATTCCCTTACCCCATTACCCATTTTTTCTGATCCCTTTTTTGGAGATGAAAATGCTTCATTTTGATTTGGTGGCACTTCAGAGGGTGATTTCTTCATGCTGTTCTCCGCAAGGGCAAGAGCTGTTTCACCACTAGAATCTATCACATCTGACTGAACTTTTGGGGGGAGTCTGGGTCCTTCTGGTGTTTCAAGTTTTTCCTGATTCACATTATTGTTGTTGCTGTCAGTGTGCAACTCTGCAGCTTCAGCTTCCAGCAGGTCATTCAAATCACAATCTGCTGTCCATTCAAGGGACTTCGAAATTTGTGGATTATGGTAAGGTACCCTTCTCTTGGAAATGAATTTTGGTTCTCTCGTGATTCCTGAGAAAAAGCCATATTAGATTTCACAAAAACATTCACTGAAGACATCATTCACTCTATAACAAGAATCAACTGAAATTTTACCAATTGATTACTATAAAGCATGGTTTTAGCATCTTGGAGCAGTGACAGACTATGAATTATGGGCATGGCTGTGAAATTCTGTGTTCTTTCCTATCTGCAAATGACTTTCCTTTCCACTGAACACACAGGAGCATGGTGCTCCAGAATCATGTTGGATTAAACCTTATAATGCAAAAATGTCTACAGAACAATCCTCCGCAAATTGATGCTGGGAGTTGAACAAGAAAACTAACACAGTGAACACAGATACAGAATAACCAGCCTGTGGGGAGAAAGCATGCTACAAGCACTTCTCATTACACATGCACAACACACCCTGCTCAACAGGCTCCCTGATGGTGACAGATCTCTATCCACCTGCAATTTAAGACCTTCTCATATAACTGACAACTTCTACAGTACGAACACAAAAACATTTCCAAAAATAGAAAAATATTTTGTAACAAAACCAGGTATCAAGTTATTTTAAGAATTGCTGGGCTTTATGCAGGCAGGTGAAAATGAAATTACCCCACCATTTCAAGAAGAGTATTGAATGACTGAACACATTCAAAGAGGGAAATCATAATCCACTTCAAAGTGCTGAACGGTGATGAAAAAATTAGTGAAAGCCCCTAACTGGCTGAAAGAAGAATCTTCCATGAGAGACACTCCCACCCCCTGAAGAAGCAATGTAGAAAGAGAGAACAACCTATGATGAAAGGTCTATCGAATGTCCTATGTCTGACAACACACATAGGATAAGCAAATCACTTCAGGGGTAGAACACTGGAAAAGTAGCAGAAAGGTACTCCAAGCACCTGCAGCTGTCAACTTTTTGCTGTAACATTCCAAGCGATTCCTAAAATTGCCAATTATGTCATTCAACAAGGCCATAATTTAGAACACCGATTACTGTAGGAATGAATGCATTGTACTCTAATTACACAGACTGCATAGTGCAGTTGCAGTGAACAGCACAAATTTGTTTTAATCTGCCACTACAATAATTACTATTTTTTACTACTCCTTTTCAAACCACTGCAGTTGTCATCACTCTTCAGCTTACTCCTCTTCCTCAGCTCCCTACAGGCCTTTCAATCCAACTCCTATTTCATTTTCCTTCTGCTTTCTAGCCCCACACTTTCCTGCCATGATAATGTTAAAACCCACTTTTTTCCCAAGGCTTCTACAAATAGTACTACTTGAAAAGGAAGTTTCAGTGTAGCCATAAAGAATATGGAGTTCAAAAACCTACTCTATCTAAATGATGACCAAGACTATACTTTTAATTTAATTACAAAGTGTACAAACTGTAAACACCACCAGTACACTGTGGACACGCACTCATCGCAGCAAACCTCTCCGGGCCTTGGCTGCAACCAAGGGGGCAGCTTTCAGGGGCACTTACCAAACTGATCCGACCGAAGTCCTGCCCACAAGGACTTCTGCTGTTGGGACGGGCTACAAAACTCTGAGCTTCCCCATTTGAAGTTTCTCTTGTATTCACTCAGTCCCTGCAGCAAACAGAGAGGAGTCTGTCAAGCCAGCGGTGCATATCCTGCTTCATTGCTCCTGCAGGTAACAGATCTCCGAAGGGGGGACAACACCAACACGCTGCTGCAGGATGAGCTAAGCTGGCAGGCTGCTCTGCACCTTCCAAACCCACCCCCACCGGGGAACAAAAAGTACTGCTGACAAAACGTAGAAGCGTTTCATGCATCAAAAAAATAATATAAAACTTTTAAAAGCCAAAACCAAAAACATGTATCTTATCTTCAAGTGCACGGTTTCAGGAACAAAAACAGCCTGTCACCAGTACGACAGAACTCCTCCTGTCTTTACTGGCCGGTGCCGCAGCGCAGGGGCCTCCCCTTTCCCGCTACCCCAGGACCGGCCGCAGCCCCGCTCCTGCCGCCCCCTGGGCCCGGGGCCGTGTCCGGCCCGCCGGGCCCCGCTCCGGTTGGGCTCACCCTGAACCGCACGGGCATGGTGCAGCCGCGGCCCCCGCACCGCCGGGACCCGGGCCCCGCCGCCGGCCCGGCCCGGCCCGCTCCGCGGCCCCTGCGCTCGCCGGGCGCCTGCGCGGCGGCCGCCCCGGGCGGGCGGGGAGAGCGGGGCCGGGCCGCTTCCCCCGCCGGCCCTGCTCCGGGGCTGTGTTGGCCGCGGCGGGCTCCGCCTCCGCTCGCAGCGGTGGTCCCGCGGGTGTTGTCGCCGTGTTGTCCGCATTAAAAGACTGATCCCCCGCCTGCGGCAGGGTAGCGGTGCTAGCACGGGGTAACACAGCGGCCAGCGCTGTGTGTCTGGGGAAACACAACGGGGGGGCACCCTGTGCTAATGCATCGCAAGGCCTTGGGGGATCTTGGGGGCCTGGTTACAAAAAAAAAAAAAAAACACGTGTCCACGCACGTAGTTCTATGTTGGTACAAAAATATGGTTTCGAGAAAGGAAAAAATCGAGTTTCCTACCCTTCTGGAGCCTCTGCGATGGCGTGCCAGCTGCCGGTCCGCCTTCGCCACCTCACCCGACCTCGCCGCCCGGTCAGGAGATCCTAATCCATCTTCTTGTTCAGATCTTCCGTGGGGGGTCGCTTCTCTGACTGCCTTCCCCCTGCTAATCCCCATCCTGACGGTTTCTGACCGTATCGCACTAAAAAGAACGGAGAGAGTGGTAAAAAAGGGTGCATAGACAGACGTACCGCCCGAGAACGGCCCGGGCGCTCTGTTTACATTCCCTGTTGCCCGTGGCTGCCGACCCTCCCCGTGTTCCCTGCTCTGGGGAAAGCTGCTCGAGCGAGGCTTTGTCACCTCTGCCTCTGCAAAGCGCCCTGCTGAGGAACAATTTTTACCGTCGATGTCAGACAGGAGAGAGCACCAATCTGTAATGAAGCACTTGTGAGCAAAGTAAAATGTTCTTCTGCGATGTGAACGGCAGCGGGGGGGCTCAGAAGAAAGGTGCTCCGTTGATAGTGTTTCCAAGGTTCACACATCTTTATTCATGAATTTCAAGATCAAGACAATAATTTTGGTATTATTTACTTGCCGATTGCACTTGAAACTGCTAGGTCCACCATAAAAAGTTGTTTGTTTTGTTATTACAGTGATTTATTTCATAATGTTCAATCAGATCTAGCTCAGTACATTTTCTAAAGTAATGTGCAAACTTGCTATAGAATGTGAAAAGCCAGCTGGCAAAAATACAATGTTCAAAATACATATTCAAGGTTTGCCAGGAATATTTCCTCTTTGATATGTATGGAAACCAGGCCAAACATAATTTCCGTATGTTTTCAGGGTGTTTTTCAATTACCAAACTACAACAATGTTTTTATAGATAGTTTCAGGCTGTCTGAATTTGGAGATGGATTTGATTCTTTAGTGCAGAAACATAGTAGCACACCACACCATCCTGATATGCAGACTGTTACATTTCTTCACATCCTTTTTTTTTTTTTAAGATAAAACACAAGGAATTATTCTGAAACAATGGAATTTACATTGCTCTTTATGCACTGATTGATTTAAGTTGCATTTTAGATCTTCTCCTTAAAAAAATAAGAGATAGGAAGAGCTTATGTGGGGGAAGCACTTTAATAAATAATGTCAACCATTGAGCTACTAGTGTCTTTACCTCATGTTTTTTGTCACTACTGATGTGTACCAGCCACTTCAGGTTCAAAGTATACACAGTACTGAACATATAGGTATTTAGAGCAATATGGTATAAGAATGCTAAGATACATAGGCCAGTAACAGTATTTCCATATGAGGGTTGAATACATAAATAAATAAATGAATAATGAAAACATAGAAGTGGATCCACATGTAGAAAAAGTTGCACTGCATTCACAAACTCACAGTCTGGAAAAGTAAGAAAGAGTTTTTTTCCAGTTTATTGGAACATAAACAGTCAGGGACTGATATAAGTGTGTATCCCTCAGTGACTGGCCTGTATAATTTATTGGATCCTATTGTTTAAAGAAATAAGTGTTTAAAGCTTGTGTTGCTACATTACACATCTAAGTAGTTTTGAGTTCAAGTCACTTCACATTTCTGTAACACTTGAGAGGTTGACCATATTCCTCCTTTATTTCCTATAAAGTAAATATAAGTATTTTAATTTGCCTTGCTGATTCATACTCCAGATTTAGATTATCTTGTTGCTGTTCTTCAAATTAATCAAAAGATGCAGTTTCTTTTGGTAAACAACATACAAACATCAAAATTATTTTGATTTTTTTATGTGTATCATTTCAAATGAGTGATTTGTGACCCATAATCTTTTTTCATGCTATTTGTTTTCCCATTAGCTTCACCATATCCTGCTACATGTCCAGACCTTAATCTTTGACCTTTTCTGTGTCTTGACCCCAGCACTCTTGAGTCTTGACTTGAGCAACTTTCACTTGAACTTCAGCCTGTGAAAGATAATTATTACATCCAGCTAAACAGGAACCTTCCTACCACCTGTTTCCCTCACTGCTTGTAAACTTGGATGCCACAGGCTACCCTTCCTTAGAGAGCTGGTAACCTGAAGTCTCTTTCTTTCGGTTTAACACTAGTGGTATCTCCTGCCAAAACTCAGAGCATGATGTATCAACAGCTCTCCCTCCAGCCAAAGAAGACTAGATGCAGCTTGCTGTGAATCCTGGCAGCTCCACTCCATGTGTCAGCCTGAGGGAATCAAACAAGAGCAATGAAACTTGCTTTCTACCTCCAGAGTCGGTAGCCTCTGGCACTCAATGGTGCAGGAGTAAAGGAGGAGCGGTAGCACAGCTGGCCTGGCTCAGGTCCCATGGTTTTACTCTTAACAGCAAATGTTTCTTGTGCAAACTTGTCCCAGCTTATTTTACAACCCATTTAGAAACTGCAGTCTTAAAACTACTTTAATTTTAGAACTCATTTCCATCTCTTTTTCAAGTGACAGAGCTGATCCAGCAGTCGTTAAAGGGCAGTGTTTAGTTGCTTACAGGAGTCTGGATTTGAAGAGATCCTGGCTTCATATCCCTGAGCTTGGCAAGAGCATTAACTCTTATCATCTAAAAGTAGTCTGTCTCTCTGGTACAATTTCATTCTGAATAGCAGAAAAGCTTATATAGTCCTTCTTTGTAGCTGTAAAAGAGGACATAAACATGAAACATCGATAGACAGATTCAGCTCTCAACCTGCCATCTACTTATTTGTGCATTGTATGCTCTTAGGGCAAAACATTGTCAAAAGTGATGGCTGCCTTTGAGGACTTCATCTTTAACCCCCAGGGCCAGACACATACAGCAGAGCTTTCCATAACCAAGAGCTGCTAACCTCCATGGCATCCCAGGGTGATCTTGGACCTTTAAAATGTCTTAGATCAGACCATTTTGGAAATCAATATCCTTAGCCCCTGATTCCTCCTTCTTTAAAGTGAGAATAATGAGATTTCTAACCATGGCTTGATATCTGCTAATCATGAGGGGTTTTTTTTTAATAAAAGCACAAAGTAGTTTTTTAGAAGTGTAGAATTCTGGTTCAGAAGCAGAACAGGGTGTCTCACATGTGTGTAGATGATGCAAGGGCAACCATGGCCAATTTCATTTTTTACATTAGAAGAAAAAAGAAAGTAGGAGAGCATGTGTCATTTTGATCTAATGTTTGCCTGAAGAGCACCGAGAAGCCACAGCTGCTCATCCTTCAGCAAAGAAGCCTGCACCCACTTTGTAGGTATAAACAACAGTGATCTCTGTTTCTGTAGGGAGCACAGGGCATTACTTTGTGATATGTGTGCAGCTCTATGCACTCAGTCATTACCAGTCTACGTGATTGTTCATACTGTAGAAATAATCTCCTTTCTGTTTTAAAGGTGCATAAGATCTGTGCACTGCAGTAGCAAAATTATGCAATGCTGGCATAAATAATCCATTCTGACAACCTCCCAGGGAGTAACTCCTGTAGACAGGATGTGTGAGTATTATCCCAGGATGATCTGATGCATTGGTGACTTCGATGTAATAACGGAAGCATGAGATGGGCCTCAAGTACCATGGCTTTGGTGGGCAGGCTCAGCTGGGTTGGCAAGGTAAGGTAGCTCAACTTCAAAAGAAAAGGCAAAGAAGCTAATAGTCACTGTGGAGGACCATCTGTTAGACAGACAGACTTCCCTGTGTTGTGTTAAGAAAATCTTTGGTAAGAGACATCCTGAACTTGAAGTGAATTTTTTTGTCATTTTTCTTTTCATTTCTTACTTTGCTGTGCATGCCATTTGTAACAATAATCTGTTATCACAGTATTGGTGCTACATGCATGCATCAGTAAGAAATCACACTTCCATGATGCTGACTCATAGCCATTTTAAAGGGAAGACTCATTAAGGGAGTGCAAATTAGCCACACTGTCCAAAGAAGAGAGTTCTTTATGTTTTGGAATCAGGATGTGAACAGCTATCCCTCTTCCCTGCTGCTCTTGGCAGCATCCTTCAGGAGGTGGACAGACAGAAGTCTGTTTCAACAGCCCTGCAGGACAGAATGAAAATCTTGTTCTCCTGGCCTTTGTCTGCCCTAGGCACACACACATCAGCTGGTGTACAGATTTCTTGCCTGTATTTAGGTATTGCAAGAAATCTGTTTGACTATGTGCCTGGTTCTGACACATGGTTGTGGCTGTTCACAAGGACAACAGCTTCTGAACAGTCTCTGTAAGCCTTTGGTTACTGCAGATCAACTTTACAGTTGGAATTATGTTAGGCAATATTTTAGGGCACTGAATACTGCATCAAAACGCTGCAGCTTTATGACGCAAAGTGCTGCAGGCACGTGATTTGAACGTGCTAAAAGTGTTCCAGTTTTTATTGGTTTGAGTATATTCCATCCATACCACACCAGCACCCCCCAGACAATACAAAGCCAGTATAAATAACAAACTCTGTACTCTGGATAATTCACCAGAAGTGTATCATGTGCCTGGTAGGTGGCCCAGTGCCACACAAATCAAATCTTAATGATCTTGTCAGCATGTCCTTACTAAAGCTGAGATTTCTTAATGGTCTGAGCTTCACTTCTGTCTAACATACAAAGGAGCACAAAGAAATCTAATATTTACACTGCAGCTGTTTTCCACCTCATTCCCCATCTGCAGCCCTCCAGGGACACCATTCTAATAATATCTTGTGTAAACAGCAGTTGGCAAAAATCCTGAAGCCCCTTCTACAGCAGATATGACATCATGTGACACACGTATCTTGAGTTTCTTCCAAAAATTATTTCCTTCAGGTAGTGCCCACCAGGGAAACTGAGCAAGCTGAGGGTGTTTTTGGGGGGCCTTACTCATCTCTGGCTGAAGACAGCATCAGTCTTTGTGTCGGCTGCAGGGGACGCAGGTGTGGAGTTACAGGCTGAGCCTGGCCCGGTGGTCCCTGTTGCTCTTTGGGGACTTGCTAATGAGATTTGCTGAATGCAAAGACCTGTGCAGTTGATCCTGACTCCACACGTTCCCAGCTAGAGGAAAACCACCACATGGGGATGGGATGAGGCCAGGCAGCAGCCCTGTCTCTCAGGTAAAGACTCATCTGACAGCAGCTCCCTCAGGATAGGGCTGGCTCCCAGCTGTAGCCTCCCCATGGCACTGCCTGGGGACTCTGCATCATTCACAAGCCCTGGCAGCCAGCCCTCCTGGTGCTGGGATCTTCTCAGGACCTTTGTAAAATGGTCACGGTTTTTACAGCTGGTCTGCACAAATAAGATGGTTTCCAGTATTTTCTTTCAATCTGTGTCAAAATCTAAAGTTTCCAATACCACTTGAAAAAAGGAAAATGCCACCCAACCAGCAATCTGGTCCTTATCACAGCTGCTCAGTCTCAGTACCCAAAATTTAAGTTTCAATCAATTTAGTCTTGGATGCCTTTCCAACTTCGGATAAACCAGAGCTTTGTGTACTGAACAGCTTTCAGAAAATATCTGCAATTTAATACGATACTTTGAATTCATTCCAAAATACCTGACTTGCTATGGTACACTTTCAAAGATAATTTCATTAGGGCTTTTCTTTCTGTGACAGTACCTGGGAACAAAATGCTGAAATTTTCTTCTCCTAAGTGGCTCCCACTGAAATTAGTGGAGCAAATTCAGAGGTACAGTCTGCTGAAGGTATCCCTTTTCTTTCCACAGACCAGGTCTAAATATTGGGCCTTTGGCTGGTTATCTCTGCTAAGAGATCTAAAGAGTATATCTTTTGGGTTCTAGTCAGTGGCTAGAACCTGGCTCATGTGTGTGGTGGTTTGATGTCATTCATGAGAACCATCAGTTGTCAGTTCTGACAAAATCTGAATAAACTTTGTTGTTTTTCAATCTGGAATGGCAGCAATAGGTTTTGGGATCAAAATGTGTACTTCTCTAGCTGCAGATGTGCTGAGTCTCACCATTATCAGTTGCAGTGAACTGTCAGAATCTCACCCTCAATGACAATATCAGGTGAAGAGATAAAGTTGTAACTGTCATATCCAGAAGGTTCTGTTGATGTAAGGACCAACATTCCTGATGACCTCAAGAGAACTAAAAAAATGATCTTGTTCTGAAGAGAAGGATAGTGAAAGCATTCCAGAAAAGAGCAATTTTATAGTGAATTAAAACCAACAGTCGTGGTACTTAACTGTTTTTACAGGTTAGTTCAGGCAGGTGTTCCACCACTTCTGCTATCATAGCCAAGTTGAAATTCTCTCTGCAGACAAAGCAGTCCTTCATTTGTACCAGGATGTAAAGTTGCAGGACAGAAGCCATGTTAGTAGTAGGTAGGTTTGCAAATATCCTTGTAAAAATACAGATGTGTAGGGAAAACATCTTTTGGCTGACTTATGCTGAAAGTTTCCATCTGGGTTTGGATTTGCATATAGAAAAAAGTGGAGTTAACATTTTCAGAATATCCTAGTGGTCCTGGTTTTTAACTTTTTTTTTTAATGGGTAAATATCTCTCTGACTACACAGTGTAGCAGCAAGGTAAAGGAAGACTGTTTGTGACTAATTAACACCCATTTGCAGAACTTCGGGGGCCACTAGGGCAAGCAGAATAGTGTATCCCACCTTATATTTGGAGAAAAGGATCGAGAGCACGCCTTCAGTGTGGCATTAACTTCCCACAGAGTATTTTCTCTGGTGGAAAATACCTGGGCATTAAATATTCCATAAGCAATCACCTGTTGACAAACAAACCAAAATTTTCCAATTGAAAAGTATAAGATTTCCCAAATATTTTACATTTTTGTTGAAATAAACAAAACAAAAAACAAAAACAGGAGAGTTTCAGTCTGCTCTGATCTTATCAGAAATTAAACTTTGTAAAAATAATACCAGGAAGATGTCTGAAAATCATTTGGCATGTTAATTGCATACTAAGCAACAGGATCCAAAAGTCAATCCAGCTTGACTGCAGTATCACAGTTGATAGGTTATTCTTAGTTTATAGAGTAGTATTTTTTGGTTTTTTCTCCATTTTTCAGTCTCTCCTCTAAGCATGGGTCATGCTGGCGGCCTCTGTGAAGTTGTTGCTTTTTCAAACTTAGAAAAAATATTTGAGATTTAATGTTTGATATTTTTCCCTCTGCTCCCTCCCAGACATAGTCATCCTCAAATAAACAATAAAGTAGATATTACATTGGTTTCTGTCATAACATCTATCCTGACTTCAACTTTTAAATGTAATTCTAATGCAGCAGCACTTCCAGGTGATTTTTCTCCTAATTTACATCTGCATTTACTCCACCCCTGGTGCTCACTGAACACTGAAAACAGTGTAATAAGAAACCTTAAATAAGCCATATTTATCACATTTTTTTCTGTCTATAAAATATTTAATCTTCAACAAATGATGCTTTTCTAATCCTTTTCTTACATTCCTTGAGATGCGTGGTTCATCTCTCAGACACAGTTCTCATTGTGTTTTGAATTGGATTATTTAAGGAGCACCGATCCAATCCCTAAAAGCCTTTATTGGCATACTGTCATTTCTGCTACATCAGAAGTTTTATTTTCTTCCTGGGCACTTTGGGTAATCCCAGTGGCAGAAAGGCTTATTGAAAGAAGGATGCATGGCCAAAAACAAGACCAGGGCCCACACATCACCCAGACAGCAGGACCATCTACCGAGGTTCCTGAGTAAAGGTTACATATTAGCAAGAGCTTTTATCAACATTTCTTATCAGAAGAACTCATAGGTGATCCTGCTATTATTTTAAAGCTGATCTAAGAGTTTTCAGAAAAGAGTGGCAAAAGCACCACATTTTCCCATGTTCCTGGGAAGTAAAGTAATTCAGGGTTTCAGATTTCTTCCTACCTCCTCACCAGGGCAAGTCGAGTCTTTGATCTCTGAGTGGGAAGAATGCAGGTTTTATGGCATGGCAGTTTCTCTGAAGACTCGAATGCTGACTTTCTTTTCAGTATTGGCCTGAATCCATTAAACCATACATGAATGCACAATACTAGAAAATTTCCACTGCAGTCTATTCATTAAAACTGCAGTCTGTTCTGTGGCTTAATCAGTGCAGAAAGATTGAAGTCAACAATTTCTTCTGTTGTGTTTTGGTCAATAAATCTGCTGCTCCAGATTCATTCCTGGTACAACTCCAACTCTGCAATGTGGATAGATGCTATTTTTTTTTTTTTTTGCCCTGAATTAAATTGTCCAACCAAAAAGATGACAAATCTTCAAAAGTACTTTGCTTAAGCAAGGGTGAAAATGTCATTGAACAAAGACAAATTGAAGAATTTTAATTTACAATTTATTGCAGGTTTGCTGACAACAGATTGTGAAGTCTGTCTATTCCAGGTTAAGACAATAATCGTAAATCAAAGTGAGAGACAAGATCAGTTAAATAAAGCTACTTAGAAACATTTGGGGTTTTTTTTCAGATACATCTTCCAGGGCTTCTAGGCAATGCATGGACTGGTGACCATTGTGTGATGACTTGGGCAGATGAAGGAATGGCAATGAGTGAAAATGAGTGAAGCGCTCCTCTATTCTTCTTTTTTATTACTGCATTGCCTCTGGCTTCAAGACCCAGGCAGAGCCAGCTGGAGTGGGCAGGCAAATTTGCAGATGTTAACACATCTGTAAATGCCTTTGGCATTTTCTGTCATCGAAGTCAAGGGTATCATCTGCAGTCTTCTTAGGGCTGATGTGTGGTTTGGAGATGGAAGACAAAACTTACCGGAGGATCCAGTGTATTGATTAATAACCTAGGACATTGTGCTTTACAAAGTATACTCTGATTTTTTTGGTTTTTTTCATGAAAAGATGTGAAAACCGCTGTCTGCGTTGCCGAAGGGACTCAACACGGTGGGACTGTCACCACTAGGTGGCAGGAACCTGATGCAGCAGAAAACGTCTCAAAAAATGCTGAACACTCAGTGCTTTGCTGAACTGCTGCCATGCAGTAAGTGAAAAGGCTACTACCGCCCCACCACCACGCTAGCCATCAGCACAGGGCTCGTCTAGAGACCCCATTTCATTCCGGTTTGCACAACATTATTCTGAATAACGGGGGAAGGAGGATGTGTTTGGAACAGAATCTCAGCGTTGCGTCCTCCCCCCCAAAGAAAACGAAAATCTATTACTAATAAGTAAGGGGTTTTTCTCAGTTTCTCCAGCATTTAAAGTATTTAGAGCATGCTCTTTTTTTCCTACTTGGAGATGCAGTGATGTGGACAGCTAGAACCACATCATAAAAATAAGGTCAGCTGGCTGCCATTGTGGTCCTGTTCTCTTTGGCTGTGGCCGCTCAGCTCACTCAGTGCAACCTTGTGTTTGGTCCCCAAGGTTGTAAAGTGAAATATCTCTGCAGCGCTTTGCCCCCAGGTCAGCACTGAGCCTGCACTGCAGCTCTGGGGAGAGCTGCTCTCGTGGTGTCCTCTGAGCAGACTGTCAAGCTGGAAGACTCCAAATTACGGCTCTCCAAATAGGTATTAGAGGTCCTAAGATAATTCTGGTTAAAGCAAGTGATCCTCAAGATTTCTTTAGGGATATGCACTCCAGTATACTGCTGATTTCTTATTCAGATTTGCTAATATCTAATCCATTCCTTTAAGCAGCATTTCTATATAAATATGGCAATTGATGTCTCCTAAAATACAGGAAAGCTGGCCTTGCTGTGTATGACAAAGGAGACTAAGAGCCACAGAAATACATGTTAGTTAGGTTTGCAAGCCTTGATTAAGCTTTTGAAACTATTTTAACGTCATTATAGATGTAGAAAGCACTTTAAAGAGAGAGAATATCTGCTTTAAATGTGGTATCATATATGCAGAAGGCACTCAAAATAAAGAAAATGGAAGGTCCTTGTACTAAAGCACCTATGCTTTAAATGAGATTAAGTGTGGGATAAGATGACAATAAACAAAGGGCTGGATGAAAGGCTGGCAGTGGTGAACAGTCAGACTTAATAATATGACCATATCTTATTTCCTCCTCAGATTTTTTTAATACAGTAAATTTATTGTAATAGGATTTCTGGACAGCATCCACTTGAAAGCCTGCACAGAGGTTAGCAATAGAAGATTGGAAAAAAAAATTGATGCATGTCAAAAGAGTTTAAGGAAGTCTGAGGCTGCAGGAAGAAAAAAGATCAGAGACTCTTCCTTTAAAAATAGGTTAAACAATTCCCATTTCTTACACAGACAGCATACTTTAATACATTATTCTAAGTTCCTGAGTCATTTGTGTCAAATGTGAATTTGGTTTGGTTTCCTGGAAGTGTGATGCTACACCCAGACATTACAGTCACGGAGGTTATGCACATGAAGCCAGTCAGAAACTGCAGGGGTAAGAAAGAGTTCTTTACAGGAAACTTGAGTTTTTGGCAGAAAACAAAGTAAGTTCTCAGTTTTGGCCAATGAGGTAAGAAAGGGGGGAAATTCTCTTTTATATATAACACAGAGGAAAGCAAACTATTTCTGAGAAAAAACTTAATTTTACTAAAACCTGAGTTTTCATTAGTACAAGCTTCAGTCATCAATTCTCAAACATTTCTAAGGCATTTTTGTATTCTCACACTGCAAGTCCCTTGCTTAAGAAGGACTACAATTTACATGCAGTTGCCAATTTTATGCTCTTTAGCAACAGATTTATTGTGGACACTTAGAAACCCTGAAGCTCGAAGCCTGCACAGGGCGGGAGCTTGCTCAAGGGCCTTTGCTTCTAGCAGGCTTTCAGCTCAGGCAGAGATGTTTCACCATCCTGTTCTGCTGTTTGTGGAGCAGAGCTTGGTCTCACCCTTTTTCCCATTGGAAGTACCCAGCCTTTGTGAGGCACCCAGCTTCCCTGGTCCCACTGCAGTGACAGGGGCACAACTGATGCAGGGAACAGCCCAGGGAGCAGACCTGCAGAGTGAATTACTGGCACTCTGTATTTGCCAAATAAATAAAATTAAATTTTAAATTAAAGAGGGAAAAAAAGAATAAAGCCTGCCAGTTCACAGTTCACATCAGGGATGCACTGTCAAAACTCTACAAATTCAAAACATCCAATATTCACACTCTTCCTTTCTTAAGAGGGGCGGGAATTTGGACTGTTTCACAGACAATTGGTGTGTGCTATTTTTGAGATCAAAAGAAAGAGAGAGGCACTCGTTGCATCCGGACCCTGGAAAGTGCAGTCCTGGACTTCCTCATAAAAATCTGCTTTTCCCCTTTCCAGCCCTGCCCTTCACATGCCCTGACCCAGAGTGCAGAAAGATAGAGTATTTCTTTTCGGCTCAGCTTTCCTGAGCAAAATGGCATGTTTGTTAGTGTTGGTCCAGTTACATTTGTGTAATTGGATCTGTGTTCCAATCAAAGGAACTAATTTTGACCTAATCTTCCTAGGACAATTGCTGGGCTTACTAGATCTTTTTCTCTTTGTCTGTTATAGCTAAAAAACTACCTAGAGATCAGCAAATGGAAATCTGCTGTGCTAGAAGCAGCAGTAGGATTATTAGTATTTTATATTCCTGAAGGAAAATGTTTTCTTAGGTCAAAATGTTGCATGATAGTGCTGTGTGAGGTGCTACACCAAACATCTGTACTCATTTCCATTAACTGCAAGTGCGCTGGATCAATATTCAAACACAGTAATTTGTTCTCTTCGATACCACCAAGCATCTAAAAACTGTCTCTAAAACCTGGGTGGTTAATGTGAACCAGGCATTTTTAAATAGATCAGCTGGCCCACCCATGATTATAAGCCTGAACATAAGGCAGCGTGTTTTACAAGGTCAATTCCAATTAAAGCTCCTCTCCCAACCCAAATATCTTAAATCTCCAAAGACTACTTGTATGCATCATTTCACTTATGTAAGTCTGTTTTGTGATTACTTCCAATTACTTCCCTGCCCACGTAGCTTTCTCACCCTCATCCGTCACAGTTAGGAGTACACACATAGGGATGTAAGTGGCCTGGGTGTACTACAGCTGCTTTCCTCAGGTGCTCCTTTGTAGGGCAGCCTTCACGATGTGATTTAATACTTGAGAACAAGCTGGCATGTGAGGGGAAGGGGAAAGAACTGATGATGCTTAGTAGATCATGTTCCTGCTATTTTAGTTACTAATTTCTTTTTTTCTCTCTACAGTATATTTACAAGCATAAAGTTGCAGAGTTACTAAAAAGAGCACAGGAGAGGGGGTTTTGATAGTAAAAATAGAATGAGATTTTAGTCTTAAACATGGATTAGTGTCAAAACTCCTGATCTATACTAGAGGAAGGCTCAAATGGCAAGGGTAGGTCTTGATCTTAATTCTCTGCATGGAAATCTGAAGTGGCTCCACGCTTCGTCAAATGTTTTGTTGGAAATCTCACTGAGAGCACCGTGTGAATCAAAGTGCTCAATCCAGGACCAAGAATGGAAATTTGTTCCAGCCCATTTCAATTTAAAAATATGTTTTAAAGATCTTAATACTGCAAAGGTCAACCAGGACGCAGACCACCATAGTATTTGAACAGAGAAGAAAGGCATGTGTCTCCAAACTCTACCACAATATACTGATTTCTTTCTTACTTTTCAACAGGCATAAGAAACGATGGGCATCTGCAATTGTTCTATGCCAGGAAAGGGGAGTGATTCCGTCTGATTCAGTATTTGTTTCCCTGCTTTCCATCAGCCCCATGGTACAAAGGAAGATGGGAAACAGCCAGTCTCCTGACCTGACTGCCCTCTCTCTGGGGAGCTCTCGTCCAGCCCCAAGCTGCCACATACCCCTTGGTGCAAGAGGGAAGGTGGGGAGGGAGATGGCCAAGCTTGTGGTGCTCCCATCCTATCTGTCATCCAGTCCCGTGGGACACTGGCATCTCAGGAGAGCAAAGCAGCCTCCAGGATGTAACTGACTTTTCTGAGACATCTCTGCTCAGCTCGGGTGTGCCCAAAACTCAGACCCAGTGGAGTTACACCAGTATGCGTGAGAGCAAATTATGGTCCTGGCTCTTTAGTTTCATTGTTTTGTGTCAGTGATGCAATATGACTAATTTGTTAGGAATAATAGTGCTGCACTCAAATATGCCCCTCTCAGAAATAGATTCCTCACAGGCTCATTAAAGGTAACTGTTTTAGAAGAACAAACGCAATTTGCCTTAGTTCCTGAGACCAAAATGACTTTAAAGTAACAGACCTCTTTTCAAATTAAACCATCTTGCTGGTGTATTATATAAAAGTATTAGGTGGCATCATGCCTCATTTGATTGGTGCTTTTGGGCATGCCATTTAACCACTGCTTCAAAAAAAAATCTAAAAACTTATTTTATAACAAAATGGTCTCCTTTTATATAGACATTCCCTCCAGTACTGAGGCCTGGAGTTGGCTGGTGTGGGACTGTCACTGCCCAGGAGGTCGGTAGTGCAAATACCTTGAATTAAAGGTCTGAATTTAAAAAAGCAAATATTTATCTGAAAGGAGATCCCAAGTATACACAATACATTTCTAATCAGTGTCCATAAATACAACTGATGGTAAAGGAATCCTGCCTTTCAACTGATTGCTCTGATCAGATTTGGTTTTAATTGAGTTCAGATGTAAATTATTTTTTTTAAGTATGCAGTACTATAGAAATAATTGAAGTTTGTGTGCTCCCAGTTGGGATTGCAGTTGAATAATGAAATTCCTCTTCTATTTCTCCCTGACTATTGTGTCAAATATGTGAATTTCTGGTGAACTTTTCTTGGATTGGCATAGGAAGATGAGAATATCTGTATTAGTTCACCCCACCTGAAATACAAGAAGCTAGAAAGATTTTACATGGGCGTGTCCTCCTACTGGTTCAGTCTCCATGATTTCTACACGTTAGAAATCTAGCCTTAAGTGTTATGTGTGGGTTTCCTAGGAAAGCTGGTGATTGGAAGAATATTAATGAGTGTCATAAAATGGCAAATGTTTTGGAACAATTTTCACTCCAAGAGACAACGAACTCCTTTGAATATGGAAATATTTTTGGGAGTGCCTGAGAAATTTTCCATCGCCATTATAAACAGTTAATCTGAAAATTCTCCCTCACTGCTCCCCATCATTTTTCAATCTGAAAATTTTGTAAGGTCACATTAAAAAACAAGCGGTACTAGGAAAGATATCTTGCTAATTTGGTATATTTATTACATATGCCTGCACAATTAATTTAGATTTTAAGGAGGAAAAAAACAAGTGTATACATTTGAATGGAGCAATACAGCATATATTTAGGATCAAAATTTGCTGCACTGAGCATATTTTTTCTACTTCTTACAGAACATCTCCAAAGCATGTCTGATCTCTGCTGGAATTCCTACAGTGAGTAAATTAGCAGGCAAACTGTACCTCAAGTGTTATCCCCAAAAAACACACTTGTTTGGAGATTATGTCTGTGCTTACTTTCTGCAGGAGCTGCCCATGTCCTGAGGAGTCAGTAGCTATACTTGTTATGACTAAGGTAGACCTTTGGAGCAGATGTTTGTATTGATCTGATTTCGAGGACACACATCACTGTAGTGTCCAAGTCACCTTAGGCAGCATATTTCAGGACTATGTATAAAGAATATTGATTTTTGGATGCCTGTTTCTAAATGGAGAAAATGCAACATCTGCATCTTTCTTCTCCCTGAACTTGCACCTGGTATTTCTAATTCTTTCCATGCAGACTGGCTACAAAGCACCTTCTTATATCATTCCCTCTGCATGTTTCTAGTACTTGATCCCACAGAAGTCAGCACGATCTTCATGTGGACAAGATCAAACCTTGAAGATGTAGATTAAGACCAAGGTGAAGGAGATAGGCGTGCACTACTTCTGTTTCACACTCTTGTACTGAGAGCCCCTTTCTGCTGGTAAACTGTGTCTAGTGCTTTGTCCAGATAAAAATACTTTGGAAGAAGCCATGCTGTTGCTAAGGATCAGAGAGAAAATATCTGCCGCTCACACATTACCCCTACAAGCTCATTCCTGATTCCCTGATAAGGAAGTGGGACATCATCATAGAAACAGAAAACAGAGTGGAAAAAAAGAATGGTCCTGTGAGAAGAAAGAAAATGTATCTCGGCCTAATCACTTAGATGTCAAGGCAGAAACAAAGATTTATGCTGTTATTGGTACCCTTGTCACCTTGGACACTGGTATTCCAGAGAGTCTACCTGAAAATCATTTTCTTCACACATTTTTGCAAGTGCAGCTTGCAAACATGACTGCAGTGTAAGCTCAGGTTTAAATTAGCAGTAAGTTGTGATGTGGAGGCTGTTGTGTGATGGTGCCCAGTGACACTTTTGAATTAAGATGGCCACTGCAAGGAGACACACTTTGCTCTGCTTCTTTGAGCAACACAGGAATGCCCAGACTAAATAAAGTCCAAAGAATGGGCCCACCTCACCATACAGAGGCATATAGCATATTTATTTAAATTTACATCTCAAATTTTTGTCCAAACTGCTTATCTAAGGTATGCTGGCGGATACAGGGTACTTGCATTAAAATCTTCACCTCGTTGACAAATAATAGGCTATTTAAAAAGTCTTGCAGTAGTAGCACTTCAATTAGATGATGTATGACTAAGTCAGGTAATTATGGAGAGTCTTTATAGTAGTTGACTGGTTGTGTTCTCTGTTAGTGTAGGAAACCCATCCACATGCTTTAGCTAGACATATGGCATTGGGACCTAATATGAAATATATTGCAACATAAAGTTCTTTCATAAAATCTCGCCCAGTTTATCACAGCGACATTAGGAAGCAGCAGGGATTATTTTTGTGAGCAAAAGGTGCAGAATTTGGCCCAGCTTTTGATCTGTTGCCTGAATGGATCTATGCAATTGCTGCTGCACTTATTTCTGTTTGTGACTAAGTGCAAGTTGCTTTCTATGGGAACTTGAATTGTGCCCTGTGTGTTATTTACATGTGTTGAAAGAAGCATTGATGTACGACAGGACCCAGTATAAAATTACCAAGGAAAGGCTATTAAGACATATACCTGCTAAATTCATTAGCATGAGTTTATCTTGTATTTATCCTGTATTCTTTTTAGTAAAATTTATCTTTTATTTTTATATAATTTAATATAATTTTATATTTTAATTTTAATTTTTAATTTTTAATTTTATATAATTTTATAATATTTATTTATAAATTTTATCTTGTATTATTTTTAGTAAAAGTCCAGGTGGCTGTGTATCCCCATTACATCTCCCTGAGCTTGTAAATTATCTATTTGTTTAAAAAAAAAATTTAAGGCCTAAATTATCAAATTACTTGTCTTTCAAAAACAAAGTAAGTTTCATTGACAATCTAACCTAACCCTGAGAGGCCATGGAGGCTGCCTCTGAAGCTCAGTGGCTGCAGCAGTAGGAAGACCCACACCAAATCGCACCTTCAGGCTGCATATCCTGCCTTTCCAGCTGAATGCCCTTAATTAAGGCAGAGTTACTTTGTGCGCAAGGAAAACTCTAAAATAGAAGAGGCAGTGCAGTAAAGTAAGCTGATACCTGGCTGTTGCTGGTCTCCAGCAGAGAATGTGTGGAGTCAAGCATCCTCAGGCAGCAGAAGACATCCTGCCTGGGTTCACCATATCTTAGGAATATTTCTCTTCAGGAGAAAGAAAGGAAGCGGATATTTGGCAGCAAGAAATCATGGGTAGAGATGGATGTACCACAGTATCCCTTAGGAGGACAAACTCCCTAATTGTAGTAGCTTTTATAGCTCCCCTGGCCAGGTACCAGGTACAGGTAATATTAATAAGGCCAGGTACCTTATTGTCCCTCATCTCCATGAACTGCCATGGCTCAGAGCTGTGACTCCAGCAGGTGACAGATGATAATTAGCAAACCATTTCATCCTGTCCTGTAGCAGGGATTTTTCCATACTTCAGTGAAAGTCACAACTCAATTCAAATGAGATCACCATTAATATCTACACAGATCTCTCAGCTGAAGAAAGTCCTCTGCACCAGTGCTTGCTCCACTCTGGCATCACTTTTCCACAGTCATCTTCCCCACCACTTGAGTGTGAAGCACCCTCAGGATGCCAGCTAACCATCTACTTCTTCCAGCATCCTTTTCTATTCTCAGATGATGTTCACTACATGACAAAAACAAGACAGGCAAAAGCACCCTGACTGATTATGCTCTATCCCACTGGCTCCTGATACCTTTTCACTTGGAAAACAGTGAGATACTGACTGTGGCTGGGGAAACTGGGACCTGCTGGGTGAGTTACACAGCAATTATATCTATTTCAGGATAATTCAGGTACACCTCATTACTCCTGGTGTATCATTGATTTTACTGCAATTAAATCCTGGAGGTTTCAGACTTGGCTGAAATGTCAAATATCAACTAAAACAAAAAAAAGTAAACTCATACATTCAAAAAATGGATGCTTCCGGGAGATGCTTTAGCAACACTTCTGCCCTCCCCTGCTTTTTGATCACCAGCTCCAATGAAAATCAAACTGAAATCTACCTCTTGTAGTATAAAAATGTCATCCAAAATGGCTGCAAATCACTAATACTTCAACCTTTCCAGCTAAATTTATACACATTAGCTATACACAAGGAGAGATAGATATGCTGTGCCAGCACAGGTCAAGGACGACATGCTAGGTAAAATTATAGTACATAATGGGAGATGCTTCTTAGGAGTCAGACAAGTTTTGACACAGAGAAAAAAATAAAGAGTGCAGCAGGTGTATTTCTGTCCCTCCTTACTAGAGCTGGTGTCTGAGCTCTGTGAACCAGCTGTGTTGACTGGGGCTTGTCTTAATGCAAAAGGCCATGCTGGCTGATGCTAAAAGCCAGGCTCTGGGCTGGAAGATATCATAATCCTGTTCTTATGTCCCTGATTTTCCTGTGCTGGGTGAGCATGTCACCCAGACCCTTCACTGGGAATTAGATCCATTTGTTGTGTTAACTTACCCAAGAAGAGCTCATACCACTGTCATGCTCACACAGGAGAATCTGTGTTTGTTTCCAGTGCACAGGTGCAATCCATCAACCACATCCTAGGAGCAGCTTCTCTCTCTTCTTCTGCTCCTGCACGGGTGAAAGAAACAGTATTTTCATAAAGGATGTGTTAAACATCACTGATTAGGCTTGAGAGATCTAGAGAATGAACATTTAAAATATGGTGCTCATTTTGTTAGACACTATTTGAAAACCAATAGCTTACTGTCTGAGTTTGTTGTTTTCTCATTTAATTAGGGATTTAGCTCAACGTTCCAGTATCAACAGAGCCAGCAAATATTTAAATGAGATTGGCACGCTTATTTCTTCATTGCTTTGCTATAGGGGAAGAAGACATTTAGTGTCTGTCTTTCCGTTTAATATTTTATAACAAAGCAAAAGAGTCAAGTTATTCCAATTGTCCCTGTGTGTGTTGAAAAGAGGGATGGTAGAAAGCAAGTCAACAGGAGGCTAAAACACCTTGTCTCTGCAATATATGGGAACACAGCTGGATTATAATAAATTGATGTCCTAGACCAAATACATCACAGAGTTCCCTGAGGCTTTCTCTGCTCCCCCGAGGACATGTGGTGTCTCCAATGACAGGGGAGTTTTCTTCTCTGGCAGGCAGAGACTTACCTACCAGCCACACTGGCACCATGCTAGCACCCATGGGGACATCCAACTGCATCTTCCTGGGCCAGGGTATTGTGGCCTGAGATGTCATATTCCTCCAGCAGCACCCTCCAGTGGCAATGCAGTTACTCTTGGCTTTTAGAGAGTGCCCTGGGCTTGTCTTCCAGGTGCCAGTGGACTCAGGCATCATTGCATCCATTATGCACTAATCACCCTTCAGAGATTTTCCTTCTGACCATGAAATCTAGAGATATGTATGAGCTTCTGTCCAGGTGCAATCATGCAGCTCCCAGACAGAGAGACTGAGATTTAGACCCAGTAGAGCCACCACATCTGGCATGGGGGCAGTTGGGAGCGTTTGCTATGGATTCATTTCACAGAGGGTGAGATTTACCCCAGCTATGAACAGAAGGTACAGGCAGCAGCACTGGCAGACCCTTGCAAGGCTGGGCTTCCTTCCGTCATTCCAGCATCCCCCTGGCACACTGAAAGATTGGGAATGGAAGACTGCTTCAGATGTAAAGCATCCATTTGTATTTAATAGCTAGCATTGATTTCCAATTTCATATCTGCTGAACAGTAGCCACTGGCCACATTAAAATTCATCATCATCTTCACTGCACCTTCCAGTTCAGGCTATACCATCACCCTTAATGAATCAATCCATGTCAGCATACAATGTATATATTTTTAACTATTCTCTGTGACTTTATGAAGTTAAATGGGTTGGACTCTGAACAGCCTGATCTTAGTTTGTGGGGCTAAGCTACAACGAAGATTTTATTATAAAACACTCAAACAGTTCAATGACACATTCAACCTGTATTGAAAAACTTGGTATTGGACTACTCTCTGTCCTTAAACCACACATGTTTAATGTATAATAATAGTATTTATCCATCATCATGAATCGTTACTGCTGCTTAAAGAAACATGGAAAACACTGATTATCTGTGTTATTCTTTGTCAGTGTTTAGGTGCAGCTCTCTGTATGGCTCACCCTTTACCCAACACCATGAGCACACACCAGCACAATCTGCCCAGGAGCTGAGTGTTTTGGAAGGACGAAGGGATCCTAGGTTTATTCATTCCAGAAATGGGAGCAAATATTTTATTTCATGGCTCTGTGGCTTTGCAGCCAGCATTAGGGTTTGTTTCTGTGTGAGAGGGTTGCAGATCTTGCTATCCAGTGGCCTTGCTGGTAGCACCAGCAGAAATACTGGAAACGTCAGTGATGCAGAGAAGGGGACCTGGGGCTTTTCCAGCCCACAAAAAGAAACGTGGCATCTTTGTCCCAGGGATCAATAGAGGCTGCTGCTCATTTTGTTCCACATGACCTGGAGCCACCCTGCTTTTTTCACCTTGTTACAGGGCAGCACTGAAGCACATGTCAGTGTGTGGTCTCCCCAAAGGCTTGTGCAGCCCTGTGTAAGGAAAAGGCACAAATCTTCATTGCAAAGGATTGTGAAAGGCTCTGACAACTGACAGCAGCAAACTCACTTGGTTGCTTGGTGCCACGTGTAAATGAGGTTTTTTGTTTGCAGAAGGGCAGCTCTGCTTGTATCATGTTCTCCTTCAAGAGATTAATTCTCCCTAGACCTAATGTTAGCACAGTGAGTCCAGAGATACTACTCATCAATTAAAAATTTTTAAAAAATAAGATGTCATTACCATAATCCTTCAGACTGGGAAACATGGAGTCGAGAGCTGTACCATCCTGGCCTGTGACAAAAGCCCCAAAGACTGCCGGCTGTGGTGTTAATTGATTGGTGTCATTTATAAGTAATCTAACAATCCTGAATAATTTATTTTGCAGTGGCACGTGCTGAAAATATGCAGCTGCACAGATATCTGCACAGCTTCAGAAGAAATGCTGCTAAACAGGGTGTAAGGCAAAGATTAAGATTCAGTGATCTCCTTAGGAGCACTTTATCCCATGCTCTGCTCTCCAATGCTTTTATTACAGCAGAAGTATATAGATCTGACAATAGGAATATATAGACCTGGGTGGTCAACAGCAGATTACCAATAATGAACTCTAAAAGCAAGGAAGGTGGATGCCAGGCAGGAAATATGCAGCGCTGAGGACAGCCCTGCTGAACCACAATAAAAACTGACCGCTGTGTTTCCACAACAAGGATGCTGATGGTGGGAAAAAGTCTAACAATTTAATCTTTCTCCAGCAAAAATGGGATAAAAATTCTTGCTGTTGACCAAGCAGGTTTTCCAGGGGTCACCTAGTGGGTAGTGACTCTCATCAACCCACATTGTTTTCACAACTGCAAGAAAAGCCCCAGCTGATACACTTTGAAATCAAGAGGAACCACCCCAGAGAGCCCGAAGGACTGAACAGGCAGGCAGCCAAAGCCAAATCTCTCTCATTATGGATGCACAAATGAAAAGTTCATGTGAGCTCTTATTTGCTCAGGCAAAGCTGCTGCTACAGTCAAAGGCTGATGACCTGGGCCTGTTTCAAGTCCACATCACCCCTCACCCAGGAAGAAACCCAGCTCCACAGCCAAAACCCTGCTCCTATTCATTTCTCTTAAGGGCAGAAGGCTTTTCCCTAAATTCCATTTTGCAAGAATGATTAACTGCATTTCTGGGAGTTCTTTTGAAAAATTGTGTATGTGCATTGTAACTGAAGCCTAATCCCATGAATATTTACAAAAGAGCATGGAACTCAACCCCAAAACACTCATGATGAAATGAAGGGCTCCTTACAACACAATTTCTGTGCTCTTGTACCAAACTTTAAAAGTAGAGAATTATATTCTTGAAACCAGATTCATGTGGCTAGCTTAAAATTGCATTTGTACAAAACATTTGTGTTTTAACAAGTGTGGCAAGGCGGAGGATTCCTTTCTGAACATAAGCTTTTGAAGTGAAGTGATCATGTGGAAATCCTAACTTTCATTTCACAAAGTTTTTGGTTCTTCAATCTGCTCTTGGAACAGAGCCTAAAAATACAACCAAATATAGCTAAATGCTTCAGAAACTAGAATGGCAGGGGGAAAAAAGCATGCAAACTTTTATTTTAAAACTCTTTTTTTTCCCCCTCCCTCCTGACTTTGACCCTGTTTTGGGGCCCAGAGGGTGAACTTGCTAACCCTGAGTACAATGAGCTCTGCCATCTCCATGAGACTTTTCCATCTGCACTGCATTCTGAGAGCTAGGCTTGTTCGAGGCGAATGCCGACTGCAGGCAGCAAATCCCATCTTGCTCCAGAGAAGTCAACAGAGAGCTCTCCCTGACTTCAGTCAATGCTGGATAGCATCCAAAGAGAGTGAGGGCAGCAGGGAATATACTTGTTATCATTATTCATGTTGGTTGTGTAAACAGTACTCACTTGTGACTGAGAAATATGTGACTTTTTTCCTATAATTTTAAGGGAAAAAAAACGTTTACCAAGAAAATAATCATTAGTGCACACTGCTCATTTTTTCCACTGCTCTGCATGTAAGAGCACGCATTGGTACAAATACAACTGATCTGGTTAAGTGTTTTAATACACTGGGGAGTAAATTGTTTGGGATGAAAGAAATTCATTATCCACAGTTTGCAGGGCTGAAAGTCTGGCTGTTTTAATGTTACTGCTGAGTAAAAAATTTAGAAGTGCATGCTGTGGCAAGCTAAATGTGACTTTAGATTCTAGTCTAGTACACTAAGCATATTAATTAGATTACTGTTCATTCTTTTAGTAGTGCTGAACCCCCAATATGGCTACTAGGATAACTAGAGGTAATCAGCCAAAGAACAGCCAATTTTCCCTAGATTATTTTTCCATTAATTTAATTCACAATGGGAAAAACTCGTGGTTTCCTTCTGGGACAGGGATGGGCAAAGCATAAGTGGTAAAGACAGAATATCTCAAGAGGTCACAGATGAATCCAAGAGCTAATGTATTTGCACAGGAGGCAGGGGAGTGTCTCAAGCTGTGGACTGCAGCAGTGTGTGTGCTCCCACTCCAGGCAATGCAGGTTAGACTCTCTCCTCCCCCTGCAAACAGAGGGCTCCTGTACACAGCAAACACAGCCAGGCCTTACACAAACCTTTAGGGTCTGGACAAGAGATTCTGCGATAAAACTAAAGGACCTTCTCAACTAGGCTTTCACATCAGCTTTTTTCTACAGGACCTTTGTTTTTGTCCATACTACTCTCCAACTTGTGCATGATAAAGGAGATAGAGACGTATTTATTTACTTACTTATTTGTTTGTATTTCACCCCTACTTTGACAAAGCTTCAAGATTCAAAATCTCAGCTTGCAATATCTAAAGCAATTCCTCTTCATGAATACTGTGGGAGTAACATCTTGGGAAATTAAATGTTTCCCACCTGGGCTTTTGTATGTGGCTGCTGCCAGGTCCCCCTTTGAGCCCTGAGGTCAAGACATTGAAGAGAAATCATTTCCAGTTCATTAAAAAGCTTTGTGGGGTGGGATGGCCCATGGTTCAGCATACAGCTCTTTTTATAAAGTTAGGTTTGCAAGTGCTCAGTTAGTTGACTTCAAAAGAAATTAACTTCTAAGATTTTTTTTTTAAATAGCCCCAGTCTGTCTTTTTAGAAAATATTGCTAGATTATATGGTTGTAAAGCTACAGCATTTCTGTGCGCAGCTTGCAGTAGAGATGAGATAGAACTGTAGAATTCCTGTATAAGGTTTTTGACTGCCTTGGAAAAATGGTATCCCCATCAATAAGGCCCCAGCAGAAGAGCTCCCTCCAGCTTTCTGCCTTGCCCTCTGCCAAAATTTGCCACCTCTGCAGCAGAGATGGTTAGGAACCCATGCCTGCACTGCAGTGCTGGAGCAGAGGCAGCAGGGAGGGAGCTCGCCCAGTGCTGATTGCAGCTGCCAGCAGTCCTGAGCAGCCCACAGGGGCTGTGGGGAGTGGGAGGAGCCTCAAGGGAACTAAGCCTGGAGCGGGACCCCATTGTGAGGCAGGGCTGGCTGCTCAACCACCACAGCCACCACTCCCAGCTGCCAGCATCCATTCTGCACTGGAGGGAACTGCTCTCACAGATAGCTGCAAGGGTCTGCCCGCACCTCAGTTGCCCCCATTTGCTGGTTGCTGTGTAACATGAACCGCAGATGAAGATAAATTAGCAGCATCACATCCACAGAAGTAGCCACAGCACCAGCCTACCTTTCTCTCCTCCCCTGGATGCCATCCTGCCTGGCTCCCCAGGCTCACCCAGGACCAAAACTAAAATGAAGCACCCTACAGACATTCCCAGGTAGCCCCTAGTTGCAATTTTCTGTTTAAGAAAACCCTGCATTTCATGAGCCAGGGCTCAGCAAGTCCCTGAGTCAAGCCCTTTGCTACACCACAGCAGAGCTCATGCAGGTTTGTTATCCCTGCAGCTAAAGGCACCTTGGCAAAGATGCTGCAGGGACCTGAGGTCACCTGTATTCATGGCACTTCCTTGTGCAGCTTCAGAGTTACTTCCTGGCCCTGTGCTGGGATGCACATTCATGTGAAGGGGTTGAGACCTTGTGATTGGGACCAAGGGGTGGACAGAGAATGTGTCTCTCATCAGTATTTGAGCCTCACACCTCTTTCACTCCCTTTCTAACTGAAGGGGAGTTTTGCACTTGTGCAGAAAATGATAAAACCGATGAAGTGAAAAGCCATTCATTTGGATATATCTTGTCTCAGTTTTTGGGTACCTACGTAGAGGCACTGGACTGTGACTGATACTCATGGTCAGAAGCTGGCACCATTCCAACAAGCATCAGTGGAAAAGTGGTGCCTCACAAACCCTGTCTGGGAAAACAGGCAAGCAACCCAAATTTAGAAACAAAAAGTGGGGGCACACAAAGCTAGTGGTGATGGTAAAACTGAAGGAGGCTGTGTCTGCTAAGGGCTGCACTGGTGCTAAGCCTAGGGCTTACAGAGATGAAAATTTTTGCCATTGTCTGTTTCACTAATCCTAGTTTGGGGGGTCCTTGGTTAAAATCAGGAAAGCCTAAAATAAACAGGTGCAGAAGTGCTTCACATATGTGCCTCAGAGAGATTTTTTTTTTCAGACCCATCCTGAAAAATTGGATTTGGGCAAGCAAGGGTAGAGGAGGAAGGGTGTCCTTTCCCTGCCCATGCAGTATGTTCTCTAAGCTCTGCTCTTCTGTCTGCTTCCCTGAGTGTACTGACAAATGCAGAAACCACAGTAATTTAGGTGTCCTGACCTGATATCACTGCCAGTTTTATCTCCAGCCCCACGCTCCAAAGGCTTTGGCATTTGCTATTGCCAAAGGATCACTGTCCTCTCCTCTTCCCCAGGTCTGTCCAGCTGGACAGAAGGATGCAGGATTTGTTCCTCCATGAAGAAAACAATAAGGTTGCCTGGCTGCTCTGTGAGTGCCAGCACTGCCCCAGGATGATAGCATTTCACACAGGAGAGCTGTGTGCCCTGTTTCAGCCTGGAGCTGCAGCGCTGGCCCTTATCAAGTACTGACTACCTACGAGGACAATGGCACAAGGAATTTTGTTTGCTCAGGTAATGACAGACTTTATTACAGAGCAACTGTACCATACCAAACATGTTTAATAATTAAGCAATCAGATATGACAAGAGGCAAATTCCAGCACAATTTTTACGTGCCTTGGATTGTATGATAAGGCCAAAGGCCAAGGAATTTTCAACAGATGCTCAAACTATTTTGCATTTGAATCATCTATTCTGTCTAGTTTTCCACACTCTTTAGCACAATGGTGATATTCTGTCATAAATATTGTAAGCATTAAATTTCTTATGGTTTGAGACCTTGGAATCTATTTTCCAAGTGATATATGTGTATCACTGGCATGCAGAACATGGAATGCTCCTCTTTGTCCATGATTAAGTCTGGAATTGATTTTCAGACCACAGTTAACAGGTCTGAAAAATAGGTTTGCTGATGGAATTGCTGACAGATTAACTACGTCAATGCAGGGGAACATCAGCTCAGTGCCATGGTTGCTAACTCTCATATATTTCTCTTTATGCCTTAAAAAAGAAGAGAAGAATTTGAGATTTTGAGACAGTGTTTGTTCTTATCTGCTGCAAATATGATATGAGTTCTGTTTACTTCACACTTGTCTCTCTCCTTTAGAACTTGAGCACATTTTTATGAAATGCAATAATTTCCACAGAAACACCACACTAATGCAGCATCAATTCTGAGACTTTAATCCTATAAAATCAAGCAAAGCCAGACTGAAGATTCTCACAATAAATTTACAAAAAGCTCTTTGTGGTTTGTTTTGCAAGGACTTTCTTTATGCAGAGAACATAATACTGGGTAGTGTGACGTGCTGTACAGCAAATATTTGTTTTTGAGATAAGCATGGAGGCTTGGAAGGTCTAATGAGCTAATTGAAATAAATAAGTCTGAGCTGGAATTCAGGGCCGGATGTGTGTGGCAGTGATGGGGAAGCTGCCCAACTGCTTTGCCACTCCTTCTCTAAAGACCAAATTTCTGGTGGGCAAGATACTATAGCTTTGGGCTGCTAACCTCTGCTTTGGGTAATCCATACCTGCAGGAATAACATAAGCCATTCCTGGCATTAGTAGGTTTACTAATATTTAAGGCAGTGTGTACTTCATCAGGACAATTAAAAGTAGAATCATGCTCTTTGGAATGGCCAGAGTATGTTGTTCAGAGGAAAAAGAACAAACCTTAAAACTAAATGTTGAATATTCTGTAATGTAGTCCTATATATCTATAAGGTTCATTAGAGACACCAAAATGTAATTGTGATTCCTGCCCCAAAAGCTTCTGCTACAGCAGAAATCTGAAGTTTGGGGTGCATTGGAAGCTCCTAGGAGGGAACCTCATCTCGAGGCAGACAGCCACCGTGCCCAGACCAGCTGTGGCCATGTGGGAGGCTGGGTGAACACAGACCAAGCTGGAAGGTCACCAAGTGCCACCTCAGAGCTGCTTTCAAACACAGAAGGGATGAAGATCTGATTACAATACAGAGGAGCAAGGGTGAGGAAAGAAGGCATCGATTAAGACGTGATCGTCTGACTGTGTGGTTAGGTATTTGCACATCTTTCTGTGTGCTCAGCCAGCTGTGTGTGTGCAACATCTGGAGTTGGGAGGAGCAGTACACCTGGGACACAGTCCTTTCCTGATTCCTGCAGATAATTGGCTTTTGCCCTGAGGCACTACACTTTGCTAACATCTTCTTCAAATCCAATTTTAAACAGACTGTGAGATCATGCTGTAACACTGTCTGGCCAGGACAGCATGATATAACTCGAGGTATGATGTGTACCTTGCAATGCCTTTCCCTGGGAAAGTGAAGGAAGAAGCCAGTTATATTAAAAACAACAGCCATGTCTTTCTATGTGGCAATTTATTATTTTATATTTAGATATCTAGACTTCTGTCATTTTCCTGAATAAGTAAGGGCTGTTTCACAGAAGCTTCAGGAAAATGGCTGCCTTTTAATACAGTCTAATTGACTTTTATGGTTATCTCTGAGGATTCCTGGTCATAAAAGCTAATTAAATTATACTGATCTACATATTCAAGAACCATTCTATTTCTTACCCTTGAAAGAAAAAAAAGGAAAGCCAACCAAACTGGAGACTTTTACTCATTATTAGAACACCTCAGTTTGATTTGCTCACTTACAGGATATATTTAACTTTCTTGAACAAGTAACTGTCCTTACTAGTTTGAAGAATGTTGGTTATGTGATTTCAGACCTCCCATTCTGCAAATGTAGTTAGATCTATATACTCAATTTGCAATTCTACATTCCTCTAATAATTCCCAAGAAAAAAGATTTTTTAAAAAAGGCAAAAGTAAATCATCTGAATCTGCATGATAGGGTCTTTACAAAGTAGACTTTTTGCATTTTTTCCATTCTCTTAATTGTCTCTTTTTTTAGGTGCCCATTTTTTATTTTTACCTTTTAGCTCCATGCACCTTGTAAGAGATCCTGACTTATTTGCATTAACAGTTTAACAGTGTGCCAATCCTAAAACTGTAAAAAATTTGCTATTTTTTAATTTGAGCTCCCATTATTTTTTTTCTGTATATATGACCTGCACGTTGCTAGATTTCCAAGATATTTAAGTACCAAACAAACCAGAGGAGTGCCAAGTAAGATTTTATGAAGCAGGCAATATTTCTGAAAGTCTTAGTAGAAGTTTAAAACTATCTTTCAGCAGCTAAACACCTTTCAAAACACAGCCTAAGGCAGTAAGCAAAATTCTCCCTTAGAATTGTGGCCATTTGCCCTGACAAAAATTGCAGAAACCAGTTCCTCTAGAGTTAGTATTCACATATTTCAACCCTTTTACTTAGAGGCCTTTTGACACGATGCACCATACTCATATCTGTCTAAATGTCTTAATCCAGATAAAAGCATCACCTAAAAGTATACACTAAAGAATTGTCAAGAACTCCCCAGCAGCAGCTCAGACGCCAGCAGCCTGTACCCATCACATCAGGGGATACAAAATGCTCCAGACACCAGCAGTGAAGTGGCAACATCCTCATTTTGCTTTTCTGTTATGAATTGACTGTACCGCTCTGACCATCTCTTTCACCTTCTGCCTGTCTGTCCCCCCTTCTCTCAACTTCCATGGCTCCAAGTATTTGGGAGTGCTGTTAACATCTTGTTTGTATCTGAGAATTGTCTGGCAATGCAAGGCTACAAGCATTGCCATTTCCACCACTTCTCCTTACTGCTGACCCACTCTTTTTTCCCAGCTCCAAACAGCTTTTAAAAACACTCCTAACATGATTTTTAAAAAGTTCATTTACTAAACAGTAAGGGGAAGTTCGTTTACTAAAAGTAGTAAGGGGAAGACATCAAGAAACCAATGCAGTTTGTACCAAACAAGTATCAGAACCAACAAATCCCTCTACAAAGACCCTTGGCACCATGGGAGTTTGTAATGAACATGAAAATCTAAAGTTCACTTCCAACTAGAAAAAAAGAAAAAGAGGAGCTGATTTGTCAAAAAAAAAAAAAAAAAAAAAAAAAAAAAGGAAAAGAACTCCCACCTTTTTCTACAATGCAATGCAAAAAAATTACCAATGTTTTGCAAAGCACGATGAACTTCCAAAGGAAAAAATGTGAACAAAAGGTAAGGCTTCTGCTGGTTTGCTAATCTAACCAAACTCTGAAAGGAGGCAGTGAGGGACCAGCCTAAAGTTTGGTCTCTGCCTGTGTTTCATACTATTTAAGAACTGAGTGAGCAACACATGCCACTTCTTTAACAGGAGTTGTTAACCAGCTATTAGCCATGTTAGACTGAAGAACTGCGGGTCTACTGTCCTTCAGCGAGGACAGACCAAAGCAAGAACATTGTGAAACAAAGAAAAAGGACTCCCATTGAAACATGCACCTCTCACATTCTTATCAGCATGCACATACAGCACCTCAGTGGCACCACAGCCACCTGCTCTATATTGCTTATTCTATTCTGAATTACATAAAATTCAGGATTCTGGGCACTGTCTGAGATATTCCTGACAAAAGCAGATTTGCAGATGCAAGAACTCCCTGCTTACAGAGATCCTAACCAGCAATGCTTCCCTGAGCACAGCTGCAATCAAGCTGGGAAGTTGCAGTCCCATGCTCCTGCCAGGGCTTCCCTAGGATGCTGCTGGGCCAGCACCTCCCTGGGGACCAGGGCCTTCCGACTCTCACCAGGGGGAGATGGGCAGGGCAGCACTTCACCCCAGGCAGGGAGCAGGGCAGCCAGGGACAAGCCAGATCAGTGGCACCTCTGTGGTGGAGAGGCAGGTCCCAGGGCAAGCCAGTCTCAAGGCCAAGATTCGTGAGGGTCAATGGGGTCCATGACTGGGCATATCTGTAGAGCAGCATCACAGCTCAGATGGAAGTCTAAAGGCCGGGCTAAAATGGGGCCCATGGGCAGAGGGCTGGTCCCTGGAGAGGCAGGGCAGGGACAGTAAGGCTATTAGTGCACCCACAATGTTTATCAGTCAGGAAACCTTGCTTGCTCAGTTGTCCTTAGGGGTCTGGGACTTTTCCTGTGGTCTTCATGCCTTTCCTGTCTTTCCAGGGCTTCTTGCTGAAGTCCTTGTAGGCACATAGATGCACAACAGAGGTTATCTCCTGCACTGCCCTCTTGCATCAGCACACCCTTGGGCATTCCCATTCCAGCTCCACTGTGACTTCAGTAGGAGTGGAGGTGCCTTCCTTTCCAGATGAGCTGGCGGTGTTTTTTAGGTTTATCCTGGAGGAAAATCAGCTGATTGTGCTCATAGAGTTTAACCCAATCCAGGAAATTATGAGCAGGACCAAGCAGTCTCAGGTACATATGTCTTAGTTGTATTTACCTAACAGGTAAATCATTTACCTTCAGGTTCTAATGAATAGTAGAAGTTCAAGGTTTCAGTTTCAGTGGTGAATTTGTGCCCATAAAAAGAAAGTGTACCAGCTCTGCAAGGGGTCTGGTAATCCAGAACATCTTTGTTTTTACCTGGGAAATCTGACCCCCAGGTTTGTCCTCAGCAGGGCCGAGCTGCAGGTGCTGCTGACAGCTGTAGCAGTGTGCGCTGTGCCTTTCAAGTCCATCTGTGATCTGATCAGGCAGGTCAATAAATATGGCTGATATATTTTAATTGACTAGTTTCACAGAGCCATTATGGCTGTGTTCATAGATGGATTGCTAGGGAAGAGAGTCACAACTTTTCTTGCTAAAAATGTTTGAAGCTGTTCGCCACCACTTTGCTGTAATTCAGAAGGAAACTGCTCCAGCTGGATCTTTTTCTTTTTAGCAAAGCTGCTCATCTGTGTCTGTTTGATCTAAGGACCATTATCTCACATTAGCACACAGGATCTGATAAACAAGGGTGCACAATAAGATTAGAGCCCATGGTGTTGACAGTATCATGGTCCATCCACAAAAACCTGCATGGTGCCTAGCGAGGACCCAGAGAGTCCATTCCCCACTGTTCATATCCTGCTTCTACCTCCCACCCACCCTCACCCACAATACTGTTTCACTGCTGTGTCCTCCCCACAAGGCACCTCAGTTTCTGTAACAATTGATTTTTGTGACTCAAATGCATTTCTGAATGCAAAATCGGATTGCAAAAGATCTGCTGAGGCAATGACAGTCACTGGTTTGGATTCCTCCACAGGTATCTTCTAATGCACCCCTGAGAGGAAAGGGAAGTGTGCCCTTTTAGCACTAGAGCTGTAATGTAACTAGAAAATTGCATGATCTTTCAGGAAAATGGAAGTTTTGCAAGTCTTCAATTTACTGTCTGACTGTACAACATCTGAGTGACAAGAGAGTACCAGTTTTTAAAAAATCATTCATATTTGAAAACCTCCCTTCCTAGTGGAATTGGGGTATACTGGTCATTTAGAGAGGCATTAAGAGCCTAAATGCCCTTTAGGGTCTAGTCCTTATATGCTTCTTGTCAGATAATGGCCTGCCCACAGGGGTGTATGACATGGATTTGACACTAAATTCATTAATCCTGAAACTAGGTATGAAAGTGGTAGGGAAGATTCTGTGCAGGACAGGCAAGCCCCTTGCATCATCCAGGTTGTTACATCAAACCATGGTTCATCTCTCAGGATGTCAGTAGTCCTTATAAAAACTCTGGTACTGATCATGATGACGTTTCTATGAGGAGATCTAAATCCAGGAAAAAATTAATGGAATAATATATTGACCACTACCACAGCTGATCTGTAATGTGCCAGAATGTTCATTCCAGGAATGTGTTCATGTCAGGAATGACAGTCTTTGTACCAAAACTTGTGTAAGTAGCACATGAGAAAGCAGCTCTGTCCCTCAAAACCCTACAGTTTAAAGCTAGGAAATGATGCAGCAGATAGGCAGAAGAGAAGACAAGAGAACAAGTTTAAGGAAGTGATAAAACAAATATTTGTCAGTCTGGTAGGTCTCATGCAAACTCTTGGATACAATATGGAAAAAGGAGAGTTTTAAAGGAGAACTGAAGAGACATTATGAGGCAGCTATGCAGATGTTTCAGGGAGAGCTTCTCTTGAGTACTCGGGACATCATGAGACAGAGCATGGATGCACGTGTTAGAAGAGCTAGCAGGAGGCCATGGGTATTGGTACAGTCAAAGACACAAATGGGCTTCTCAATCCTGAAGGAGGTGGTAGGTAGGATGAGGATAAGCCATGCTTCTCACTGACCCTCAGCCAGGCACAGAGGGAAGGTACAGACAGAGACACTCCCTTACAGCATTACCAACTCTGTCGGTTAACAACGAAAAGCCCCCCTTAGTTTTGACCTGCTGTGAGGCAAAAATAACTATAAAACTGAAAGGGAAACAGATGGACAAATAACTGCTGAGGAAAAGGACTCTATAAAAGCCCTATAAACACAGAGTCTTCCAATGTTTCTAAAACAGCTTTTTCTCTGCCTACAATTCAGTAAGAAGGTACTGGATGTACCTTCTGATGTTTGTAAAGATTTAACTACAACTTGAAAATTTTATTCCTCCATTTATCCTTTTGTTGTTTGTTGGTACTTATTTTCATAGATCTTCCTTACCACACTGGATTTTCTAACATTCAGCAATCACTTCTTGCTTCAGCTACACTTTTTTTGTATCAGTGTAACCACTTTTTGGAAGGTCCTTTGGTGTTTGTTCTCTGCTTTGTTTGGATTTAAAAAAGGACTTGCACTTGCAATCCTACCAATTGCTACTTGAATATTTACTAGTACCTACTTGTAAATTCCTGAAAGTTTTGGTGAGTTTTGCATAATTGTTCTGATTATTATCTCTATTGTCCCTTATAAGGGAAATCTTCTGTCAGAGTCATCACTATTCCACATTCTTCCAGCTCCAGAAACAGCCCTGAAGTCAGGCCAGATAGATGCCTGGATTTGACCCTGCTAGTCTGATTATCCATGTGTTTGCCAGATGTCCAGGTTAAAGCATTGCCCTGATTATTGAAAGTGCAAGTAGGAGAGAACTAGAGCTGCAAGGAAGAGACAGCCTTACCTCGTCACACTAGGGACACCACATTCAGTACATATTTTCACTCCTCTTGCAGAAACAGTGGTAGTCTTCTCCCTGACACCATGAAGGTCTGTGTTTGCTCTGAGGAGCTGCTGTGCAGGACCGATGTGTTGGCAGGATGCTGTCCTGAAAAAGTTCTCCTAAAGTTCAGGCACAGATGGATGAAAAAAATTGACAGCTGTCCTGACTACAGCATCACCATCCATACAAAGATTGTCAGACCTTTTTTTCTCCTAATTCTATTTGTTTGCCACCTTACAAGACTATTGGAACATACAAACAAAATAATAATTCCAAATTATTGTTAAAACTTGTTTCTTCATGACTCTTTTGGACTAAATGATTTCTACCATCTGTGCAGTGCAGTGCAGTGCATGGATATTTTTAGCAATTGTAAACTATAGTGATGGGCCAGAAACATGCAATTTAGTACATTTCAGTCAGAACCTGAATTTGTGCCATGTGGGTCAACCACATGCAATGTGAGCATTTGTAATAAGTCACCTATATAAACAGTGTGTTTGTCCTTGCTAAAAATCATATTATTCACAGTTCCTTTTTTAAAAACATGTCCTGATCTATAATTGTGATGTCACGGCCATCAGGAAGCAGGGGCAGTGTGGTGGGTCAGGAGGGTGTCTGCCATGAGCTCTGTCCCATTAGTTCACCATTAGCAGGTTGTAGGAACTCTCTGGGAAGTGTACATAGAAAAGCTCAAAAAGGAAGCCCACTCTCATCATTCTCTTACATTTAACTAACATTGCTGCGACTACAGGAGACATTTCAAAGGGTAGTATTTAAAAATGGCTAAGTCACTTCATGTTTTTTTGACCTGTTGGCTATACTTTATTATATAACCTACAAATATGCAAGAGGAGAAAATGCATGAGTCAAAAATAGGTGATGGCAAGATCCTTCACCATGTTTCAGTCCCTTTATGAAGTGTTGACAACACAGCAAAAAAAAAAAAACCCACAAAACTGGCAGCAGCAAATACTCCTTTGGTTAAAGCACTGCTGAAGACAGTAGTAAAACCTGGACACTTGTGCCAATACTGTCCTAGAAGAATGCTAGGCAGAGGACTGGTAAGGAGATGAAAAGCAAGTGTGGCTGTCAGCTGTGTTCAAGCTGCAGTACCTTTGAAAAGTCCAGTGCATGCCACTGAAGGTGTGCAAAAAGGTGAGTGCCCCCAGGCCTATGATATGTGTATCATATTTCCTGGAGATCCAGCACAGTATTTTATCTACAGATTTTGGAAACAACTGCCATACAATATTGACAAACAGCTGAATTATTTATTTCAAAGAATAAAGAAGAAAATTATCCAGATGGTATTGAAAGGAGATTGAGAGTCAGGAAGGCTGAGCTATGTTGTGGTTCTCTCTTTAAATGGCAGTTTAATTGTGTATTTCTCTTAACATACATGCATATTGTCATCCATCTTTTAAATTATAGTGCTCATCTGCTGATGAAGCTTATATCATTTCCAAGAAAAGAATGTAGATACCTGGATGACAGGAGCTCTGAGCATGCATTGCATTATTGCTGGCCCATGTGGTCTGAGAAGATCTTCACTGAAATATTAAGTAATAATCTGATTGATTCTTCTTATGACTTCTTGAACTGAGCCATTACCCAAAGTTAGATGTCTTTGCTGATTTGACAAGAAGCCTTGGAGAAGGTCCTAGGTCTTTCTTTACTTCCAAATATCTTTAAAAGACAGATGTTTATACTTAGGGATTTACCAAACAAGTCACCATTCTGCTGCCTGTGGGTCAAGAACAGACCTTTGTGCTAGGCTCTTCTCAGGGCTTGTTCAAGCATTGTCCTTTCAGTTGTCTTCTCACTATCTCTGTCCCTCTGCTGGCAGGCCAGGAGACGGTCATCACTACTTCCATCTGTAAAACATATTTCACTTCCAAAAGTGTTATCCAGTAGGCTGTCAGAGATTTTATCTGGACCTTTCTTGTAGATGATGATCTCCTTGCTTTTTTTTTTTAGAAGCTCTTATTTTTAAAGTTCTCTTTCATACCCTCTAGCTTCAGTGGGGTGCAACCTTACACACAACATTTTTTAATAGAGTGAAAGGCCCTTTCTACCACCTGTAGTTCTCCTTTTGACTTCAGCAATAATTTTACTACAAACTCAAATCAAAATTTGCCCTGCATTTGGCAGGGCCTTGACTTAGCTGCTAGCAGAGGCACCATTTTTCAAAAAAATATTTATATTTATATTTTATTTGTAGTTGATCCTATGGGAAAAAATTAAATGTGTTCTTTTCCCAGTTAAATTGGAATGATTCATATTTGGGGTTAAGAGTTCATTCTGTGATTTTTACTTGCTTTGCTATACTTCTGTTGCTGAATTTGCTATGTTGAAGAATTGTGTATGTCAGAAATAGTCAGCAGGCAACTTAATTAGGCAGGAGTATACATTTCTGAATGTCACATGGATGGTCCAGATGTGTGCACAGACAGCTTCAAAAGAAGGTCAGCAGCATCAGAAAATGTTCCTCTAAGTAACTGGCAACTTTAAGGACAGATAAAGGAGGTTTATATTTAAAAATAACCTCATAGCTGATCATTCTACCCATATGTTGAAGAGCTGCTGCTTTGTCATTTCCTTATGTTTGTTTAGTTTATATGGTAGCATATGCAATGTGTAGATAGACTGTGGATTGTTTTTCTGACTTCAAAACTCTGAAGTATCACCTAGAATTAAAAAAGGGAATATTAAAGTTACTGTAAATGGGCTATTCTACTAATTTTTAACAGTACAGGCTTTCACACTTCTGATTCCAAGCAAGGTGATTAGAACAGGCACTCCATGTTGTGAGTTTATCAGTGCTCACAAGGATCCCATGAAGGCAGAAAAACAAAGTGCATAATCCATTTATATAAAGTTACCCACAAGAAAGTGCAGTTCAGGGAACACACACAACCTAGACACCTCACCCACAGTCCTCATGCCAAAATCCTGCAGGGGCAGCAGGAAACTCCTGTGCAAAGCAGTCTAACAAGTGTGAGCCTTATCTTTGTGCCTTCCACACATCACTTCTGTTTTCCCAGCTGCAGGTGCTTTTGCCTCCCTGTCGCTTTTGTACTGAGCTATTAATATTTGCTCATACATTCTCTATTTGAAAGTGTAACATTTTGTATTTTCATTTCTTTATAGAATTCCTTACTCTTGCTACAAGAAATGTAGTTGTAAATGGATATTCCATTGGTTGCCTAAGTTATCAGAGCTTAAATTTTGCTTTCAGTGAAGTTTCAGTTTTCCACAGATACAAGAACAGATCTGCTTTTGATAATTGAACCAAAAAGAGAGTAGCTGCCATTAATGTAATGCAGTTTTCCAAATCAATATTGTGGCCTCTTCCTCCCTGATCTGCTGAAATACAATTTCAGAAATGCAGAACACATGGCTGCTCATGGAGAGGGAGGCATGGAGTTCCTAATGTTTCCTCACTGCTTGGAAAAAGTAAAATCTAAGTTGGTGGGCCTTCAAGAAGAGAGGCCAAGGGGAGCTGGTAGAGTTAAGCAGTTTTATAAAGCAAAGGACATCAGCTTAAGGCACAGTACTAGTCCCTGTACTAGTCCCATGCAGGAGGAAGGTATTATCAACCTCCTCCTTGCTTCCTCATAAGTTATTTTTGGCTCCAGACGAGTCCTCCATTCCTCCTTACCACGAACTTCCGTCACCATCATGAGAAGAACAACGGCAGCAGAACAATGTGCATGTCTAGGAGTGCTCCGAAGAATGAAGCTCAAAGATAGAAATTGTTACAATACTTTAACAGAATAAAGAGGGTTTCCAATTTAGCAGCTGAGTTTATGTCATAAAATGTTATACTGGCAAAGACATTCTTTGCAAATACATTTTCCAAGCTTTCCCAAAGTCAGCTCATGCTACATATATTTCATCTTGTCATTAGGATGTCTTTCGAAGTTCAAGAGGTAATATGAATGTTTCTGAAACAGTGAGGCCTCACATTGCAACGTACAGTGTTAGAGAAACACACAGGGGTCTATATTCCATCAGAGCACTAAATTCTACCAAACACTGTAAAGCTGTATTGACTTCACCTAATTCTTGGTTGTTGGTTTGTTTTTTTAAAGAGAGAGAATTGTGATAAAATGAAAATTTAATAAAATATTTCAATTAAAATTTTCAGAAAATATTTTCAATGATCAGAGCATGTTTTTTTCCCACAAGAATGAATCTTCCAAATTCTGTGGAAATCATACCATACATCTATACTTTTGGACATTTTCAGCATTCTCTAGTCCAAAAATCTCATGCATAGGTGGGATTCTTCTGAATATTCATATCTACTTTGGGGATGTTTTAATCTGAATTAGTGACCTAAGATTTCTGCATAGCCAATCCCAATGGGAGAAGAAAATGCTTCTGAAAAAAAATTTAATTTTATCCCAAGCCAGACATCTAAAACAGAGATACATCAAGCCCTTTTGTAGTGCCTGTCTATCTGGTGAAAGTAAAGATAGCCCAAGGTTCCTAGTTCAGACATGTATCTTTGTATTGTAGATGACTCAAGTTGGGTGAGATGCATTCTGCCCCATATGTCTTTCTGATTTGATTTTACAGGCCCTCTTGGAAGCAGACTAGGCAGTAGACAGTAAAAATACTGAGACATTTTTGTTCCGTATACCAGAAAGTTTGGTGTTCCCCCAGCAGGTCTACTCACCATATGTCTTTACATTTGTTCAGTATCACAAAATTGACTTCTTGTTGCTTTGTTAAATACAACATTTTTGAGAAACTGACATATGGTGATACCACGCCACTCTTTAGAACTGGGATTCTATGGAGAGCAATGGGGAATTCTGTTTAAAAACTGGTGTTAAAAGCTGTCCTCAAAAATTCCCTTCTAAATGGGGAAAAGAAGAAGGGTTTTTTTATCAAAAGCACCTCTTCTTAAAATATTGGTAAATTACTTAGCTACTATGAGTTATTTGTATCAGAAAATGCTTATAGCAGCTGTTGAGTATGGCACTGACGTGGATTTGATTCTGTGCATCCAAATGCTTGAAAATTCTTTACACATAGGCAGATGTTTAAGATGCAAATGTGTCAGAGCTGAACCTGTCAGATCTAAAAAAAATCTTGTTTGCTTGCTGTATTCTCTCTCTTTCAAGCAACATTCATTTCATTATTATTTTTATGTTCCAGGGTAAGGAGTAAATAATGTAATGGCAACCAGCTGTCTCACTGGCAGCACTCTCCCTGCCCCCTGAGGCTTCAGTACAGACAGTAGGTGTCCCACACTGTGAGAGCCAGTAGAAGAGAGATCTCGGGAGGGCACATTTGCACAGCTCCAGAGGGTTCAGACTATCTTATAAAAGCTTTCTGTCGCCGTTTCCCTATGGACTAAGTCACCCAGCTCAAAGAATACCATGTCCAGGGGTAATGGCGTAAGAAATATCAACAAATTTTCTCGCTCCTGTGGCATAATACTCCCTACATCCTAATACTTCAGATAACTAGTGTCATCTTCAGAGCTCTCCACCCACTGCCTTAGCCACCCTACATCTGAGCTGAGGAGGTCTCAGCCGCAGGGTTCTCCATCCGCACCGATCACACCAGACCTTGGGTTCAGAGTATCTGATCTCATTTCACACAAGCTCCCAAAGCTCTGCTGGCATGCCAGCATTGCTGCTGAATCACCAGTGTGTCTTAGTCAGCCTGCTTAAAATGGCACAGCTCTGAATTTTCTGATTACCTCCTCCAAGCTGCATCTGACTTTGTGCTGGTACCCCTCGCTCATTTCTAGCTACTCTGGCTGGTCCTCTTAGCTCGTTTCTAGCTACTGGGCTCATCTCTGAATTTGCACCCCACGTTCCTTCAGACCTCTGTGCTCCAAAGGCCACACGACCATCTTAGTCCCTTCCTCTGATGAGCTACCAGGGCTTTCCTGCACTTGCACTATCAGACTATAAACCCTTAAAGACAAGGGCTTATTATGTGTTAGGCACTGACCTCTTCCTGTACCACATCATGTACATTTACAACACTATCAATTATTTAAAATAGCTCTGCCTTCAGTTCAGCCACATGCTGAGTTAAGCTCCATAGCCTTTGGGTAGTTTGCAGCATTTTTATTTTTCCTCCTCAATGTTCACAAATTTCTTGCTGCTCTGTAGTACTTGTTACTATTTCCTAAGGGAGATTATATGGTGTATTATCACTCGAGAGAAGTGGTTTTGGGGAGATAATGTAAGCTTTCTTCATAAAAATCCAGCTACACCTTCATAGCAATGGAAGCCCAGACCCTACCCCCAGAGGGGCCTTGACTTCATTAGCACTTTCATTTAGCTCAGACAAGTAATTATTAATATCAACATCCAATTCTAGCAAATCTAGCTGGATGTGCCACAAGGTGACAAGATGTAATAAACATAAAACGAGATAGACCTAGAAGAAGGGAAAATGTTCCTTTCACTTAACAAGGGAGACAAGGCAGCAACAGCAACTAGTGACGATGCACGTGAATAGCTGCATTTTTTAATGTAAACTTATTCCCATACACCAAGATAATTTTTAAATGCTTTTTCTCTTGAAGTTTTGGGGACAATTTTAATTATTTACTCAGGTTAATTAAGAAATTAAGTTCTGCCTCCTGATATATAAATACCAGGATGTTATATGACACAAATCTATTTTTATTTAGCTCAGGAATAGCCAGACATAAATGCAATGCCTTTCCTCCCTACGGTCTGCCAGGAGCCAGGGCACTTTGGCAAGGCCTTTGCGCTCCTCCATCTTCCCTTCATGTTTGTGCTCAGGGATAAAGCAGGAGCAAGGGGTTCAGGGCATCCAAGGACATGGCAAAAGCCAGAAACAATAAGGGACACCTTTCTTGCACTGTGCACTCTGTGTGTGTGTGTGTGTGTGTGTGTACATGTGTGGTAGTGTCCCAGAAGAGAAATCTGGGAGCAAGACTTTTACCAGGGGACCACGTTATCAGATGACTCGTGATAGCCATGATAGTTCCAAAACCATTGTTTCTATTTTTCTGTCTTCACTCAGACCTAGACATCTAAATAATTAATTTTTTTAGCCACTGTGACAAGAGCATTAGACCCTAAGACTACTCAGCCTCATCATGGAAGATATAATCCCCACAGCTTTTAAGGTAAGCTCCCAAATCAATACATAGAGCCATTGCTTACCCTACCCAAACAGCACACTTGGTTAGTATAATAGATGGCAATACATCTTTAGATGGGAAAGCTTGAGGGAAATGAAAGTATCATCTGAACCACTTCCCATGGCCTGTAAGTGTGTTCCCAGCTTCTAGCGGTCTCTCAGTCATCACAGGACTGGGTCTGTTGGGTAGCTGGCCTTGGAGACAGCCCAGAGTGTGCAAAGACCTTCCTTACAGGGGTGTTTGTGTAGAGCATAATCAGCTACAGCTCAGTCGCTCCCAAACCCTCTACACTCAAGGACAGCAACGAGAATCCTAAAGCATAGTTCCTACAATTTGCTTGGATGTCAAAACCTCTGCGTTTGGCAAATTCAAACAAGGAGTTTCTCTCATTCTTTGAGCCTTCCTCTAGGATGTAGGAAGGCTGAGGCTCTCCAGGGTGCTAACACCAGCTGTGACACAGGCTGCATCCTCAGAATGAGTACAGAGGAAAGAGGAAGGGCCTGAGAAATGAAAGGGCTAAGCCAGGAGCTTGAATGCTCCTCCTCAAGTTTACTCTCTTTGATTACACCTTTGGCCTGCAGAATCCCTTTATGCTGTATGTGAAGGAGTGTGTGTCTCTACTAGGAATGTTTTCAAATAGCTTCCTTCTTGCTGCCATCAAAGCCCGTTTCTTCTTGTCCAACATATATACTTTACACTTACACTATTAAAAGGTTTGGGTTTTTTTTTTTTTTTTCTCCTGTAACTCAAATATCTCAAAACTATTTTTAAGTCTAAGCTGTTTCATCATCTGAGTGGATAACAAACATGTTGAATAGTCCCAGACCCAGAGAGGTCGCTGTCAAGCCCTGCTGCATCCCTCTGTACAGTCTGTTGGTGGACTATCAATTACCCCTTTCTACACATGGTAAACAATGGACTTGGGTAATCATACCATGTGTCACATTCAAGGTCACCAAGAGCTTCACCATCAGCCTGGGGAGGTGACTTCAAGTAAAGACTCGCTGCCAGCCTGCAGAGCCAGTGCTCCCTGACACATTCCTCACAGTTTAGTAGCTTTCTACACATCCTCCCATCCATCACATCCCTGTTAGAGGCATTACAGCAACAGAAGGATAGTTACAGCCAGTGCTGCTCTGAGGAGCACCTTCCAGCACACACAGAGGATCCTACAGCACCAGGTGCAGGGAGGTGGGGAAAACTCTCAATCCTACATTTTTTCTAGGAGCAAACTTTAAAGTCCTGGAGGAGAAATTACAAATGGAGTAAGCTTTTACACCTTCATCCCAGGAATTGACTCTAGGATGCTATGGTAAGAGGCCCAAAAGAAGAACTTAAGCTAAAAACAGAGCAGAGACTGCAAATGCTGAATGAGAAGGAAGTAATTCTGAAATGTTTTGCTTGTCCACAAAGCATAATAAAAAGCCACAGGACCACAGACAAAATAAGGCCTCTAAAGGCAACACTATAAAACTACCATTTTTCTGACCCATGGCTCAGATAGGGAGCCTGAGGCTAGAAGTGTATTGTGTTCTTCTCTAAGTTTTAACTAATCATCATGGGGCATTTGCCATTTTTCTTATGGCTGATCAAAAGACCCAGTAAAATCTGCCCATGTCTTCTAAATTTTTTGAAATGCTTTATTCACCAAAACCAGTGTTTTACTCATAGTCCAGCAGTTCAAAAAAGGGAAGTGATAGAGGAAGAGAAGTATGAGCTTATGATTTATGTAGATGGATGGTCTTTTATGTATTCTCCAAATCTCTTTTACTTGCCTATTATGCATAGTCTGGCTTCTTACTGGTCTCCTAAAAGATGTACATTTCAACAAGGAATTTAAGCAAAGGGAACAGTGACCTCAGTGACTCCTTTAGGCAATAGCTGCAATAATCTTCTCAGGTGAGAAAAATATACGTGCATATAACGTGATTTATATTCTATGGGATAAAAGACTGCTTTCAGAATGACCTCTTACGTGAGTAACTGAGCATCCTCTAACATTCAAAGTGGTTTTGTGTTAAAAGCAGCATTCAAGGCAAATAGCATGACCTTGTAGAGGTGACAGGGCTACTGCTGTGAAGTGCATGTGACATCAACAGTCACCTGAGCAAGCCAGCCCCGTGTGGGTAAAGCTGCCTGCCTAACGAATTTGCTGGGTATAGCCCCATAGCTGCAGCCATCGTGGAAGTTGTTTTATAACCTGTCTTTCCAATGGAATTAATTAGCTTTTCCATTAATAAGGTACTACAAACACTTTTGCTTTTGCTATAAAATCTGAAGTAACAAAACAATGTTTCTCAGAGGCATAATATGAGGTTAACCATGCACTGGGAGTGCTTTCCTCAAGCACAAACTCATTCTCTGTCCTGATTATGGGTCCATTAGGAAACAACTGGATTTCAGTGACTCCAAGAACGAGACAATAGCACCCCTCATACCAAAACATTATCTTCAGGAGGGTTTCTACATGCACCATTCCTCTTCAGGCAAAGTGATTTTACAGCATCCAGACTAGTGTTAACATAGTTAGCAAGTGAAGCAAGAAGTGGCGGCATGGGCAAGTGACTACTATGTGTGCCCAGCCTGTACTGTCATATCTTTTCCACTGCATTAAGTATATTAAAATTAACACAGGTAACTCATAAGTATGCTATATCTGCCTTGAGCAAGTATTTATAGTCTGTGTAGACATATCCAGTACAAAAACCAAAAAAAAGTGGAACAAATGTCTGTAAAGGCACTCTTTTGCTACTCTTTTTTCTATTTTGCATATTAGCAAAATAAGCTTCCTTTGTGGAAATTCTTATTATAGTCTTGCTTAGAATAGACTGGCAAGTGATGGGCTGAGTCATATTGGGTCCAATCTCCCTTATATGGCAGCAAACTAGGAGTCACTCTGTTAAGTTCCCTGGCATAAAACAAGGCTAAGTGGGATCAGAACTAGGCTCACAAATTTGTGCAAGGGTGTTATAGGTGCTGCTGGTGATACATGTATTTTGGGGTTAACCCCCATCTAATTCATCACCATCAGGGCAACAATAATAGTTCTCAGAATTGAAGAGGAGCCCAAATCCACATGGAAGAGTATACAACAAAATGATCGGCAGCCTGGGAAATGGGTGTTGCTTTAACACAGGATGTATGAGAGTCTCCCAAACACACAATTGATACATGCAACCCATAATGGCAATGAGACTAAAAGCAAAAGGAAGGTTTACAAGATAATCCCTGGCATCATTTTACTAATGCCTCACACACTTTTTATTCTGACCCTCTAGGCTGTCATACAACTATTAAAAACTACAGGGGGATTCCTTGTGATTTCTCTCTGAAGCTGGTTCATGAATCTTGTGATCTGAGTGGCTTAAAAGGCCAGTTGTTCCCTGACATGTAAGCAACATTATAACAATATTAAATAGCATATCATCTCATCTTCAGACAATTCCTGAGCATTTATAATTGCTTAATTGCTATGAGCTTTGTTGGCAAAGACTGTACAAACTATTTTCCAGGGTGTATTCATTTCCAGCCATTTCTATTGCAGTGCCTGCTGTTCTTCTTCATTATTTTTATCCTCTCTGGGCCATGCACCACTTTGCTGAATTCAATGTCTTTTCTTAAAAGCCAGTTTTCCTTGCTAAGTTGTTAATTTTTTTTTCCTGCTGGCTTTGATGTCTTTCTTCAGTTTCTCAGTGCATCCTCAGAACTCCAATTCATTTCAGGCTTTTATTTCTGTTGATGATTGCTCTTTAATTTACTACTACATATGCCAGCAATTTGCAACTGCCTGATTTCCTTAATTTGAATTTTTCACGCAATAATAAGTAAGACACTAAGTCGATGTAGTGCTATCAACCTAAGGTGAAAAAAAAAAAGAATAAAAGGGAATATACAAACCAGCATATTCAGTTATTTTGTGATTCTAAGTCTTCGTGCCATTTTTGGTCTTCTAATCTAAAGGTAAACACAAAGATATGCAAATTAGAAACAACAACAAAATAACACTGAAGGAAAGTCCAGTGTATTTAAAAACATTAGTTGGTTTAGCAATAAAGCTAACATGCTCATAGTTCTTCAAAAGATATATTAAACTTCAAGCCAAAATGCTCAAGGCCATTTGAAACTCACTTTCAAGAACTGTTTGAAGGTGAACCCAAGTCCAACCATGCAGCTCTTGCACAGGGCAACTGTGGGAGGTCACAAAATGGGGAGAAAGTATAGCAGGGAAGGAGGAGAAAAGGTGAGGAAGGGAGAAACAAATTCTTACAGAATTATCCCATGGCTTTCTAAGTGCACCCCAGAATATAGTGTACATCCCACCTTTTCCCCTTTAGTTCACTACATGGCACAAAAGCACTCTGTGTTTTGTAGCTTTCCTTTAAGGACTTGTTCCCCTGAAGTTAAGTTCCTTGTAAGGCTCTGATATAAAGAAATATTCTGCTTAGAGCACAAGGATCATGCTTACACTTCGTGTTGATGTAAACTATAAAGGCAGTGTTTTTAGTATGTGGTTGAAACAAAGAATGGAGAATTTAGCATGTCTAAATTCACAAAGAGAAAACCAGAATGTTCTTCGAAGGGAAAAAAGCATGTCGGACACCGTTCTCCTTGTCATGTCCACAAACGCTTCACTTCTGTGGGATTCCTTTTAAGTTCAAAGCACTGAGTTTTTTTAGTAAATGAGACAGGGTGGAAATGGTGAGAACAGTTTCCCTGAGATCTTAAAAAGTTTGAACATTTCAAAACCTTAGGGAGGTGAAAGCATTTTCTATTACATTTGTGCTTTTCTTACTAGTATTTTTATTTTTTATTATTTTTACTGAACATAATACAGCAAGAAGGAAACAAGAAGCTAATTCAGATTCATAACTGAGCTCTTGAATTGGCTGACACCAGTCTCCTCTCAAAATGTTTTGAAAGGTTTCCCACCATTTTCAGTGGTGTGGCATGCTACTTCTTGCTGTCCTCACACTAGGCCCCCATTCAGGTGTTTCAGGGCTTTGTAGGTGTTTTGTACCTGTTGTGTGGATTATGGAAGAAAATTCAGCCCAAAAATGAGCTAAGAAGAGTAGTTTCAGTTATGTCCCAGATTTTTAAAATATGTTTCCATCTGAAATATCCTGGAAATGTTTATATATAGCAATAGACTCACAAATAGCAGGCAGGAAGGGAGCTTGGGAGGTCCTCTAAGCCATCCTGTTACCCACAGCAGGATGGACCATACCTATGCCACTTCCCACAGATGCTTCTCCAGCTTCCTCTTAGAGATCTGCTTCCTAGGACATAACTAATACTTCATTATCCTTACCATTAAAGATCCTCACTAATGCCCAAACTGTGCAGTGCACATCCACTATCGCCCTTAACACATTTTTTCTGGTCTTATCCAACATGTACACAGAGGTCAGACAACTTCCTGTCCTCTCCCTGGCAGGCCTCAATGAGTCAGAAAAAAACCACATTTGATGGCTGATATCATGTCATTCCTCCCTCTTCATTTCTCCACAGAGTCTGTGCCCTCATTATTTCTTAAGCATTGACCATTCTTTTTGCTCATCTCATGAAAATCTGCCATTAATTCTGCCTTTTCTGAAGTGGGATATGCCAAAATGGATTCTGAATGGATGAGAAAAAATCCAACCCTTGTCAAACCCTTCCTCTCCAACTCAATATGGAATATCAATATGGAAAATCTTCATCATGGCAGAAACAAATAGTATTTAAAGATCTATTAAGCTCAGCTTTCAGGAAATTGCAATTTGGCCTCATGGTGCCATTTGTAAGCATTAATAGGCATTAAGGCTAGTGCCAGATACACTAGTGTAAGTGAATACCCACTCAGAGGGAAGAAAAGTTATAGGTGCTGTTGGATTCAGACATTCCCCTAACTGCCATGTAAGGGCCTCCACCACAGTGTCCCACTTCCAAGGACCATTTGCCTTCCTCACAGACCAAAAAAAAAAATCAAAAAAGAGATGCAAAAAATCTGAGATGAGAGGGGGAAAGTGCTGACCTGCAGTAACTCAGTCGGTGCTGGTACAAAATGATGCTTGGATAGCAGGATTCTATCCCCATTCTTTCCATTTTTTACAAATATCAATCCAGTTCACACACAATTAGTATAACATTTTCTGGAGACTAACTTTCAGAGGTTATCTCCAGAGAGACTGGTCAGTAGCACAAGGGAATCTTGTGCTGTGGGCTTCTCTTGTGTAGCATTTAGGATTCTATTCAAGAGCAGCTCCCCTTTGTCTGCTGCCTTCATAAATAATGGATGCATCTTGCATTAGGTATTAGCAAAGATTGTTAAGCTTCCTTTTTTGCATGTGTAAGATTTGGTAGCTTTTGAAATATTGATATACTTGTGCTGTTTGGTGTACCTATTATGTTTTTAAGGAACAATTAAAGAAAAAAAAAGACAGAAGAGGAAAATTATGGTAGATCTACAAAGCAGATACCTGATCTCATAAACATCAGAAAATATGATCCTTCCATCTTTATATCTATGAAAAAATAGTTGCATTACTAACTTTTCTAATATTCTTTTAAGAAGACTCTACAGAGATTGCTGTAGGTTTCAAAGCAATTATGGTAGGAGGTCACGAAAAGCCTTCAGGAAATGCTGCCAAGGTACTGTACCATCTAAAAGGAAGAACACAGTGCTGGAAACTATTCAAATCTGATTGAGGATAGGTAAAGGAAGACAAAATTTTAAAGTCCTCTTTATTCATTTCACTGTTTTTATTTTTAATGTAATACCTTACAATTACATTGTTTATCTGAAAACACATATTTAGCCTTTTTGGAAAAAGGCTACATATTCCATTTTGGAAAAAACCCCCACAGATAATTCACTGCTTGTTTAGGTGGGAACCATCTTTATCAAAACTGGTGACTTCCGTTTTCCATTTTGTGTGCATGCTACAAATTTTAACTGTCTAAGCAGCAACATTGTGCTCATTGTTGTGGTTCTTTGTATGCAATGAAGTCCTATTTCCAGCTCTCCAGCCCATCCCTTCTGCATATTCCACAGACAGGACTCGTAAGTACAGCTTATTACAGGGACGAGTTAACCAGTAATTTCATTGTGCTCCATGGCTAGAATCCCGAAATGCACTCTGCCTAGCCAAAAGGGTGGACAAAAATTGAAAGACTGCATTAAATAGCCATAAAAGTTACAGGGTCTGATAATACATACAGTTATGGCAAAATCATTGCTTTCATGCTGTGGCCAACTTGCCAGTGTCCAGAGCTACGGGCAGAAGAACAGGAATAAAGGCCTGAAATAACTCAGCTAATGAAAATTGCAGGCAATATGGTACAGAGCAACTTGGTGCCAAGGCATTTGAATGGTTTGCTGTGAAGTCAGCCAGAATGGCTGGTGCCACATTAGTGCTAATATGCCCTTCTGGAGCATGTTGATTCCTTCAGGACCACACAGCTGGGGCCTTTTGTCCATGATCCACATTGCAGGGATGCCCAGAACTGGCTGAGAAGCACAGTGCATTTGTACTCAGGGCTCTGCAGGAGTTAGCTCAGCTCCAGCTGGACTTAGTACCTCAAACTTAGTGCCAGACTTGCTAAACTGAAGCTGGCTTTGTGCAAAGCCACACTGGACCATGGGGTGCTTGGACACCCAAGTTGCCTCTGTTCAGAGCAAGCTTCATTCAGGTGGGATTAAGTAGTTGAGTGTACAGAATGTACAAAATTGGCTGGGTTTCTTCAGTGACAAACTTACTTTAGATATGGTATAGCTATCTAACTAACCAAACTACTGAGCCTGGTCAGATCCAAACTGCCTCTGCAATCATAATATGATTTATCCTGCATGTCAGTAAGCAGTCAATAGCTGCCAACTAACTCAACTGTTTGCCAAACTTTAGGTCTTAGTCCACACTAAGAAAAAGTCCACACTGTGAACACAAGGCAAGAGTTTCTGTCCTTACTTTCAACAACTGAGGGAACAGCAGGGTGAGGAACTCGTAACTCATGAAACAGAACTGAAAAAATTATGGTTTAGCAGACAAAGAGCAAAAACAACAGGTCTGAGTTAACAGGGATCAAAATATTCAGCTTTCATGACCACACAGGGATACCACAAAAATGATCAAGAAAAGAAAGTTATTTGAAAGTTGGAAATCAGGGGAGACAGGTACTCTACTCCTAAATGGATTAACTAAAGCATGACTGACTAGAATTACATGTGCCTTTTTTAATTACCCTTTTATCAGCACCAGGGAATGTGAAGAGAGCAAGAGTGATTAACCACATTGTTTTCTTTTGAGTCTAAGGCAGACTGTTTGGACTGGAAGAGGATCAGAACTTGCAACAAGCTCTTACCTCTTCTAAGATTCATCAGGTTACACACGATGTATCCAAAAGTGGCTTAGCCTCTCCCCACATCATAAATAGGTTATAGAAGGAGAGTGGGAAAGTATGGCAATATTTACAATGTTCTTCTCTTTCAATTTTGTGACCTCTATTCACCTTCCTTTCTTAGTTATCAATTGATTTGTCTCTTCTTCCCACCTTTCCTGTGAAGAAATGTGAAATAATCCACAGAAATACTTCAAAACATAGAAACAGGGACACCAATTCAAGGAACATCAGCACAGCCCAGGCTCTAGCAGTGGGCAGCAGTAAATGCCTAGAAAAGAATTAGGAACAGAGCAAGTGCATCATGTTGTTCCCAGAATACCTACCGAGCACACAGCAATTTGTGGTTCAGAGGACTCCTGAACCAGACATGGTGATTTTGCATTTAATAGCCCCCAATGGATTCATCTTTCATTAAGTTGTCTAGTCACTCTGGAATCTATGCTAATTTTACTCATCTACAGCATTTTGTGGTGAGGGGGATCACATCTCCAGCATTCTCTCCTCCATGTTGTTACTTAAGGTTCTTGGCTTTAATATATGAAGAAGATATTTCAGGAAATATTTCAAGAATTGACAAATGAGGGTTGATCTTTGATGTTGAGATGGAGACAGATGTGATTCCCCTTCAGAAGATCAGACAAATGTACCTCTGCCTTTACAGAAACAAAAAAAAAAAAAGCCCACTATAACTAAACCCAACAGTAGCATGTCTTTAAACAGTGAAAGTACTTGAATCTGGTTTCAGGTGCAAGCTTTTCGTCATGCACAGTTGAATCCATTAGAAAGTTATCAAGAAGTAATCTAAACTTGGCTGCATAGTGGGACTGTGCAGATATATTGCTTTTTGATCAGTATTGAACTGAACTTATGCTGCAGTATGGCTAGACAGATTCACTCCTATGGAGTTTCATAATCAACATCTTCTGTTTTCCGCCATTCCTTCTTTCCAAAGGACACAGTTCCCTGTGCCATTCCTCATAATGTTCAAAGGAATTTACAACAGAAGCGTGAATTCTGTTGTATACTGAGAAAAACAAATCCTTTGTGCCATAAGGTAATGGAGCATATCTAAAATAATACAGCACAAGTTTTAAGCTCAGCAAGAAAAATTCTTTTACCACTAGCTTATTGACAGAAAATGAAGCTGAAAATTTTGGCCAAGCATACTTCTGTATTTTCTTTATGCCTGATTGTTGTGTTCAAACAAAGGCCTTCTCTTTTCTACTTAATATAAACGCTCCTTGTTTAAATCCAGAGTTCATAACTTAAGAATTTTTCCTAGGGAAATTGTTCTATTGGTGTTACTAATGCTGCTGAAAAGACCAAAAGGAAAAAAAAAGTTTTCTAAAGCATTTAGGATTCTGTACTACATTAATAAGGACTGAAACAGGGGAAACACTAAAGCACTGAGCTGGCTTTGGACAGCCTAGCGGGCAGTAGCCGCCGCACTCTGCTGGCATACCCAGTTTTACCTGACATCCTCCAGGAATTGCTACAGAATGAGATGCTGAGATTTGGACAGAAAGCTCTGGCAAAGAGGTAGAAGTCCAAGACACCCACAGGGATGTCACCTGATTTTGTGCAGGTGGATGAGATTGTGTTGGGTCAAAGGCAGACAGGAGGAAAGGAAGACCAGAGAGAATTTTCCCATGGAATCTGTACAGGAACCTGGAAGAGGGAAGGAAGACCTTCAACAAAAATGCCAGAAGAGGAGCTGGAAGAAGCAGAAAGAGAAATTAGTATAATGGCAGACATTCAATGATATGACCCAGCATGGGACTAACTAGGAACAGAAAGTGGCTGGAAGCAATCCAAAATCCTTTATAAATTCCAAAATGGTTTCTCTGAAGATCTGGGTCAAGAAATACAATAATAAATGAAAGGGTCAAAGACTCATACTTTTGCCTTTGCACTAGTAATATGTACAAGTATCTTCCCCCATACAAAAATCCATCTCTCCAGTGTGTTGCTGTTTGCTGCAGTGGTTAATAGATTCTGCTTTTGCAGCTCAAGGAGGGTAAGATCTGCTTTGTGTTTCCTTGCAAGGACACGAAGGCTTCAGAAGCAGTGGGACAGTGAACAGCACGGGTGTAAGCAGGAGAGGGGACAGACTGGCTCCATACATTCCTAGCCCAGCAAGCAGGATTTTGCGGGGGAAGAGTGGGCGATAAGACCATAGGGCTGTTGTTCCAATGACTGACTTGGCAAGGCAACAAGAGGTGGGAGCTGAAAGCAGCCATGGAGCCACAGCTGTCCAGAGGGAGAACCAGAACATCCCATGTGTCTGTGAAGAGCAGAAAATGCCTCCAATTGCCGCACCTCCAAGTATTCCACTTGGGTTCCTGCACCCTCAGATGGTGTGGTTAAAGATTTTGCACTGAGGAGCAGACACAGGTTGTTCTTCAGCCACTATGTCATGCTGTGCTGTTTGCTCTAAACTTACATTCAAAACAGAGATGGACTTTTGAACTGCAGGCCCCCAGGGAGACAGAGCTATGCACCATTACTAAATTTAGACGCTTCTGAAGTGGAAAATCATAAAATGTTTTGCAAATAGCAAACTTTTGAGAATGTAACACATTAGAGTTTTTCCACACAGCCTGGCTGTTACAAACAAATGATTGGAAAACAGGCAATCATTCATCCCTTCCTGGAAAGACATATAGATTCCTGAACTGCTCCCAGATTAGTTCTGATATATCCAGAAAGCAAGGCCTGATTTTTCGTCCTGGCTCCAGTCGCACTGAGCATTTCACACTGGCACTTCTGCCTAGGAATTGCTGCTCCCTGAGGAGGTATTTCAACTCTCTGCAGAAACAGATGAGTCTATGTAAACACTGCTGCATTTCTTTACAATATTTTTGACGGGTCTTCTTACACCATATTATGACATTTCTTATTTTTTAAAGCTCTATAGGTATGATCAAAATTTATAATCTACTACATCAGATAATTATGTTATTTATGGTCTTTATCACCTTCAGTTCAGTTCAGAGCATTCAATTATATTTTGAATATGACTTTTCTGTACAATCTTCAAAGTCATCATTCCAACAGCCATAAAGTTATTATTTCCTAAAATTGGGAAACATAGGTTTAATTTGGATACCTTACTACTTTACATGTCTTGTTGTGGCTTGTTTATAAAGATCTGTAAGAAATCTTGCTTTGGATTCCTTGAGTTTTCTGTGAGAGCTCATCCACTGCATTGTATCACAACATCTGCTTCATGTAAACTTCTTGAAGGTCTTAGCATAACAAGCAGTAATTAGGGGTTAGCTTGGCTGGTGGAAGCAAGTGAAGGTTCCTCTGCAGAACCTTTTTGACAAGGACTGCAGTCACTACAATGGATCTGTGTATTACCATGGATATTCAAAACAGTAAATCCAAATGACTCGTGGGATCTACAAACTGGAATACATAAAGAGGAACAGAAATAGCCTGGAGCTATGCTTCCTCCTTTAGTTTTCATTCATGAACAATAGAGAAGTCAGACACAATGAAATAAAATGTGTGTACTTAGACCAGATTGTTTTACTATTTAGATAACAGTTATTTAATAACAAGAGGTAAAACCCTATTAAAATTAGCATTTTGCCTCTCTGATGCAGATTGATGGTTCTGAGTAAAACTCAGATAATACAGCTGCATGAATTATGAGACAATATAATTTAAGATAAATGTAATTATGTTGCAACATCATCTCTTGGTTTGAGTTGCACAGCAGGACAAGGGTTTCCTAAGACAGTTGATAACCACCTGAGAGGTTTTTCTTCTTTTTTTAGTTGCCTAGTTACAGAGTTTGTAAGTATCTATTACAAGGTTACCCCATTTGTGAGTTATCCTAAATATGTTACAGTCTGAAACTATAGCCTTGGCAATGTACCAGAGACCCAAAGGTTTCTTGAAGTAGTCTCTGATATGCATCAGGTTCCAACAAAACTTACAGACTGAGATAATTTTTGGCGTACAAAAAGGTCCAGGCTAGGCCCAGACAGACAAAGACTCAGTGTTTCTCCATGAGTTAGTCATTAAGCCTCTTTGTGATTCAATCCTCTTGATACCTGTAATATGCAAAACAAAAGTACATTTCTCTTATTTCCATAAAGAATTTTTAAATTTACAAATAAAAGTTGCACAGCAGAGTTAAGTACTATTATCCTAAGTAACTCCTTTGAAAAAACTGAAGAGGAAGAAGGTGCTGAATAAACATCAGTCAAGTCAAGTCCTGAGGTGCAGATCCTAACCAAAGGAAAGGTGTAATGTAATAAACTCTGCCTCTAATATTACCTTCTCCTTCAAGGAACTAGCACACAAAATGGAGATTAAAGCAAAAAGGAGCCTTATCTTTATATAGCTGTTTACCAAATCTTGTATGGAACTTATAAATTTATTTTCTTTCTTTGACCACAGATAATATACTCAGCATTGTTTAAATGCATAAACTGGCTTGTCCCAGCTGCTGTGCATTCTTTCTATTTCCAGTATTGAAGGAGAAGGAGAAGGAGAAGGAGAAGGAGAAGGAGAAGGAGAAGGAGAAGGAGAAGGAGAAGGAGAAGGAGAAGGAGAAGGAGAAGGAGAAGGAGAAGGAGAAGGAGAAAGAAGGAGAAGGAGAAGAAGGAGGAGTCAGGTGCCAATTGGCCATCAGTAATTACCATGGCTCATCCTGCTCTTGGTAATTCCTGAGACAGCTCTGCTCAAGCCCAAGTCAGGTCTAGAGGCAGTGTGAGCCTGCCTGTAGGCATAACGTTAGCTCACAGTTTTCTCTTATTGTATGTCTTTAAACCACAATTTAGATACCATATTGCTCTTCTGTTTTTTCCTCAAGCCAAGCATTGCCCTCTGTCTTCCCTTCCTGCATTCTGCTAGATAATTAGCAGTGGCATGACTCATACTGATGGGATGAAGGTGGACATGGAGAACTGGGAGCAAAGATTAAGGCCCCATTCTTTCACCTTAGAAACAGCAGTTTGTTTCAGAAGAGCCCATAAGAGTTGCCATGGCACTCAGGGATTGTTTCTGTGCTTTGGGCTCCACTGTGTGCTGACTTACATAGAGCTTCTTTTAATTTCCTGACATTTTCACTGACAGGGCTAAACTATGAATTCTTAGATCCCTGAACTTTGCTCCTATTTTGTCGTTTGAGCTCATTTTATTGACTGATAATGATTTTATAATAAGAGAATTGTTTCTCATTAGCAGTCCAGTGGCTGCTGAAGGTCTGTGCCTAGCGTAGATTACTTACTCCAGCATGGCCAGATACTTAAATCAACTGAGGATTTTACCTGTTCCAAATGAAGGCTGTTTAACTGAACTGGTTTCCATTAATTTTCACTGCCCTCTGACAGCTGCTGCATGAGAGTTTCCTTTCTGCAATTAGTTACTGCAAATTTGTATATATAAGCAGTGTTTAAATATGAAAGATAGCTGACACTGGTGGTCTTCGTACCGGTGCTGCCAAAGTGATTAGCCTGACAGGAAAATGAGCAGGGAGGAAAATGGAAGACTCATAGAAGTGAACTTCTGCAATATGAAACATCGTTTGATGATTTTGATCAGAGCCATGCAGCAATCACACAGTGTGCAACACCCCCCGGGTGAGTAAAGCTGAGCCAACCAACACTCCTTGGGAGCAGTTCCCTCACACTCTCCTGGCCCCCTCTGTCACAAGGGGGGCAGTAACTTTGCTGCCATACACGGAGCAGTCCAGATATACCATTATTGCAATGAGTAACTCACCTAAGGTGCCAGTTACAGAGTAAGGCCACGGAGAAGTGAGGCTGCCAGGCCAAGCTAGCCATTAGAGCTCTCCTAGCGACCCACCTCCAGTGGACAAGTCACCATTGTCAGCAAGTGGCCAACTTTTCCACTGGCAGTGACACTTTAACCAGGTCTCTCTATTTCTTTTATGTAGTCATTTGTGGCTCCACATGACTCTTCCAGCAGTTCAGCGAAACTCTATGTGCCGGCTCTGTGACCACCAGATTGAACAACCGACATAGACTAACAAGAGTTCTCCTTGATTTCCCGACATAATTCACTGTGTCCCTCAACAACAGCTTCACCAGCACCAGTCATATAACAGGGCAGAGGAAGAAGGCAGGAGGACAAAAGAGCGGCAATTTAATTAAAGCCATAGCTGACAGCAAACAAAACATCCGTGGAGCCACCACATCCACACTGACTGCAGAATGACTGAACCTCCCATGGTACTTGTTTCTCTCCGCAAACTACTTGACAGAGCCTAGGAAACATCCTCAGGTTGAATATCTACCTTTCAGATGGTTAAAGTCAGATTAAAAAACACAATCCAAAACAACTCTGAGACTTTGATGTGAAGATACCACATCCTGGTACCTTGTTTGCTAATGAGGTTATCAGATGCTTCATTTCTGATCATGCATCTCTCTCAGTGCCCCCTCACTACCTACTTTTTTTTTCCCTATCCTTTCAAATTGTATTTTGACCTTTTCATTTGCTCTTGCTTCTATCATACTTGTTTTCTCCTTTCTTTCATGTTTTTTATCTTCTCTTTTTTCCCTCCCATGGTTTCAGTTTTACATTTCCTTACTTTGTTTTCAAGGTGCTGCTGCCTTGTGGGTTGTCACAGTAACACCTCATAATTAGCTCTTGTGCTCCTCATTGTCCTGTGGGTAGAGATCTAATTGGCCCTCAGTGTCCCTGCTACAGCTCCATGGCCAGACCAAAGACAAAGCCTTGGCTGTCCCTTCCCCTTCATGCTAGCAGTCACCATTGTCCTCCTAAATCTTTCTTCTCCCTTACATCCACATGTCTTCAGTGGGGAAGGCTGGAAAGCAGCTGATGTAGCCTCAGAGCCAGCCAGCTTCCTGCTTTGGTAACTCATCAGAAATTTGCATTCCTCAAAACCTAATTTGGGGCTGGCAAGTCTGAAGCCAAACTTCAGTTGTGTGTACATGTGATTTCAGGCTGGTGTCGCTGACTCCGGGGACTTGAACACACCAGAACCACCCTTGTGCCCACAGGACCAAAACCTCTGAAAGATGGAAATAGAAATAAATCTGAGAACTTAAATAAGGGGTGGCTGGAAAGAAGGCAAGAGGAGAAACAGACATGCCCTTCAGTGTTTGCCAAGAGACAGCTTGCTGTTCAATCTGGTTTATAACTATTAGCCTATAAAGAGGTACTTCCCAGCTCTTCTATGCAGTAACACTGAGGAGTCAGTGTTGCAAAGGGTCTATACACAGCCTATTGTAACCAAACACTGTGTTTCGTTGATGATATGCTTCCTCCAGGTACTGCTACACATAAAAAATATCTCGGATTATTTAGCCCCATTAAAGAAAGCAATTACTGTCTTCATTCAGCTGCACTGGCAGGCCAGAAGCACTGTAAAGGAAATTCATCTCCAGGATGTCCAAGTGACAGAGCTGGCCACTGTACAATACAGCTTACTGCAGCAGCATTAGCTGCAGTGCTTTTCCTTACATTCTGCTTACACTGTACAATGTTGGGTAACTTGATATTCCTCCAAGTGACATTTAAATTTAAGTCCAGAAGAAAGCTGATTGTCATCTGTTGTGAAAACATTACGTGAGAATTTTAGGCCCCTATGTCACTTGATGTAAATCAGCTCTGTATAAAAAAAGCTGCTAAACTACCCTCAGACCTTGTAAGGGCTATGATTTTTGCATCTTTTTGGTGTGATTATTGTTCAGCCATTTATGTGTGACTATGATAAACATATGCCTTTGGAATTAGTCCATTTTAAAATACATTTCCATGATCAGCTTGCCCTTCTTAGCCCTTCTTGACCCCCACTTGGTAATTTCTACCAAGTTATTTTAATAATGTTTATCATTACAAGGGTTCTTAATAAGATAGTCTAGCTTTCTCTTCTCACTGCATGAAACACTGGTGTTGGAGTTTGATTTGCATGACCTAAATGATTTCTGCAATCACTGCTCTCCAGTTGTTTGTCCTGGAGGGACAGTGAAGGATTATACTCTTTTAAAAGCATTTCTATTTAGCAAATGCCTCATTTGCAGTAAGACATCAGCATTTACCACATTCATAAAGCAGATAATAAATTTCATTTCTGCTTCAATTTTCTTGCTTCACAGAAGACCAGAGAAAAAGATTGCATAATTGAGATCCAAGAGCAGGTAATAATTCCTTACCATTAGCCCTCCCACTGCAGTCATGTAAGCCTGTTCAAAACAGTCAATCAGCATCTTGTACTACCCATCCTATCACAAGGACCCCACATGAGGACCTCCATATCCATATCAGTTACACACTCACACGCAACTGCACAAAAAGGAAGTGAAGACCACTCTACTGAAGCTTTGAACTTCTGTCCCTCACGCTACTGTTCCTTTCTGCCTCAGTTTCCCTTCATTTAAAAATAAAATTAAAATCAAACCCAGGAATTTAGCACCACAAGTATTTTAAATTTGAAGATGTTATTTCCTCTATTTGAGAGACTGGTCCAATGAATAGGAATCTCATTACAGAATTAAACTGCTCCTAGTTCAAGCCCAATTTTGGGAATGGGGAACAGAAAAAGTGTGGGGAGAAGTGAAGGGGTGTTGTTCAAGCCTTTTCCAGCTGATCTCCCAGATGGGCAATTCCCAGTACCACCAACTAATGGATGTAATACTCTCTGGACCAGGAGCTATTAAGCCACTGCACAGAGGCACTGAGGAGGAGTTTGCCGAGAGGAGGAAGGGTCTGAAGTTCCCCATCAAGCTGCAGCTATCGTAATACAAGAGGCATGATTTTCCTTGTAACAGTAAGCTGAACAAGACTTTGAGTTGATTAATGATCATGGCAGAAAAAGAACCAGCAGTAAAAGCATTTATAAGTCACTGAATACCTTCCAGTCTGGCAAAGGACTCTGAAATTAACTACTTCATGTAGTGGTTGCTGCTTAAGGGAGGCATTCACATTGCATTATTGATAGTTTATTCATACAGGTATTCACATTAATGTCGTGTCAAAATCAGCAACAATGGATTTCCACATCTTCTTGAAACTGCCTGTGTCTTTCTTAAAGCAGGGTATGTCTCTGCCATGTTTCTCTAATACCTAGGACATTGATATTGGACCTATTAGACCTCATCATAGTAGGAGTAATTATTTTATAATCCTTTTAAGTACAGTAGAACTGTATAAAAATTATTTCCTTATCTCAGCTTCCATATCTACTGATGCACCAGCATCCAGCTCCACAGTTCTTTCATTAAACAGATCTGTTTCTGGCAAAGAGAAGGAACTTCTTTAGGAGAACATTTTCTTTTTTTCCTCTGTCATTGAATCCAAGAAAACCTCTCCATCAACACCACCAGCAGCCTAGACTCTTGCTCCTTGGAGCACAGCACACTTTCCTCCACACTGCCGTGGAGAAAAAAGCAGCTGAGCCATAAGACACTTGTTGCATTCTGAGCATTCTCCATCACCAACCACAAGTGGTGAGGGCAGCTTGGCTGCTGCCTGCAGCAGGAGCAACACAGAAGGCCTATTAACAAAACAGACTTTAGGATGTCTTATCAGTTACACACTCACACACAAGTGTACACACACACACAGTGCACACATCCACACAGGAAAAGTAATAGTGGCCCAGGAGAGATAAAAGTAATTTATAATGTTTCCACTTTGCAGCGCCACAGCAAATTCAAAGACAGACAGCTTCATAAAACATGGCAAATGGCCATAATTGGAAGTCTCACTACTAGCAGACTGTTTCTCTGCTAAATTTGTATTGAAGAGGAAATCACAAAATCTGTTGTCAATAAAAGAAGAATCCCCTACAGAGCCAACACTCTCAGAGCAGGTGAGGTTCACAGTAAATTGATACAGCTCAAGCAACATCAAGCAATATGAGGTGTCATTTACAAAAAAAAAAAAAATATATATATATATATATTTGGCAGATAATTTTAGGTCTGTTGGCTGAAGCAGAAAAAGCAATCAATACATGTTGGCAATATTTACCCACTTAGAGTGCTGCCAAATGTGAATTTGCAAGAATGTATCAGTTGCTTTGAACTGATCTTTGACTTTGTCTCTTCATAGACAAATGTGAATTGAAACTAGAGTGATCCACATTACAGAGAAAGAGATATGGCAGGAATGCACAGGGTCACCCCTATTATTTGTTCTTGCCGTAAGAGTCACTGCAGAAAAAATTAGGTCAGATACAGTTTCCAAAGGGATTAAGTGAGGTAAATCAAATTGATAACAGAATATGAGTCTGAAAAAAACTACTGTGTCAGACTTGATCACTCTCTACCTGGAATAAAACATAGATGTTTTAAAAATTGGAATAGAAATTTTGGATTTTACAAGAAAGAGCCCACATCTGGTACATTAGCTGTTTCCTGCTCTCTCACTCTCTCTTCTTCTCCATCAAGCTGTGACTTTTAGATGCACCACTCCCCCGGCCCCGAAATACAGACTGAGGCTTCTATAGTTGTTACATGACATGCTGTAACTGAACAGTAAAGAGCACCTACAAGACAGAAACGCATCCTGGGGCAATAAAAACTAGGACAAATATGACTTTTGGTTATTTAATTTGATTCCTGATGGTTATTACAGTCCAAGTGCTATGAAAATCTCACTGTGAAAAAATAATTATTTCAAAGATCTGGTCCTAATTAAAAGCACCAGAAATGTCCCACTAAGTCAAACTAATGATACATCCCATTCAGTATTTTGTCTCCAATGGAAGATGTCTCCAGTGGAAGATGTTGTTCATGGTGAGCATGTGAGTCTAGACACTTCCTGCATTCCATTCTTCTACATCTCCCAACAAGCAGAATTGCTGTTATACTATATCTGACAGTGTATTGCTGCCTAGTGCTGTTAGCATGTTTACTGACATTTTATCTGCAAATTTGCCTCGTCTCTTCTGTCCTGCTGATATATTCCACCTTCCCAACCTCTCATATCGCTTGTGCAACACAACAATGCCTTCCCACTCTCCATCATCTTTGCAAGGAAGGTCCAGCTGACTCAGAGACTGACCTTGGGCCATTAATGACAGCATGTGGGTCCCTTCGCAGGACAATATCTTCCTTCTTGTTCCTCAACATCTTTTCTTCCAAGAAACAGTTTGAAACTGAAGAACTGATTTCTGTGGAAGAGCAAAGGCAGGAGAGGAAAATTAGCCATTTATAAGTTGCCAACAGAAACAGGGCTCTCCTACGGTCATACAGAATTATTTAAAAATTAAGCAACAAGCGTGAGACATGGAATAAATCAAAGGGAAAACGAAGTTGTTCTAGGGCTTTTGCTAGCACTTCTAATTGTGGAAAGAAATGAGAAATCTGTCAAATGGAATCTCTTTGATACGACGGCATTAAAAGATAATTTCCATTCCCCAGATGCATGATCTAACTCCTAATGAAAGGTGTGTCCTGAAGAACAGAATTTGGCCTTATGTGAATCTAATGAACCCAACATCTTTAGCAGGCCTCTCAAATACTGCTTTGTTCTGCAAAGTGTTTTACTGTACTGTTTACATGAAATAAGCTGTACAAAAAAAATGAGTCAGATTAGATGCTGCAGGGCCAGGTTTCATCTGACCTTCCCGTGATACCCTAGTAAAAAATTACAGGAAGGTCTTGTACAGGGAGTATTTCTTTTTACTGCATGAAGCAGCGGGTCTGCTCCCTCACTGGGGAGGAAACAAGGACCCAGATCTAACTTCCTTCTGCAGCGGAGGAGATACTGAAAAGTTGAGACCATTGGCATTTTCCCCCATATAGCAAAACTTGGAAGAACACTGCCCAAGGTATAGCCTTATCTTTCAATAATATATAGCTTATAAAAGGATTGTGGCTTTCCCTGAAACTGTGCCTGCAGGGCAGAGCTGCTTGCAGAGTGTGGGGCTGAAAGGCCTTTCAGGGTGGTTGATATAATTATTAAAGTTGGAAACAAAATTCAAAATAAAATTAACCTTTTAATAAATCAAAAAGCTCTACTGTCCCATGCGGTTGATGAATTCTAAATAATTAACATCTTCATTTCTCTTACAATGCAGATTTATTTTTAATTTTTCCTGCAGTGGTACTGATATCACCTTCTACTGCATTTACTCTTAATGGCAAATCTGTTTATGTCCCTGGAGCACTAAGTTCAAGACAAACAGGACAACAGGAGAGCCTACAGGTGTCATGTAGCATTCTGGAGAACTGCTCCTAGGTACAAGCTCTGTTCAACACAAGTACAAAACAGATTGAGAGAATGACAGTAAAACAGACTTTGGAGATGCTGTATGATCCCTGAGGAACACAAAGTATTTTGGATATGATTTTTTATTTGCTGCCGGAACTCTTTAAATGTGGATGGTAGAGAAGGAGATATGTTTTCAGCAGCTCAGTTCATCAAATATGATTCCAATTTACATGAACTTTCATTGTGACAGTTAACCTGTAGATATGGCCAGACTCTGCTTAGTGGCAAACTTGACAGAGGTTGAAGTCAGAACTCCGTGGCACCCCTCCTCCTGATCACTAACAGCCACCTATAAAGCAGTTTTAAAATTACTGACTCTCTCCCAGCAGCAGAGCAGCACAACCACAAGGCCAGGCAGAAGGGACTGCTGTTGCACAGACACTGTAGCTGCTAGATCTGATCTGGCTGAGCTATGTGGTCTGATTTCTATCAGGACAGCAGGCACAAGGCTCCCAACAGCCTGATCTCAGAGTGAGCATAACTGTTCTACAAGTGAGGGATGAACATACGGCACTAATGCTATAAATGTACTGAGGGCATTCAGGAAAGCTTCTGTCACAGTTAGGAAAAAGACTTGCAGGATGACCATAATGGGCTGTAGGGCCAAGTTGTCTTCTGGTCCAGAGGCATCCCTTCAGGAGACTGACATCTCTGAGTGCAAGAGAATATCTTGTAAACACAATATAGAACACACAGACTGGAGAAACACAGAAAAACTATTAGATTACTGCAACATGGCAGGAGAAAGGGATAAAGTTTCCAGTACTTAAAATCCAACAGCCAGTTTCTTGCACCCATTTTGACTATCAATATAAATAAGAATATTCCTGCTCTGCTCCAAAGAGTTGCTGGTAAATGTATATGCAGTTTTCATATAGGGCTTTTTCTTCAGCATTGCTGAGTATCCGTGATTCTCATACTTTATCAGCCAGTAGGAATGCAGCCAGCACCATTTTACACTTGGCCTACAGGTTCCTGTAAGTAAAGAGTACTCATCATCTTCTACCATTGCACCCAGTAATTATCTTCAGGATAATTAGCATCTGTATCTTGGAGATCTCCGTCAAGACTCTTCTTTCTATTGTGAACCATAACTATTAGGTTGGATCTCAGTCTGGTATGAACTGGCATAGCACCCTTAATTAATATCTTTTCCTCTCCATCTGAGCTGGGAGGAAGCCTTAGGAATATAGGTTGTTAAGGGATACTCAAGGTAGCTGTGAGCTGTAGAACTAAACCTCCCAAAATCTGATTATACATTCCTTGTGCACTCTGATCTCTGAAAGTTATAGCTCCATTGTAAATATGTGATCAGACCCTTGACTTGTTTAAATAGAGGACTATGTGTTGCATAGAATGAAGATATCATTAAACTGCTAAACTTTGCACTGATATAAATTATTTTTAAAAAGAGAACAAATGCTTTTCAAACCTTAAAACTTCACAGACAATATCTGTGATGCAAGAGTGCGTGGTCTGCATCCTTCCTGTTTTAATCAGTATGATTATGGGGGATTACTTTGTATCATTTTAACAAGTTAATATATCATCATCTTGCAACCAAAATATCAGCAGCACTTCATGGATCCATGTCAGCCTGAGAACAGATGAGATTATTATTATTATTATTATTATTATTATTATTATTCCTCTTTCACTGTTTGTTGTAGCTATGGCCTGCTTCATGCCTGCTGCTGAGACATGACTACAGCCTGTTGTAGCAGCAGATCTGTGTGCAGCCGGGGAGCTGGCAATGGGAACAGGGAAATCAAGTTCCCATTTCCTTTCAGCGATAAAAGCTGCAGGATAAAATGTCTGTAAAGCCGAGTGCTACTGAATGAGCTGTTTGGAGGAGTGGAAGCAGGAGGATTGAAGTCTAGCTATTTATCTCTTCTTACAGCAGATTTGTGAGTGTTTGCCCTGGAAAGAAAAGAGGCTTCAAAAGCCACTGGCGTTCACAAACCACAGTGTTAGAGCTGAAGTGTTAACGCCTTTCTGTGGTTCTGTGTTGTCTTTGCTAAAAGTACAGTAACTTCTGCCTGCAATAAATGTTCACTACATCCATCTCACCACTTGTGGGGAAGCTATTAGTAATAACAAGGAGGTTTCTGTACCTCATAACATTGCTCTGGATTAAAGTAAGGTATGCCAATTCCAGGACAAATACTTTTTTCCACTTCAGTTAATTTTCTCCTTGTAAATAATTACCATTAGTAATAGCTAACATGTTGATACAATCCTTTTATAATCTTTCTCATCACATACGATTTATACACAATTGTAATTATTATTATTATTATATAGCCCTATATAATTGCATATGCTGTAAGTATGTGTTACTATGTGTATGATGATGTTACAATAATGTATTATGTAACAATGTATTAATGTATATAAAGTTTTGTATAAATAAATAGTAATTATTGGTGGATTCATATATTATTTGATACATATATGCACAAGGCAGTGAAGGGTACTTTGACATAGAGTATCACAGTTTGAGGCACATAAGAATAAAAATTTGAGAAATAAGAAAAAGGAGCTATGGTAAAGATATTCTATCAATATCCAAATTGTTAATGATAAAGTATTTTTGAGGACAGGTTAGGATAAAACTACCCAGAAAAAGAAAATACTAATCACCAATCAAGTTATATTTTCTTTTCTGTCCCACTTAGAATGGCTTTGATTTTTACTGTATTCAGATAGATTCCCACATATTCAGGAACTGTCATCAGACCACATGTCATTCATAAGGAAATATAACAGAACTTGTGTATCAGTAAATGAAACAGGAACATCAGATATTGCCAGTATAATATCAGCACCTTCTATTTAATTTGGATGCAATTAATCTGGAAGGACGGCAAGGTCCCAAGAAACCGAATTTCCCTAGTTTTACACAGCAGAAAGAGATGTAATTTACTGGAATAGTGGCCTCATTTATGTGGGACAGACCTTCCAGTTGGAATTTCCAAGCACCCCAACACTTTCATTTCACCAAGCTTCCTACAGGATATATGTACCTCCATTTTCTGTGCTGGCAGTTACATGAGCTGTGAACTGCACGTATAGTGACACGGGGTGCACAGCCTCTGCACTGGAGCAAGGGGAATTGCAGGACCTTCATAAGAAGATTGGGGTGACATATGCAGAAGGACAAGATGATGGATGTGTAAAAAGGAACAAACACACTGAAGATATGACAGGAAAATAAGGTCATCTTCAAAACGCTCCTTGTCAACAACACACAGGGAGGGCAACCACAAGGTCCTCAGCTCCAGTGGAGTTATTATCCATTTTTTAATCCCTACAGTGGCTCTGAATGGCTTAGAAGTTCCTGCCTCCCTGGATTTGTTTGCTGTAATGACTGCAAGCACAGGGATGGTGGCTTTGAAAAGCTGCTCAATTGAGGAGTGAAGATACCTACTGGGATACCTCTGTTGAGTGTTGCAACTTCCTAGTGCTACCCTCAGCTGGTGGCAGCTGTTGCTGGCACTAGCCAATACCCAGGCATAAATAAATGTCTTTTACTGTCACTGCATGAGGTATTCAAACACGAAAAAGGGCAGGTAACTCCCTAGCCTATAAAGCTGCTATGAATATATTGACATTTAACTATTGTGACTTAATCAAGATTTCTAAATACATTAGAATGAGCAAGTGATACACTCAGTGTCAATTAAAACAAGAGGATGACACAGCACTGAGCTGATACTAGTCAAAGATATTTCTTGATGATCTGAAAACCACACCTATCTACTGCTGATGCTTGGGGCACATTATTTCCATAGGCTCAAACAATTAGAGATACCCTTCTGAATGATGTTTATCTAACGCTGCTTTCTTCACAGTAAAGACTGTTAATGCAGCAGTTGAGCAACTCCAGGAAGGCACAGTTATCCTGAGATAATCAGGAGCCTGAGGGCTCAGAGGCATTCATCTGTGTTCTCTGCCCCAATTTCATCGGTATATTAAATTAAAAAAAACCCCTGTATGTTAATGCATCATGAAGGTCAAACATTGCATTGCAAAGAAGGGTGGAAATTCAAAAATAGGATTCCCAGAGCAATTCTAAATAAATGTTTACATGTAAATAGGTACAGTGCATTGTCCCAAATATTATTATGTTGTCACTGAAAACCCACTAGACTGCAGACAAATTATTAGGAAACTGATGTAGCAAAATCGTGCATTTGTTTTTTTGCCTACATGTACATGTTTATGAAGTGTGTGGGAAAGCGAATAACAAAATCCATTTCACTTTGGAGATGTATTTAAAAATATTCTTTGACTAATTTTGTAATTCGTTTACATATTATGCTATTGCTTATATGGGAAGGCTCATCTGTCCATCTTACAAATTCCATGTAACTACATGAAACCTGTTTTATGTGATACCAGCACCAAACCACAGGACACCGAGTATATTATATGTTTTCAATTGTCTTTTAGGGAAATTACAGTTTCTATATAGGTTCAGCTGGCAAGCCTTTTGCCACTGATATACTCTGAAAGAAAAAGGGGCTGAGATTTAGGACTAAGCTGCTTTGGACATATACTAGCAAACCTGGAACAAGCTGTAACAAGCTGACAGGCATCTATATGACAGAAGGGTTCATGACTCTGTTGTGCCCAGGTAGCTTATTATAGAGCATTAAAAAATATATCTCCAGAGTGTAACTTGGGCAAGTACACGCTCAGCTTTTCATCACGGATGTCATGTATGTGGCAAGGAGTCATGACTGACCGCCCTCCCTACATTGTCATCTGAGAGAGCCCTCTAATCACACTTTGGCTAGATGAGCAAAAAGCCTGTGTATGGAAAATTCTGAGAATTACTGGCCCTGTGACTAATTGACACTCGATGTTCTCTGTGCATTAAGTACTGTCGGCAGTTGTGTTCACTTTCTAGAGTCCATGTGCCTTCATGAACAGCCTAAACAGTGCACACAATGTTTCTGGGAGCTAAAATACAATGTTATGCCTAGGGCAGATACAGGGAGAGTAGGAAATGGGCTGACTTGGGAAAGCCTGAAGCACCTCAGAATTTCTTCTATAAAAGGAAGGATTACCCCCTGAGGACTTTTCCTCCATTACTGAGTGCCAGAGACAGAAAAAAAAAATCACATAAATGATAAAAAAGCTATTTGAAAGAACTAGTTACAAAATGAGTGTTACCTACAAGGTACTGCTCTTTCTCTGAATCCACTGTTTTGTATCAGATTTGTTAAATAACAAGGTACTAATCTAAGAGCATTTTCAGGCAATAAAAAAGCTACAGTCTACTCTTTATAACACTGAAGGAGCATAAAAAATACAGCAAGAGCAAATGCTGATCTCTGAGCATGAATTTCAGTATTGTAGTAGATGAAAGGAAATTTAAATACCATTTTGAAATAGATTATATCACACAACTCCATCCTAGAACTAACTTGCAGTCTTTAAACTACCATGTTAAAGCAAAAAAGGAGACAAGATAAAAGATAAAAAGAAGGGGGAAAGGAAAAGTTGCTATTTCATAAAATAATGGGATTATGTAGAATAAAGGTTAGACACAATTATAGGAGTTAGAGAAAGACAGCGTGAAACCCATTACTTGAATTCATTGTGGCCTCACTGGGGTCTGAAACCCACATAATTTGATTATTTTTTTAAGGAAGAATGGAAAAGGATAAATGTTGAAAACAACAGAAAACAGGAAAAGCAGGCAGGAAAGCTAACAATTCCGGTAGCAACACCATTAAAACAAATTAGAATTTTTATTTATTATGGCACATCATTAAAATCGTGGCCTTGTGTCTTCTTTCATCTGAATTGAATTTGGAAATGCAACATGGGGCACACAAACAGGCAGTACAAGTAGCATAGCCCATGGAGTATCACCTTTGCATGTGAAACACAGCACCAGGGCAACAGGAGTATCATTTTCATGGAAGGAAATGCAACACCAGGGCAACAGCTTCCATTCTGTCCCTATCTTTGGTAGTGATTCACAGGCCTCCTCTTCACCAGTCTTCTCTGAATGTTAAAATCTCGTCTGGAGTTCAAATTTTACGCAGCTTGAGGTTGAAACAGAAGAATCTGTGTAATGCAGAGATTATTAAAAGTATGGGGACTTCTGAATTTCTAAGAAAGGGAGAGGACGGCATTTTCATTTCAAATGCGTGTTTTTATTGACAAAATGTGAATATAACAACAAAGATACCTCATCTGAATAGGATATTATGAAATCTTCAATCTGAAGTTCAACAGAACTCCACAGTACAGCAGAAGTAAAATGAAAGCATTCATAAAATAAATCTGTAGCACAGATTATCTATTCAGATTTTCAGGACAGTTAAGGAAAAATAAAGGATTTGACCCCTGAGTCCTTCTAAAGGTGATAGCAGAAAGGGGCAAATAAGTTGTAGGCCTACTAGCTGATAAACCACCCTGAAAGGTGGGCTAAAGTGAAGCAAACAAGCTGCAGAGGATGATGAGAGGGAGCAAGTGAGGAAAGGAGGTAGAGTGGGGCATCACTATGTCTCTGCACAGGGCTGATGCTGTTGAGTATCACTGCACCCATATGACCCAACAAAAATCCGAACTTTTTCAGATCAGACTGTGAACTATGGCCTGTGCCAGATGTAATATCTTATCTGGAAATGGTTTGAATATATGCGCTTACCCAAAATCAACATTTTCCTGGTTTTACACTGGTAATTTAGAGGATATAAAATTTCACTAAAATATTTTCTTCTAAACTATAATATATACAGTCGGATTAGTGGTAAACACTTTAATGAAATTACAATTCAGGGGTTCGCAATTTATGGACTTGTTAAGAAATAAGTAAAACAAAGAAATTTTTATCAGCTAAAAACTCTGCAATGCACTCACTCTGAAAAAAAAAAATATCTGCTTTTTGGCTAGCTTTAAAAGGCAAGGAATATTTTTATTCCTTGGTGCAGACTTTAACTATACTCATTAAGACCTCTCTCACGACTGTAGTTTCAGCAACAGCTTCCATGGCCAGAGGAAAGATATGGCAGAACAAGGCCACATGAACAGAAGAAGCTAAGAAGAAAATGATCTAGCAAAATTATGAAATAAATTCTCCTTTCTGTGCTGTACATTTTGTTTTTCTAACCAAACTGAGTATCAAAACTAATGAACCACTAATGCAAATAATTATTTTCCTGTGAATGCTTTTGGCCCATTGCATTAAGGCTTGACTCTGAAGTGAACAGAAACAAAAAAGAAGCCACATCTATCTATCAGTGTAAATTGCTGCATTAATTGGGATATAATTTGGCTACTAGGGAAAGCAGGACAAAAACACTTAGTATTTTTAGGCCCATCATTGTTAAATAGGCTTGTTCCTGTCTTAATATTGACACAAACCAGAAGCGAATATGTACTTTAAATGCGAGTATTGCTAAATGTTGCACATCCCTCAAAGGCTGAATTTAGGTCCTGATATAAAGCTCATCAAAATCAACAGGAACCTTTCTTCTGTCTCCAGCAGAGTCAGAACCTGGATATAAAAGAGGATGCTAAAAACCAGTAAAAATTAAAAAGGAAATAAACAAATCAAAGAACAAGAGAAGGGTACAACAGTTGAAATGTTGTTACTGACATTCAGTTATAATTATAAACACATTTTTACCAGGTAAGAATTCTGTACTTTTGTGTTCTCATAAAGCAGAGTGAAAAGTACTCACCTTCCCTGTACTTGATAGCACTACCTCTATGGACCCAGTGCTATCTTTGATCAGGCTGTTCTATTTTGCTCAATGCATTATCGAAAATATCTGGTAATGGGGTGAAGAAGGACATTCTTGGGAATACTGCAGAATTATAACTGAGGAAACTGTTCGTTTACAACTTTATACTGACACATTGTGATCAGTCATCATCATCAGTTAACTGCCATTGCACCCAGCCCTTTTATGGAAGACTTTGAAGAACTATCCAGGTATCACAGCAGCTGGTGATTCAGAAGGTAGTAACCTCCTAGAAGTGTTCTCCTAGAAAATCAGGGAAGTAAAACTTCTGAAGCTTTGAAACTGTGAAAATGTGTATGTGACTTTTGGCTTTTTTTGAGAAAAATAGTCACCCATATCCTGGACAGATTTTCCTCCAGGTAATTACATTCCTTCTCTAGTTTCAAGCAGATACATTATTCTTCATTTACACTTTTAAAGCCTGTTGCTGTGACAATCTTGCTCCTTATCTGATGAGCTGGTTGTTCACAGCAATTTGAAAGATCTTTTCCACAGACGATAAAATAAAGTACGCTTTTCCTTTTACCAAATGAATCCTCGTTTTTAAGTTTAAATTCCAGAGCTCGGGACATTTTCTTGAATCCCTTTGCAATTCAGAGTACTGTGCTTTCACAACAGCTATGTTGTGAAATAGCTATTCCCTGCTTTATCTGAAGTAACTGCAGGCATATAAAGGTAGTCTCTCAAAGACAGAAGAAAATAGATTTAAAATTAGACCTCTGTAAATAAATGCTGACATTTACAATTTAAATTGCAGTAGTGTCCATTGCCTGTTCTTCCCCAGTTTAAAAAAACAAAGGCAAATTTTGCTCCTCAATGCTGTTATCACAGGGTAGGGAAGGAGACAAATCACAAGATAAAGGGAGGACTATATTGTATGAACAAATAATAGGATTTTGGCCAAGGATAAGGAAAAGGGTTAGTTCAGTAAGAGATTTTGGCAGATAAATTGAAGAGTCATGGAGCATCCGTTAGAGATAAGAAAAAGCATTAATTCAAGATAGTTTGGAGGAGGAAGAGGAGCAAAGTGACAGAATTTTCCTCAACAATGAAGTAAACATACAGAAAGTGAAATAAAAAAAGTTGAGAAAAAAATCTTCATTTTAAGTTTCAGCCCAGCCTGTGATTAAACCAATGTTTAAACAACTTTGATTAGCAAACATCAAGAAGATGCAATGAAGAGACGTTAAGAAGCAGAACTGCACAATGGAAGCTATGTCTGAAGGGAAGATGATGAACGAGTAGATCTGATTATCAGGTGAAAAACCTCAGGCTGAAGCTGTATCAACAGATACAAACACACAGAGAAATTGCATTGAGTCTGGAGGGGAAGACACATCCCTGAAACATCTCAAGGTTCTATCCAGACAGACAGGTATTCCCACTCTGTGTGACTAAATCTTCTGAGTATGGAGAAATAAATGAAAATCATGTTGAAGGATACAGGATGATAAAAATATCTCACATACCTATGTCTCAAAAATAACATACATTTTCCTTTAGTGTTGAAGACATTTTCTCTTTACAGCTCTCATGATCCAAAGCATATTCTGATCTAGTAACCATTCTCTTGCTGGAACAGCCAAGTCATCGAGCTAAGAATTGATCCCTTTCACCTTAAAAGATGAGAACTTTGCTTCCCCTCTGAAAGCAAAGCATCCTCTTAGGATTTACCAAATGGCATTTCTTGTCCCTTCAGGACAAATTTCTAGAAAAGCTCACAGCTAGTTGGCATGCAGCCAGCACTGTATTCCCTGGCATCACATACCCATTTAACTTTAGAGTTTGCTGGCACAAGCCAGCTCTGCATTCTGTCCCAGAGATGGCTGTGTTTCAGCAATAATGAAACTGCAATACACATAGTGCCACATTCTTCACCTCGACACCCATGCGGTCCCAGTGAAAACAATGCAGGCAAAGTTAGGAAAATTACATGGAGGAAAATTACAAAGGCTGCCCTGCCAAGCTTTTATTACGGAGTCATTTAAAAAATATTACTTTGTTTCCCCCAAATAATCTACTGACCCCCACCTTACTCCCCCACTAATTCCACAAAGCTTTTTAACGAGATTTGTCAGTGTTTACCGCCTCATCTTCCATCAGAGGGGATCTTCCGTGTTCTCTTGCACCTCACAAGAGCCGTGACATTATCAGATGGCTCACTGTGTTAGCGATGAGCAGACTGAACTACCTCCAGCTGAGCACTGGTCATTGAAATAAAAGGGTTTTGAAGTACATGCAGGCAAGTGGTAAATTGGGAGACAGAAATTACAGCACAAAGGACAAGTGCTACAGCGCTTTAGAAAGGTCTATTTTACGTTAACATTTATGTGCATAAGCAGGTCTCTTCTGCTATTTGTTCAGTAAACAGGTGGCTGAGTATTTGACCACCTTCTTTTAAAAATTTCAGACCAGTGCTGGGCACAGGCAGGCCCACTAAAGCAAGCTGATGTATCTGTGCTGCTCCTATTCAACACAACAGCACTGTGGCCGTATCCCCCTCATTTCACCCTCACTCCTGGTTCTCTAGGGAGTTGCTCTAGCATATGGAAACCCCAGCAGTTGTTCAGCTGCTTGAGTGACCGTCAGTGATTAGGCACGTATGAAACTCTGAGCAAGCTGAGCAGAACAAGCCCTGTGAAGTACCAGGTGAGTATGCTTAACAAGCACACCAATTGCTATGCGCCAGTCACACTGATATGACTAAAGCTGGTTTAAGAATTGTGCTGAGGATTAGCTAGATGATTCATAGGAAAATCCAAAATTAAGGGCCCAATTTACATTCAAACTATGTGGCTGAGAGAGTTGGGGAAAGGGAACACTTGGTCTCTTGCGTAGAATGAATCCTAATTGCCTATTTCTTCTGGTTACAGTGATCAATCTCCAAAAATGTCTATATTAAACCAACCATACATGTGTATATCCACTTCCCGTAAAATACTAAGTTCCCAATACCCCTGTATGAAACTCAAAACACCAGGATCTGCTCACAGAGATTTACTCAAGACTCCCAAAAGCCACCTTCCCCTTTTCTTATTGCATAGCACAGAGAAGGATTTGCCCCAGAGCCTATAAAACACAGAACAATTAAAGACACACTGCAAAATACTATTGCATTAATGACATGTATCTGTTCCTGGAACACTGCAAGTTATTTGTGATTAACCTAGTTCACTGGAGAAAGTTGTGAGGGCTGAAGATACATATCTTTGTTCTTTTCCTCTGAATATTTCTGGGTGCTGATGATAATAGTACCTAGTGACAGAAAAAAATAAGAACATGAGTATTTTTCTGTCTGGTGAGCTACTATGCTACACAGCTAATAATTGCATGAAATGCTCTTCTGATTTTCACTTGAAAGGCTGTATTTCACCTATTCATCTCATTAATGATTTTTGTCCTGCATAGGACACCTTGCTGAAAAAGGACTGTTTTCTACGGATTTGATTTCTCACAACCAGAGCGCTCTTGCGTTTTCCATCATTTACAGGGATTTATCAAAGGACTGCACATGGGTTTAAGCTGTAAAACACCAAGAGATTTGTCTGGACTTCAGAAGAGACTTCATGATGTTCAGGATTTGGGAGCAACACTGTAAAAACAAAATATTTTTTAAAGTGTGTCGCTATCTGGATGCCCTATATCTCGATGAATCCTTCCCTACCAAGGGCATTCATTTCACTGTTCATCCTTTGACCCTGCTCCGAGCTTCAGCATCTCCCACAGATTCGCTTGAAGTCATATGGTCTCCCTTTTCTATCTCTGTGCTACAAACAGAAAGCCTCTGCTTCCTCCTCACCCACTCTCCTTGCCAGCAGCCACACTGCAACTTCCTGTCAGTTTTATACGCTCTTGTGTAAGCGTGGAAGTGCCGAGGACTTCCTCAGAGCACAAGTTTTATCTGAAAGCACCACATTAACTATTTGCTTACTAAGTCTTTCCTAGAAACATAAATGCGCATTTATTTTTAACCTTTATCAGCTAAACCCGTTGTAACTGGAAAATATGAGTGACACTCAGGGCGTAAAAAAAGTGCTTTACATATTTTAGGACTAAAATAACAGAAAAGCTAATACCGTAATTACTTGCAGGCATTGGGAATCCTGCTTTGTATCGGCAAGACTAATGATAGACTGTTCACATCCAGAAGCATAATGATCCACATAAAACCAGCAGTATGTGGCATCTCTGAAACACCCTTCACCAGTGGATCTCAACGCCCTTTTAGAAACGCAAGAAATACTGCACTGGCATTTACGTTTCCAGCTCTTTACGTTCTTGATTAACTTTACGGAACCACAAGGTGCTTTTGGCACACGTCTGAGCCGTGACCCGCCGCCGCTCCCGCCCGGATCTCAGACGAACCCGGCGGAGGGGCGCGCTCCCCTCAGGCTCGCTCGGCGCCCCGCGCCTGCGCAGGGGGCGGCGCGGCGGGGTCAGCCCTGCCCCACCCGCCCCTCCCTCCCTCCCTCCGCCCCCGCCGCGCCAGAGCGAGGCTGGGCGTGCGGCGTCACGGCGACGGCCCCGAGCCGCGCCCCGGCACAGGCGGCGAGCGGAGCCGAGCCGAGCGGAGCGCAGCGGGCGCAGCGCAGCGGGATTCGGCCGGCGAGGCGGCGGCGGCGGCGCGCGGTCGGCGGGGAGCGGAGGCGCTGTCCGGTGGGTAGCGGCGGGCAGTGCGGGCCGGGCCGGCCCGGGCCGCCGTGGCGGGGAGCGGCGCGGCGTCTCTGGTACAGGTGGCGGGGCGGGGTGGGATGGGGGCGGCGGCGAGAGGGGGGTGGTGGCGGCGGCGGCGGCGGCGGCGGCGGGGAGCGGCGCGCTCTGAGGGAAGGGGCAGCAGCCTGGAACATGGCGGAAGTGGAGCCGGGAGCCGCCGCCTCGTCCGGCCTCAGGCGTGGTGGGACCCCGAGGAGGTGGGGGAGCGGGGCGCTGAGAGGCAGCCGTCGCGGCCGGGCCCAGGGGCCGGCCCTGCCCTTCGCCGCCGCCCCCCGCCTGCCGGTCCCCGGAGCAGAAGTTGGAGCGGAAGCGGAAAGTTGTAACCCCGCGGGTCGGGGCCGCGACGTGGGGCCCGGACGGCCGCGGGGAGGGGCGGGTGACGCCCGGCTCGGCCCCGCCGCGGGCGGGGAAGGGGACGGTGCCCGGCGGCCGCCGGCGTTGTCAGCGGGAAGTCCGAGCCGAGCCCCACCTAGTCCGGCCGCGGCAGAGAAGCCGCTCGCTCTTTCCGGCCGGTGTGTGGGGGCGAGGCGGGGGGGTCAGGCCGGGCGCGGCCGGCCGGGGCAGCCCGCCGGGCCTTGTGCCTGGGGTGGCCGCCGAGTGGGACAAGTAGACAGCGCGGTGGCTTGCGAGTTCCCCTTCTGGTTATCACTAAATGAAAAGGAAATGACAGGGATGTTCGTCTCGTCTGAACACCCCGCCATCACCCGTGTCATTCTTCTCAAATGGAAGAATTTGAGTGACACTTCCTGAGCCAAACCCGTCTAATGAGCCTGAGATCCTTGTACCCTTCTGCGTACCTTGGTGAAGAAGTGGTGGAAGGAGAACAAAGTTTGCAAAGGGGAAAATAAACTCAAATCTGACTGTTCTCACACTGGTCCTAGATTACAAAAGAGAATGTGAAACCAAGATTTTCTGCGAAAAAAGAATAGCGTGCTTTTACTCCCATTTCCATCTTGAAGGCATGGTTTGTGCTGCTCAGGGTAAATGAAACAAAAAAAAAAGGAAAGTCTTCCTCTATAATGCTTTGGGGTGTGATAATAAGGTACTACAGTTCCAAAAGAGATGCCCAGCTTGAAAATCATGCAGGTTGTGTGTGTGTTCTTGCATTTAGGTGTTTTGATTAGTGTAATTGTAATTTTCCACCTATAACAGTTACATCTCACCCCAGGATGAGATGTGTAGACAGTGTACGACAAAGACTTTTCGGTACTCTTTCGCAGTGAGGTATATATTGAAATTACTATTAGAGAAAGAGGAGACAAGAAACACTCTTACATGAATTATAATTAAAAGTCAATGAAGCAATCACATTGCCTTAAAGAATCACTGTTCAAAAACAAGTGTATTTCCTTTTGGGAAGAGTTTCTTATCTCTATGGAAAACTCTGAACATTAATCAAGCTATTACCGTTTGGATGACTTGCTTCTACATTAAAATCACAAGCTTTTGGGAGGGAAAAAACCCAACCAAACTTTGTATGGTTGGGTATTTTCATATTTTTTATCCGTTGCATCTTTTTTTACTCTTGCACAAAATCTATCCTGTAGACTTCATCTTAGATAAAAATGAACTGAGTGAGTAGTGGGGGGTGCTTGGACTATTCACATTAAAGGCTTTGCAAAAATAAACTTTAACTAATTAGATGCGATGTTTTATTCCTTTGGTACCTTTGTGTTTTCAGGGATGCTTCTTGCAGTGATACGAACTGTTTCAGGTTTAACTTGGAGCTTTAGTGTAGAAGTATTGTTATCTGTACCCAAGTAACTGAGTTTGGGATTACACTGTGCAGTATAAGTGCCATGTATCTTTGTTGCAGCAAAGATGATCATACTTGGAGCACCTGTCTGCCTGGGGGTGAAATAATCTGCGAAACAGAGTTGAAAGACAAAAAAAAAAAGTAAAACCAGAACTTTTATATGGGGGAAAAACCCAATAGTCTTTTTACTGTCTGTACCTATGCTTCTATTACTATATATGTGCACCAGATAAGTTTTCTGAGTGGAATTAAATTTGTGCTATTTTGTTCCAAAGCTCTCCTGTAGGACAGTTCATCAAAAATAAATCTGAAGTGAGCCATGACAGTTCTTTTTGCGCTGTGCCAGTTTTGGCAGAGTAAAACTGTCTTTTTAATTGAGAGCCTTTCTGGAGCAGAGGCAAACAGATGGGAATCTAGGTGAGGGCCTACAGAAGGAGAAATAAATTGCTTCTATGGCTGAGGAGGGAAGTGTGCTGAAGGCTACACTGTAGCTTGTGTTCTCACAGTTAGTAAATGTGACAGGGAACTAAAATAAACAGTTGTCCACCTATCATCTGGGATGTGGGAAGTGCAAGAGTCACAGGAGTACTTGATGCTTGCTGCTACAGTGCCAATCCTGTCATCCACAGAGCTCTGCTAGCTGCTCAGGGTTAGGTACAGAGAGGTGCTCTTAAGGATAAGAATATCTTACCAATAAAAACAGGCACTCTTGTCCTTGGATGTATGTGGAGAGGAGAGGGTAGGTGGATCCTTTACGAATTGGCCTTTCCAAATAATGCTTAGATGACTTTCAGATACCTGACATTTGAGAGTGTTCATCAGGTTAGGCGCAAATTGTGAGTTTTAATTAATTCAGAATTACTCTCTTAGTAAAACAGATCACTCAGCGTATGCTCTGTGACAGACGACCATGTTTAGCTTGTGGCTGCAAATGCTGCCACTCCTTTACCTCAGAACAAACCCAAAAGCAGACTGAAGTGCGCTGTGTGGTGTCAGTGTGCTGAATCCCTGCTGAGCTGGGGCAAGCTTCTGCTGTGTTCTGTTGCATCTAGGTCAGGTAGAGGGATATTTTAGACAGCCTCCTTGTTCAGAGAGAAGAAAAGAGTATCTACAGTAACTACACCTCCATATTTCAAGGCAAACTTTGTTTTCCTGCTCAGATGTGGTTAAGATGGTCTGTTTCTATTCTTCTTGCATAAAGCAGGGGAAAAAATAAGTATTTTTGTACTTGAATGCCATTAATAGACCTGTTTTCAAGTTGACTGAGTTTTCAAAGTTTAACAGTTGAGTGTAGTAGATCTTTAGTACCTTAGAGCATCTAATGTATGGCTTTTTCCTTAAGGCCTGTCATCCGTGAGGCAACTGGGTGAGACAGGTATAGTAGAAATAATATTTTGATGAAGTTATGGCAGTGTGCTTGTAGTAGGCAAATGCTGTTTGGAGAAAGTCAAAGACCTTGTCCACTGGTACCGACTGTTTCTTCAGGAAGCAGTTGAATGAGGTTACCTTCAAAGCAACACTAGGTTTTGGCTTGAAACTCTTCTCTCAAGCTTTAGAATGTGTAAAGAAACACTGGACAACTAAAAGTGAAAAAGTTTTTTATTTTTATGTGTGCCTGCTCATGCATGCTATTGTGAGCTCCTGACATACTGCATGTTCCTCTCTTCTAGCAGCAAGGAAGGGTAGGAAGGCTGTAAACACCAGGTTGGAAATCTGCCTATTAGGCAACTTTTGAAATATAAAATTATTTGGGGGCCCTCTAGCTATTCAGGATGCTTCTTTTTCAAGAACAGTGTTTTAATAGTAATTTTTATTACTGAAGCACTAGAGTGAAAGTCACTATAGGGCCCTAGAGGATTGTGTATTATAGAATTATAGAAACCTTTTAGAGGTGAACCAGGAAGAAGAGGAGGCATTTGACAATATCTTTTACACTGTCCCAGTCAGCACTCTGTAGTTATTAATCTAAGAACTTGATGATACTTGAAGTAAAGCCCTGCTATGCAACTATGAAAAGAGACTGCCAAGTAAGTCCACATGGTTAGTTCATTCCTGACTAAGAGGGAAGGTTAGACCATAGTGCAGGAGTAGGACAGCCTAGCCCTTCTCGTGGATTGGTGTTTGCATCCTGTGGCAGACAGGCAACATCTCATGTTTCTCCCCAGCTTGAAATCTGTACTTTCTTAGATCACTTGGTATCATTCCTGCAGCTGTTGCAATGCAGGAAGCTGTCCTAAATCAGAAAAAATTGACCAGGTCTTCTGCGAAAAGGATATTGAATGCCACTGTTACTCATTCATGAAACAATTTTCAATGTAACCCTAATTGTAAAACTGTGGGAAACCTTATATCATTAAATTTTTGGGCAGTGCTGAAGACCTGGAACAGAAGGCAAAGCAAGGCTCTTTAGTTAAAATTCTTTTTCATAGAAACTCAGGAGAATGTGTTCTTTGCATCAAGATTTGTTGGCATTGGAGTGACTCTTACTTGCTTTAATTATAGCGGCTATTATTACCTAATTTCAGTAGGTAATCTGGATTAAAGGAAAATACGTACTTCAACATTTCCATTAGTATGGCTTACTCTATAACTTTTTGTGACATTAGATGGCAAAAGTTTTTTCTTTATTTAACTTTTTAACAGTTGCCCAGATGATGTATGTTGTCTTACCTCATCTTCAGTTAATCTGAAATAATTTGTGATCACAGATAGTCCCTGCAACTGTTTCTTTTTGTTTCTCTGCATTGGTTGTCTTAGCTTTTGAAGTCTTGTCCTATTTTTCCCACTCACAGTCTCTGTTTCTGAAACCTAACCAATTGTGCCTTCACTTTTTCTTGTGTCTGCAGTGAAGAAAAGTTTCTTAAAAGCATGCTTCGTATATCAGGAAGAAATAATAAAAACAGTACCACCATGTCTGTGTCAAGGATGAGCTGCAGACACTTGTGAGTTATCCATATGGAGTTCCAGAGGGGAGGTACAGGAGATAAAAGGAGAACTTGTTACTAGGAGTGACACTTCAGCACTACAGAAGTGAAAGTGTTGTTGGTAATTGCAGTGTCAGACCAGCTCCTTTGGGTTTTTTTAGAGGTTTCATGCATGGTCAGTATTTTTTATTTGAGATGAAGCTAGCATGCTGAACAGTAGTCAGACTGTATCAGAACCCAGATAACAATTAAGTTGTGAAACTGTACAATCCTTCTTTGTAGGTAGTCAAAGTTCTAGAACATGTGGTCTAATACCTCCTCTAGAAGTTATTTGTTAGAAGATTAGTGGGAAGTTGCAAAGTGTTTCAGAAGAGTAAACTGGAATATGGAGTGGAAGTAATCTCCATTGAAGTGGAAGTTACCAAAAAACCTTATTCTCTGCAATACAGTGTTTAGGGTTGATTGAATTGATTGATTGATCAGGTGATACTTACCAAGTTGTGGATGCCTGATGGCTGGAAATGTTCAAAGTGAGGCTGGATGGGGCCCTGAGCAACCTGATCTAGGGGGTGCTATCCCTGTCTGTGGCTGGAGGAACAGTTTCATCTTTTAGGTCCCTTCCTACCCAAGCCATCCTGTGTGCGTGGCTGTGTGTCCAGGAGTGTGAGGAGGCAGCCCAACAGCGTTCTGTGCAGGAACCTCTTTTATCAATCTTGTGAATGTGAAGCAGTTATGTGGGATTGTTAGAGGTTGTAAGATGCGGTCAGTAACTCTCCGGTGATCTTTCACTGTGAAGCTGCCTTCAAGGTAATGTTCTGAAAGTTTGATGTACAAGTTGACCCATTAACGTAGCCTACTTGGCTCTGTGTGATTGCTTTCTGCATAAAATATTGCTGAAGGATTTTCCTTGTGTTGGGAGAGTGTATAAATTAATACAGCTTGCACTTCTGAAGTTATATTTATATAGTTAATATGAATAAGGATATATCATACTGCCTTTTCGTGACCCTTCTGACTTGTTTAAAAAGGAGATTTGTTGGGCAGTAGACATTCTGTGAGTGTGGTGGTTTTATTCCCCTTCAGGAAATGGTCCTTTTGTTATTTACTCCCTGTTGTTTATATTGGTAGAAGCATACAGAAAATGTGATGTGTTTTCATGGGTTTTATGATGAGGAGCATCAAAAATTAGTTTGTGGCAAGTATGAACTCATCTTCAGAATTCTTACAAGTACAATACCAATCCATAGATGAATTTCCAACGTAGTTTTATATCAACAAGTATACAGTTCAAGGTGCCTTGGACTTGTGTTCTTTGTGAGCTATGAAATGTTACATTCAAAAATCCAACCTCTACTAAGATAAGTTATTTCAGAATGTGCCATGCTTCTAGAAACTGATGCCAAATTGTCACTTGGTGGAATCAAAGAGACTGTAGTAGTCCTGTGGCATTGAGGAGCACTGAAGAGGCAAGAATAGCTGACTGTCATGCTGAAGAATATAATTCTTCCATTTTTCTGATACATATTTTTTGACTAAGCAGATTAGATGGGATTTCACCAAAGAAGAGACACTGGGGCACTTAATCTCTGTGGGCATTGAGTAAGTTTAGAGACAAATAGAGAGAAGCTGTAATACTATAATAAGCAGGCACTCATAACTAGTCTTTAATCTGGATGCTTGATCTTAAAATGCTCTTACTTCTGGTGTACAGTTTTCTACTTGCTTTTAAGTCTGAATACTAGAGAGGGAAGCAAGCATTTCTGAATTGTAGCTGTTTATACCTGTATGTCCTTTTTTTATTGTTACCTTTTCACCTTTCTTTATATTAGAGCTTAAATTTTTGTACTCACTTATATTTTAATGATTCTGGTTTTTTTTCTGGTGTCCCTAAACCTTTTATTTCAGGAATTGCCTAAAGCTAAATTGAGGTTCAGCCAGAGATCTTGCATAGGAAACCTAAGTGTGATAGCTGAAATTCTGCGAAGACTGAGGAGTTGAAAATGAGGTTTTACAATTAAGTGCTTTAGGCCACTGTGTGTGCTTGTGTTTGGCATCCTTTTGATCTCTGTGTCGCTTTTCATCAAACTCTTAAGAGTAATCTCAGCAGAAGAGTGCTGTATCAATGTAAGTATGACTTAGAGTGAGAAAGTAAGAATATTTCATGTGAAGCCTGGAACAGAAAGATTTAGTAGGTTGTATGGTTTTATGCTTCAAGAATAAAGAAGTCCTGAAGCCCTCCTTTTCTGCTGGAAATCTGGGTCCTGTTTTGCCAGGAAAATGTTGAAGAAGCAACATTAAGTGCACATTAGTTTGAACGTAGTTAAACTGCAGTAACCAATATTTTGAAAATGTGCAGTCTTGCTAACAAGTTCTGCTTCTAGCCAGAGGCAAGATCTTAAGATGAAGTTTGCAAAAACTTTTTTCAAAGACAAATATGTCGATTTGAAAATATTTGTATTTACAGGTAATGCAATTCTTTCGTTACTTAATCATGAGACTACTTTTTAAATTAAATTTGGTACTATAAGTTTCACAGAGGAAAGCTGAAGCCTCTTTTCTGAGCTGAATGTTCAGTCTGCTATGGTGGTAGAAGTGAAAATAAGAAACCATTCACAGACTTGCCTACAGAAGGTTGAAGTCATAGTTGGTAAACTGCAGGCACCCTAAGCAATGTGGAAATGAAAGACGGGTTTCCTGAAGGATAAACTTGCTTCACTAGGACAGTCAGGATGGACTGAAAAGTCATTCTTCTGCTTGGGCTTTGCCCAAAATACAGATTGTTTTGAGATGCTTGTATTTAATTTGCTGAAAGTAAAACTCTGCAGTGAAAGATTAAGGATGTAGTGGTGATGCTCATTCAAGTGCTGTGGTGCTTGTGATTGTCATAGCCTAAATAATAGATGACTCTTACAGGACAGACATGTAAGTTTCATTTAGAGAGGTCTTCCCATGCAAACCCCTGGCGTCGATTTTAAACTTCAGTAACTTTTGGACATCTTCTGTTACCTTTTCAATGTGTTTGATTTGTTGTGGGTTGATCCTGGGTGGACATTAGGTGTCCACCAAAGCTGCTCTATCACTCCCCTCCTCAGCTGTATGGAGTAGTGTATTGGGTTTGCATGGCCAGGCTTTGGTGGCATGAAGGCTATAGGGGTGACTTCTGTGAGAAACATGCTCTTCCATGTCTGGCAGAGCCAATCCCTGGTAGCTCCAAAGATGAATGTGCCACTGGTATAAGCTGGACGAATTGGAAATGGTGGTAATGTCTCTGTGATAACAGATTGAGGAAGAAGCAGAAGGAAAAAAGAAGTTATTGTGCAGTCATAATTGCAGCCAGAGAAGAGCAGGGTGAGAACATGTGAGGGGAACAACTCTGCAGACAGCAGGGTCAGAGGAGATGGGGGGGGGCAGGAGGTGCTTGAGGCACTGCAGCAGGTTCCCGTGCAGTCCATGGTGATGCAGTTGTGCCCCTGCAGCCCATGGAGGACCATGAGGATGCAGAGATCCACCTGCAGCCCATGGAGGAGACCCATGCCAGAGCAGGTGGATGCCTGAGAGGAGGCTGTGATCCTGTGGGAGGCCTGTGCTGGAGCAGGCTCCTGGCAGGGACTTGCAGACTGATAGAGAGAGGAGCCCACACTGGAGCAGTGTCCTGGTAGGACTTGTGGGGGACCAATGCTGGAGCAGCTTGTCCTTGAAGGACTGCACCCCATGGAAGAGTGATCCATGCTGCAGCAGTTTGAGGGGTTCTGTTGCCCATGGGATGGACTCATTGCAGCCATTCACGGAGAACTGTTGTTTGTGAGATGGACTCACATTGGAGAAATTAATGGTAAAATCTCCTGTGGGAGGGGACCCCACATTGGAGCTGGGGAAGGACTCCGCTTCCTGAGAAATGGGAGCAACAATTTGTGATCAATTGACCATAACCCCCATTCCCTTTGCCCTGCGCCACTTGGGAAGGAGGGAGGGGTGGGGGGAAGGTGTTTTTGAGGTCTTATTTTACTCCTCATTATCCTGCTCTGATTTTGTTAGTAATAAATTCAGGTAATATCTCCAATTCCAGCCTGTTTTGCCTCTGATTTGATTTGGTGAGTGATCTCTCCCAGTCCTTATCTCAACTCATGAACCTTTTATTATATTTTCCCTCCTTTGTCCAGCTGTGGAGGGCAGTGACAAAGTCTTTGGTGGCTGTCTGGCATCCAGCCAGGGTCAAATCGCTACAAACAGAAAAAATACAGCACAAGGCTTGTGGGTCAAGATAAGGACAGGGAAGACTACTTACCGGTTGTTGTCACAGGGATAAAATAGACTCCACTTGGGGAAATCAGTTTAATTTATTGCAAATTGTATCAGAGTAGGATAATGAGAAATAAACCCAAATCTTAATAACACCTTCTTCCCAGGCTTAATTTTGCTCCTACATTTTCTACTACCTCTCCCTTAGAGGCACAGTGGGGTATGGAATGGGGGCTACAGTCAGTAGCATGTGCATGTTGTCTCTGTTCCCAGCAGGAGGACTCCACTCTCTTCCCCTGCTTCAGTGTGGGATCTCTCCCATGGGAGATAGTCCTTCACAGACTTCTCCAGTGTGAATCCCTTCTGGGGGTGCAGTCCTCCTGAAGCAAACTGCTCCAGCATGTCATTCCCATGATGTTACAGCCTCCTTCAGCCATTTATCTGCTCTGGCCTGGAGTCCTCCATGGGCTGCCAATGGATCTCTGCTCCACTGTGTACCTCCATGGGCTGCAGCGGGACAGCCTGTCTTACCATAGGCTGCAGGGCAATCTCTGCACTGGCACCTGCAGCACCTCCTTCCCCTCCTTCACTTTGGTGTCTGCAGACTTGTTGCTCTCGCCTGTTCTCTCTCCTCTCTCTGCTGCTGTTGTTCCCCCAGCAGTTGACCCCTCCAACCCCCTTGCTGATGGACTCAGCCTTGGCCTGCAGTGGGTCTGTCCAGGAGCCCATCCTCTGCTGGACATGGGGGAAGCTTCTGGCAGCTTCTCACAGAAGCCACCTAGCTACCAAAATGTTGCCATGCAAACTAAATAAAATTTGACTTCTAGCAAAGTAAGTCTTTAGGTATGACAGGTTTCTCCAGAAAATGGCGTGCTTTGAAGCTGCAGAGGAACCAAGACTTATGGTCTAAACATGAGCTAGAGTGATCTTGAGAAGATTCAAATAGAATCTTGTGGAGACTTGATCAAACAAGTTTAACCCTCAGTAATATGGTAACTCAGTACTAAAGATCTATTCCATGTAATTGAAAGTGGTGTGGGGATGAGTGTGATTCAAATTCATTTGGTTAAAATTATTCAGCTTTTTGTGTAGGTGTCCTCATAGGAGAGGACATGAGCTCAGGCTTGTAAGTGTGAATTGTTCACCTTTGGGGTTATGCTCCTAACTTGCAGGTTTTTCACCTATTGAAAATTTGTGATCTATTAAATGAGAATTCTGGGGGGCTAAGGTGCATCTGCTACTCACAGAGCTATGGCAGTACACAGCTTTGCATGCAAATATTAGCTAGAATTTGTTTTTATGGGGGTTGTTGGTTTGGTTTCTGGGTTGGGTTTTTTTTTGGTGGTTTTCTTTATGGGAGGGGGGACATAGGGATGGGGCATTGTTTTAGTGGGTGGAATTTTTCTGTGGAGTTTAATTGGTTGAGATTTTTTTGTGTTTGGGATTTTTCTTAAATACCCTCTTTGGAAGCTTGTGGCAACTTAAGAGTTGTCTAAGGATCAACCATGTTGTCTATGCTTCTCCATATGGGCAGAGGTGTGAAGGTCAATTTCTGCACTTGTCATTTTCTAGTTAAGGTTTGCTTGTGGGTTGGACATAGTCTGCAGAGCGCCCATCCCTAGGTTCAAAGTGCTGCTGCCTTGCTGCCAGAAACAGAACAGGATGTTTTGCCCAAGTTTCAGTCACTTCAGTTAAGCAGGTCAGACCTTTTGGAAACTCATGGTCATCACTGGATTCAGCTAATGAAGTTAATTGTGAAAAGAAGCTGTTAAGATTGAACCTCCATTACCGCACAGGTAGCAAAACTATGTGGCAAAAAATAGTAGTTGTTGCTGGTATGCCTTCTTCAGTTTACCTTCAAGATAGGTGTCTGAAGCTGTAACAAAAGAACTGTTGGTGAAATTAGGTAGAATTTGGGTGACTTTGAGTGAGGTTTGTTGCTCATGTTTAAAAACCTTATTTCTATTTGGGAAGTATAGATGGGGAGGTCAAAACAGACATGAGTTAACAATTACTTGGGACTTTGCTGGTATGGTTCAGTTATCAGGAAAGAGCTAATTTTATTCATGTCAATGAATGCTAGTAGTGAGTATTGTCAATTTGCATAGAATTGATGTCTTTTCAACAGATAAAACTTCTAATCTTAATTAAAATGACATATGGGAATTTGTAAGACTTCTCTCTGGCTACCAACCTGATTTGTAACAGAATTACTGTAAATTGTACTATGGAAAGATACTTTCTACATAAAGGGCCTACACTAGCTGTGTTTAAATGGCCAGTAACAAAACATCTTATAATGATGAAGGAAGTCTTTCTATCTGTGCCATGATGATGAGCAAACCTGAACAAAACCCAGACTTCTTATAGTGAAGACACTGCAAGTAATGATACCTTGGCATGCAAGCTGTGGAATTCCAGGGGTGTATATGATGTGTAGGTTATGGAGAAGAATAAACAGGAGAGGCAAAAGGTGATCCTGGAGTTGCAGTTGAAGCCAGCATTGGCTTACATCTGTAGAAGGAAACCTGATACAGGGCTTTAGTAGTTCAGTAGCCAATGTCACAATCAAAGTAGAGCTAGGACTGCCAGGTATTAAGCAGATACCAGATGGAATTTGAGGCTAGGTCTTGCTTCTGAAAGAGAAATTAAGATGCCTTTTTCCTAAAAAGAGTATCTTAAGCCAACTGGCAAGCTTAAAGTAACTTTCAAACTGCACAAGTGCATTTTACGAAAGATGTATCTTAACTCAGAAAACTTCCTTGCCTTACTCCTGCTGGGTTTTACCTTGTTTCATAGCTTGAAAGATAACATTTAGTGTAACAATTATGGGGACAAAAAGGTGCTTATATCCGCTTTTAATCAGAGGGATGCATATCATGTAAAGCATGTTGTGTATACTATGATGTGGCAATCAATTAACTTGCAAAAATTCTAGAGCTAAATACTGATCCTTCTCTGCAATGACAATAGAGCCAAATTCACAGCATCAAATTATTGGCTCAGTTCTCAGAACTGAGATGTTCAACTTTATGGTTGAATGTCTAGTTTATGCCTAGCAAGATATTGTAACATGGTAATTATGCATTCTCTGGATTTTATGTACTTATAGTATTTTTAAAAATCTGTGTGTTGTTTGTATTTATCACCTGCCTGGATTTTCTTTGCAAGCATAAAAACTCTTTGCAGTTCAGTTTCTTCAGGAATTCCAAGGTCATAATTTTAACTGTAAGTCTGATTGGTAGGACATTCACAAACAGCTTTCCTGGGGGATGGTGACTATTTGACAGGAATAGGGAGAAAATGCAAAATCATGGTAAACAGTTACCAAAAATAATAATATATCTGATAAATGTTACAAATTCCATTTGGAGCTTAAGTAGATTCTGTAGCATAGACTTTGTAAGATACTCCACATTTGAATTGACACATTAGAATTTTTGCACAAAGTTGAAACTTGAACTCAGTAAGTGTTGAAGCATAACATATTCTTAGTAGCATAAGAATGTTCATTACATCACTTGCTTTGAAAATACTTTTTATATTTTGTGTGAATCTACTGCAAGTTGCACATGATTGCTAGTCTCTAACATCAGAAAGTTTTCATCTTGAGATATCAGTGACTTTAAGCAGGCAGTTTTTACCCTTACAACATCCATTAAATTTATGTTCAAATTTAGGATCTAGCTGGGAGTTAACTTTGACTTAAAAAAAAAATCAGATTTTATTCAGCTATACTAATTATAGACAGTGGAACTAGTCTCACAAGGTCAGGTGCTGTTAGCTGCTGTGCAGAAATGGCCCCTGTGTGCAGTACTAATCAAGATAGCTCCCTTCTGTGGGTGGAGGAAAACTTGGTCAAGCTTTCTCTGTGTAAGTGTCCCTGTGGGCTGTTCAAGGAGCAGCTTAAACCTTGGTGCCATGTTTGTGCTGCAGTAGTTTGTTCTCAGGTCTCTGGCTGTTTCTCAGGTGGTTAGTATGTTTTCATGTCACTAAATAAGCTTAACCACCCAGACAGCTTTTTGAAAATCCTCTGAAGATCATCTGACATCAGTTAAAATATTTGAACATAATTGAAGAGCTATTTTTGTCCAAGAAAAATTACAGTATTAGTGCCCAGAAGAACTAGCTGCTCAGCTGATGGAACATGTTTGTCAGGACCAGAAACTATCAAAAACAGGTAAAAACTAGAAATAAAAATTGCTTCTAGCTTGGTTTATTGAACAGTTGATTTGCTTCCAGAGAGTCTGCATTAGTAGTGAAATAGCTGTACGTCCAGGAATCTTGAGTATGAAAGTCTTTATTAGACCCCAGTCAGCTTTTCAGAATTGATTTCTGAATGATATTTTTATAAATTTGTATAAATGTGTGAAAGTCAACTCTGGAGTATTTTAATTTCTCTTTTATAAGAGGTACACTTACCCTGTTGAGTAAGGGTTATCTGAATTGCTTTAATTTCTAAAGCCTCTAAAAGTTGCTGAAAATGAACAGGCTTTCACTTTGGGCTGTGTTGTCAAAGTTCTGTTTATATGCTGAAATTATTTGGGAGGGGGGAAACCCTCCTTGGAGTTAAGAGATATGAATTTAGGACTTCTCACATGTAAGTATTTGGGGAATATTAAGAACAGCACACATAATCTCTTAATTAGATGTTTATCTGAAGAGAAGGTTCTAAACCAGGAGATTCAAAACTTAATGGAATCTGGATGGTTTGGCCATCTGGGACTGCTCCAGTATCAGAAATGGGAAACATCTCTGGAAAGACATAATCCTCCAAGCTTCGCTGGTCCCATGACTGAACTAGCGCTGTTTTTCCAAATGTCTGACCACTGTCATCGTGTTTCATCTCAGAGCTAATATCCCCTTTCTGAGAAAAAGATTGGATTTTTTTCCCATGGCTTTTTTCCCCACCACTGCTAACTAAGCAGGTAAACCAGTCAGTTAATTTGTTTCATCTGTCAGTCTAGTGTTTGAATCTTTTTTTTCTCATGCAAATAGTTGAGATTAATTCAGGAGTGCTGTTCTCAAGGTGGTTCTTATAAAGTCACTTTTCCAGAGAGGTAAATGTTGTGAGGCAAAAGCATTAGGAAAATTTTAGTGGATATAGCTCAACCAAAATGCCAGGGTCTGAACAAGAATCATAGTGTCTAAGAAGTCTAAATACTCATGATCACTTCTGAAAATGATAAGGCTTCTGGGAGGGCCAGCTTATTTAATTCCATACCTGAACAACTAGTTCAGATAAGTAAGTCTTGGGGATATCTTCAAGTTAGTGACTGTACTTAGTTCATGTCTTTGGCCTGGGGCTGAGCTCCAGTTACAGCTTCGTATGGCTTAATATAACTTGAAAAAATTGGATTACTAGCTTTCCCACCCCTAAGATAACAAAGTTCAATCAGAACCCAAAATTTGAAGCTGAAGGAATTGAAAGAAAACTAAATAATAAAAAAAAAAAAAACCCTACTTTCACATCTATCACATCAAGCCCAATTACCAATGGTATATGAATTTCCTTGAATTCTTCATTGCGTGGTTGCTTTTTAGAAAAGCTTTACAAGCAGTAAGTGTGCAGTTTTTTACATTCTCTTCTATGGTAAGGTTCCTTGTTCTTTAACTTCCTTAGCATCATGTTTGGTTTGCATTTTTCTGGAGACATGCTTCAAGAAATTATTGAAGAAAATGTCCAGGAGGCACTTTTTCCTAGTTTGTTGAGGAGGACAGAAGCAGAAAGCAAGTTCCATGTTCACAGTCCTTGTCAAATGTGAAACTTTTGAAATGCTGCATTTTCAGTCACTTGTCCTGGTTAACCTTTCTTTCTTCTGTTCACATGGGCTTATTCAAAGATGTGCTGCTCATCCTTCAGAGGGAATCTTCATTGGGAAAAGTGTCAGTGTGCATATCATGTGTGAGCATGTGCTCTTTTAGTTTATCTAGTTTATCTAGTTTAAGTATGTCATGAAGAAGTAGAATTAAGCAGTTAGCTTAATACACTGCACTAATGCACTGAGTACAAAAAGTAATATGAACAGACCAGAGATAGGGGCTGCACAGACACTGTGGTTTTATGGACCATGTTGGGAAGTGTGCATGGCAGTTCCTGGAATGTCACTGGCAGTTAATGGAGGCAATCTAGAATTGAGCTCTGTACTTTTGAGAGATTGTAGACTTGAGATGGCATTAGAATCAAGTTTGTGATAGTGCTGTTTCCTAAAGAGTAGCTTCTGTCGTTTTATCTAGCTAAATCTTACACTGGGCATCTCCACAGTTCAGTTCTGTCAGATATATCTGTGCATATAAGTACCAGCTGTTTGAAGGCAGTACCTGCTCCAATTAAATTTTTAAAAATGGTCTTATTTTTTTGCATGCTTCCTATCTTGTTGCTCTTTAGCGTCTGCATAGGGGTCATAGTTGACATTGTTTTCCTGCCTAAAGATAGAGGAATGAAAAAATGAAAAAGCAAAGGAGAGTTGGCCTTGCTCTCACTTCTTGCTCATCAGTCACCTTATAGATGGACAGCATTTAAAGTAAAATTTCTACCTTAGAATAAATTCCACTAAATGAAGAGGGAAATTCAAACAAGTTACTTGGTATATTTCCTAGGAATAAGTTTAAACTTACTTGTATCTAACTTGTTGGGTGGTTAGGTAGATACTTCTCGAGTGCCCAATAAATCTGGGGATGTCTTGCTTATCTGTTGCTCACATACATTAGTATCTTTATTTCTGTTGTGCCTCTTCGAGTATATTCATTCTGCATCCCAGAGGTGATCTGGAGACTACAGACAGATACTCTTGTTGGACTTAACCCTAACTTATTCTAGAAATGGCAGTCTGAGATCATGTTTTATGGCTTAAACCTACTCTTTTAGGCTTTGTCTTCTTCCTTTTACCCCATTCATTTGTCGCTAATGAGTCAAAAGGAAATCCTGTTGGCACTAGATGAATCTGAATACATTATTAGTTCCAGAGTCAAGCATTGTGTCAACTGAAAAATAAAGTAAGAGCACAATTGAGATTTAGGATGCCAGCAGTTTCTACAAGATATGATATGGAAAAATAGGTTTGATCAAGAGCAGAGCCAGGTCAGGGTAGCTGGGAATCACTGGAAAGTCAAGTTCAGGAAGGATCAGAGCCCAGGCTCAGTCTGGGGCATGCTTGCAGCTATCAGGCATACTGGTCAGTGAAAAAGTGTGTGCTAGGCTTTAATAACATCAAATAGTGTGGCAGACTGCAGTGTCCTACATGATCCATTGGTTTCTTGGATGAGGAAGCAAAGATCTGCAAGAAGGAAAATTTTCTTAGGAAAGCTCTTTTAGCTCGGAGTTGTTTTCTGTTAGAAAACAGTAAGAGAAAGGTGAAGTGGCATCAGTACTGTTGCTCAAAGGCAGTGGGGTGGTTGGTGTAAGTGGCAGCGGACTATTTCTGCTGCATGCTGCGTTCGGGATATCCAGGTTAGTTTTCTCCAGATGTTTTAGATCCATTTGTTTGTGTTCCGTTCCAAGGTATAATGGCCAGATGAAAACATCAGTGCAGGGATGCCAAGCTGCCTTTATGCTATATAGGTGTGTGCATATATAAAGCATTACTGTATGCTTTCAGTGAGTTAAAGAGTAACTGTAGAAATGACAAAAAATTGTCATGGTGAAAGAAGTTGGTACTTGCATTGTCCATTGCTCAGGTTTGGAGGGAAGGTCAGAGAAATGTTTAACCTCTGCTGCATTCTGGCTTTGTCCTCAAAGATCTTTAAAAGCTCTTTGCTTAGGTGTTCATTGATTAAGAAGATTGCCTAACTAAGCTGTAATACCATATATATATGCTTTAATTATATGCCACCACTTAAAGTAGGGAAATCAGCTCCAGAATATTGTACAGTGATCGGATATTTAGGGTTGAACTTCCAAATCCGGATGCTGAAAGAAGCTTTGGCTTGCATTAAATTCCTGAATTGCTGTCTCAGAGCCAAAAATGGAATTGCCAGTCTCTCACTAAAACCAAGTTACTTTATTTCAGGATTTGGAATTTTCTTTGGAATTGTAGATCATTGAGTAAGAAAAAGTCAGAAATAACTTAAAACATATATGTGGTACCTGCTGCTTAAATTCTGTTACTTTTAAACTACTGTTAGCCTTCATTATTGATATCTCCATATTTAGTTGCTAACTTCAGTCTGAGGACAGAAAAATTCAGCTTAAACTTTTCTTTTAAAGACAGTGGAATTGCTGCAGTTCACCTAGATTACTGTACTGATATTTCCACTACACCCGCTATGTTTATGTCATTCTAGTGACATCCTTCTAAAAATAAAAAGATAACTGAATGTTTGTTTCAAAGAAATGACAGTAATGTAGTTAGAGGCTTAACTTTTCATGAGTTTGAGAGGTGCCTTTCAGTACAGTTAGAAACAATCTTGTTTATAGAAAGACTGGACAATTTACAGATCTGTGGATCTAACAGCATTTACAGTGGTGCCAAGCAGATGAAACTTGTGCTGGGAATGGTTCTCCTGATCAGTGTTTGCAAAAAATTATGTAGGGAGGGGAAGAGTTTTTTAAATCGGGAGTGAAAAGATGTCCTATTAGGTGTGAAAATCACCAAAGAGTCTCAAAATGTATTGGTAATGGAAGCCTGTGGAGACAGCTCCTTTGCCAGACATCAGGTCAATTATTTCCTTACGGTTTTCTCCTTATGTTCCTTTTGTGAGGGATGGTTTAGATAAATTGAAAGACTGTGCATTTGCAAGAAGAAATCTTGATTTTTCTATCTTCTAACAATTGGTATATTTAATCAGTGATGGTAAAGGAAGGACTCTACCATGGTGGTTTAATTTCTGCCTAAATCATCTTAGCATTTTGTGCTAAACACCTAACAGATGGTGTGATTTCAGAGATGCTGTCAAATTACGGCTGATGAGAGCTCGAGTCTTTCCTACCTTACTTTCCTCCCTGCTTACCTTTTACAAACACCTGTGTTGGATCCCTGCACTTTCCCTTTTCCCTGGCCTGTAGATTATTCATTAGCTGGGAGGGTTTCATCTTTCTTTGGGGGTGGAGAGGGGGGAAAACGGGTAACTCAATCTGATCAGTGCTAGAGTCCCTGCAGGAAAGGAACCTTCCTCTCAGGGAAGCAACGACAGTCCTGCTAGCTCAGCTGCCAGCAGAACTGTGAGCGGTGTTATGGGTTTTTGAGCAGTATGACCCAAAGACATGTCCCAAAATCTGTGGCCTTGTTTTGGTTTGATAGGTCAGTTTTCAAAGATGAGCAAGCAGATATCATAGTTTGCTGTAGGTAGACACACCAGCTAGTGTGGAACAGGGAAGCAGATCTAGCTTGTAGAAAAGGTATAGTCTCAAAATACTGTTTTAGTTGCTTACACTTACTCATTAAATGAGTCGTCATAATAGATGTGGTGGAACATTAAACACTTTTCAGACTAGGGAAGGGATTTTTTTTGAAAAATGACTTCTGAGATCCTGCTGTTCTTTATAAGAAGCGTTTGTTTGCTGGGAAGGGGAGGTTTTAATTTTCTTGTAAAAGTCTCTGTGATTCTTTATTTAGTGCTTAAGTGTTTCAGAATGATAAAATTCATGCTATCTCCTCTTAGATAATTATTTCTTATGAATAGTAATTTTTAGCTTTAGTATGATAGAGTTTATTCAATATTTATGGGAGATCCAGTAATGAGGTGAGGGAAATACTGTATCTGATGTTTTGCAGCATTTTATTGTAGCTGCATTAAGAGTTGATAGCTAGAAAATACCTGCTGTATTAAAGAAGTTAACGGAGGAATTTTTATCATACCCTGCTTAGTGAACTGGATTATGGTGTCATGATTGTACTTCCTGCATATAGATCAAGTTTTAATCAGACTGGTGTTTTGTGTGTTTCAGGTATTGAAGGTGATTTATCTCTTGCATCATGCGTGAATACAAGCTAGTGGTTCTTGGTTCTGGAGGTGTTGGAAAGTCTGCTCTGGTAAGTATGAGGCAATTCAAGTATGGTTGTTTAGGTTTATTGTATTTTTTTTCTGTAATACACTCTCTGCAAAACTGTATTTCTTTATGTTAGTGTGCACGCAAATACAATTGTTAGTAATGAGCAGTGCGGCATCATGGCTAGTAGGTAGATCCTTTACTGGGTGCATCTGCATCGTTGGTGCATTCTTACATGCTACTGGTTTTGTATGGGCTTAGTTGATGGTGCTTGGTCACTCTTGTGCAGTGACCTGCAGAGCTACAGCATTATGGGGGTGTCTGGCTTTGACAGATAAACCAGCCATCAGTCTGTGGGATATCAAGCTCCTTTGTGAAACTCTCAAAGGATTGCCCCTGTTAGTCCTGTCTCTAGAAAAGTGTTCAGGGTACTCTTTGCTTAATGTTTGATAGCAGTGTCTTTAGCACTACTGTTTTTTATGCACATAGAAATACAGATTTGCATGTTGGTGGGAAGTTTAATGTGTTTCCTGCATCCTTTCTGTGCAAGTAGATATATAGCTGTAGCAGGTACATGATCAAAATGCATGAGCTCTTTTATTTGCAATTAAATAATTACAGAACAGTTTAGTCTGACCTAGACTAGAATTGAAAAAGTTCACAAAACAGGATGTTCTCAGCCCACCTAAGAACTTTGCATCTTTCTATTTAATTGTGCACCTTACCATAAAGTAAGCCCCAGAGCTTACCCACTTCCTTGAGAGTAAGAGATATTCTCTTACACAGCAGTTCATAAAGAAAAACTTAAATGGCAAATCATGTTCAATTGTGAAAGAACATTTTTGTTCACCTCTGAATTCTTTACCTCACTGCAGCATTTCTGGATTTGAATGTGCCTGCTCTGACTTGGCCATTGAGTCTTAAGCTCCCTTTGACTTGTGCTAAAAACATCCTTCATGCTAGGTACACAGGGAACAGCCTACTGAGTCTAGTTAAAATTAGTAAAAGCTGGCAGTTGTTTTTTGACTAATTCCTGTGCTGGCAGATAAGTAGCAGAAGATGAAGCAGTTCTAAATGCAAATGTAAAAGCTGTGGAGCTGTGTAGTGTCCTGGCCAACTAGAAACTAATACTGAGTCTAAGACTTGGGCAAACCTTAAATCAGTGCATGTCTTAATTCTTATCTTCCAAGTGGTGGTGAATAAAGGAAAGTGTAGAGCTGTTTCATCTAACCGTTAAGTAGTTGAATAGGCACATCTAACTTTCTGTTGTTTCTTAAAATTATAGTTATGACAGTCATTTAATTTGCTTTAAAAATGTTATGGATAACAGAGTATACACCTAGAACAGTGATTTGTGTTCAGTGTTTACAAAGTGTCACTATGCAAGAGAATCTTACAAGAACCTTTCTGTTGCAGACTGTACAGTTTGTTCAAGGAATATTTGTTGAAAAATACGATCCCACGATAGAAGACTCCTACAGAAAGGTATATACAGAAGACCTCTCCAGTGTTACAGAAACTTAAAGCTGTAGTACACATTGTCAAATATTTGAGTCACTGCTTGCAAATGGGTATGCCTCATAATGCCATATTAAACCAGATAACAAGTTTGAAATATAAATTTTCTCCTAAAATTTGTTCAAAAGGAATAATTCAAGACTAGCTTTTTAACATTTAAGCATAATACCTTGCTGGCTAGTCAGTGAAAAAATAGTTACTTCATTGTCAAAGTTGGGACTTGAAAAAAGTTGGATTGAAAAAAATATATAAAAAACACTACCACTTCTCAATTTTATAATATTTATTATTTGTTTGTGTGTTAGTATTTGCAGGTGGATTTGGACTTGAAGGCACTAAGCTGTTTTGCTACTAGAAAAGTAGCTAAAAACAACTTCACACCCTTAGAACTGGAGGCATCTATCTGTACTCATAACAATTTAAATTATGGCTAGATATGCTTCCATTAAATGAGTTGTTGTTTTATTAATAAGTTAACACAAACCTGTCATAAATGAACAAGCATTTACAGCAAGTGGCCTGTTAGTTTCCCTCTTCCGTCTTCAGCATGACAGGCTTGAAAGGTCTGATTCTACTTGCATCATCTTGAATCTCCATATTGCTTGCTCTTCAGTTTCACCTGAATATTTCACCTGGTAATTTATATCCAAACTGCTACCATTAACCATTTGGTGCAAGAGATAAGTTTTTATCTGTGTCAATTTCTTAATCAATCTGTCTGTTTTAGCTGAATTACTTTTCATATGCATTGATATTCTGATGTTGCTCATCATGTGGCCTCAAACGTGTTGGTGTCTATACAAGGGAGGCAAGATGCACAAAGCCTAGCTGGGAATGGGAAAACTACAATGCCTCCTCTTTCAGCACTCAACTACATTTGTACTGGAACAAAGGTGATGCATTAAGAACTGTTGCAGCCTACAGTCACCAGAATCTCTTCTGAACAGAAAAGGAATTAGTGAGAGCAAAATAATAATTTCATATGTCTTTTCTTTGACCTCATATAAACTGTATGTTGGAAAAACCAGAGTATGTCCTAAGTATGTGGGCTTCCAGCCGTAGCTAAAACTGTTATTTAAGACACAATACCAGGACCAAATTCTATGTTGACACTTTCTCTGTATTAGAGAAGCAGGAATTTTTGACCATATCCCCATGTTTGGTGCAGGACTTTGCTGGGTCAGGCCCAGTAAATTACTCCAAAAGACATTCAGAGGCTGATCTAAAGTGAAGTATTTCCTTTGTTATATATTTACATTCTTTAGGTCATACTAGAATCATGTTTGCTGGGTGAATTTTTCCAAAGACTGTTTCCATGGAGCCTAAAAAAGTAAAGCCATCTTAAGAAATTTTGCTGTTTGCTAACTATGTTTTTTTTGTTTTGCTGCTATTAAAGATTTGTAATATTCCTTTCAGGTTTGTTCCTGAAATAACTAGTAATAACTCTGGGTATCCTTCTTTTCAAATCAACCAGATTGTTGAAGTCTTGCTGAAGTCTGGACAACACTTTATGCAGTCATTTTCACCTTCTCACTGTTATTTACAGTTCTAACTTGCTTCTTGACTTCAAAATGTATTGGTTTGACAGTTGAAATTCTATGTTATTTATATTAAATGTAATTTTATAATACTTAAAGTTAAGAGGATGTTTGTCTAAATAATTGAGCTTGAAGTCTTGAAACCTTATGCCTTGGTTTACTCCCCAAATATTTCTTCATAAAGTGAATAAATGCTGCTTAGTTATAAATATTAATAAATTATAATTATTAATAAATGTTGCTGAAAAACTTCAGCAACAGTACCTGTTAAAATAGTGATTATTTTTAAGGAATCACAATCCATAGGAGACATGGGGGAGGTGTGAGAGGAGGGAAGATACTCCTCTTCCCTGTCCCAAGCTCAAATCTAGTTAGAGAAGAAAAGTTGCAAATTAAACTAGTGGCAGTGCATAAATGTGATCTGTTAATTAGGAATTTTACATGCAAATGGAAACAAGGGAAGTTTACCAACAGCTTGAAAGAAAAAGAAATTAAAAATGTGGGTAGTCCACTTGAAACAGCTTGAGGGCATTTCCATGTGTTTTGCTGCCCTCAGGCCCATTCCTTTGAGGTATTTCTACTAGATAGAGCAACTCTGGAATGAATACAGAAATAGTTCTGTCTTCCTAAACCTTCCATTTTTTGTAAACTTTTCTAAGCTGGGTCAGTTTTCTAATTAGTGTTCCTAAAGGCTTATTTTGGGGACACCCTTTTAGTGGTAGTTGTTTAATTATTTGCTACTTACTCTCTTGTAGATGTAACTTGCTATTAAATGAGCCTTAGCATGCCAGTCCAGTTTTCTGGCTTTCACTTGTACTTTTCTTTCAATCTGTGATGATCCCTAAAACAAGTGGAAATTAGTTGTGCTAGTTGCTGATAACCATCATTACAAATTTAGCAGCTTCCTTTTAAATAATCAAAAATCCCTAATCACTTTGCAAAGTGGTACTTGGCTGCTGACACTGCATTTGAAAATGTCACTGGGGCTCTTTAAAGGCTTCTTCCTGCTGTTTTCAAAGTGTATATCCATACAAACTTCGTAAGCCATTATGTTGCTTTATGCATTATGAATTTGCTTATAAAAATCACTCAATTTTGGATGTCCTTGGAGGGGAGAGTTGCAAGGGGAAAAATCATAACCACATCTTTCTCTTTTGACAGCAAGTTGAAGTAGATGCACAACAGTGTATGCTTGAAATCTTAGATACTGCAGGAACGGTAAGTAAAAACAATTTTCCTAAATACTGATGTACTGTGTATTTAAAAAAAACTTGAATATTGCAGCAGAAAAATAATTGCAAATTTCCCATGAGCTCATATTCTGTAACAGGGGAAAGAAATAGAGCATTTGAAAAGAGATTGTGCTCTTGTTTTAAGTTTGGTGCTCAGAAAAATATTAGGGCCCACTGGCTACTGAGATTTGATTTCTGTTGCTGTAGAGAATACGCGCTTTCTTCTGATGTCCTTTTTCTTTTGTGTGTGAGATGTACTGTGACATTGGGATAAAAATAGTATTGCTTCTGTCAGCTTATGGGAGCTCAAAGCACAAGGGTTATGCTGACCCTTTGCATACTGGTCAGGTTTTTCTGTCACTAGTTCCAAAATTACTAAAACCAGTAATTTCCTTTATTGATTCCAATGAGTTTAAAGTCAAGACTCAAGGAGTTTAACATGTGTTCTCTGAACTATGGCAGTAATCTGGTCCAATAATAACTTCTTTAAATTCCCTATTAGATTAATACTCTGTAAATACACAGTAAGATGGAGCAGCTGTTTTCTAGAAATAAATTGCACTTTTCATCTGACAATACAGCAAGGGACAGGGAGCGATTGATCAGGCACCAGATAGCCAAGTCACCAATGCGAAAGAGGCAAATGCCATTCTACAGTCACACTGGTAAGAGTACACCAGCAAGTCTTTATATGCAATATCAGAGTTGTCACTGGAGTCAAGGAAATGTGACAAATCTATTGAGTGTCTCCATCCTGTAGTCCATCTCCTTGAAAATTAATGTCAAATTCAACATAGGAAATTGCCTAGACTACAAAATTGAGTGTGAAAAGGATGCATTTACTTTATGATCCATTTTAAGGAACTACCAGGATATGGAGAAAATGGTGGTATGTTAGGAGAGATTCAGGAGGATTTGAACTTCTGTAATCTACAGATTACAGTATACCTTCTACTGTACTTGTCTCCAGTGAAATTACTCTAGTTTCTCTGCTTTTTTTCCCCCCAGGATTTGTGGCTATTGGCAGTATCTAGATGTTGTTCAGCCACACCAGATAGTGTTTCAAACTTGAGGTTTCTTTAAAAGCAGGTCTATTTGCTGTAGTGCTTATAGTCAAATGATAACATACTGGTCAGTTTAACAGGGAAGGGAGGCAACACAAATGCATTGTACTTGTGATCCATGTGATCTAAAGTTTATAGCATAGCAGTTTGTGCAAGTAAAATGCAAATTGAATGCAACATCTGTATCATTTTTTAATTACAGGAACAGTTTACAGCGATGAGAGATCTATACATGAAAAATGGACAAGGTTTTGCATTAGTATATTCCATCACAGCTCAGTCCACATTTAATGATTTACAGGATCTTAGAGAACAGATTCTTCGAGTCAAAGACACTGATGATGTAAGATCTCTAAAAATTCTTAATACTTAAAGTTTCCATAAGCGTGTTGCGGTATACAAGTTTTTAGTTGAGACGTATAAACCAGTAGATGCATAGTACAGAAATGCAACTCTTAAGGTAAACTGGAGAATTGTAACTTGTCATGTGCTCTGTAGAGAATTGTTTAATCTCTTCATATGAAATACCTTAATTGAAACTGGATATAACTTTATTCATTAGACTGCAGCAAACATTTTTAAAGCAACTATTGTTGCCTTAATTACTATCAGTGAAGTTTTAAAATCACGTAGAGTTTAATTTTCTCCTCAATATCCCTACTGTTTATGGTATTTTAAAAGCATAAAATTTTAAGTTGTAACTTTTAAACTAGCATGTTATGTAGCTTCAGTATTTTGTCTGCCTGCTTGCGATTAAGTTCAGTCATCCTATTTCCACACAATTTCTAGTATGCATCTCTTAGCATTAATAAAGCTATAAAGTGAGGCTAAAATACTATATTTTATAAATTATTAAAAAAACCTTACCACAATTGGAGGAAGTGAATGCTTGGTCCCCTAATACAGGAAAGATGGAAATTTGCAATTTCAAATGTGAAAACAGCAGTAAGAGTGTATTTTCAACAGGAACACCTTCTAGCTTGTAGCTTTCAGGCAGAAGAACTACCTTCTTGATGAAAAAATAAGCAATGAAAAGTTTTTAAGCATGATCATCTCATTTAAACTGTGTTTATGCAAAATTTGATACCTTCCTTACTGCATATATCGGTATATGCATCTGCTGTCAGGAGACACAGAATATATAAACCATTTCAGTTTCAGGGAAGTGCATTAAGTATTTTTTAAAACAAACCACCTTGTACTTCCTTGACCATAAGCATTTGCAGGTCTTGCCTATGTTCAGCAGATTTCTTCTTGAAGCAATTAATTACCCATTATCACAAAAGTATCCCAAAAGGTTAATGTTTTAAGTTGCATGGACCTTTCCCATCCACAGCCTACCAAGTTACAGCCTTGTTTACCATGAAATTAGTTTTGTACCAAAAAATCAAGATAAATGTGATGATATTTAAAACCTTACTTTATGTGGTACATTTGCACTGATTAGTAGCATTTTGATGGTAATTGCTTAGAACTATATTTTTTTAGAAGACACCCCTCAGCCTTGAAAGGCATTCCATAGTATCAGAAGAAAGATAATTAGCTTCAAAGTTGCAACTTCAGTTTTCATCAGAAGTCACAGAAAAAGTTTCTCTTACACCAAAGCTTAGGCATGACTTGCTTTCTTGGTGGGGAGATATCGTAAACCTTTTTTCAATACTTGAATCTGTGAGGAGTTTAACTATGTCCTTAAATTAGTAAAAGAAAGGAAGGGAGGGAAAAACAGATGATGCCATTTTCTTGCTACAAAGGTCAATTCAGCATTTTCTGTAGTTTGGAATGCTGGCAGGGTAGCATGTTTCTTTTCTCTGTGTGCTGTAGCTTGCTAATAAGAAGTGTGTGCAATAACTGCTTGTGAAAGGTGTGCTGATATGCTTAGAGGAGAGGAATGGTGACAGGAACTTTAGCATCCTTCATCATGCTGCCCAGTACAGGACACTTTTCCCAGAATTTTGGAATTTGTAAGAATCATTTGGTAAATTTTTCACTAGACTTCTCGATGTTTTAAACATCTAAGACTGAAATCTCATTTAGTCATCTAAAAAAACACAAAATTTCCTCAATCGCCACTGGACTGAATCCTCAAACCATTCTCCCTATTGCCCTGCCAAAAGCTGGTGAAAATGCAGTCACTTTCATTTGAAGACTGAAATATCACACAGCTGTAAACTTAAGTTTCAGTTACAGCAGAGCTTGATTATTCTGAAAATCAGGATCCTCTAAAGATTCAGATGGCTTTTAGGTGTGCATTTACATTGTGCCGTGATAAAATTTTAATTGTTTCTTTGCTGGCATTGAATTGTGTTTTAGGTGCCTATGATTCTGGTTGGCAATAAGTGTGACTTGGAAGATGAAAGAGTTGTGGGAAAGGAACAAGGTCAGAACCTAGCAAGGCAATGGAATAACTGTGCATTCTTAGAGTCTTCTGCAAAATCAAAGATAAATGTTAATGAGGTAAGGCATTTTACCTGTGATGGGGAGAGGTGCTGGGGTAGAAGATTGGAACATTGTTCTGATAACCAAACATTTACTGTTTGTCAAGGAAAAACTAACAAAATCATTAATAATATGCACTATAATGGACAACACTGTATCCTGCTGTTGTGAGATGGTTGTTAAGGGATGTATTTAGTTTTAACATGGAATTTTTTCAAATTGTATTGATTTAAGTGTAATTAGTGTAATTTTCAAATTATCTTCGTATGACTTGGGAGAAATATTTCTCTTGTGTTCCATTCCTTAGTTGATACAATCTCTTATCAATTGAGATTGTACTGCTAGACTTCTTTTTTTAAATACTTTTAAGAAAGTTAAGTCATTAAAATTATTCAATTTAAGTTATTTTGTGTTAACACTATTTGAGATGGTAAGTACAAAAACTATTAGAAGTTTTGTTAAAATTAGCTGCTCTGTAAAGTAGAAGAGATGCAAAAGCCTCTGTACTATATATCTACTTGTTTATTTAACAGGAGCTAGACAATTGATCAAATGCTTGCATTTTAGGGATTTGGCATAATGCATGCCTTTTTATCCAGTGCGGGGTGCCAGCATAAAGAAAGCAATACAAAAGTTTTAGAAAAAGAGGCTGTGTTAGTATTTACATTTCTGGAACAGCATGAATTATATGATAAATCCTACAGTTCATTAGGTCATCTGGAAAACATTGTTGGCAGCATCAGTCAAGTTGAAAGGGCCTCTGTACAAGATGTGCAAGTAATCAAAACAGTGTGGTGATTTTAGCACAGCTGATTTTCAAAATAAGTAATGTGTGTTTAATTAGGTAGGAATTTCTGGAAGCCATTGATTTTTCTTAAAATTCAAATTAATCACCATAACTGTATAAAATTCATATGTTCAATAAATTAGAACTTCCAGCAAATACTATAAGCCCTTGCTGGAAAATTTGCTGCTTTGCAGCCAGTGCTTGGGAAAGTGGCAGGATGGCTTTAGCATGAGGGCTGCCTTAGTTTAAGAGAAGCACAAGTAATTGAAGCAATGTCAATTATGAATAAAACACATGCTGTTGAATTGTTGTATGTTGATTTGTTTTAAATCAGCCTTTCATAAAAATCATGTTCTCATTAAAGTTCTAGAACACTCAAAGTGTGAGAATCCTACAAATTAGTTACTTTTCTAGGAACTTTTATGCTTCTGTCATGCTGTAGGTCTAGACAGGCAGAATTAGTTCTTTAGACTTCAGTATTTTTTAAGTATTTGGAAAAGCATGATCTCATTCAAATACAAGAGACTATTACTGAATATATAGTGTATGTGAGTTACCAAGAAAAATGTATAGTTAAAACTTACTAGGACTTTCTTTAAAAGAATATCTTAAGAGTGATTTGAGTTCGAAGAAAGCTGTGACCTGTTTCTTGACCTCAGTGCTAAACTGCAAAGTAATGCCAGAGTAGTTGATCACTGTGGCATTTTTCATGTGAGCTCAGATGAGTTTGACCCAGAGATTAAATAGCTGTGGGTTATAGATGCCTTTCCAGTTTGCTTCACTGAAACTGTAGAACCCTTGGCAGACAATTACCTTAACCAAAAAAAAAACCAAAAATACCCCAGTTATTAACTAAGTATACAATTTAACTTTTTAGCTTTGTGATAACTAAATATTTTCAGGGGTTCTTGAGAATGTGAGTGCATTATGTGTGAAGATTCAAGGCTTAAGGTTATAACAGAAGCCTCCTAATATCCATAATAAACTGATTTTTATCTTTTCAGATCTTCTATGACCTTGTGCGACAAATTAACAGAAAAACTCCGGTGCCTGGAAAAGCACGCAAAAAGTCATCATGTCAGCTACTTTAATGCATAGCTGTACTGTAGCTCTGAGCCAGGTAAACATTTTAAATTTTTCTGTGCATTAGGGCTATAAAAAACAAATGAAACAACAACTAAAAAGACCCTAAACAGCTGTGGTAGCTGTTGATGCAGAGCAGCATTGAAAATTATTGATTTACATTATCATAGAAATGTTTATGGTCTTTATTTTGCCGTTTCAAAGTCAGAACTACAATATGTGCAAGATACACTGTTCACACCAGTCTGGGGGTTTTTTTTCAAGATTTAAGGTGTTGGTAGAGCTCAAATTAACAGTGTTTCCTCTAATACTTCAAAGCTTTTGGAAAGATGTTTTTCTCTTTCAAAGCCTGATAGAAAATACTGCAAGAGCTCAGTTACCTGGAATGCACACAGTACAGTATTGTAGTTTGCATGCTGGTGTCTCTTTCTGCTTTGAACTCCTGCATATGCTTGTGTGATGTCATAGAAATTGAGCTTCCTTTCTTGAGACTGTGTGGGTATTTTGGAGGCTGAATTGTAATTGGTATATTTGGATGAGAAAGGTGAAGTGATCATTGTAACACTCTTTTAACCTGGAGCTATTTGTTACTAGATCAATTTCTTACTTGTTTGCAGTTGGCTGAATTTCTACATGACTTAATCTGTGCTCAAAGAATAGTGCTGAAGGATAGAGCAAGTTCCAGCCTGCTCTTTAAACAAGCCTTTCCAGAAGTTAGTCAGGAGGCATGGATTTTTTCCTGCAAACTATTTTTTGGGTTTCTGAGCAGTTTATTTCCCTCTTTCCATCTCCAAGCCGTAGTATGGGCAGAAGTCTGTCTTGACTGACCTGACATCACCAAAGTTGCCTGTTACCTCCCTTTCCTTCACTGTTATTGAACATACAGTGGTGCAGTTACTGTGATCCTTTATTTTGTCACCCAATAGACCTACTGGATGTACTGAAGGATCCTAGTAGAATATCTCACTGTCACAAATCGTAGGCTTTTATTAATAATTAGGTAGTGTCATATGTAATGTCTTAATTGCAACAACTTAGATCAGTTAAAAGTAAAACTAAGATGGTTCCAAAAGCATTAGCTGAGGGTGGCAGAAATGATTGCTCCATTTCCTTAACAGGACTTTTGATTCAGGAGTTTTGATCCTTCAATTGTGTTCGCTTTTAAAGCCATGGGAACTGTCATGCTGTAACCAAAATTAACCCCACCAATCAAATATTTCCATAGTGCAGCCTGGATTCCTCTATGTATCCTAATCCAGTTAGGATAGTAATTGAGATTGTCTGTTATTTGGATATGTACAGTAGTGCTTTATTAGAGCAGTGTTAAGGTTGTTTTCTATCTGTGAAGAACTTCGCTAGTTCCTGCTGCAGCTGTTTTAAGTAAAGAGCAAGGACAAATGGTTGTTACTAATGCTAACCCCTTGTTTTGTTGTTACAGGTCTGAAGAACTGTTGCCCAATTCAACAGTGCCAGCATTCCAACTTTATTAAACCTACCAACATCTTAAATGGACTTTCCTGTGGTGGTACCCTTTAAGAAATGGATGAAAGCTACATCAGTTTGCACATTCTATCACTTTCCAGTGTCATGAGAGATTTTTACTTCTAAATATTCTGTGTATGCAACTGGTAAAACCAGAGCCTACATCCAGTATTACTGATAAGAGACATTGTTCATCCACCAATGTTGTACATGTATGAAAACTGTGTACTGTATACTTCAACAATCCCCACTTTCTATTGGAGAGTACAATAATGTAAATCCTAAAAGCACCACTATTTTAGCATAATAAAAGAAAGTCCAAAGAGCTCCTATATAGACTACTCCAGATAACTTTGCTTCATCGGTATTTGTAGCTTATTGTAACTTTTTTAAAGAAATACAGGATCATCATCATCGTATTGTACAAAAGCGCTTTGATTAACACAACGGCTATATAGTTTTTTAATTTTAGGAAAAACCTGTGGAGACAGTGACCTAGTCTTTAAGAGTCCTTTCAGTATAACGTCTGACTAAAGACATGGCCTTTAATATCTGTTGGGAAGGAAATGTCCAGACTTTTCAACCTTTTATTGTATGTTTCCTTTTCCTTGTTTACATAGGGAACAATGTTTATAGTTGTGTGTACAGTGGGGGTCTACAACAAGAAGTGTATATTTTAAATCAATTTTTTAATGATTTAACAATTTTTTGTAAATCATTTTTGGGCTTCTGCAGCTGTAGATTCTCACTGTGAATTCCCTTGCTTGCTCATGCATAAGTGTATTTGCAATACCAAATATACAGGTTTAGTACTTTTGCCTGTTAGTGATTGTTTTACATGTGTAACGTTTTGGTTGAGATGTTAAATGGTGGAAGAGTACTGTGGATGTGAATGTGGGAAGTAATTTTAATCATGTGTAATTGGTCACAGGGCCTAAGTTGCAGTAATTAACTTTTGCCGATTTATTTAACAATGCCTTGTTGCTTTGTATGCATTAACGTTTGGGTGTAAAGATTGTGTGTATATCCAACAGGGAGCCACAGTATTTAAATTGACCAACCTAATGTTACAACTGCTTTGAGGTGGCCAAATGTAAACTAAAAGCCTTAATTAAAGTGGTGCAATTTTGTATGACTTAGCATCAGTAGTTCAATAAATTTGGATTGCCATGCAAGGGCTTGCATTACAGTTATACTACTTGAATGTTTTGTGTTTTAGAAGTGCTAGTAAATATTGATTTTTAAATCTCTTGCACAGTGCAAATTCATACATCTTAGGATGGAAGAAGAACCCTTATGACTTTGTTTTCTGGCAAATACATGCCGTAGATATTTCTTCTAATAGTATCCCATGTGTTAGTGGGAAAGAATTTCTGACTGGATGAAATTACATGTATTTCTGGACTTGGAATATTCCAAGCTCTAACAAAAGAAAAAGTCTAGCAGAAAAATACCTGTCTTCAAAGGTTACATTATCAGTGGCTGTTTTGGAAACTTGAAATACGTTGCCTGCTATTTTCCTTCTTTCCAGGGAGAATTAATTGTTAAAATTTACTTAATCTAGCAAAAAAAAATTATCTTGGGAGACAGAATTTTTCTGCATGATTTCTGCATGAACCAAACCTTATTTGTTTGGTTTTAAGGAAATCTGCAGAAGACCGTTCTTGCAGTATTGAGTGTGGAATTTTGCAGACTTGTAATACCTGCTAATAATGTTGGACTGAGAAGTGGAATGCATGGACTGTACATGATTTCCTGATTTTGGCTGTGCTGCTGAAAATTGTCACACCCAAATGTCTCTCTTGTTTCTCTGGCACAGAATTATCATTCCTGCAAATTCAATCAGATTAGGTTAGCTAATACTGATGTGAGATAGTTTATGTTGCCTAAAGTGAATTAAGGAGCCCAGCTGATACTTTCTGCTGGTAGTTTAATCAGTCATCATGATTGCTTAATGGAGGCAATACACTTCTACTGTGCAGAGCTAGATTTAAGACTGAAATTCCTTTTCATTTATCATTAGAAACTGTTAGGATGTGATGATCCCCATCCTGCTTGGTCCCCAGTGTAGAGGAGACTGGAGCACTAGATGCCCTAGTTCTTTTTTCACTAGGAACCTACCTTCTTTGGTGAGCTAATCAGAATTTTTCTTCCCTTCATTTCCAACCTCTGCTTATTCAGGTCTTGTAACACTTTTATGTCCCGGTTGTCCTTTTATTGGTCTTTTCAATGTGTTTCTTTTCCAGGCAGCTGTACAGATGGCATTGGAAGAGAGTGAGAGAAAATTCTTTGAGAACATCAGAGAAGGGGCCTGGTCTGGTCTTGGTGTCCAGCCAAAGAATACTGTTGACAGGGGAGATCAGGCTTTATCCTGAAAAGCTCTGTACTGAAGCATTTTTGATTGTTCTGTTCCTCAGCACTAGAGGTATTCAGTTGGATTAAACCCTTAAAGAAGAAAAATTTTCAGAATCTCTAGGCTTTAACATCTAAAGGTTGTGCTAAAGAAGGGAAATATGTTCCCCCTCCCCCATATTTAGAACTTACGTCAGATGTGTAAAGCCAGTACATTGTAACCCAGGTAACACCTAAACCACCTAAATTCTTTAAAATTTAGGCAAGCTTCAAGGGAGCAGTGTCCCAGTTGTTAAAGGCAAGATCCTTGACAAAATGTTGCTAATGAAATGATGAAGTGTAAACAACACATAAGAATTCCCTTCGTGTCTCAATAATTGTGGTGTAAAAAGCTGTTCCCACTGAGGAAGTGAGCCTCCATTTCCCCATGGGAATTGGAACTATGTAAGCAGTTACCAATTCTAGAAAAGAATTCTGTCTGCTGAGATTTTTGAACAAACTTACGTATCTTCATGACAATTTCATTACGTACCAATGCTTAAGAAGATAATGTTTGAACTACTGTGTTCAACTGTACAACTACTGTGTTGTACAGAAACAACACTTCTAAAGCTGTGGATGAAAGCATTCATAACTCACATTTTGAGAACTAATGCAGGCATTTTTGCAAATTTTATGTTAATACATGTGTTACTGCTTGTAAAGTCAGCTTATGCTTACAGTGCATACTGCTCTATTTCCTCTCTAATCTGAAACTGATATATATCAGTATTTAAAGTCTGAGCCTTCTATGGAAAAAGTAGTATTTATGTCCTGAAATACAGAAGTATTATTTTATGGAATTGCACTCTTCATATTAGGACTCTTTCAAATTTCTCTTTTATCTTACCTTATCCTAGTGCCCTTTTTCATTCTCAGATTATTCTGTGAATGTTACTTGCCTAACTTGGAAGACTATCCTGAGACATTGCAAGATGTTTTCAGATGTCCAAATGAACTAAGTGGAAGCTCAAACTACTACTGCTCTCCTGCATAAGAAACTTAAATTCTGGAAAAGTATTGTGGAGTTAGATATTAGTTCTTTCCTAAGAAGTACTGATTCTGTGATGGTAGAAATGAAAGGTGGCAGAAGTTGTAAGTAGAACTGCAGTTTTCTTACCGGTGAACAGTAAAGATGAGAATTTTTCCTTTTTCTCTTTTTTAAAGTTCTGTCAACAAACTGGATGAATCAAATTTCAAGAGTTTTTCTCCTGAGTTTTCTAATCTTTGCCAGTCTTGAAAATAGCTTAGTTGGGGAGAAATTTGGCCGCAATACTGTACTAGTTCTAGATAGACTTCAGTTTAGACATATTAACAGTAGAAAGTTTTACGAGATGTGAATGGTAAAAAATAGTCTATGTACAGCTATGTAGCACTTTTTAAATTGTAATCTGATGAGGCAGCCAAGTGTAGAAACAAAGCATTTTGTTCAGTTTTAAACTGCTGTCCCAACAGCATTAGGCTATATTTCAATTTACTGCTTTTATTTTGCCTGTTTGTGGGGAGGAAAATAAAGACAAATAAAAAGCTGACTAAATATATAACAAAATGCAGTTGTAAGCTGTTTTCTAAGGTAGCATTAGAGTACCACAGTTATTAAATTAGGTTTTTATTTCTGAATCTGAAGCATGTTCTGCTTTTCTTTCAAAGGCTTACGAACTTCTTGAAGATTTCTAAAACCTCATCTACCTTTTCCATTTTATAAAGTAAGCTCTGGAATGATCCTTATATTTGTGGAAAACTTTACGTTCTGAGTCTCAAACTATAAGCAAAGTTGTTTTGTAGTTTGATTTTGTTCACAGTGTTTCAGTATCTGTCTGGGCTTCAAACAACATACGAATGTGGATTTTGCTGTGTTTTCTGTGTTTAGGGTTTTTGGGCGGTTGTTTGTTTGTTTGTTTTAAATACCCTCCAAAGCCATTTATTTTCAGAAGTTTGAGTCATCAAGCAGAGTGACTTCCTGTTTTCAAAGAGCTGTTCTTTAGGGAGAGATTTGTGAATGGATAAAAGAATGTCTTTGCAATTCCACCATACTCACTTCAGTCTCAAGAGATCCTAGTTCTGCCAAACGAGCTCTACAGCTTCATTGTTTTAAGAAAGTTTACTACCACCAGGATTTTTTTTCTTTGAAGTTGTGACTGGGGTGAACTTCATTTGAGAATCATTGTAATTTCTAATTAATTCATGTAATGTCTTTTGTTTACCATGAACCTGGAGGCATGGGGCACTTCTGCAATCTTGAATACTGAGTGAAATCATAGTGGACATTACATACAGTTTCTTCTTTTGTCAGTATACTTTACCTTTTCATACTATGTGGCATTTTAACCTTCCAAATCTAGTAGGGAGGTCTCAGTAGCTTCACTCCCATACTAAGTACAAAGAAATCTCTACATGTGAAATCCCAGCTCTCATCAACTGGGTTTACTGCTTGTAATGCACCCAATAGCAACAAAGACCCTTGGCAGTACTGTCATGATTTTCAGACACAAATAAAATGAGTTACAAATTTGTCTCTTTCTTTTTCCTGTTTAATTAAACAAATTGTTTCAGCTGAGCTGCCTCAATAGAAAGAGCATGAGAATCAATTTGTTTTGGTAAGAACCTGAGCAAACATTTTCAGAGTCAACATGTATTTAAATACTAAGCAATCACATGAATACTTTGCTTAAATTCTTGAGATTGGTTTTTAAAAAGTTTTCATCCATTTAAATAGAAGAATAAAAATTCACACACTTCCAGGAATGTGTTTCAGCTAAGAAAAGATGGGCTAAAACATGAACTTTTTTGCTTCTCTTACAAAAAGGCAAGCTATAGTATAGTTTCCAGGTTTTTTTGTTCTGAGTGCAGTTGTGCTGCTGTCACACACATTGCTCATGAACTTTGATGAACTCTTTCTTTTGATAATTCTGAATTAAAAATAACAATTCTGTATATGCAGATGGCATGTATGCAACTTAGCAGAGCATTAGGGAAATTTATTCAATTCATGAGCTGTCTTAAAATGTATTTTGTAAAGGGCAATTGGAGTTTTGAGACAGTTTATTGGTTTGAAGTTCAGGATATACTAGATTAAAATTAACCTGGTACCCCCTGTTGACTCCCTTAACTTTGCAGAAAGGTAGCAGGGAGCAGAGGAGCCCTAGGGCATTGGCAATAAACATGCCAGGTTTCTGTGTTCGTTGTGCTGGCTGCCGGGTCATCTTTGGGTGTCCTGCCTCTAAGGAGCACTGCTACCTCCCCTGATATTCTGATCACAGCTGGAGCTAAGATCAGTGTTATCTGATGCAAATACGTGAAACTTAAGATGGATTTAAGAATTTTAATTATAAATTTGAGTTTAGAGTCCTTTGTATCACTGACTGGAAAAAAATACATTCCCTTCTGCTTTCCTGGAAGCATAAGGTGCTTACAAGAGGTTTTCAGTTACTTTTTTCTTCATTTTCCCCCCTATTTCCATTTTGGTAGGTAAATATGAAATGGGATGCCAGTTAAAAAGGACTGAAACACACACTTCCAGGTTTTTACCCAGTTCCCCCTGCCTTGTCCCCTTACTGGAGCCTCTGAGGTGCTTCCCCAGTCTGCATTTGAGAGAGGCTGTACATTCTAAGACAAGTTCTCTCAAAGGCCCCAATCTTTCATATGCTTTTACAGCTTCTTGGATTTGGGTTTTTATAAAAGTATCCATCCTGCCGTCTTAATTTCTCTTCAGTTACTTCCTTTGCTTTGTTTTCATCTGTCGTTGCTTTGAGTAAACTTGAGACAGCACACAAAGGAAGCATCTCCTCTGTCATCATTACGTTTCTCACTTACTCTCTGCCCTGAGGCAGGGCTAGCCTGAGGGTGTGAGCTGTCAGCAAACGATTGAACCAGATACTCATTTGTGCATTACTCTGGATTTCCCACTGCACTAGAGACGATAATGGTACAGGGTTTCAGGAGGATCTGTTGAGAGGTTAATTCTGTTAAATATGTAGTACTGAACTAGGATGTAATAATTCCTTTAACACTCTTCTAGTTTTCTGTCATCATAAAGGTTGTTGCCTTTGCTTGTGCTTTCTTGATAGTCTACAAGATAAAAGGGCAAATTTTTTTTAATGGTTTAAAATCCAAATTTACATTTCTGGAGTCTATAGGTCTACTGCTTGCTTGTGTTTCTGCATACCCAGTCTTCATCAGCTTTCTTCTTGTGAAGCCTTCTGAAGTCAAGCTGTGTGGCAGCTTCAGTGAGACCCTATGCTGGGGCACCGTGGTATTTTATCAGTATCTCGAGCAAGCTGGAGGACTTCAGACCACGTCCTGCACTTCTGCTGCCTTTTGCAGCTGTTGTCAGGTGTATCTTTCCAAGGAGTGTGAAGGGCTAATTTGCTTGAAGCACCCCACAAGTAGCTGCAGCCCTAAAAATACCCAAGGGCTTGCAAGTGTTTTTCAGAACTTGCCTATCTGCGTGGAAAGATGGTCAGTTGTGCAGCCATTTGTACTTCCAAAGTAGTAACAATGTTTGTCTATAGTTAAAAAGCCGGGTAAATTCATTTGGGGAAGGAAAGAGAGTGAAAATTTCAAAATTCTGTTAAGTTTGTCCAGCCTTGTGGGGTTGAGTGATCCTGCATGGTGTTTGCTTTACTCTTTAACGCTGGAGCCAGGAGTCTGACTCACACTAGGCGAAACGGGAAAGAAACAGACACGCGTTTGCAACTCGGTGAAAACAAACTCGTCACTGAAAAGGCCGGTACGGCGGCAGCTCCAGCCGAATGTATGAAACACTTGGCGCGTCCAATCAGCCCTTCTCTGTGCGGCGGGACAACCAAATAGCACCTGATACGGGAGATTTTTAAGTTCTGACCTTCAACGCGAGGTCCCGGGCACTGACAGAGGAGGGCAGCCTGCGGCCGGGCCCGCCGTTCCCTCGTTCCCCGCGGGGCCCCAGCACGGCCTACCCGTGCCCGGGCTGGGCGGGGCATGGCCGGCGCGGGCGGAAGGCGCCCGTGTCCTTCCGGGGCGCAGGCCGGCGCTGGCGGCGGCGGGAAGGCTGAGCAGGGGCCGAGCTGCACCGGGGCCGACGCCATGGACAGGTGAGGGATGGCGGCGGCCAAAGCCCCGAGCCGGGGCCGTGCCTGCTGCGAGCCGGGCCCCGGCGGCGGGGAGCGGGGGCGCACGGTGCGGGCTGCGGAACGCAGCGGGGCGGGCCTAGCAGTACCTTTTGAGCGTACGCGAGGCTTTTGTCACCCGGCAGCTTCAAGTCTGGCTGTTGCTTCTTGAGGATAAATTTGGATTAACCGGGAGCTGTGAGTTGCTCAGGGGTCGCGGGGCCGGGCCTTTGCCGGGCCTGCTGAGGCGTGGCCGCGCTGCTTCTACAGCCGATTCTCCGCTCCCAGTAACTGGGAATGGGTGTTTTCCTTCGGCAAGACACGGGAGCTTTCCCAATCTGTGGGGATTGCATTGTCCGAAGAAAAAATCATGTACTGAAATCATGCCACTCTTTCAATTTAATTTTTCAGTTCAAAATTGAAGTTCCTACTGTTGCGTCCTTTGCTAGCCTTTTTTTTTTTTTCCGTTTATAATAGTAAAATGTTAATTATGGTTCAGGAGGAATAAAGTCTGGATTTTCAGGAAAGCTCGTTTCCCTGAGCTAATAAGCAGTGCTAGATTTCTGCAGAGGAAGCTGGACATGAGTAGTAAGATTGGAGATGACTTAACACTTGAAGTTACCTGGTTGTGGAACTCCTTTGGCACGACAGTAAGATCCTGGATGTCCTGCTTGAATTCACTTGCTTGTTTGCTGTCTGTGTTGCTGTTTTGTAGAAATGGTTTTGACGATATGCCATCCCTCCATAATCCAGAGATGGCCAGACCGGGACGGAAGCAAGGCTCTCAGAAAAGAGTTTCTAGTATCCTTTTTCTGTAAAGAATTTTTGGCTTTAACTGCTGTGTTCACCAGGTGTGTATATTTTTAATACTGCTTTGATTTTCCTGCGTGTATGAACTCAGGTGGTTGTCCACCCGGAGAACTATGTGACTCATAGCTGACTCCATTTCTGAGCTTTTGAAAAAGAAAAATAAATTTTCTTCATTATATTTTAATTTTATAGTTTTATGCTTATTTGCAGGTATTGTAGTATCAGAGTATTATGATGATCTAGTGTATCTTAACTTTCCATCCACTGTAATAGCAAGAGTAGTGTACAGACATAGATTTAAATTTCCATAGAAATTTCCCTCCTGCTTTTTTACAATGGGGAACCCCCCCACACCATGTAGTTTGACAGCTAAGATAATGGTATTTTCATGGTTATGAGTCCAGTACATTTGCTTGTTCTTCTGGGTTTTGCATCTAAAATAAAACTAGTGAGATATTTGCCCTGATTATATTGTGCCTAAGAATCAAGGTGTTTCTGAACGCTAAAAATGCAAGCTACTGAAATTTTTATACAACTACTTCTTAGTAAATCATACGTCTGGAAGCCATTTGCTGGCAGGAAGAAGAAAAATAGAGTAACAGAACACCTGGAACTGAGAGTGGGAACGTTTTTAAAAATGCACTTAGACTCAGATACTCTTGTTACAGTTGATGCAGCATAAAGCAGCTCCTCATGGGGCAGAAGGATTCTCTTTGGTCTGAGCCTTGTGAGGAGTCCCAGACCTGTTGTGTTCATATTTCTGAACTTTGCTTTGTGGTGTCCCTTTTGACCCTCCAGCTTTTAAGGTTCTTATGAAACATTTTATGAAACTCTCTGTTTTACTCTGAAAAATAAGGTGTGAGATTTTCATAACATCTGAGTTACAACAAAATATTCTTCCTTTCCACAGTCATTTAGAATAGATCCAAAAGTGTGTTTAGGAGAGTGCTTCTTAACTTTTTTGTGAATCAGCTCTTACATCCCTGGATGACACTATTGGAAACATGACGCCCAAAAGCCAGTTTCTTTCCCGAACTCCTAATTCATTGCTTCACCAGCCAGGTAAGACTGCTTGCTTGCTTGCTTACTATTTAGTTAAAGGATTTATGTGCTTAGACTTAATGATTCGTAACAATCCATAGGAAGGAGATGGATGTGCTGTAATCCAGTGAAGCGCCACAAAGTTTATTAGTGGGTTAAGGATCTGACATGTGAGGAGAGACGGAGAAAAGCTGGGATTGTTCATCCTGCCAAAGAGGTTGGGGGATGTTGTAAATATATATATAAATACTTGATGGGAGGGAGTTAAAAGAGAGCGAGGTTTTTCTTGGTGCCATGGGAAGTCAAGAGGCAAAAGGCACAACAGCATATACCAGGAATTCTTTTTAAACATAAAAAAACACCTCCTTTTTTACTGTAATGGTGGATTTTCAAGAAAGAGTGAGGGGAGATGTACTGCTCTTTATGCTCATGTGTGTTTACAGTGAACTCTAGTAACTGAAGGTATGTTGCCTTTTTGGTGCATATATACAACCTGCTTTCAGGTTTCTATCTGCCCTTCGTAAGTACTTCAGTCTCTGTTAAAAATTTCTTTTGAAGTTTCTGGATAGAACAGAGTAGCTTTAAATACTTTTTGTTTTCAGAAAAGCCTCTTTCTCTTTCAGGTACTGCATTATATCGCAGCTCCATGAAGTCATCAGATATATCTGCCATCCTGGGAACAGGAGGGAAATCTCCTCTCATCCTACCAACTTCTGGACTTTTTGGCAATCTGTCAATGGTAGGATGGTTAGAGCATCTTTTTCTCTTTTGTCCCTGTGAGAATAAGAAACTACAAGTTGAGTGTTTCTGTGTTGTTTGCACCAAAGACAAACCATGAGTGGTACAGGCTTGCTAGTACTGCTGTTGCTGTTTACTACTGGTGTTATTTATTATTGTGCTGTTCTTTGAGATGATGCAGTGAGGAATAACAGAGGTTTACAAGGACTTTCCAAACATATCATGCTTGTTAAGCTAGTCCTCATAACGTCTTGTGACTACAAAAATCCTGACTGTGCTTGTTTTCAAATTCTTCAAAGATAATTGTTTTATGTCAGCAAGCTAAAACTTGGGGATTTTTCTGATTTTAGCATTCTCCAGTATTAGGCTTCACTAGGGTGTTGAAGTTTAGACTTCAAAAAACAAGCTCTTCTGATGACTTCTTCGATGACGTTGATTATATTCTACTGCAATGTCTTTGGAAGAACCCTGATTGGAAAAGTTATCAGTAGGGACCTCTGAAGTATCTTATCTCCGTTTATTTTTAAATTAACTCAGAAGAAGTTAAGGTGTTTTTCTTTATCTACATTTTCATTCATTCTCCCTTTTAGTTGTTTCTGTAGTTTGATACAGGCCATTTGTTTCTTTAGAAATTATCAGCTTCTGAGGCCGAATTGATCAACATTTATGCAGAGCTCTTAGCACTAGTAGCTTTTTAAGGCCTATTTGCACCTTATATAAAGGCAGTTATTTCACTATTAGTTTTTTAGGAGTCTCTATATACCATTCATATAGAATGAAAAAAGGTGTAGTTAGGCTTGTAATATCTGAGATTACAATTTATTTTCTTTATGTTCTTGTTGTGGTTTTAGTTGGATGAAAGTAGCTGGACAATGGCACTCTCGCCTCAGCAGACAGGAATGTTTGCAAATGCAGACATGTCCAATATGACAGAAGATGTCACTATGAGTGCTGTGTTGTTGCGTGAGGATGATCCTGGGGAAGCTGGTGAGACAATCTAAACTTTAACTAATAGTTGACCCCAGTTCTGATTTGTGGGGTATAAATATATGTGTCCTTTTTTAAAATTTTCTGTGTTGTTTTACTGGTATTTCTTAGTCAAAAGCAATAGTTTAAAAAGTTCAGAAAATTACACTGTTCCAGTTTACTGGAGTTTTGTGAGTTTGTGCTTTCTATGGAACTTGTTCTGATGGAACAAATGGGATGCTCTAGTAATGGGTGAAACAAACTTCTCAAAAACTAGGGTTTAGTTTTGTGGAGATACACAAATGAGTTTGCTGTTGAAATTTTTAAACAGGTGGTGTATTCAAAAAAGTTTCATAACCAACATAGCTTGTAGCTTCTGTATATCTTACTATCTTAGCTGATAAATGCTTCTGACTTTGTGAGATAGTTCATATTATCATTGTACTCATTTAAATTTGCAAAACTGAGATGTCTTGTCATCAGAAGGATGTTTTTGTAGTTTGGTGGGGGCTTTTTGACCGAGTTGTGCCACACTAATATGGCTGTTTCTTCTTATATCTGTCCTAGCTACTATGAGCATGTACTCAGATTTTCTGCATTCCTTCCTGAAGCATACATCAACTACTATTTTTGATCTTGTGGATGAGTATGAAAATATTTGTAACAGTCAGGTAAGTAGTTACTTGGTTTTTTATTTACTTTATTTTACATTCCCTGTTTTACATAGAAAGGAACAGAAGACTGTGCTCCTCTCTTGAGTCATGATAGTACACCTCTTTCTTTTCTGCAAATCTGTTGTTCACCCCCCATTTGAAAATGGATGAATGTATTGATGCCTGACAAATTGAGTACACCTAAAATGTAAGTGTTTGGGACTCTTCTGGGAAATAGTAAGAGCTCTGGAACCAGCTACCAGTGGTAAAGACTTTATTGTATAAGTTTTCTTGGTAATAAATAAAGGAAAAGATAATAGAATTTGTTTTGGATGATACTGTAAATTATGTGGTAATCAACAGATTTGGTTCCCTCATTTAACAGAGCTAGAAAGAAAGAAGTGTCTTTCAGGTATGAATAAATGCATAAATGCTATCACAAATACTAGTAGGGCTAGCTTTGTGTTTGCTATTGGTGTCTATAGGAAAAAAACTTGGGGGTTTTGGTGGCTTGTTGGTGGGTTTTTTGTGTGTGTTTTTGGTAGGGGGCAGGGAAGGGGATTACCCACAATGGTTGCCTTCTCTCCCTACCAGTCTTTTGGTGCTTTCTAATTGTTCAATATCTGCTGTTTTTATCCTGGGTTTGTACAGTGTGTTGAAAAGCACAGCGAGTCTGTTTGTTTATATCGTCTGGTCTATATTAATGTTACTATTATTACTGATTCAGGAGATTTATAGTGTGGAGTATTGCCTGCCTAACTGAAGATATGGTAATCAAACCTGTTTGTTGGAAACATTCAGGAGAATGAAAAGATTGCTGTAATGGCTCAGGAAAAAAAATACACCGATGGATAATATTAACTCTGAATAAATTTTTTTCCCTCAGGTGAATATATTAGGGAAAATAGTTTATCGGGCAACTCCTGGACAGCAGAAGTTTTCCAAAACTGCCAGTGTCTTGTGGCTCCTCAAGCAGGAAATGGTAACTTGGAGACTGCTGTCCTCACTTTATAGGTAATTCCTTTGAAAAGCACACTACTACATTTTTGTACTGAGATAACTTCCTTGGATAAATTTTCTATGAGTTTATAAATAGGGAGTGAAGCAATTAAGTACCTAATAAGTTGCTGATAGAACTAGGTACTGATATATATGTCTATTCATTATCTGTTTACAAAATTGAAAGTTGTAAATAGGAGTATTCATTAACTTTGCAACTTCTAGTATTTTTAAAAACATTGTTGTAAAGTGTTTTTAAGCATTTTGCTTAAAAGGCATTTTGCTGAATTTTCTCAGCTTTGTTTTAATCTTTAACATTTTGCACTTTTATTTTTAGAGACAGAATACAGTCTGCATTGGAAGATGAAACTGCATTTGATATCACAGTAAGCATGAACTCTTGGCTTTTTTTAAGTGATATGAGAAACTAAATAAGCAGAATGTAGGCTAAATGTTTATATTTTGCAGTCTCAAAGTGGCAGGCACTCAAAATTCAAAAGTGAAAAATGAGACTGATTTTTATCAAGACAATTATTAAATTATTTAATCTATTGTGAAGAGTAGATCTAAATATCCAGTTCTAGAGAGAGAATGCTAGTGTAAAAATCCTTGTAAACTATTCTTTGTTTTGTTTCCTTAAATATCCTGAGTTGGAAGGGATGCACAGGGATCATTGAGTCCTACTCCTGGCTCTGCACAAGACAACTCTAAATTCACTAGAAATAACTATTTATTTATTTTTAAAAGCTGCATCAGAGGCTGTGATGTTCCCATAGGTCAGAGATAATTTTGCTTTGCTTAAAAGAAGAACATGTGGTCTCAAGCTGTCTAGCCTTTGCAATCCTGATTCCAGTTTGTCTCAAGAGAAATCCAAATTTTTTAGCGTTCCTGTTACAGCTGTAGTCATCTTGTCTAAGTCAATACAGTGCTTCCAGCCTTTGCTGCCAGAATATGCTTAGGAAGACAAAACAATCAGTAAAGTGACTCTGCCTTTGAAAAATTTATGTTTGCTTATCTTTCTTCTCAGTCATAAAATAGCTTCCTCTAGGATTCTCACAGCTAAGTTGTCAGTGTTAAACACTGTTGTGCCAAAAATACCCAGTTTCCTCCTACCTGTGTTTTTTAAGAAAATGCATCTTCTGTTCTCTTTTTATTGCAAGTCTAATGAAAGCTAAATTAATGCAGGAAATCAGATAGAAGGATCAGGGCTCTGGGGTTTGTATTTTGTTTGTTTGTTTTTCACACTTTTTAATGTTAAATGTGTGTATGACCTTGAAAAATGTCATCTTAATTTAAAGTAACAAATGGGATTCAGATACTATGCGGGCAGTCAAGGAATCAATCTACTGTGTAGAATCTTTCTGTGGTCTTATATTTTTGAGTTCTATTCTAAGTCTTATTTTACAGCTTTTAATGTAACTGGATATAAAAGATCAAATAAAACAATGTATAAGGCATCTATTTTTTCAAAAAGAGGGAGGGGAAATATAGCATACTGAACTTGTAGCAAGTTTCTGAATTAGTAGTATGTTTGGTTTGGTATTTCTGGTTTCGTGGTACTTTCTTTTCCGTGAAGTAATAATCCGCTTTTTCTTAAATAGGTTTTAACTGCTAGTGAAAAAACTACTGTAGACAACTTGTTTCAGAAAGATTCACTTGTTCGACAAAGTCAGGTATGATGGAAAGTTTTCAATACAAGAATAAAAATAGATTAGATGTTCATAACACTACTGATCTGTGCACTTTCTGGGGTTGTTTCTAATACTTTTTTTTATTATTCACTCAAGTGCATATTAATTGTATGCATAAAAATGGTGCTCCTTAGTTACTAAAGATCAGAAAGGATTTTCAGACTGTTTTGGAGAGGATGAAAGGCTGAGAGCTGTTCCCATTTGCAGCATCTGTTACTGCTGATGGTGATTAATAAGCTGTAAAGTAGCACTGTAGTAAACTGCAGTATCCAGTGAGAAAGAGATCAAGTGCCTACCACCTTCATATTGGATACTTAAAATGCAAGTGGAGTAATCTTCTGGATCTGTCAGCCTTTTGGTTACTACATAGATAACAAGTGGATCCAGAGATAAGAGGAAGGTAGTAGAAGTATTATTTGTGACATGTTTGTTTTAAAAATGCAATTTTATTTTATTCCAGCTGGTGGTGGATTGGTTAGAGAGCATTGCTAAGGATGAAATTGGGGACTTCTCTGATAATATTGAATTTTATGCAAAAACAGTGTATTGGTGAGTTCAGACATTCTATGATTATATATGTTTTCCCATCAAGTGTAAGATTCACAGTCACAGAATCACTCTTGAAGTGGGTTTTTTAAGTTACTCACTTCATTCACTTCTTTTCTTTAAATTCATACATGTAAAAGCTGAGACTTCTTACCCATTCACTGAAGTAAATCTTGGAAGTCAGTGCCTTTTGGGAGGCAAGGATGAAAGGAAAAACCATCCAACCAACTTAATTTAATCTTTGACTGACTTCAATTTTTGCCTGTTTGAAGTTCTTATCACTTTGTGTAATTGACCCTTCAACCAGAAGTCATTGTCACCTTTGTTACCACTGATGGGTTTTATGGCAGAATGGACCAAAGATGGCCTTTCATGCTAGAGCCGAGAATAAATCTGCTTTTAATGGCTTTTGGAATTACGTGCTTATCCTAAGTTAAATTTCAGTCCTAGACTGACTTTGTAGCGAATGCTAATGGAAAAATTTGCTTATGCAGAAATCAGTTAATAGTTGAATACATGAATTATTGAAATAATGGATGCTTTTGAAAGAAATCAAATAAACATGCATTAATTCTAATGCTGTACTTGTGAAATGTTACATTTTTACAACACTAGCAGAGTCCATTTACATATCAGCCAAACCAAGTATCTGCTCTGTAAACATACTCTATGTAACAAAATACATCTTTCAATATTTGTCTTATTAAAAGATGCTTTCTAAAAAGCCATTTTTCTGTAAAACATTCCGCTGCTTTCAGGGATAACACACTACACGCCCTGAAGCAGCGACAGTCAAGTACATACATGGGAAGTTCTCGTCCTCTGGTAACAGAGTTGGTAAGTACAATATAAAAATAAGGCTTGGCTTCAAAATGGGCTAGAGAGAGTATATATGCTATTTTCACAAATTCCCACCAATTCTTAGATAGTTGTGCTATCTAAAAATAGTTGTAGTATCTAAAAATTGGTGCAGAAATTGTGAGGCAGAGCACGTCAAAAATTCTTTTCAGGGTCATTGTGGACTTGTGTTTTCTTTCAGCTATCACTTCCATACTCCCACCTCGCCCTCACAAGTACTTGTGATCTATTTGGTGAAGTAAATGGCTTTATTATGACTTTTTATGTCCAAAACAAACTCATGTTCCTGGCCAGAAAAGCTTATAAAACTGTTTGGGAGCTGTGGCAGATACGGGAATGCTGTCTTTAGGCAGTAACTAGTACAATGAAACCAAGTCCTGATGCAATACTTTGAGAGCTCTATAATAAAAGCTAGGAGAGAAGACAAGAAAAGAAAGGACTGTCCATTAGAAGGAGGTGATGAACTGCCTCAGTGACAGCAAAGCAGCCGTAGAAGATTAATTCAATAGAGGAGTGATCCGAGATATTGATTGGCTTTAGAAAATCTCATTGCGTTAAATGGAAGCAAGTGCAGCTGTTGTGAAAAACCTTCTTAGATAGAAGGTGGAGGAGGAGAAACAGTCTGGTAGGCAGGTAGACAGAAGGGCAAAGGATGTTTGAAGGTGAGAAGAGCTGGAAGATGAGAAATTTGGGGCAAATAACAAGACTGTGGAGTAAATTAATTGCATTGATTCCTTCTGGTAGGAACAGTGACAGAAGAGGAATAAAAGAAATGAGAGAAAAAACAGAGAAGTATCATGCTTAATATTACATGGGTTGTACAGATTGTTGTGCCAACATGAAAAAGTGACTCCAAATTATAAAACAGGGCAGGACATTAATGGAAGAGACATATAGGCATTGTGTAGATGAGTGATGACTTTTCCTTGCAGGATCCAGATGCTCCTATTCGACAGAAACTGCCACTTGATGATTTGGACCAAGAAGATGATGTAAGGTTGTTGAAGTATCTCTTCACTCTCATCAGAGCAGGAATGACAGATGAGGTAGAGTAACTTTCATTTAAGTAAGCATCAATGCCTTACTGTTAATGCCGATAAGCTGTGTACTAAAATGTTGGTTTAAATCTGACTTGTAGTGATTCAGATTTCAGTTTGTTGTCGATACTGACTGCCAAGTTAGTATTTCAATGAAACTTGCTTTTAGTTAAGTAATTTTGGATGTAGATTAGGTTTTATGGAAAAAATGTAGTTTTTGGGGTTTGGGTTGTTTGACAATATTTTTTCACTGTTGTGGTTTGATACTAAATACTGCCAGACAAACACACAGAATGCTTAAAGAGCTTCCTAATTGTCTCTAATCATCAATGGATTATCCCACATGTATATATAATGACATTTGAGTAATGGGGAGGAAAGGGGATTTGAGATTCTCGTGCTGAAGACCTTAACTGAGAAATGTGGTTACTTGTTAGTACTCTGTTCCATTATGGTGCACATCTGTTCATTTTCTGAAGGTATGGGAACATGAGCCTATTGCTGCAGGGCAACAGGAGTAGAGACTTGTGGCTTCAGTTGGGGTTGGAAAGGCTAAGTGTAGTGGGGAAGGAGATGACTGCATGAAGACATGGATTAAACATCTAAGCAGAAGGGCTACACTTTACACTAAACTTATCAGAATGATGCTTAACAGCTGTTTACCTAACAAAGATGAGGCTGTAGCACATTTCTCACATTGCTGTAAATACTGACTGAAAAACTAAAAATTTCAGTGCAAAAACAGTGATGACCTTTACTTTGAAATCTTTCAGTTGTTTTGAGTTTAAAATCCTCTGTACTTATTTTTCACATAGTAGGATCTCTACACAAATTTAACTGTTTTAATAATATTCACATTTTTAAAGAAGAAGCTGAAGGTTTTCCTGCCTTGAAGTATGTTGCTGAGAAAATGCATTATTTTTCAGGCACAGCGCCTATGCAAACGATGTGGTCAGGCCTGGAGAGCTGCAACTTTGGAAGGCTGGAAATTGTATCATGATCCTAACATAAATGGAGGTATCTGCTCCAAAGTGCATTTGAGACAAATATAAGAATACTAACATCTTACAGTATCTGTGTCAAAGAAAAATAGCTCTTTCTTTTCACCTAATGAGCCTTTTTTGGTATCTGAAATATGTTACCATGTCTGTTGAATATGTAAATCTAACATGAAATTATTTTAGCTGAAGGTATTAATTCATTGATTCCATCTAAACATGCTAAAGCCACTTTCCTTTTTAAAATCAGGCATAATCACTAGGAAATAAATGTCTCAGAGTTCTGTACAGATCTTCTCCACCTCCATGTAATACTTGAGTCTGTATTATTTTAACTTGTGCCACCTTGCACACATTTTGGTGCTTACAGACTCAAATTGGATTGTATATCCAGCTTCAGAAAGGTGTAGTAGGACTAGAGTTCAGCAAATGTAAATGCAGGAGAAAGAGATGCTCTTAAAAGATTTGAAAATTGCTAAAGTAGCTTTCTGCCTGGTTCCTTGCACATGGTTCCCTATTTATAACACAGTACCTCACTTCTCTCTGTGCTCAGTACATGGCAGGATTTAGCAAAGACTCTAAGTGTTGTTTATAGCTGGGTGTGAAAGGCTTAATGCTTTCCTTCTTTTCATAGCCTGTTGCTTTTATCTGGATGCCATACCACTGTCCTAGCTTTTTTTTTGAGTCTGCCTACCTAACTGTGTTGTTATGTAGGTTTGAATGCCCATGCAGATGCATGCAAAGTAGCAGCACTGAAGCAGTGACCAGTGACATTTTTTAAGAAGTTTTGATTAAGATATAAAAATTCCTTTTTTCCCCTTGTTTTTTTCCAAATGTAGACACTGTAGGTATGTTAGTCAAAAGCATTATTTTTTAAAAGCTAGATAGCAGCCAAGTTTTTAAATTACTGTAACTTAGAGATGCAAATTCACGAAACTAGCCAGAAAAGACACCTTGCAGTCCAGTCAAAAGAATCAAAATGCTTTAGGAAGAGTTCCAAAGGGATTGAAACTGGGTTATGAGAAGAAAATAGACATTACCTGTTACTGGATTATCTTTTTTTAATAACACTTTTTCTCTTTTTCCTTTCTCTTCTCTTTTTTTTTTTTTTTTTAATTATTCTTTGCATGTAGGAAAAGAGCTGGAGCCTGTTGAAGGCAATCCGTACAGATGCATTTGGAAAATAAGTTGTTGGCGCATGGCTGAGGAGGTAAGATAATAATGCTTTTCTTTCTATTAATACATAAATTTGAACTTTCCTGAACTCTGAAATGCTGTTTTAAGTAAACATACCCCCTCTGTGTTTGCTGCTTAGAGGATTTGCAATTAATGCTTCTAAGAGGACTTCTGAAATACCTTATTTATGTATTGTGAGAAATCTGCATAATCAGCATCACTTTTCCAGGAGATGTCTGCCTTTTTTTTTCTGTCTGAAAGTAAAACTACTGACACTGACTTTCATCTTGACTTAATTGAATGGGAAAGAGAAAACATTGCTATCTTTCCAGGTCAATGTAAATTTTTCAGTTAAGTTACAAGGGGATGCTAGTGAAGGGAAAGTAATTTGCTATTCTTATTTTGGCTCCTTGTGTATCCTGTGATTTTCCAGATTTTTCTTGAAATCTGTTAGATGGCACATTTTGCAATGGATTGATCTCTAATAAAATGAAAAGTGGCTAGAAAACTTAAATGCTTTGTAATTAAAAGTTTGGGTGTTTTTACTATTTATTTTAGGAGCAGTTTAATAAATATGAAAGAGCAATCTATGCAGCCCTGAGTGGAAACCTCAAACAGGTATGTCATACCCCCTAGTTAAGCAGTGTTTGGTAGTTGTGCATTTCCTTTCTCATATGTGACAGTGATATCATTAGAAATATTGCAGTTACTGGTTACTGCACTTTTAAAGATCTAGTAAAGAGAACAATAGCAATCATTGCTGCTTAGTAGATGTGGTCTTTGTAGTACTGACATGTCTTAATTAAATATATGATTGACTTGTGAGTCAAGGTAGTTACTACCCTGCTTTGGTGCCTGGAAATCTGATCCTAAATTATAGTTGCTCTGTTTGGGTTCTGATGTTTCTCCATCTTTTGATAATTTTTACTCTGGTTTTTTTTTTTAATATATAGCTTCTTCCAGTTTGTGATACCTGGGAAGATACTGTTTGGGCATATTTCAGGGTCATGGTGGACACTCTAGTTGAGCAGGAAATACGAACCTCAGTAGTAACTGCAGAGGAGATGGAAGAGCTCCCTAGAGATTATTTAGAAACAAAGTAAGTTTCAAGAATTACGCTGCTACACTCAAGAAAGCATCCTCTATGGTCTGTCTGGAATATTCAAGGTAACATTTTTTGTCTTTTCTCTCCTGCTTTGAAGCTGGACTTCAGAAAAAGTTTTTGAAGAACTTCAGGCAACAGACAAAAGGGTACGTAATAATTGAAGTGTTTCTCCTCACTGCTTACCATTTTTAATTATTCACTGGGTTCTGGTTTTTACTGAACTGTTTAATTAAATTCTCAAATATGCACAATGACTAATTTGCTTCATGTTTTCTATCCCCAGAAATGTGTGATTTCTCAGTTCAAATAGATTTTTCTATATGCTGCTACCTCTTAATGGTGAAAGTGATACAGGTTTTGTGTTGCCCTGTATCTGCCAAACTAGCTGGGTGTGCTAAAGAAACAGTGACTGTCAAATGTTGTTAGACATACAAAGCAGGCAGAGTAAATCAACTATTTAAAACTTCAATAAAATGTTCAAAATCCATTTTCTTTGTAGAAAGTTTGTGTTCATATTTCAGAACAGGTCTTTCAAAATTTAAAAGCATATTTGCTTAGATTGAGCTTTGTTACTGTTAGCATCCAAAGTACTCAATTCAAGATGAAGGTGTATAAGTTACAGGTTAACTTTGCAATGATTAAATTGAAACTACATTTACATTTATTTAATGGAATGGACATACAGCATCTGTCATATTGCTAAGACATGCAGTCAGCTACAGATACACCCAGCTGCAGCTGCCATTGCAACATAGTGCAGTCCTCACCATAAAGCAGATTTACAGGTGTGTTTGGATTGCATTTCATGCATGAGTGCATTAATTCCTCTGGGGAGAGGGTGGAATTTCTTCCTGAAGTAGCTTTCACAGGCCTTTTCTTTAAGGATTTATACACATTGTTGCTTCTTCTGTTAATCTGTACCATCATTGTTTATTCTCCTCTTCAGAGCAAAAAGCCCTTACCCTTGGACGTCTTCCATGAAAGTATTAACTGCACAGATCTATATTCCAGATCTTTCTTTCAGTTTGTCAGTGTTCTTGTAATTTGATGTGGAGACAGCCAAGTGCCTTTTCTCTTGCTCTTCATGAAGAATACCCTTTGAAATAGGATAGTTTTTTTCCCCTGAGGAACCTCTGCTTTATTTATAAATTTGTTTTCTTAATACATTATGCTAGAAGATTTATTCAAAGTTTGAATTTTCTTTTTTTATCTCCAGAGGGTTATAGAGGAGAATCAAGAACACTATCATGTGATTCAGAAATTCATTATACTGGGAGATGTGGATGGTAAGCATTTCTCTAAGTGATTTTTTTTGTGGTCAATTGACTACATTATTTTGAGGGACCTTTCCAGAAACTTCTGTATGAACGAATTTTTAGAAGCACACAGTAGGCAAACTCTGCATTAAAGCTGTGCTCCAGTCAAGAACTGTAGGGACAGTTTGACCTACAAGGTAATTTCCAAAGAAGTAATGAAATCATGTAAATGTGTCAGGATACATGCCAGACTATAGCTGTAACTTCTTTTGAGAAATGGTGGAATACATACAGTACATTTTTAAGCCAAATGACTACATCTTTCTGAAATTGTTGCTGTTCTGTTTTGTTGGACTTCTGAGACTAAATTACATTTGTTGAATAAATGCATTATTTTGAAATATTTCTTAGGTGTTGTTTTTTTTTCCTCCGTGCTATGGCTAATGCAGACATTTCCTTGGTGGTTATAGGTTTGATGGAAGAAGTCAGCAGGTGGCTTTCCAAAGACAGAAGTGTGCTCCCAGGACACCTCCTTCGTTTCATGACACATTTGATTCTGTTTTTCCGCACTTTGGGTATGCAGACTAAGGTCAGTTCACTTATACTTGATCTGTTGTCATAGCAGTAGCCAGTCTTTGAAGTAGGTCTAGCCATTAGGATATGTTTGACAGAGGGACGAAAAAGGTGCAGTTTCCCACATGAATTCCATTGTAGTAATTTGTAACAGTTGATTCTGCCTTTACAGTTTTGGAGTAGATGAATTTATTGTATGATCACTCAATCAACCCTCAGTCAGTTTCACGGGGAAGAGGCAGAAGTGCAAGCTTTTATGGTCTTTATTGTATGTTGATTGTATGCAGTTCATATAGGTATATGCTTAGATGAAGGTCTTCAATTTACACATATAAAATTTAAAATGATAGTTCCTGATAGCAACAAACACTTGAGTCTTGGCTAAAGCAGTTTCAGCTGCTCAGACTATACTGGTTGTTTAGTACAGATTATTACAGATGAGTCAGGTGATATTTATACCCTGTACATTATCACTTTCTATAATAAAACAGGGCATGTAGTACACTGCAGTAGTAATCTGTGTGTCTGACGTTTTGTTTAATAATTTAAAAAATATAGTACAATGGAAAGATTTAAAAATCATGCAAAAAGTAATATTCCAGTTAGACTAAAGACTATATCATCCCGTTGCTGAAAAAGAAAATCCTTGTAACACTAAATCTTTGAATCAGAGGAGATGCTTTTTTAATCATGCTCCAAGAGAAACAGTTCTTCCAGTTGAGGCTGTTTGTGTAGATTACTGAAGCAGGAATAAGCAAATAACCTTGTGTCTGTTTTAATAGTGATAGCTTGTGAAGTATCTTTTATTTCCACATTATCTGCTTTTAAATTGATTTTATATTTCTTTACAATAAGGAGGAAGTTTCTGTTGAAGTCCTAAAGACGTACATTCAGGTAAGCTTTCAGAAATATAGTTTGTTTTCTCTAATGGAATTTAGACGTAAAGGAGGAAGAAAAGCAGTCTTAAGGTTACGGGATGAAAAGAGCAATGATGCAGCTAATGCTCTTTTCTCAGAAGATACATGGAAGCTTGCCTAATACGCAATGTCTCCTAAACAAGAGACAGTTTTATTGATCTTTGTTTAGAAGCTGAGTGGAATCTTCCTGTATGAGAATAAATTAATCAGAAATTCGTTACACGATTTTGGGTTTATCGAGTACCTGTTTTTAGTTCCATGTAAACACTTTGGTGTTTACAGTAAGGAATGTCGAATGCATATCTGTTATATATGTTTATATATTAGTGGATATCTTCTGTATATTTGGTTCTTACATATTTGCTTCTCGTTCTGTGTGTTTGCTTCCTGCTGTGCAGCGGTTGGTGTCCGAGAAGCACACGGATCTGATAGCATTCTATGTCAGCCACCTGCCCCCGGAGCTTGCCGTGGCTCAGTACGCTTTGTTTCTTGAGGATATTACTGAGAGCGATCAACGCCACCACTGCCTTGAATTAGCAAAAGAAGCAGGTGAGAGACCCTGATAGTCCAATTATCGTTTTATATCCTCGGTTATTTTGTCTTTAAGTAGTTTTTGCTCCAAAACCTAGCTGTGAATATGATATTCTTTCCTTCCCATGTCTCTCTGTTTTTCAGTTAAATAAAATTAATTTGCTGATCACTTCTTCAAGTAGGTATATAGGTGTGTTTTCATTAAACTAAATATTTAGTTTTGATTAAACTAAATATCACTGCTTCTGGGTTATGTCCAAACACACCAGGAGGTAAATGCCAGCTGCCTGTCTCAAATATATGTTCTGAAGCTTGACGTGATCATATTATTTCAGAGAACTAATTATAAAAATACATACCTGTTTGTGGGTTTAGGAAGGTTACGAGTATCTCAATTTTTTTGTTCTATTTATAGTGCTTTTTCTTAGCCATGGTGGGTTGCTTGCATTAATTGTAAACTTCCTTCCAGGCCTGTACATGAAACTAGAAAAGACTACAATGAAGCAGCACACTGTCCATTGCTTGACAATGCCTCTGTGCCACTCAGAATACACAAAGAAGGAGATTTCCTGCAGATATCAGTGTCTTAACTTCTCGTCAGTCATTTTTGAATCATTTTCTTTTAAAAATGGGCTACAGTTTCAAAAATAAAACATCCTGCTTAAGCATCTGTAAATGAACTATTCTGAGCTTTTCCTGGTACATTCCTGTCAAATCATAGTCTTGCTGTCAGAATTGTAGGAATCAGTGATCTTAGCAGATGTCTTCAGCACAGAGCGACAAACTTACTAGTTGTCTTATTCTCATATTTGATATTGTCTGTTATATCAAATGTCATTCTTGTAAAATATCCGCAATACATTACGTAGCGCAGAAGCGTATAATTTATTCTGACAATGTATGTGTGAACAGACTGATAAGAATTACCAGTAGTAAGGAATAAGATCAACAGCTGGAGTCTGAAATTCAATTTGTGTCAAGTTTGAATTCATAATAGTTCTTACACAGTTCTCTTTTAACCCAGGTCTGGATGTTGCAACCATAACAAAAACTGTTGTTGAAAACATCCGCAAGAAGGATGCTGGGGAGTTCAGCCACCATGACCATGTGCTGGACACAGGCACAACAGAGGTGAGTGCTTCTCAAAGCAGATAGTCCAGTTTGTAATAAGCTTTGGAGTCCTTTGACCGTGTATGAGCCATATTTTTCTTTCAACAATGGTGAAAATTGCTTTGAAAAAGCACATGAGGGAAATGCACTTTTCATGTGACCAAGTGAGGATATTGCACAAATTTGTAACCGTTTCTGCTCCTCCTGGTTCTTTGGGTTTGTGCTCACCAGCAGCTGTGGCTGTATACAAACATTAAGTGAAGATAAGGCCCTTGAAATGACTGCAGCACTCTGTGTTGTAACTGGGAGTAGGATGTTGCTGTAGCCTCTATGATTTATGAGGATTAATACTTTGGATCTCAGATGTACTTTTTAAGATGCTGAAGTGGCATTTCTGGCTACAGCAGACACTGCTTTTGCTGATAGTTTCGTTGTCACTGCTATTGAGCATTGGTTGGATCCAAATCAGCAAGGTAATGTTGATAGCCTCTATTCAAAGTACTGTTTAGAAGGCAACTGATCATTTGCAAATTTGTGGTAATGTTTTTGCTATTCAGTACAAAGTTTAAGCCTCCCTAAGACTGAAAGGTAGTTTATCTAACCCAGGAGTTGGAAAACTGTGGTTGCAGGCTGATGGCGTCCCTGAAGATTATAGGAAGAGCTTCATAAAACATGTTGGTACAGTGTATTCATATTAAAATTTGAGAAAAACACATCATAATCCTTAAAAAATCTTGAGAGATGATGCTCTGAATATCTTGGGAAGACTTAGAAATTAATTTTTTATTATTCCAGATGGCAGAGATTTTCTAAGCTTTTGAATAAAGTGACCCTTGTTTCTATGTTGTAATGCTTTGCAAACCTGTGTATTTCCCTGACCAGATTTAATGGGTGTTACTCCAGCTGTGTGCTTGAAGTGGTGGTGAATCTCTGTGTTGGTTTTTACAGGCGGATCAGCTGAAAATAGATGTCATTGACTGGCTCGTATTCGATCCTGCACAGAGGGCAGAAGCACTTAAGCAAAGCAATGCAATCATGAGGAAGTTCTTGGGTACTAATATTGTAGACTTGTTTTTAAATGTTGGTTTTGTTCTCTTTGGCTGTTGGCACTGCATTTGATATAACTTTGAATCTAGTCTCTTAAACAATATGGGTTTGCCAGCTTAAGATAAGGTATGGAAATGGCAAAGCTCTGATACTCAGTTCACATTCTTATAGCATCCAAGAAACATGAAGCTGCAAAAGATGTGTTTGTGAAGATTCCTCAAGACTCTATAGCAGAAATATATAACCAGTGGGAAGAACAGGGAATGGATACTCCCCTTCCAGCTGAAGATGACAATGCTATCCGGGAACATTTATGTATTCGTGCATATTTGGTGAGTTTCAAATATGCAATATTGCAAGTTATTGTTTAGAAATACTGGTGGCTTTGCCTTGGTGGTGAAACTTCATCTTTGTCCATTTGATTTAACTTCTGATTCTTTGATGCGTTAAAGCTGTGCATGTAATGACATTTTTGGTTATTAGATGAGTCAAAAATATCCAAACACTGTTTCTAATGCAATCCAGGAGGCCCACGAAACCTTTAATGAATGGTTTAAACACATGAATTCAGCTCCCCAGAAGCCTTCTTTGTTACCACAAGCAAGTTTCACTGAAAAAGTGGCCCATGAACATAAAGAAAAGAAGTATGAGGTAGGTAGAGGTCCACCTTACTTATTGTAAACTTATGTTCTTGCTTTAGAGGCAGTCTAGTTCCATGAAACAGACTAGAAGACTGCTGTTTCGTATTAATTAAGGACTCTATTATAGGTTACTTTTGTGTTGAGAGAGTATGAGACAGTAGAATAATAAGGCCACTGCACAACAAATTCTGGTTATTTAATGACTCAGCTTCGCATAAAATATTGTAATGTAATAGTAAATATTAATTATTATGTATTGATTGTCAGTGTTATTAATAAATGTGAGCACTTGATTTTGCTATTAACTCTTTATCCTTGTATTACCACCTTTTGTTTTCTAAAAGATGCTGCAGTTTTATTTTGATTGAAGTTCTTTTTGCAGGTCTGGCCAGTAAAAATATACCATATTCAGTTAATAGAAACATTTGTTTTATAAGCATGTCAAAATAGGTTATTTAAAATTATCTTCCCCTACTGGCTTTGCTTCTGAAAAACCTGTCTGACTCTCTGGACAGGGCGTTAAGCAAGGATGGAAATAGCTGTTAGCAGCAGGCTTTTAAGTTTTAGCCACTCTCTGAAGATTCTAATTTGAATTGGAGCTGTGCTGCCTGTTGCAGTCTGTTTTAAAATAGCCTTGGAAATTATCCTGTTCTGCAGTAGTTTATTTTTTGTTTCTTTGCCAGATGGGTTATGGCATTTGGAAAGGCCTCTTGGATGCTCTTACAGCTGATGTTAAGGAGAAAATGTACAATGTGTTGCTGTTTGTCGATGGAGGATGGATGGTTGACGTTAGAGAGGTAAAATGAATTTTTGTATCATGACGCAGACCACAAAGCACAGATCGTGGGCAGTTGTACCTTTGTGACATTTAGTTTGATGTATTCCTGTTTAATTGGCTCTGGCCTTGCTGTGAGCATCCAGAGCTTGCTCCCCTTAGTTGTCATACAGATCATATTTGACAGTCCACTCCAGTGGACTGCTTAGGCCAGTTTTCTGCCTGTGACAGTACTAACTGCATGGTTGTGCTGAGTTGCCTGTTCAAGGTAGATTTCCATAATACTAATAGGTTTTTTGCTCTGGTAAGGATGCCGAGGATGACCCTGAGCGAGCACACCAGATGATCCTGCTGCGGAAGCTGTGCCTGCCCATGATGTGCTTTCTGCTGCACACGGTGCTGCACAGCACAGGGCAGCACCAGGAGTGCCTGCGCCTTGCTGACATGGTGGCCTCCGAGCGCCACAAGCTCTACACGGTGAGCTGGGCAGGGCTGAGGCAGCTTGGCTTACACTGAAAGCTCTGTGGGTTGGCTGTGGGAAAAGCTTCTATATAGAGAGGAAGACACCATATGTTCTTTAACATAAGTGTCTTTATCACTTCCCATTCACTGCAGGAGTAAAAGGTTTCCTTGTGTTGTGACTTACGGAATCAAAGAGTTAACTTTGAAACACTGAGTATGATGACCAGTGTTCTGTCAGTCTTCTGAGTACTGCAGTTATTAGTTTTTGGATGGAGGCTATTGAATTTTAACTTTGTGGTCTTCAAGGTCTTTACCAGCCAAATGATTCTATGATTCTGAGTTTAGCTGTAGAATTGTAATTGATTTCTTTACTTCCATTACATTTCAAACACTGTATAAGCAGGTTTTGTTTAGAGCATTTGGTTTACCCGTAATCATCTTTGCCTCCAAAAGCCTGAACAACAACCCCAAGATGAGACAGAGCTATCTGGAGCCTACCTTCAGGTTTTGGATGCTGCTAGTAACCTCCAGTGTCTTCTGAAATGCCTGATGATCACACTACCTTAAATAGAAATAAATAATCAAATAGAAAAATAGTAACTTAATTAACCACCACTTACTTATTTATATCAGTCCTATTAATTGCAAATAAATATAACTTTATGATGTTTGGTTTTTTATTATTTATTCTTAGGTATTTTCAAAAGAAGAGCTCCGAAAGCTTCTACAGAAGCTGAGGGAATCTTCTCTGATACTTCTGGACCAGGATCTTGATCCTCTGGGATATGAAATTCAGTCATAAGTTTTCATGTAGATACTTGCAAAAACTTCTGAGCATGGACATTCTGGTTATTAACAAAACAAACAAAAGACCCCAACAGAATCATTACTTGGACAAAGTGTTCTCTTTCTGTGGGGTAAGAACCCCCAACCTTCAGATTTCAATGTAAACTTGAAAAAGTATGACCAACTTCAGAGATGATATTTGTTATACAGCCTTTTTCGTATTTTTTTCCTAATAAAAATGCTTGAAAAAGAGAAAATGTTTGTTCATTCTAATCTAAAATTTCATCATATAAATTTGGTGATTGTATGAGCCTTCTTAATCTATTTGCTACATGCCAAAAAAAAGAGCTGTCTATAGACTGGAAACATTACTGGGCAGTAAAATGTGCATGGATACAGTGGGGAGAAAAGTGAGACTGCCAGAAGGTGTATGGAGAAAGTAGGGGAGAAGTGAACAGACACACTGGAGGAAAGGAAAACCAAAAAGCAAAAGTGAGGGATTAGTTCCAGCCCTTCAGAAGAGAAGGCAGCCTTGCTTCATGGCTTTGTGCTGTTCTCCTGTACATGAAGGAGTTGCTAAAAGGCTGATGAAATGTTGAACCAGAGGAAACACGATCATATGTTGAAAGCCCCATGTTTGAGATTTTGTAGTTTATTTTGAAAGCTTGTTCTGTCCCTATTTACATGTGTAAACACGTTAAGCTGCCTTTCCCTTAACCAGACAGAGTGCAGAGGACACGTAGTGCAGTTAGGTAAGGACTTAGGCTCCTTCGCCCAAATCGGTGTCTTTTGGCACCTGACGAAGTGTACTTCGTGCTGTACATCTGTAGATACGATTTCGTGTTTGTGTTTGCGGAAATGCCCAGTCCAGTTGTGGAGAGGTACTTGCGGCTGTGCCCCGCCGCTCGCTGCCGTGCGGGCGGGCGGAGCCGATCGGGGCGGGCGGGGCCACCGGAAGGCGCGAGCCCACGTGTCCCGGCGGGGCGGGGAGGAGGCGGCGGCGGGCCCGGCCGGTGCGCGGGCGGCCGCCGGGCTGCCTCAGCCATGGGCTGGCTGCCGGCGCAGGGCCGGCTGGCGGCGGGGCTGCTGGTCAATCTGGCCGCCTCCATCTGCATCGTGTTCCTGAACAAGTGGCTGTACGTGCGGCTGGGCTTCCCCAACCTCAGCCTCACCCTGGTGCACTTCGCCATCACCTGGCTCGGCCTCTACCTGTGCCAGGCGCTCGGCGCCTTCTCCCCCAAGAGCCTCCAGCCCGCGCAGGTGCTGCCGCTGGCCCTCAGCTTCTGCGGCTTCGTCGTTTTCACCAACCTCTCCCTGCAGAGCAACACCATCGGTACCTACCAGCTGGCCAAGGCCATGACCACGCCGGTCATCGTGGTCATCCAGAGCGTGGCTTACGGCAAGACCTTCCCTCTGCGGATCAAGCTGACCCTGGTGAGGAGGCGGCGGGGCCGCGGGGAGCGGGGAGGGACGACGCTGGGGGCAGCGACCCTGCCTAAAACCGCCCTGTCGCCCTGCACAGGTCCCCATCACGCTGGGTGTTTTCCTCAACTCCTACTACGACGTGAAGTTCAGCGTGCTGGGGATGGCGTTCGCCACCCTGGGCGTCCTGGTGACCTCGCTGTACCAAGTGGTGGGTATGCGGGCCGGAGCGTTGCGGTGGTTGGGCTCCCACATGCTGCCCTTGGCTTTGCTCGCCTTTCAGTAGCACCCAGCTTCCCAGGAAACCCTCCGTGCTCCCTTACTTGTCCTTTAAAACCCCACCAAATTGTGATAATCCACCATAACCCCTGATAAATTAAGAAACTGATCGTCCTTGCTGCTAAAAAGTGGGGTGTCATCTTGATCGTGAGCGTTATTTTCAAGGGACGAAGATTGCTTTAGCGGTAAAACTCCTTTTTTCTAGAGGGAACAGATGTTCTCCTTGGTGAAGGAAGTGCCTTGCGTTTGAGCTTTTCCCCTAGAAAGGATGTTTTCCAGTCCTTCAATCCCATGGTTTATCCTTGAGCGATTTACATGTTACCAGTATCCCTCTTCAGTTTCGACTATACACGTTCTCAGGTGGTTTTGTAGAGGGTGGATTAATGCATAAACACACAATATAACCTTTCTGGATAATTACGATTTTAAAAATTGGTATGTCCAAGGACTGCCTCAGCCCTTTCTGCTGTAACATTGTACTAATAGCTCATCCGACTTGTTACTGATCATGACTTTAAAAGCCTCCTAAATTAGAAACCCCTGTCATGTTGATGTGATAGGTTTAAACGTGAATTTCTTTGTGTAAGGTGTACTGTGCCACAAGAAAAACTGAGGCTCTTTGACCTGTAGTGTGTAAGATGATAAAGAATGGTCTCTTGACCTGTCTTGAGGCAGGAGGAGTAAAGTGGTGCTGCATAATAACATTATGTGATGATGTATGTACTGGAGAAATAATGGTGCTTGGGTAAAATTATATAGGTAAAAAAACTGAGGAAGTTTATATGCTGGAATCCGTGTTACCAGTTAACGTGATTTAAGGAAGTATTTAATGTCAGTTTTCAGCACAACATAAAGACACGTCTTTTTGGCTGTAACATCTATTCTCATAGCCATAGAAAAGTAGTATTTCTGAGAGTGTGCAGCTATGAAAATTGAAGTTAGTTATAATCTATTAAAATGAAATCCATTAAATCTGGAATAAACTGACGAAAGACAAATGTGTACTGGTTTTGTAAGCTTGTATGTACAGAAAAATGAGAAGAAACAGAATCCAGTCCCTGCTTAGGGAAGAATCCTCAGCTCCATCACAGACAGGATCTGGAATTTGCACTGAGAATAAAGGGGAGCTGGTATTTTCTTCCCAGCTCTGCTACCTTTTTGTTTTCCTCAAGTACGGTACTTTACCCCCAGGCTATGGGAAAAGGAAAGTTTAGGCACTCTTTTCATTGCCCCTGCATACGATTTTCTCTTCTCATGGCCTTTTCACTTAAAAGGGACAAACACATGGGGCCTCCAGTGGGGCAAAGGTGAGGCTCAACAGCCTGTTTGAATAGTATTGTCCACATGGGACATGCTCTGTGTTAGTAGCCAGTTTGCTTTTGCTCAGGTTTTTCAATTTATGGATTTTTTTTTTTTCCTCACGTTTAACAGCTTTCTCTTTTGGTTTTAGTGGGTAGGTGCTAAGCAGCATGAGCTGCAGGTGAATTCTATGCAGTTGCTGTACTATCAGGCACCAATGTCCTCAGCTATGTTGTTGTTCATCATACCCTTCTTCGAGCCCGTCTTTGGAGAAGGGGGAATATTTGGGCCCTGGACACTTTCTGCTGTGGTAAGGGTTTTAATGACTTATTTAAATAATTATCACTGATGGAGTTAAATTTGAGAGTAAGACCTTTTTATTTGTGAAACAGATTTTTGTACAGCTGCTGGCTCTGCTGAGATGAGAGGGGCGTGTGCAGGACAAAAAGCCCCTTCTTGAGTCTGCCCCACTTCCTCTGAGAGGAGAGAGTATGTCAACTGATTTACCTCCTCATTCTTGTTGTTCAGATGTTTAGAGGGCATCTGAACAACAGCAAAATCTGTCAGTCCAGGAGCTTCCCCTAGTGTATTAAGAGCTGAGAGTTGTAGCTCTGACTGTCCACTCAGAGAAAAACACTCTCAACTTCTCTTCTGTGGAAGGATGCCAACATTGATTGTTCTTTAGAATTAGTTTATTTTCACCAAGAAACCTATAATTTCTCTCTGTATCCTTCTGTCCAAAAAAGAGCCAGTGGCATATTCTTACTCCTGCTGATCATGCCCCTCAGTGATGGGTCATTTCTTGCAGCACTTCAGTTTATGAATGGGATAGCAAGTATTCACAGTAATAAAATCAGATATTTTGCTAGAATAGTTTTTGTTGTGACTGTAAATAAGGCTTTATATCAAAGTTAAAGAATACAACCCCTATGTAAGTGAGTATCCAGATTTTTCTAACTACTCTTTTATGTTCACCAAGAGTAAAGGAGAAAAGGCCTGTGGCTCTATCAGTGTGTATTTATGGATGTCATACCCTGAGCTGCTCGTACCAGCAGTGTCTGTACTGATTTGAAGCTGTTTCTATTTTTGTTCTCCATATGTTTTTCTTGCCTGGTATTTTGCATTTGAAAGTAAATGAAACTAAATTAACCTGGAATGTTTTTACGAATAGCCAAAAGTGAGCCAGATTACTGACTGTGTCCATTAATCCACAGATAATGGTACTGCTGTCTGGAATAATAGCCTTTATGGTAAACTTGTCCATTTACTGGATCATTGGAAATACGTCACCTGTCACGTATCCTTTGTAACACGAGTCATTTCTCCTGTTTCCAGATTCATTATGCTGGAATTCATTTGGGCTGATTTATGTGGGAAAATTGTTTGATAACCTTCATGGTCCATTTTAAATGATGAAGCTGGAAAAGCTTCATCATTTGTTTGTGTTTTAGTGTATTTTGTTTCTTTGTTTGGGATTTGTATAGGTAATGGCTGTTCACTCGCTGACCTTCATCCCTGCAAGGAATATTAACTCACGCTTTGGCTGCCTTGAGGAAGTGTTGGCATGTCCATCAGACTGCAGTGAAAAGGGGTGAAAGGCTTTAAGTGGAGGTTAATGCAGCCACAGTGATGGGGAAAACTCTGTGAGTTGAGTCGACACAGTGTACCATTGCATGCTTTGGGTGGAAATGATGAAACTTCCAAGTCTTTCTTTTTACGAAAAATAATACTGGTATTGGCTATTATCCTTAACAGATGTCCAGGTATAACATGTTTGGACATTTCAAGTTCTGCATCACCCTCCTGGGAGGGTGCCTCTTATTTAAGGATCCATTGTCTGTTAACCAAGGCCTTGGGATTCTGTGCACACTGTTTGGCATTTTGGCCTACACCCACTTCAAGCTTAGTGAGCAGGAAAGCAATAAGAGCAAATTGGTCCAGCGTCCATAGAGCAAGAGTTTCTGAAGACTGTTGTGAAGGAAAACAAGTATTTAAATATGCATTGATTTTAGAATGCACAAAATTGCCTCATCCACTTAGATCTATGGTTTTAGTTTAACTGCCAGAATTGTTATTCTGTAACTAAACGAAACGAACTAAAGGATGTAAAATTCTGGGGTTTTGCCATCTCAGTCTGTCCTATCATTTTCATTAAATTAAAACAGTAACTTAAAAAAGGCACACTTCAAATTGCTGTGGAAATTGTACTGATGTAATTACATTTTTTTGCATACCAAATGAGATCATGATGGCTACAGTTACAATACAGAGAGAGAGAAAGAAAAAGAATGCTGTCTCTGTGATCAAGCCAGTATTGCCATTGTGAAGGAACTTGGAGGCACTTTTATGCAGATGTTCTGGTATGCAGTGATGCTTCCTCATTTTTGTCTGATGAACAATGAAGTGGGAAAGATACTTTGTCCAGTCATTTTAAAAAAAGGCTGCCAGACTCATTCCTATTTCTTGTATATGTTTTCTTGTCTATGGTTGGCTTCAACACAGGGACAGCTTTTTAGATGAAGAAAATAGATAAAACTACAGGTGAAGAGGAAAGCAGAAAACTTGAAGCCACAGGCCAAGGTGTGGAAGAGTAGGAAATCAGATAGAAACAGTTCATCTTAATTTTTTCTTTTGATTTGTCAGGACATTTATGAAGTAATTAATGTTTTGAAAATTTTTGTTACTGCTTTATAATTTTCTCTGTGCCAAAACCAAGACTTTACACAAGATCTTGTAAATACCAGTGAGCCTAATAAAATCTCTGATTTGGTAGTAACCAAATGTTTTGCAGCCCTTGCACACAGACACCCATGCTAAAAAAATATTTTCGAGAAGGCTTTGGAAAGTTCACCATCTTTAATGGGCGTGAAGGTTGCCCAGTTCTCTCTCTTGCCTTCAGCACCACCTCCCTTGCTCCCACGCCTTTCCCCAGGAGTTGCCTTGGGTGGGATCTGCAGGTTTGTCTGTTGTCATCATTTTAGAGGAGAGGCCCAGGGGCTGTCTGGATAATGCTGGGCGTGAGGCAGCATTTTCTCAACAGACAGTCCTGGGAAATGTGTCTGAATGACTGAAGGGTGCAAAGTGGGACCTGCTTCTGCTCTAATTAAAAATGCTTTGAAAATTATTTTGTGACAGTATCAGGCACTTATTTTGACAACGTGGATGGAAGAAGTTCAGTGCTGTTCTAGTTAAAAAAAGGAAAGAAAAAATAACTGCTTTCCGTAAATCTGGTGAGAACATATGTTCACTAGATTTGCAGGGTTAGAATTTAATTGCAGTATCTTAATCCTTACATGTTGAGGTTTGTTTTGTCTTCGTCTTCCTCTATCAGATTTAAAGAGGGGAATTGTGTGGACAAAACCAAGTATTTAAATTGTGCGGCCACTGACAGAAATAATGTTTAGTTCCTCTAAGCTTTTTACAATAGAGGTAAGAAGTCTTTGTGTTGGAAACAATGCAACTTTTCTCAAGCCTGTAAATTATTTATTCTGTTACAGAGTTCTTGATTTAAGAAAACATTATTCTTCTGTGTAACCTAAGTTTATACCGTAACACTCTGTATCATTTCAGAGTTATGAACACCTGAATAATTTTACATATTTACCAGCTGTTTCTTGGACATTGTACTGGTCCAAGGATGATTTTTTAAATACAGTTTTGTAGATCTGTGTAATTAGTTTAAAAATACAGCCTGGGCTACTGAAAGGTATGTTCAGATGGTCAAGCTCTGGATGCATATCCTTCAGTATGTACACTGAGAAAGCCATTTGCATTAATTTGTGCTGTGCACAAGTTCTTTTGAGATGTAGATAGACTGCAAAAAAAGGCTAGAAAACAACTGAATTACATGCCTGTATGACAAAAATATTTGAGATGAGATGGATGTAAATATATATATAAAGTGGTAGAATGAACTAAACAATCATGCCTGGAAATACAAAAGACTCCTTAAGGAGAGGTGCAGATTTGCAAGAGGTAGTTAACAGCATCATTTAAAAAGTACATTTTAAATATAATCTGGTGCTGGAAGGTGTGTGTGTGGGAGTCACTTAAGTGATGTGATTTTTTTTTCCATGCATTCAAGAAACTCTCTTTTGAGATTTACTTGTTGTATCTAATAAATGAAGTATCTTGAACTTTGTCATATGGTTCAAAATATTAAATCCAGAAGGCTTGTGTAATTGTGGGATAAACAGATCTTTGTATGTATTGTTTCTTTGGATACCATGTGTAGGGTGGGAATAAATTTTTAATCATTTGTCCGATACCTGCTCATTGCAGAAGTGAGGAGCTGTTCTTGTCTTTTTTCATCTTCTGTTTAAATTGCATAACTTTGGGGGTCTAGGTATGTATGAGACAAAATGGTACCACATGGATTTCTGTCCATATGAATCTGACAGGGACTTTGAACATTTTGGACTTGTAGCAAAAATGAGGGAAACTTTAAATCTTGAAGTAAAACTGGAGTCTTATAAAAATTACTGTTATTTACTGCTTTTTCTGGTTTTCACTACATCACTTGAATGTGTTTTCCTGCTAACTGTGTATTTTGATCAGTTTTGGCATTCATGAAAGAGAAATCAGAGACTTGCCATCTTTAGCAATGTGTAGTCATCACCCTGTGTGAGCTGTTGCAATTGAAGCCATACTATACATGCCCTGGTATTTGCTTTCTGCTTTTCATTTTACTTTATATTCCATGTATGACTAAACTGTGGTAACAGGATAGGCTTTGGTCCTTTTCTGCCATGCAGTGCTTTGCTGCTACATTAGCATTCTTCACTTTAAAATGCTTCCATTGATGTAGTTCAAATGGAACTGTAGATACCAAGGTGGCATTTAAAAGTGAGAGCAGATGATTCTGATTAAAATGTGAGTGACTGCTGGTAAGTTATCTAGCCTTGTCCCCAAAAATACTTTAGAACAACATCCACAAGGTTTTCTCATGTTCCCTAAAGCAATAGGAAGTACGTCTGCATTTAAGAGATACTCAGTGTAAAGCTTTGTGTTACCTTTAGCTTTGGTAACTTGGTGCTTGTTTGACAGCTTTCACATCGGGTTTTGTACAACTTGCTAAGTTCTTGCAGGCTCTGGGGCAAGAGTGCCAGAGGAGCTTTCCTGTTGATGGGTGAACAACTGCTCTCTCAGGCTTGAGGTTGAAGGAGAGTGGTTTGCTGCTGTTACATGTATGAAAAGGAGGTTTGTCTTACAGGAAGTCTACAACGTTCAGGACAGAACTGCAATTCAGCAGGATTGTATCCTCTCTCTGTCTCCATGAAATGAATGCCCAGCGGTGGCCTGGGGCTAAAGCAACATTAAAACTTTGTTTAGGCTACCCATAGTTTTTTATTAAACTTTTTTTTAAAATGTTACTGGTAGTCGATGCTGGTTAAATATTAACGTAAAATCTCATTTTTATAATGTCTTATTGTGTAAGACTTTCACAAGAGTGGTTTTTAGTATTTTGGCGTTGAGCTAATGTCTAACCCACGTCTACTTTGTCAAATCTGCAAAATCTATCAAAAGATGCTGGATTTCATAGCTGGCTGTTTATATCAGTACAGTTGGGCTGCTCTTGAGCAATACTGGACACTGGCATACTGTTCAGGTATTTAGCAGTGACTAAGAAAAATCTGGCCTGAAATTCACCAATGACATGGGAAAGGAAAAAGGCTCACTGATTGGTGAGAGCTTTTTCACTTCCTGCTTTTTATGTTCCTGCTTTTAATAACAGGCTTGCAGATTAAGGGAATTCAGAGAGCAGGCCTTAGTCCCTCATATCACCTTTCATATTAAGATTTTTTTCCCAAGATGTCAGTTTTGCTTCCAATTAAATAGTTATGTGTTACCTAGATTATAAAAGAAAGTTTGGATTGAAGAGTTGAAGGTGTGTTTGTGTTATGGGGTTTTTTCCTCTTAAAATTTTATTTTAGCCTTTCAAAACCCAAATTCCCTGTTTAAAGAGAAAACAAAAAAGGGAAAATTATTTTAATAAATCAAAGGCTTCTGTGTATATATTGTGAACATATGTTTTGTTTTGCAAAAGAATTTTGTTCTTCTAACTTTGAAGATGCAGCTCTTTGTCTAGTGTTAAAATTGGGCAAATGCAAAGAAGCACCAGTTTTTCTGCTTCATACAAATTCACTGTTTTCCTGCAGGTGCTCTTCCTCTGATCACAGTCAGTCTCAGCCTTCCATTTGACAGCTCAGTTGTTGCAAAGATGATTGGGATGTCAGCTGCAGAGGGTTAAGAGCACAAAGGCAAAAACTATCAGCAGGAGCTGATATAATCTTGGGTAATAAGAAATCCTACAGTAAGACATAGAGACATCTTACCAAACAGGCCTGTTCTAAGCAGCAGGGAGAGGTGTGGGTTCATCTCCAAGCAGGTATTGCAAAGAATGCAAGAGCTAAATTGTGTGCATTCTTACTGTGCTGTAGTAGTTGACAAATTGAGTATAAAGTAGTTTTTAATAATATAAAATTGAAAATATAAATGCCATTAAAAAAAAGCTGGATTCAGACAGCATAAGATCTTTGCCAGGCTTGTTCCACAGCAGTGATTAGCCTTCCTTGAGAGAAGGGAGCTATTGTTGTTTCTCCCCTGCTCCAATGATGCTGTGCTTGGTGAAGGAAGGTCTGTGTTCCTGAAAGCTGCTCTGCTTTTTTTCAGCTGTATCAGTTGGTCCAATGAAAACATAGCACTTCTCCCTATGGGGCTTGTCTCACTGAAGTTGCTGTTTCTGCTTTCATACAACTGACGTGGATCGTTCTCCTGTCCTCCTTGTTTGTGTAAAATTACCTGAAAGGTCTAATGGACCGAAGGATTCTGTTCTGTGATTCTGTGACCCTGGGGGGCAGAACAGACTCCATTGCTTTGTGTAGCTGCAGTGTCCAGTCAGCAGCAGGGAATCCAGCCCAGCCCAGCCCAAGAGGTCATGGTTACAATCTGCAGTTCAAGGACTAAAAAAAAAGGGGAAATGTGATCCCTTTTCATTGTTTTAGTTACACACAGTTTCTGATACTTTCCAATTTTAGTCTGTCATTTCCCTTTAGTAGGTGCATTAGAAAGCTCCCTTTCCAGTCTGTCCTTTCTGTATAATTATGACATAGTTTATGGAATTCTAGAATTGAGACAGAAATTTTATCACTGTTCACATAAATCCATTGACCTCAACCCCGCTGTTGCTGGTTTTTTTACATAGGGGCCCTTGTCTGCCTTCCAATCCAGAAAAAATTATTTGCTTAAAATACAGGAAGGGTCAGGTTAACCTGAATTAAGAGGTAATTAGTCAGCTCAGGAGTTGCACGTGCCTTCCCAGCTGCACTTGCTCAGTATCAAACAGGCACAATGTGCTGCCTTTATAATGCATAGGCAGGAATAGACATGGGCAGATTAAACATAATGTAATTTAAGTAAATTACATATTTAGAAGCAAGTAGTGGGAACAATCCAAAGGCTGCTTGGAGGACTGGCATTGCAAAGATATTTTCTGATCTGCTTGTGGCTTCACTGGCACATGAATATAAGCCATTCATTTGAAGGCACATGGTTATCTTCAAGGAGCTCCAAGGAGTCCAGCATGGCTGTGTGGGTAACACACATATGCAGGATGCACATGCAGGCTAAGCAGTGTGTCAGAAATTAGCAGGATTATTTTTAGAACCATAGATGGCTGTGTCTCATCCAGGAAGTGCAGGGAGGAGATCTCTGGTTGAAGCACAGCATAAGAATGTGATTTTTAATGCCCTTGGCACAAAAAACTGTCATGTTTTACTTTCTTACTAAGCAGAGACTGAGAAGCAAACTCGTTTAAAGGAGCTGTGTTCTGAAGCACATGGAATAATAATGGATATTGACACTGGAATGGAGGTGGTTGTGATTAAAGAAAAAGAGTGAGACAATGGATTAAGAAACAACTGAGAAGAATAAACAGCACATACACATCTAGGCAGGTTTTTAAATATAAGGTCTAAGTTTAGATGCTCAACTCCACAATTAGGCAGCTCAGTAACAGGGCCAGATTTGTCAGTGTGAACTTCTTCCCTTTCAAAAGAACTTGATAGAGAATGGCATTGGCTCAGCACTTCCAGAAAGGAAGCTGCATAGTTGACAAGTTTAACATGTTTTTGGCTCCAACTAAATTAGGTATGTTACTCAACCAAGAAACTGAGTCCTTGTTCTGTTTCCTTACTCTAACCACAATGTTTTTAATCCTCCTTACTCTCTGGGGAAAATAAACCATTTGTGCACTTTATTTTCTAAGTAGAGTGACTGAATGGGTTTTGTTTTACAATACACCAAAGTTGTGTATTAAAACCTTGCATTGAGATCTTCTTAATCAGCTTTCTGTCTTTGAGCTGAATGGAAAAAGCCTCTCCAGCTCCTCTTATACAGTATCAGCTGTTCTGAAACAGATGCTTCTCTCCAGAGAGTCCAAAGCAATACTATGATCTGGGATCCAAAGTGGTTTACTTGTTAAGTGCATTTCTTGTGGTGGTTAGTCAGAAACTGGTTTCCTATTTGTTAATCCAGTTGAGAGAAGAAACTGACAGTGGTAATCATACGCCCTCCTGGAAATTATGATACATTTCTGAAAACACTCGATCTTGCTTTTCTGCCTGTTAAAGTGGTTCTTCTCATCAGGATTAACAATGCACCAATGTTTTTCAGCTAGTGTCATTCCCCAGAGATGTAGTAGATTTTTCTCCCAAACAAAGCCTGAGCAAAATTTTCCGCAAAGCATTTTCCAGTTCATTAATAGCTTTGTCTCTATTGGGATGGACATGTCAAACTTCATTCCATACCCCTAAACCTACAGTCTCAAAGAATTCCAGCTGACAGCAGTGTGAATGGGAGGCTGGCACTGAGCTGGGATTGCTGAGCATCTGCACCAAGTTGGTTTTATAGAAATAGATGCAAGTTTACAGAACCAGCTGTATTTGGATGTCATTCAAACCTCATCTTTGATGGTGAAGACAGAAATTTAAATTCAGAAACTTTGAAAAATCAGCAGATGTAGTTGAAGACCTGCTTCTAGCACACATTATACGAGATGGCAGCATCAGTGGAATGCCCTGATCCTGCTTAAAGGCACAAGTCCCATGTCTCCCCATGGACCCAGCTTGGATATTTGCTTCTGCTCCTTGATCTGTCTGAACTGGCAAGTTTATATGGCCTTCTGCTGGGCAGAATAGCCACGACTGTCTGCAGAGCAAGTCAATGCCTTCCTGTGTAGGCAGGCAAGTTTCCTTGCTGGGACAAAGGGGAAGAGTGACACCACACGGCTAGAAACAGGATCGAGGGAAGCGGGGCGGGGCGGGAGCCACCCCGTTCTATAGTCCGGATGTAACATCCACACGCCCAGACTCAGAAGGCAGGTTTTGAAGGAGGAAGTGTCACACATAACGAAATGGTGAGAAAACACTATTTTCATGTACAGCTACCAGCCTCTCAGGCAGAAGGCCTCAAAGAGCTTCTTAAGCACTCAACGCATTTATGAGCCTTTAAGTGGTCTTGAAATCTTTGGGACACTGGCTCTGAGCCTCAGTGGCTTGCTTCCTGCCTCTGCAGCCTCCTGTGGACTGGCAGATCTCTCTTCCCCTTGTCCCCTCTATAAAGGGAAGTTCTGTGGAACGTACATTGTAGGTTGATCCTATTTTTCAGTGTGCTTTATTTAGTTACACCAGTCTCTGCTACATCATATGTTTCTGCTTCTTTGGTAATCTATAGTAATTCACTGGGTGTCACACAAATCACTGGGATATTATTTATAAAGGCTGGTTAATTTTCTAATCAGTTACCTGTCCCTACGCAAGCCAGGATTTAAATGCCTTCAAGCTAAGGATTCTCAGTGTTTTCATTGAGTGTGAAAGCAAGATAATCAAGTCCTCTCATCTTCGGGGTTTCCTTTTAAAAATGAATGTAAATCAGCCTATGCAAAGATGTCTGACGAAATTATTTTATGATGTGATGTCCTTATTGTCTAATGAGATTTAAATTTGGGGTGCTAGGAGTGATTAAGATGAAGAAAAACTTACATAAAGACCTTGCTGCAGAAGTGGTTTGAGAGGATTGGATTGCAGTAGAAGAAACCAGAGACACTGGGCTCTAAAGAGGGATTGCTTGCATTGGAAACTGGAACCTGGACCTAGTAAAAATGGAGAGCTGATATGCATATATAAAACATAGACAAAACCATACAGTTTTTTTTTTAGTTTTAGTGCAGTCATCGTTTTGGTGTTACATAAAATAATTGTGTAGTTGCATGAACCGAAAGGGCTGAGTCTGTGTGCAGAAATCTGTGTACCAGTACTGCTCCCCAGCTACTTCAGGCTTCTGCTTTTCCAGAGACGATTGTCCTTTTCCTGTCTGTGTCAGCAGAGAGGAATGTGTGCCCATGTCGTGGTCTCCCTTGGAAACAATCCTCGGAGTATCAGTTTAACATGCCAGACTAAGAACTGAGATGTGGGCAACGATGCTGTCACCGAGACTGCGGGAAAAACAGAAACTCTCCAACAGCTTTGCATTGTTAGAGACTCCAGGCAGTACTTTATTCTGGTCAGGATGTTACTTCGGCCAGGATGTGCAATACAAATTATTTCGTCCACACATGCCCGGGTTGTGCAGTGAAAATCATTCCATCACAAATAGTTCTTCACCACACTTTTCACATATTTATACAGACAAATCACAAAGAAATTCACATTCATATTACACAATTTTATTCTGTTTCTTATTGGTTATTGATACCTTCGCCTTCAATGCTAATTTGGTCCTCATACTTCGGTTTTCTTAGGGATCTTTTCGCTGACCAGGTGTCTCCGAGAGCACCGGGGTGGGTAATGTTCGCTTGTCCGCTGTGCATCTTCTGACTACTCCCAGTCTGCAGATGTTTAGCTCATCAGACCCCACCCGGTGAACAGCGTCTTTTGAAGAGAACCTTCAATTCCCCTCCCTCTGGGCAAAGGCGAACAAACCCCTGACTAAAATTACATTACAAATGTTAAAAGTTGGATCATTTCCAAAATCCCTCCAATTTAAATTATGTTGCAAAGGCAGTAACTTTTGCTCGCACAGTCCCAACAACAGGAGAAGGGAGTGATGTCTTGCATTTTCAAATCAGCTTTCACAGAAAATAACACGTTCAGTTTAAAGTACAGAGCAAATGAGTTATGAAACACAACGGCCTGCAAATTACCATCAGAAATGTATTCTTCGGTAGTATCAACACAACTCATCTTTGCAACACAGGAAAAGCTGGCTTTGGGTAGCTAAGGTAATTATCAGTGCTAACATGCACTCTTTGCTTCTTCCGAAGTAACACCTGAGGGAAACTTCTGGGAATATGGTCCCAGTTCTAACTGGTTTATCAACCCAGGTGACTGATACAGGAGACAACATTCAAGGTGTGTTTAGATGATAAGGAAAAGACTCTGAATGGCTCCCTGCCTTCAGAAGGAGTTATTTCCCCGTTTTCATCTCCAATTCTCTGCTCCCAGCTGTGTGTCCCTGCTGCTTTCTTTATGATGTCTTATGTATTCTTGATAAAGCTAGCTGACATACTAGCAGCAAATACAAGTAAATACCCTGCTGTTGAATCAGCTAAATCTGTGGTCAAACGAGCCAAAGCCAATTCAAAGAAATACTTGGCTAGGAATGCACAGCTCCTGGCAAGGCCATTGTTTCACCAGAGCATTGGATGAGCTCAGGACATTCTTTCGGTGAGGTATTTGATGGGCTCAACTGCATCACCAAGCAGTACAAGGAGGCTGAGGCAATCCAACAGCATGCTTCTTCCAAAAGCGTTCTCACCATCAGCTTGCAGCCATGAGTGAAGAGACAAGGAGAATGAGACACCTCTCTCACAGTTGTGTGCCCTGAAATCAGTCAAGCTTAATGTAATCTTCCTCCTCAGTAATGCTGCTGTCTAAGATAACTGAAGCAGAACCCATCTTTTCCCTGCCTACCTGTCTGCTGCCATTCCAGTGATGTCCTGGGCCAGCTGCTGTGTAGCTGCTCGGGACCACCTCTAGGAACTGATCTACAGAAAAAAAAATGCATTATTTCTCAGGTGTGCCAGGTCACTTTGTCCTCTTCATACCATAGGTGCACAAATAACAGAAGGGGCAGCAAGAGGATGGAAGAAATGGATAGGAACAGATCTCACTGAAGTAACATGCCACCAACTCCTTTACAAAGAGATGCATGCTGAGTCTTCTTCATCTTGCCATTAAATACAACCATTTTAGTGGGGTTGTGCCGCTGAGTAAGCCCCACAACTGCTACTTCTTGAGCAGAGCAGATAATGTGGCTGATTAAGGATCAGAGAGATGGTAAGACAGGCCCAAGTCAACGATTCTCTGCAGCTCTTCCTATACCCCATGCAATAAGAAAGAGGACATTAGATATTGTGGTATCCCTTGCATTGAATGAGTTAAAGATCAGCATTGGCAATTATCTGCCAAAAAGGATGGTCTGTGTTCTACCAGACTCTCTTCAGTAGGTATGGGGAAAAACAAGTGTTTCTGAGAATCTTTTTGAAACTGTATTTTGGCATGAAAACCAGATCTGTGCTCTCAAATGTCTCACTGCAGTGTATTTCAGGATATGTTCATGTGAGGCTTTTTTTTGCTTATGTTAGCAAACTGCAGCCTGTCCTCTGACAGCAAAGGCATGATGCAGCAATATCTTACAGTCCCAAAACAGTGGATTTGGGATTTTTCCCTTGTCAGTAGCACTACAAGGTGTATTTCTCTCAAGGTGTCCTACCCTCTGGCCTTGGCTCATACCTGAACAACATGTTGTTAAAATAAATAAGGTAGGTCAGAAGTCAAAGCCCAGTGCCTGCATATCTCTCCAAGTACACAAACAAACACAGAAGAATTTGCCAAATTATTTTTAAACCACAAAGATGATTTAAACTAAGATGCTAGGATGGATATTACAAAATCAGCTGAATGAAGGAATACCAAAAAGTCTGTGCACTTGCTTTTTGTGGAGGCAAGAGATAACTGAGATATTAATGTTTCAATGGAACCAAACAAAGCACAGAACAGTATTTTGCATGGCTTCATCATCTGTAGTCAGAGCTCAGTTTGTGTCCCATTTTTCCAGTGGCATCAGTGGGTTTGTGCAACTTCTATGCATTAATTCCAAGGGCCTTTTTTGGGTGCTGTAGGTGGAAAAAACCCTTTCTGCACCAGATGGCACAACCACCAGTGAACCTCCCCTGACAAACCTCCTGCCGAGGCCAGCGGGGAGGGGGCTTTGAGTCCCAAGGCTCCGAAACTGCTGTGGTGGCTGTCAGACTGGCTAATGGAATCAGGGCAGCTGCCAGAAAAACAAATTTAGTGGCACATACAGCCTTCAAAAATTCATGTACCATTGGCTTAATACTTTCTGTCTTCAAATACTGCCTTCCTGATAAAGACTGGATGTTATCCTGATCTGTACTGCCCACTGGTTTCCGTTTGTAAGGCAGCTGGAGTGGGGGATTTCCCTTAACTTTTCTGTTTCATATTTAGTAAAAAAAAATTTATTCTGGTAACAAAACCAAGTCATGGACTTGGACAAGAACTAGCTGTTACTTGTTCAAATGTCTCTAGTGCAGCTGGCCCCATCACAGTCCTCCTCAGGCTAATTAATGCATGCCACATATTGGAAATCACAACTAGCTGGCTTTCATGTGGAAGTGATGAAGAATTAAACCTCTGCAATAAAAGAAGAAAAGCAGAGTGTGAAATACGTGGATAGTAAAACACTTTCAAAAAGGAGCAAACCCTCTTGCTATATGCTTCTTTATTGATTGAATTCTACTAACATTTTCACATATAACTACCAAAAATCAGGACACATAAGAGTAATTGCAGAACAGTATGTGAGCTCTTTGTATGAAACTACTTTTTATACCCCTAGAGTGTATGTGTATATATAAAAAATATACTGTGGAAATAGTAACAAAATCTGAAAAGCAGAAATTACATGGAGGAGAGAAGGAGACAAGGAACATGCAAGTACTGGGAAGAAAACACTGTTGGAGGTGTTCAGAAAATTCAGAGGTGAATGTGAAGTGCTGGTTGTCCCAGCCAGTGCACCTGAACTGCAGGATGCCAAAGTTCCACTTTCTTAGTGTTTCTTACTGCAGATGTGAGAATGTAAAACGTGTAGAGCTTTATCTTTGACCCAGGGGGAAAACATTACATTTTCCCTTGATTTCTGTGACTGTCAAGTTCCAGAGTCTTGGAACACAGCTTGGAACAAGCAGGTAAATCATTATTGCTGTTGCAGTGAAACTATGGTGCATCTCTGTGGGTCACAAAACTTGTCCCAGGAACACTCAGTTCTACACCAGCTCTCTCCTGAGTGCTGTGCTGATGTTGCTATCCCTTGCTCCACAGAGACAACAGTTTCTGTTTCAGCGTCATGAATGTGCTCCTTACTTACATGCCATTGTTTCATGTTTATGTTTAAACAGGTACTAATTCACAGGCAGGCAACTGGGCACTGCAAAAAACTTCTCTAACTTGGCAACAAGTTATTACATACCAGCTCCTGGGTGCTGAGGTGACTTGTGACCTGAACCCACTTGAATCAAGAGAGGGCATATGGGCAAAAGAAAAAAGACAGACTGGGTAAGCAATGTGGTTTTTCAGAAGGATGACTTTGCAAGATAAATCAGTTTATTTCACAAGGTATATGGATCTATGCCTCATTTGGGGGGACATTTAATCTCAAGGAAACTCTTCACAGCAAAGCTACTTCCACAGTGGGCTTCAGAATATGCATCCAAGGTTGATGACTTAGCCTTCTTTGTGATGGCAACGAGCTCTTGGAGGAAAACTACTCAAATTAGCCTTGGGGGTTTCAGGTTGAGGCTACACCAGACACTAATGCCTCTAGTAAGTGCTCCAAACTACTTGTCTAGCTACCTGCACTGTTACCTACATGGGCTACAAGTTGCTTGCTAAAAGTTTTACTGACAAAGCTGTGCTCTCAAACTTAGAAACAGCAGAAAGGTGACTTTGTAATTCATCAGTAAATCAGTTGTATTAGGAAAGGAAGAGGGCTGAGGCTTTTTTTGGGAATAGTTGGTTCATTCTGTGTCAGGTAAAATCATACACCAGTCAGTAAGACTGCATCGACCAAACATTTAATTGTGGAGTGGACCACAAGGAGGTCTGCAGGGAAGGATGTTATAGACCCTATGATCCAAAGCAAAGCATATATTCTTTGTATAACAGGCAGCTGGAAAGCAAGTATGGAGCATGCAGAGATGAGGGCAACTGGGTTAGCAAGACTGGGATAATTTTGGAAGATAAACAATCAGGTACATAGAATGGGTCTGACTTAAGAAGCTGGTCCCATCTGTGTTTTGTTGTTAGAAACAAAAAGTTCAAGTAACAGCCAGACACTTAAAAGAATTTGTCTTTTCTTCCTCCAACCTAGACTGTAGCCTGACTTTAATAGTACTTCAGGCTTGATCTCATCATCAGCTGTAGTTCTGTCCGTGCAGAGCCTTCCAAACAGACTGGATTTGGATTGCAGGCTGTGTTTGCTCTCAGCTTCTCCTGGATCTAGATTGTCCCTAAATACATTTCAGTTTCAGACTGAAAGATACCTCAGTGTTTCACATGAGTCCTATGAGCCTGTACACACCCCACACACCCTTCTGGGCCACTCCCTTGAACAGAAATGTGTTTTGTGCTGGACTGAACAGCACATTTGAATGACAAATGAGCAGTGAATTAAAAGAACAATTCTAAACTGAACTGGCATCAGTGGTAGTTTGATTAAATAAGGTAGAAAAGCATGATTATACTGGGGCTTTTCTGATCAAATTACCAATCAAGTATTTCTAGGAAAGGAGAGATCACTGGATTGTTTAATTTTCACAGTTAAGTAAAGCAGGATATGGTCACAACCTAGCCACATACTTCACCCCTGCTTAAGAAGAAAAGCATGTTTCTTTACTCAGTGATGTGCTTAACAAAAACTTTGACAGTAAGAAGAGTCTTTTCCTGAGACTTTCCCCTTTCAGTTTTTTAGAATTGTTCCATGAGCTTCTTTCAAAAATGAAGACTTAGCAGAAAACTATTGGGGTGTGGGAGAAAACACCCAATCCTTTCATTCTGTGTTAGATATTGAGCAGTAGTTCAAAATAAGTGGTTTATATTTTTGCCAGTTGGCTTCCCTTCAGAAGGCATACACAACTGTTCTGTTTAATTGTGCTTGTGGCTGACTGCACTGCTAATAAATAGGAATCAGATTTCGGCAGACAGATTCCCAGTGTCTCCCAGATGGATGAAGGAACAAATACATCAATTAAACAAAAGCAGAAGAGCTGCTTTTTTGATGTGGGGTTATTCCACCTCCAGGTGGTTTTGAAGCAGCTGCAGTTAACGTCTTGAGAGAGACACACCTGAACTGAGTGCCTGTGGGAGGGAGGTAAGGGCTCGTGAACAGCTGCTAGAAAAACATTTTTTGACCCTATTTTCCAGTACATCTAAAGTAAATTTACACTTTCCAAAATAAGTTATGGAAATGTAGGAAACTGCCGATCTCATATCCAAAGCACCCACATGGCACATGGTGTGATTCTCGGATATGTCCTGTGCAGGGTCAGGAGTTCAACTTTGATGATCCTTTTGGGTCCTTTCCAAATCAGAATATTCTGTGATTCTGTGATAAGACACCACAGCCCAGGGTGTGCACCCAGGTGAAGCTGTAGAACACCTGCTGTGCCACCCAGCCTGCAGAGTAACTGGGGTGGTTGGGAAGGGCAGTGCAGCCCTGGGCAGCTCAGACATGGCCTCTGCACACCAAGAAAACACAAGCTGGACAGCAAGGAGAATTTAGTGTTCCTTGGTACAACTCGCATGTGGTCTTTGGGTTCCCACTGCTGCTGTGAACCATGCTTTTGATTCCTGCCTTTGTTCAAACTTGCTCCCAGGAAGGCTGCATCTCCTTTTCACTTAGTAGAGTCTGAGTATCATTTCTAGTAAGAAGTTTCTGGTGGAGGTGCTGACAGACCTCTCCATTGGGATAGGTGTTAGATTATGAAATACAGGTTCCCTGAATTGAATATGCTATTCCTGGCATGAGGATTTCTTATCACTGTGCTTTTTCTTACACAGCAGGAGTGTCAAGAAAACAACAAAACTCTTTCTCATATATTTGTACAGAATTGTGCTGGCCCACTGTCTGGCACATGGGGTCACAGCTGCAGCAGGCAACCCTGGCAGAAAGCCACATTAAGCAACACATACCCCAGCTGCATTTCAGCATCTTTCTTCCTTTGTCCTTTTACCTTGAGGTGCCTGACAATCTGCAGTACACAACAAATCCCAGCTTTATGTCACACTAATAGAGATGCAGTCGAAGGCTTCAGAAAGGTTACACAGCACAGTGCACACTCCTGGAGGCTTGCTATGAATTTATTTATTTTTTGTCTGGGGGCAGTTCATAGACAGTGCATGAGATTAATCTATCTGATTAGGAGCAAATGGCTTGGAGATGAGACCTGTCAAACCCTGGCCTCCTATGCCTCTGATCAGCATCTCACAAGGACCATTTTTTGTATGTGCTGGATGCCAAAAAGGCAGCTGCCAGGAAAGGATAAGTAGGACATGCTGGGGCAAAAAAAATTACAGTGAGGAACAAAACCCAGAAAATGAAGTGTTTTAGTGATCCATCCATTTACTTGAATTGGGCACTCCTGCAGCACAAGGGCCCGCCTTTCCTCTGGCACATATGTCTAAAGGTAGACCAGATCCATCTCAGGAAACAGTTTAGCTTGTAAGCATTAAACAGTGAAATGTCCACAGTTAGAATCTGAATTTATATTAAAAAGGGCCTTTTACCATGTTAGCTAACCACAATGTAAAGTGAGCACCTCCAGTTAAGGCAGCTGCTCCAGGTATTTTCTGTAGCATTATAAGTAAAATGCACAGGTGTGGTGACATCTGCTTTTCTTTTTACAACCCTCCAATAGTGGAGAAGCCAGTTTTTGTAACTATACAAGCTCATTACTCATCTGTCAAGTAAAACTTTTTAATTATACTTGTCCTGAATTATCAAGCACAAGAAAATAATTATGTATGTTGATGACATAGCAATATTAACTGTATTAGTGACAATAATACAGTGTTGCAGCACTACATATCAAAAAATATCCCCCTCTTTCCCTAAGCTAGCACAGACAGCATCTTTTACCTACTTGCAATCTCCCTTAACTCAAGATTAGTCTGTTGCAGAAAAGAGATAAGATTGTCCTGGAAGAATGATAAAAACTCTAGACAGAAACTGTTGGGGTTTTTTTATCCTTAGCAGTTAATTAATTGGTAAGGGAAATGATTATTTAAATAATTTCAATCTCAAAGTAATTGGTCACAAGATGCTTATTGGTAGAGAAGTGGAAAAAGAAAAGTCATAGCTATGCGTTTGGCAAGTCTTGGACTGCAGAAATATTATTGCTAGTTTAAAAAAGCTCTTTAATTTCCACACAGCCATAGCAAAATGATACTGTGCTTAAGACGAGGATCAATAATGTGATAGCTTGGGGAGAACTACATAAACAGTTTGGTCTGGTTTCAGTTCAGTAAAAGACATTTTGCATTGGAATGAAATAGTTTCTGTGTTGTCTGCATGAGGAGAAGATTGAGCATCAATAGTACGGCCGTTTAGTAGCCATTCACTTCCATCCTCTTGCATTTTTGTGTAGGTGGAGTTTTCTCCTAACAATGAAGTTAGCTAGTTAAGGATCTCAGGAATTGGGGTGCTGGGTGGAAAAGAGCAGATATGGGACTTTGCCTGCTGTAGGACATTCTTGACTCCACTTGAAACAGATTTCTGTTTGCCTTGAAATCCCAGCACTAAAAGGAGGTCAGCAGGCTTTGCAAATCTCTGGCAGCTTCTTGGTTGTCCCTCACTAGACCTTGAGCTTTATGCTCTAGAGGGACAACAAGGTCGTCTTGAAAATCCATCATCACACAAGTACCTAGATTTAAACTGTTGCTGGAATTTTTACAAGGTGCCGTGGTTGCTGAGAAGCTGTATTTGGCCAGCAGACAAGTCCAGGCAGTTATCCACGGCTTGTTTGGACAAGTTAGTTGTCATGGAAAATCAGCATTACGCTCCCTCTGCCCTAGCCTATCTTTAAAACACTGCCTGCAGTACTCATGTTCTCTGACAAAGCTTTTCGTTATTCAAAAATAATTACAGAATGTCACCATGGGCAAAGAAAAAACCTGACAATTAGAAAAGGCAGTCAGACGGAAAACTAACCAGTTCCAGTTGAAGTGTAGCAACTAACCTGTGAAAGTAACATACTTCCAAATGCCCTACGTTTAAAAGATACAGAAAATCATGGAGTGGGAAATGATGAGAACATAGCACGACAACATCCAATTAATTTTGGATGTAAAGTTTTCTTCTAGTTCCAGTTGTTAAATATCAGTGAAAAAAACAACCTAGAAGGCATGAGCTGGAAACCGGGGTGGTACCCACAGGCGTTGTGGGGGATGAGGGGGCAGCGGGGCAGCCCTGGCGTTGCTGTGTGTGCGGCGGAGCGGGCGGGCAGGGGGAGCCTTCCCCTCGGGCCCTTCCCTCGGCGGCTCCGGCGGCGCGGCCTCCGCGAGGCCCGGCCGGGCCCTGGGCGCGCCAGGGGGCGCTGCGGGCACCAACATGGCGGCGGGGAGCGCGCGCGGCGCGGCGGGGCTGCAGTAGAGGGTCCGGGCAGGGCCCCGCCGGTGCCGGCGCCCCGCCCGCCGCGGGCCGGGCAGCAGAGCGAGCGTGGCTGGCGGTGCGTGGGGAGCGATCGCGTCTCGCTCGGGGGCTGGGGGGCGCTGGGGGTCTCGCTTGTTGCTCGTGCGGCCCTCGGTGCTGGGGGAGGGGCACCCTCTGGGGGAGCGGGGCCAGGCCGCGCCGCGCTGGACGGTCAGGGCAGGGCCGGGCCGGGCAGGGGGCGCGGAGACGCCGCTGTTCCTGCACGGCGCCGTCCCTGCACGCCGCCGGACCCCCCCGCGTTCGGCGGCCGCGGTGAGTCAGCGCCCGGCCCGGCGCGCCCGCCCGCCCCCCGCGGTGAGTCGGCGCGGCGCCGCGGGTCATGCTCGGGCATGTCGGGCCGGGCCGGAGCGGGAGCTAAGCCCTGACTTGCCTCCTCTGGCAGAGCTATAAAAGGCCCGGCCCGGCCCGACGCGGCCCAGACACCGCCGCCGGAGTCCGGCGTGTGGGCTGGACGGGGCACCGAGGTGAGTGGGCCCCGCCGGGGTGGCGGCTGCCGCCCGCCCGGGTTGCGTCGGTGAGTGCCGCGTTCTGAGGTTGTTCTCCCCTTAACTGCAGGCAAATGTGCAACACCAAGATGTCCTCCCTTACGGATGCCTCCTCTGTCACCGCTTCGGAGCAAGAGGCGCTGGTCGGTAGCTCTGTTGGGCGCGGGTTTTTTTTGTTTGTTTTGTTTTGTTTTGTTTTGTTTGGGGTTTTTTTGCATGTTTTTTGCAATTTTTAGCTGCTGATTCAGAAAAATCACTTTGCTTAGCGACTGATGTTTGGAGAAAAGCCAGGAAGTCCAGCCGTTGAAGGTGGTCTGTCTTTGGTTCTGTAGTAAGCAAATCTTATTCATAGTTGAGAGCAGAGAGTGATGGTTTAGGTCTAGACTGTTTCCTGGAGACCTTTGATGTTTATTGCTTCCTTTTAAAAAGGATCTTGTGTTCCGATTTGATCGTGGTAAGTATTTTGTGGTGGAAATTGTTAACAGATCATAACTGAAGAGCTGCGGAAAATCTCAGTCGTACCAAACGTACTATTGGTGAAATAAGCTGAAGATTTTCGACTTTTTCCTTTATTGGAATTCATAAGAAGGTTGTAAGAAGAGTGTTCATTTGTGTTCAGATGGCTTTGCATTTCCAGGCTTTCCATGATATGGTGACAGTTCTTCTGTTTTGTGATTAAATTTTCCTGAGGATGGAAGCCTTTTACACCTGGAATGCGATTTAAAAACGGCATATCTATAGTGATGGTTGAGCTGGATTACCCTCTGTAGAAGGGTAAAGCTTAGAAGTGTAGACTTGGCAGTAGAACTTCAAAAAAGTGAAATAGCAGAACACCAGACTGTTCAAAATTGATTTCTTTCAATTGTGTCTTCCTTTTTTTTTTATGTCATCGTATTGTTGTGATATTACTGTCTGCTGTCAGATCTGCAAGGCTGAAGAACTTCATACTTGGAGGAGTCAGGAGGAGAGGGCTGGGGATTAAAAGTGGGCAGAGGTGTGGTTTCAGAGTTCTGAAACTGTACTTCCCTATGCTTAGCTGTCAGTAGTACTTGAATAAGTTACTGTTTGCTTCCTCTATGTAACTCTAATATATGGCACATGTTCTAAATAATTCAGTTCTTAGGAGGTGGTGAATGAACAGCTAGTGTTGTTCATGAGCTTAGTTATTTTTTTCGTTATGTGTTATTCTTGCAATTAATCTCTTGTTAACTCACTGAAACTTAACTTTGGTTTTAGCAGATTTTTGGAATGGAATGTAGGGTAGTTCCCCTCGTCCACCCTTCCCTTAAACATTTATTCCTCGTCTCATGATACTTTATTCACACTTCCCTGTTTTGTTTTGGTTTTCTTTTTTTTTTTTTTCCTTTCTGTGGTTTTTTTTACATTTTCTTTTCTGTAATATATCAGGATAGCTAAATATTAGCCTGGTTTTAGAATGGCTACGCTGTGGCACTAGAATATACTGAACTGGGAGCATCAGTGGCTCCCCAGGCTTTGCTGTTGTGGCATCCCCTGCAGCTTGCTCTCATCTGCTGCACTGGTGCTGGCACAGCTGTGTGGAACAGTGCAGTTTGTATGTGTGGAAAAAGTGATCTTTCTTGTTTAGCTTTTCCTTCCTCTACCTCGGAAATCGTCATAGGCTGACTGCAGATTAAAGTGCTGGCGCGGGCAGTGGGTGGGAGGCCATTGCAGAGGGAGGAGGGAGCGAAGTATGATGGAAAGGACAGGGTGTGCTGGTTCCAGCTAATAAAAGTCTTCAGAGGTAAAGCAGCACAGCTGGCAAATGCAAAACCAAAACCCCAGAAACTGTCACAGAAAGAGACGGAAAAAGAGGTGGACCAGTGTTTTTCTTGATGACTTGCACTCTGGACCTGACAGTCACAGAGGTCTGTTTCCATCCTCACTCCTCTTTGGCTGGCGTTGTAAAGGAGTGAAGCTGGATTCCCCAGGACTCAGCCCTGGACTTGGAACTAATAAACAAATCCTGCAGCTCCAGTTAAGGAATTTGTATTTACCAATGTGTTGAGGTTTAACCCCAGCCACCAACTACGAAGCATGGGGTTCCCTGCCCTCCAACTCCCTCCACAGTGGGATGGGGGAATCAGAAAAAAAGGCAAAATATGTGGGTTTAATAATTGAAATAATAGTATTAGTAAAGAAAAGGGAGAGTAGTTAAATCCAAGGAAGACAGTCAATTGCTCAGCGCCTGCTGATGGATGCCCAGCCCATCCCCAAGCATCAGTCAGCACTTCCTGGCCAGTGCCCCTGTTTGTAACACTAGGCCTGACATTCTGTGGTATGGAATATCCCTTTGGCCAGTTCTGGTCAGCTGTGCTGGCTGCGCTCCCTCATTGCTTGTTGCGCACCTCCTCACTGGCAGAGCATGGGACACTGAAAAATCCTTGATTTAGTGTAGCTACTTAGAAACAACAAAAACATCAGTGTGTTGTCAGCATTATTCTCCTGCTAAATCAAAAACACAGCACTGTACCAGCTACTAGGAAGAGAATTAACTATCCCAGCTGAAACCAGGGGACCATGAAAGACTAGGGTTTAAGCTAAGATGTACAGTGTATGAGAAGTTTAGTATGATTTGGTTCGTATTATTTGTTTTTAAGTTTTAACTTTGCAAAGTGAAAAACTTGAATGAAGATAGGTTTTAATGCAGTTGTATGTTTGCGTATCTGCTTAACACAGAAGGAAGAAGACAAACTGTATAAATAATGGTTTTTTTGGTGAATAATTAATGCATACTGTTTTTCTCCTTCCACACACAGGTTAAACCAAAGCCACTATTGTTGAAGTTGTTAAAGTTAGCAGGTGCTGAAAAGGACACTTTTACTATGAAGGAGGTGAGAACTTTTATCACTAAAGGTAGACTGCAGTGAGTACATATAGATTGTTTTGATTTGGGTAAATGGGGGAGCAGTGTTGTTCATAGCTTCTCTAGAAATTCTCTAGACACTGTGTTTATTCTCCTGCTGACTTGTAACAGTATTTAGCAAGCTTCACAAATATCTGACAAAAAGTTTGTGGTGGTTAGTAAAATAGAGTGTTCTTCTGGAATGATGAATGAAAGCCTGTCAGCTGAAAGAGAATTTTAGACAGAGTTTAAAGAGCAAATTTCAATGTATTTAATGTGCTTTGTCTTTTACATTTAAACTTGCAGCAGCAACTTGGGTATTTAATGTCTGTATTTCATTTATTTCACAGGTAATATTCTATATTGGACAATATATTATGTCTAAGCAATTATATGATGAAAAACAGCAGCATATTGTACACTGTGCAAATGATCTCCTGGGGGATTTATTTGGAGTAACAAGCTTTTCAGTAAAAGAACACAGGTAAAATGGGATTCTTTTTTGAGAGTCTGGTTGGGAAATAATGAAGAACAATGCATATGTCTCTTGTTTAACTCTTCGCGACTTCAAAGATGGTAAGCTCTCTTTCATGGTTACGTGTGTCTAACTTGTATCATCTCTTTCTTTATCCCTATTTAAGGAGACTATATTCAATGATTTCCAGAAATCTGATAGCAATCAATCAACAAGGTAAGCTAGTTTAGGAGGGTGATCTGTTTGGGAGACAGCAGTAGGGAAAATATAATTTACATCTTCCAGATAGTGGTCAGATAACATCAAGCTCTCCATTATTAGTTGGCTTTACTTGCTACAGTCCAGAGCAATCAGAAATAGTGAATCAAAGCAAACACTTGTTTTTTCAGGAGGAGAAAAAAATTCTGAACAGAGTATTTGGTTAATTCTCTTGGACTGGAACCAGAAAAAACACACAGCTGAATAACAAGAGTACTAAATTAAAAACTGAAGTAATTTGCTTGTATTTGTTGCAGATAAAGCCCTCAACATCATGAAAACTTCTAATATGAAAAATTAGCTTCTTGAACATTTGCCAGCCATGAAATCAGGGCAAATGCTCTTTTTTTTTTCTTTTTTTTTCTTCTTTTTTTTTGTTGAAGTTCTATTTTAATTTTCACAACTGAATGTGAAGTACATTTAGAACTGGTCATTCTTAGATACACTCAGCCCTGTATACTTTAAAAAAGTATCTTTGTGGTGACTCTGTGGATGGCCACTCCAAATGGAGAATTGTTACACACAGTCCTATAAAAATGCTCAAGTAGCTGTACTTTTTGCCTAATGCAGGGTATGAAACAGAAGTTAAACAATGGAAGCCATTTTGTAAATTGGCCTCTAAATCTGTATAAAGACACCCTTTGTTTCTGATTTTTCCTAAGGGAAAGTGTTCAGCTGCTGAAGATGGGAAATTTGCTCTCTTTGTCATCCCCATTGTTAAGCTTGCAAACTTCAACTTATCTTTCAATTCTTTTTTCACTAAGGATTCTTTATTAATTCAGGATCTGTCTGTTAGTAAGCATATATCGTTAACAACAGCTAATTTTTCTTCTATTGTATGTCTTTTTGACTCAGTGTTCCCATAAGATAAATAGTAAAAAACACTTTGGAGGGGATGCAGTAATTACATTTCGTACCTGTATTCTTTCATATCTGCAGAATCACAGCTTATTCACAGACTTCATTTGAAGCTATTTATAATAAAATCCTGAGCTGCTTTTGTTGACATTTCTTCTTTCTCCCCACCTTTCTACTTCAGTAATGTTACAGGATAGGTGCTGCACACACCTGAAAAACAAAGGAGCAGTGTATTTTTTTCCATTGTTGCAAAATGTATGGATTTTAAGTTTTATTTAGAATTTAGTTTTTGAGCTTGAAATTGACTTTTTCTGCTATTGTATTGTGGTTTAATTGTTGTATTACGGGTTTTATTTTGGTTTGGTTTCAGACTCTGCCCTTGGTGACACACATGAGGATGATGCCACACCTCAGCTTGAAGAAGAAAATGTTAAGGTGCTATTTTTATTTTATTTGAATAAATTTTCTGAGTTGTTAATTTTATTTAGTTTTGCTTGATAGTGTCATTGGTTTAATGTAATAAGTTGATTCTAGCACTTCAGCTCATATTCATGCTCAGGCTTACTCAGTATTTCTGTTATCAGGAGTCTATGCAGGAGTTAGAAGAGAAGCAGACTTCATCAACTGTGACTTCCCGACCAACTACATCTTCTAGGAGGAGGACGCACAGTGAATCTGGTATCTGCAGATTTATGATACAGAGCATTCAGTAGCATGGCCTGTTGCCTTGAATTGAAAGATGCTGACAAATACTATTCATGTTTCTCTGCTTATCTAAAACAAAATGTTCAGATTGAAAGAAAAACACAATTCCTTGCATTGCTCCAAGTGTCATGTCACAGTTTGGATCTCTAGAATTGTTAGTAAGATGGTGGAATAACTTGCTCCACAGCTCTGTAAAACTTGTTCACATCAGCAGGACTTTATCAGTTGTGTTATCTTCATGATGAGAACACTTTTGTTTGTATTCAACTGATACCATCGAATTCATTTCAATTACCTCTGTAGACAGCCACAAAATTTGACATTTTGTTCATTCACTAAAGCCAGTTTTCTTTGGATTTCAACTGGTGAGAGGCATCAGAGATATGGTAGTAACACAGGATGATTTTGGATATATGCAGGTACCTCACCATTCATTAAGCACTTTTTAAAATACCATATTTGCCTCCCCTTTGTCTTTACTGTGGTTATTCAATAATCACTGGCAAATACGTTTTCAAAATACAAAATCTTTCTTCTGAGAAGTAGCAATAACAAGCTGATAAGCATAAACCTGAGTAAGTTTCTCAGTGGAAGTGTTCTCTGCAGTTCTACTTAATTATTACTCTGTGGAATTTCTTAAGTTAGTTTGTTCCTTCACTTACTTGCCTCATGACTTGGTGGTTGTAATTACTTGGGCAGTGATAACCTTCTGTCACTGCATAGAACTTCCTTTTCTTCACTTGCTCAGAAACCTTTTTCAGTTCCTCAGCTTTCAAGTAGTATTTTTTGTGTCCCTCATAGGCCACTGTTGCATTAAGTCAGTCCCAAAGCGTTGCTGAGCGGTTTGCACTAAATTAAAAGAACATTTTAATGTTGTAACTGAAACTAATGAAAGGATGGAAAGTCTCGGTTAAACATCACAACCTGTAATATTTAGGCATGACACAGAGCACATAAGGTCCTGTGTTGTGCTTACTTATTGTAGGTTTGATTACTAACTCTTGCCTTTGCATCCATTTATTAGTTTGTTACAACCTTAAAAGTTCTTTTAATATAGTGTTTTTATATACACTTTTTTTCTAATTTATAGGAAATCTTCCCTTTAAACCACTATTCTTGTTAAATTGGGATGGTAGCGGCTCCTTTGGAGCCACTTAAATAGTATAGAGACCTTGTGGTGATACAGTATCAGTACGGCATGGAGCCATGACAACTAAATGAGGACAACGATGGACAGGAGCAGCCCTTGGGCCTGGGGGCACCAAGTTTGGTGGGGCTCTCAGGGCGGAAAAAAGAAAAGAGAGGGGCTGAGCCAAGAAGCACCAAGGGAAAGTAAGAGAAGTCTCAAAGTATGTACAAGTGTTTTGTTCTCTTTTTTCTCTTTTTTTTTTTTACAATGAAACATTCAAGACTTGAAGACTTGTGGATTGTCCCAGTGTGTTTTGCAAGGCATGGGAGAAGCTGGGCAACAGAGGGTGGGTGCAAAAGGCACCTGTGGGAGGGGCAGCAGGCTCATACTGAGGCCTGTTGAACCAAAAGTTGTTGGCATCTTGGGAGGTTTTCACTCCGCTGCACTGACATTCTGAATTTTCAACACCTTTTTTTTATAAAATTGTTTTTTACCAAACACTCTAAATATCAATGGAGCTGAATTTTGACTTACGTACCCCTAAAATGCTGTACCCTTACTCCTTATGCTGCTGTAGGTGATTGTTCCAAAACATGATGTACTTACAAAGCATTGTCTTTTTGCCTTCAAGCCAAGCATGCTTAGTAAGCAGAGCTTAAAGCAATGCTTTCAGAGTTCAGCTTTTGCACAATATGTCTTGAAGATTTTCTTGCTAGGGTGCAATGAAAGGTCTAATGGTTTGTTACAAAAATCTTGTTGAGTAAATACAATTACATATAATGCAGTTATTCACTGATAAATACGTTGAGGTGTCTGAAACTTGAACCTGCACTTACCTTGCTTAGCACAAGGTGTTCTGTATGCATGTGACCTCTGTCTCCCTGCAAATTCTGGGATGGACTCGGAAGCCCTCTGAGAGTGCCTGTCTGTCTATTGCCTCTAGAGGGAGTGAGGACAAGTAAGATTCTAATCGTATTTCTTAAAATTAGGAAGGGTTTAACATGTCGTGTGTGGAGTAAAAATTCTTTCAAATTTGCAATTGTTTTGCATGTGGAGACTGCCATTCATAAGCTGTACTGATGGGACAAGTAGGAGAAGCCAGTCCCTGAAATACTGGTTTCAGAAATACTGGTTTCACACTATATGGGTATAAGTGTTATTGTGTCTTTTTAAATAAGTCTTTAATGCCTTTTTGGCTCATAAAAAATACTGAAATATTTTAGTCTATTATATTTCTTCATAGTAAATGATATTTTGAGCTTCTGTTTAGAATATTCAAAACTGCACATTGCATAGATATTTTTTGAGTAATAAAATAATTCTTGACTATGCCCAGAAGAAAATTCTTCAGATGAACTGCACAGTGACAGAAGAAAGCGACACAAGTCAGACAGCATTTCGTTGACATTTGATGAAAGTCTGTCGTGGTGTGTAGTCAGTGGTCTGTGCCGTGAAAGAAGCAATAGCAGTGATTCAACAGATTCTCTTTCCATTCCTGTAAGTCAAAATAGAAATGTGAAGTATTCTTGTGGTACAAATTTTGCAGATGCCACAAGTGCAAACATGCATCTGAAAACATAATGTTCTTAATTAAAAGCAGCAGTGCCTTCAGTGGTGTTTGAGGAAAGAAAAGAGGTTGAAAGAAAAGTGTGTGTGTGGGTGGAGTGGGGTCTTTTATAGATCTGGCAAAGCTGAAGTGATTTTTTTCTTAACATTAGCGTTCAGTATTCTTTAAAAACCAAGATCTTCACTGCTTGGCACAGTATGGAAAAAATGCCAGACGTATTTTGTGTTTTAAAATAAGTATTTCTTAGAATGCTAAGAGACAAAAGAGTCATAGACATTCCATAATTCAGAGTTAGGTGGTAGTTCTGGTACAGCTTTGGTAACTGTACCCAGTGGAAGGGATGCTGATGGTACGCTATTCATTTGCCCCGCCACTGATGGGAAGTTTTGTATTGTTTTTAGCAAACACCAAGGGAAATGATTTGTGGTTAGATTATGTCATGAAGAGCTGAACTAACAGTATTCCTAGTCACATACTGTGTTCTAAGTTGACAGAACTAAGACTGTATCTTCATTCTTATTTTGTGATTTTTAAGCCATGGTCTCAGATTAAACCAAGTTAATGAGTATAGAGAATTTATGACACGCAGTCAAAAGATACCATCTTCTTGCATCTGTTCTTCCATGTTTTAGGAGGAACTTCCTGAAATAATAACTGCAGCAGAAATAATAAATACAGCTGGCTGTAGCCTGAGTGCAGTTTCTTATTACAGAGCCAACAAAAGGCTTTCAGGCCTAGCTTTATTTTTACCCACCTATAATTTATCTCATAAAAAGTACTCTGTCTCACAACAGCTCGTCCTTTTTCTTCCATAGCCTATTATATTGAGTACTACAGTTTTATCCTAGGAGTTGTTTTAACAGTAATGTTACATGTGTATGGACTGGTGAGGTTGAATGTGTGCTTTCTTTTTTTGTTTTTTTCAGGATCTTGACGCTAGTTCATTAAGTGATAACTCTGATTGGTTTGACCACAGTTCTGTATCAGACCAGTTCAGTGTCGAGTTTGAAGTTGAGTCTATTTATTCAGAAGATTATAGCCATAATGAAGAAGGGCAGGAGCTCACAGATGAAGATGATGAGGTACTTTCCCTGTTTTCCCTGTTTGACTCCGGGGGGAGGGGATGAGGAGGAAAGGCATCTCAATGTGAAATATTCCAGTAAGTTTCCAAGGAGAACTCTTCAGGTATATTTTTGAACTGCATGTGCTGTGTCACAGTCTGCACCCAGTTGTTCATTAAATCAAATTACACATTTGTGCACTTGGGTCCCCCTTACACAACCCTCCGGGCAGTGACTGAAACGGTGCTGAGGCTTTCTGCAGGCTCCTATCCAGGGCTGGATAGGAAAGTCTGGGTGCTTAACTTCTCTCACCAGTTATTGGAGTCTGTGGCAGCATGTGTACTTTAGTCTTTCTGCACCTTTAATTCTAAAAGGATGTGTTGAGCTTTGACAACACTGGATATCAAAGGAAACCTTTCTGAGTAACTATTTCTAAAGTGATATTTCCAAGTTTTTTGCCTCTTTGAATGTAAATGTTTCATAGAGATGCTGAACCAAAGTTTTAGAAATCTTTATTAGTAGGCAAGAAGACAGAGCAGTTGGGATTACCACAATTTTCAAGAGATTTCTGGAATGTTAGGAATGAAGTGGGAATGTATGTGGGGTTTTCTTCCTGGGTTAATTTTCTGTTACTTTAGAGGGGTTAATCAGCTGCTGGCAAGATAGGGTATGTAGCAGGGGCAGAGCTCACCGGGGACATACATGACTATGGTACCTGAGAGGCTGAATGGGACTGGCTGTACTGATGTGCACCAAATTGTAGTGTAGTGCAGGGCTGCACCCTGAGAGAGGATGGTAATGTGGAGGAAGAAAGGATGGAGGTATGCTCTTGCTCTAGACAAGTAGTTTTGAGAATTGCAGAATGCCTGGTATTGGAGGTCATCTTATTCACCCACCCTGGCTCAGGCAGACCTGATTGCCAAGGTCATTGTGCAGATATTTTTTGGGTATGTCCAAGGATGGAGGCTTCATAGATGATCAGGGCAACCTCTGCCAGTACGCCTTCATTCTCATGGTAAAAGGTGTCTCCTGACATTGGGAAGGAGCCTCCTGTGTTTAATTTGTGCTAGTTGCCTCTTGACCTGCCACTGGACACCACTGAAAAGAGCATGGCTCTGTCTTCTTGATGCCATCCTTTCAGGTATTAAACCACATTGGTCAGGCACCTCCTGCCCTGGGCCTTCTCCAAGCTGATGGTCCCAGCTCTTACAGCCTTTCCTCACGTGAGAGCTCCTCTAATCCTTAATAGTCTAGATAACCCATCTCTGGAGACTCTCCAGTAGCTCCCTATCTGAAAATCTTACAAGGTTAAAAATATTTTGGATTTTTAATTAAATATCAAAACTCAGTTGTTTATTTTTTTTAAATTCAAACTAGGTTTATCAGCTGACTATTTACCAGGACGAAGATAGTGATGCTGATTCATTTGATGAAGATCCAGAGATTTCTCTAGCTGTGAGTAAAAACTTGTCTGGTGAAGCATCTTAAGTTGGGTAAACTGACTTAGAGTAGATCAAGAAGTATAGATGAATTCTATTGCTACAAGTGATTTTTTTAAAAATTAAATTGACTTTTTCTTCTGCACGTGAAGGTTCCAATGCAGTATTTTAATTACTGAACATGTGATTATTAAGGAATCTTGGTTTGTTTTTAAAAATAATGAATGAGCTTCCTAATCCATTAGAGAAACCCCAACCCCATGCTAATTTACTATTTCATTGACTTAATGGAAGGAAATTACTTGGAGCCTAAATCTGACTTTCTGCACAAACTGGCAAAAAGTTAAAATCTTAGTCAGGTACATCTAAAAAACTCTTCCTGTAAGTCCAGAATACCTGGTTTTATTGTCCAGCTTGGATGAAGGTATCCGTAGCATACAGATGTAGAGGCAAGCCTTTTTTCAGAACAGTACTGCAAAATTAAGAGACCATTCTTGAAGAGTGGGAAGACATTTACAGTCTTGAGGCCAAGTATGGAGATGTATGTGAAAAAAACACTGCATTTTAATTCTGGTGTGTGCTGTCTCCTTATTTATATTTGCTTTTCACATTTGACACTTGAATTAAAGCTGTTTCATGAACTGTCCAAAATGCTCCTGTCCCATGATAGTCTGTGGGACTGAGGGACTTGGTGTGTGTAAGACAGGGCTGGCCACCTTCTGAAAGCATAGCAGTGTTTATGTGTGGTAAAAGAGACCTGTACATTATTTTTAGGATTTAAAATTGGTCTTTTAAGCTTTTGATGTTACTGATGTTACTCAGGACTCGAGTAAGTTTTGAGTTGGTATTTTTTTTGTTTTGATTTCCCCCTACAGTTTGCGTTATTTCAGAGAAGGGTCTCTGTCCTTAAAAACAAAACGTATTTTTTACGAAACAGCGATCTATTTTCATTGTAGCTTATGCAGCACTTTTTTTCCCCCCACTGTTATCTTTTTTTCCTTTGCCCCCCTTGCTTCCCGTCTGTGTTTGCATCGGCCGAGGTGTTCTCTCGTGCAGCTTGTGTCGGAGCGCCCTCACCCGGCCGCTTTGTGCACCAGCAGCTCAGCAAACCGCAGGGGAAGGCTCCCTCCGCCTTGAACAGGTCCCATTGCAGAAGTCCATAGCCGAAAAGAAGGGAAATTATGACCTTTTCAATAAGTTTTTCCTGAGGTCCCCTAGAGAATGTTGTGGTCTGGTTTCTGCAGTTTTGCATAAGAAGTACTAAATTGTTCTACTGCGAAACCAAAGGAAAGCCAATAATTTTAAAATAAGAATAATTTTAATCTAGAACTGTAAAATGGGGCCAAAACCATTGAATGGAATTTAAAAATTCTGAACAAGTCGATAGCTCAACATAGTAGTTATTTTGGCATTAATAAATTGTTTATAATCTCTGAATACTTCAGTTGTAAGTGTTCCAAGTAGCTTAAGCTGTTCCAACCTTTGATTCACTAAAGGATTATTGGAAGTGCCCCGAATGTAATGAAATGAATCCTCCACTTCCACGACACTGCCACAGATGCTGGGCCCTTCGTGAGGATTGGCTTCCAGATGAAAAGAGTGAGAAATTGGAAAAGAGCAAATTAGAAGCCTCCTTTCCTGCAGAGTCTGGAGAAGGTTTTGATGTTCCTGACTGCAAGAAAACAAAAATGACGGAAGATAAAGAACCAGCTGTGGATGAAAATGAGGATAAAGCAGTACAGCTTTCTGAGTCCCAGGAAAGTGAAGGTTATTCCCAGCCATCAACATCTAGCAGCATGTTCTGTAGCAGTCAGGAGGACTTCAAGGAACCTGAGAAGAGAGAAACACAAGACAAAGAGGAAAGCATGGAATCCAGTCTGCCTGTTACCAGCATAGAGCCCTGTGTCATATGTCAGAGCAGACCTAAAAATGGCTGCATAGTACATGGCAAAACAGGACACCTCATGTCATGTTTTACATGTGCAAAAAAGCTGAAGAAGAGGAACAAACCCTGCCCGGTGTGCAGACAGCCCATACAAATGATTGTATTAACTTATTTTAGTTAGACAGATGTTGACTGGAAAGCTGCAAAAGAAACTTCATAAACTGGTTAAGAGAGTAAGAAATTATTTTTGTATGCTTATAGGAAAATTAATATTTTGTGTCTCTTGACGTTCTGTGTGAAAAGTAATTGCTGACAAATGCACTGGAGGTATTAAAACAGTTGCCTAACACTCATAAGTCAACTTGGAGATTTTAAATCCCTCAGTAGAAATAACCAGGTCCTCTGAACCACTTCCCTCTCCAAGTGTTTAATGTTCCATGCAAGTTAGTGACATTTGTTTTATTGATTTAAATATATGCATTAAAACCCCAAATTCGGTGATTGTTGGAGGAGAGACTTGTTGAAGTGTTTATTTCTGCAAGTTCCTCATTTAAGAAAATAGATGATTATCCAGGATCCAGTTTTTGTTGCCTGGTGAAGACAAAGCTCAGTCAGATCCTTCTGAATAAGTCAATAAAATGAATAAATAGAATCTTTTCTTTAATTCCTCCAAGTAACCAAATTTTGTGGGAGATCTTACCAGAAAGTGAGGAAGAATGTGATAGAAAATAATTAATACTTTGGAAACAGAAAAGGGTATTGTGTGTCTTTTATTTTTATTATGTGCATTGTAAACTTAAGGTCTGTGTGTCCCCTGAGAAGTCATCCATCCAAGTTCTCTCTCAAATGTCCTGAGAAACTGACATTTGTGAGTCTGGAGTTCTGTACTGGTTATGATGGTGATTATTATTAATTTAGCAGCATGAAACAAGTCTCAGGCACACAAGATAAATGAAGGATATGCTATGAACTGTCATGTCAGGCAGTATTAGGGGACAGTTGTTTTCTTCTTCTGCACTTGTTTTTGATTTCAGAATACATGCAGCTGCATTGCTACATTCATTGTAATAAAAATAGAAAAAATCCACCTTTGTCTGCAGAAACCAGTAAGCTGTGCAGTTCCAGTTCACATTCTTTAAGTGCCATAGTCTGTCCAACTCACTGTTCCTATCTGTATCGCAAGAATTCTGAAAATCTTTTGCAAGGTGTTTGGCCAACTCAAAACTGATCTCGTTGGACCTGTCCTTTACTGCTTTTAGCTCTTGTCTCCTGGCTGTACTTTGTCAAAAACTTTGTGAAACAAAGTTCTGTGCCCAGGGAGTCTGCTACTTGCCTCAATTCTGGGGGCCTTCAGGCAGGGTAGTGTGAGTGTGGGAACCAGGATATGGTAAAGATCACTCAGCTCCATTTCACATGGAGTTTCTGTACCAGTGAGTGATATTTATTCCTTTGGAAAACTGCGTTGCAGGAGGAGTTGTGTATTTTTAGCGCCTTTTATTTTTACAAGTGGTTGCTGATTGTCTGCCCAGTAGGGATGGCCAGTAAACAGGAGTGCTGAGAGTGGAGATGTAGTCCAAGTGCAGGAATTGTGCTGTGTTACCATCTTACAGGCCAAGGTCCAACAGGTTTCCTAACAGCAGCAATATAAAATTGCTGATGCCTGTGTGCTGACATGGACACTTCTGCTGCTCTCCTTAATTCCAGGGTTGCAAGTGCCTGGAAGTACCCAGGAAAAAGAAATAAAGATGAACAAGAGAGACTCAGTAAATCCTTGGTTGTGACTTGGATGAAAGGTAATAACTTCATAAGTAAAGACTGAATTACTAGGATCGTTCACGTTTTGTTCTTACATTTGAGCTATTTCTTTAAAAATACCACTAAAAGGTAATGGTGTACTTGAAGTCCTAACATAGTTCATTTTAATGAAACAGAATATAAACCCCAGTTGTACATACTCAAATTCTTCCAAGTTTCTTGCCTCTTGCAATTTGTAAAGTGACAACAGGTAGCTGGAAGTTCCTGGAAGTTTTTTTATCAGCAGAAACCTTTCATGGGTTTTATAGGATTTAGTAATACCTCAGCCTGAAATAGAGAAGGCTTTCAGGCAGATAGTTAATTTTTTCAAGTGGGGATACTAATAGAGGGCTACCTGCCTTAATATGCAGTTCCTATTAATTTTTTTAATTTTTGGTTTGATAAATTTAGGTGCAGTGAGGCTTGCAGAGGCTCTTCCTTGCATCTGCAGGCGAGAGAGAACTGTAGATGTATATATGCAGAAGCATCAATAACACAGGGACTGTACTTAAAAAACTTCATCTGTAAGAAGCTTTGTCCACTGCATTGTCTCCCATGTTTTCCCCTCTTTCAGCATGATGTAGTCTCTGCTGCCCTGCCTGTGTAACTGCAGTGCTGGGGGAGCAGTTCTCCTTGCCTAGTTCCTCTTGGGACAAACTGTGCCATCCCACTCCAGGCATTCCTTTCCAGTCACATGCCTTCTGTTGCAGAGAATAGCCCTGGAAATACCCTCCACTTGCTACAATTGTGAGGAAATGGGGAATTTTTATTTCTACATCTGCAGATCACTGTCGCAGATATTTTGGTTTGAGTTACGTTTTATGGCTTAATATTATTCTTGATGACTTCTAGTACAACTTTAGTTTGTTCAGTGTGGGTGCATGCCTTCTGAATGGAAGTGGAGGGTATTGATACCTGTTCCTTTGCTGTTGGGGACACTGGCAGGCGAGTGCACGTGCAGGCCTGGCACCGGGGGTGGGGGCTGTGTCCCAGTGACTCCCCTGGTGACTCCTGGCTGTGGCCCAGAGCCCTTGGCTCTGCCTCCAGCCCATCTCCAGCCTGGCTGTGCTCTGTGTGTGGGCATAAGTGGTGAGCATCCTTAAACACGTTTCTGGGTAATGCCACAAAAGTCAGTAAAGTTTTGGTACAAAAGTTGTTCCTCCTCGGTGAGGCGTTTGAGATCCTTATTTAATATCGCACACATTTTAATCTTTAATTTATTGGTGTTTGTAAATATCCTTGTGCCCACTGTTAATGTTTTGACCTCTTATTTATTGAATTAGTCTACTGGTACATGTGTAGTTATATAAATATGCTTATTTAGTAAATCACAGGCACAATAAAAATATTTTAAGAAATGTAGCATTAAAATACAGAGAAATACACATATTCAGATTGAGAAGGGCATAGGAAGATTTATGGCCGTGTTTCCTTTTTTCTTTCCCTTAAAACAACTTCTTGTGTTAAACCTGAACAAGATTTGTTAAATAGAGATGGTGCTGGTGCAACATTAGCATAGTGAAAATATTTTGGTGGTGGTTTGCATTCCTTTTGCATCCCTGAGTACAGGCAAGGAGCTGACTGACTGCTTCCAGATGCTGGTAGTATTAGGGGTGATGTTGCAGGAGATGCAGGATGGTGATGAGAGCCTTTAAGGTTAATTTGCAAAGGTAGCAATGGCTTTTGCCTTTGGACATATGACCAAGAAGATTGCAGGGGAGGCCAGATGCCAACAGATGCAACTCTTACGTGATTTTCAGTAATTTTCTTAGTCCCTTCCTTCTTGCACATCAGGGAAACAACAGTTACGTACAAATGGTGCAAGAACTTGCATTTATTCCTTTTTATAAAGTACAAGTCTTGGACTATTTACCTATTTGTTAGTACTGACATTATATTAGTATTGAAATTCACCCCACACTGGCGAGATTGTGGGCTGTGCCATACTGTGCCTCTCCCCTTAGCAGATGATTAGAAAGGGTAGAAATGCTTCAAAATGCTCACTGGTGAAAAGCTTACATCTCTTTGAAGAGCGTGGTACGATTTTTATCACTGAGTTCTGTTTGCTGTACATTTGTTCAAATGTTGCTGTCTCTGTGGGTATGAAGATGCTTGCAGAACTTCAGGCAGATTCTTTTCTCTTTTATGACTAATATGAGGAAAAGATAATTCCGTGTTCTTACAGAAAGTGTCAACAAGAATAATTGTTTCAGAACATTGTGTTTTACAAAAGAGAGATTAGAAAATTGTTAGGAGCCTAATGAAACTGAATAAATAGGATGAATACAGGGGTGAAGATCTTTTCCTTCCCCATCTTAATCTAAAGCTGCTGTTGTGCTAGGACGTAACTTTAGGTAGAGTTTATAATTTCAAAGCAGGTAATTTATTCAGCATATTAACTTGCCACACGCATTGTGGGGCAGCAGTTATCCCTTATCCCAGCAAGACGGGATTTTGTTGTGCAACATTTGGCCTGAAAAGGCATTTGCTGTTGTGGGCTCCCCTGTGGGAAGGACCATTGGACACATTCAGGGAACTTGTGGACAAGGAGCGTTGTGGTGGAGGGGCTGCAGGGTGGCCTCGGTCCTGCGGCAGAGCAGCCTTGCTGCAGCATCAGCCCTTTCCTCTTCAGGGATTACCTGCCCTGCCTTTCCTTTTCCACCTCCTCCAGACCCAAGTCCAAGGCTATCTTGTTCTTTAAAGGTTGCACAAGCAAAGCACAAAACCCAGCTTAAGCTTTTAGCAATGGATTGCACTTACTGAACATGAAAAATTGTTGATTTTAACTAAAGTGTGGGGGGTTTGTTGGGGTTTTGTAGCACAGATGCACTGAAAGCTTCAAGTGAATGTTTCTCTAGTGTATCTATAGCTATATTATACATGTGAAATTTGTCAGTGATACTTAAAAAGGTGGTGGCTCCCCTTTTGAGTAGATGTTGTTTTAGCTTTACAGCATGCTTTTAAAGGACAGTTCTTGGTCTTGGGCCACAATAGTGGCTGTTAGGATGATGATTACCTAACACCTAAAATACCAGTAGCTTTTCTAAAACCAGAGTCTTTGTTGTCTGACTACACATAGCTGGGATGAATAGTTCATAGTGAATTTAAATAACTATGCAACAACACTTTCAAGAGCTTGACCTGGTGCATTACTTTCCAGCTACCCAGTGCATGTATGACCACAGTCAGTAACCATTAAAATGCGAGTATCCACTCAAATTGCACACAGTGTAGACCTATTTATGAGAAGCTTCATGTGTGTTGCGTTTATCTTTCAGTCTTCAGTTTTTCCTTTTCTGAGGGAAATTGAGTACTGTGTTCCATTTAAAAGCTTTAAATAAAGATTTGTTATATACTCCATGGTGCTCTTCTCTTTTTTTTTTTCATGTCAGTTACTTGATAGAAGTTCTGGTACTTTGTTTTCACACAGATTCTTACTTTTGTGAGCCAGCACACAGGCTCTTTTTGCCCCCACTCAGCTGCTGGACTGCTGACTTCTGTCAGATTTCTTTGGTTTGGGAGATTTTAACTCAAGGAATCTCTCGTTCTTCCTGCTACAAATGGCAGGATCAGTGATGGGATTTAGTGGATAATTACTTACCTGTGTGGTAAACAACCCACAGCAGATCAGAGGGTGAGAAAAGGTAGAAAATGCAAATGGATGTGAAGAAGACTTTCAAAAAGCAGTCTCTTGCACACAGAGCCCTCATTGCTATCGGCATGGCTGTTTCAAGTTCTGAAGTGGATCGCACACTGGATGTGGCCATCTAGCAGACAAGTGGCTGATGCCCAAGCTCCACCCAGCCGTGCCTCAGGAAAGATTTTAGAAGGCATTAAAGGATTAACTGCATTCCTGCATTTTTTATTTACTGTATACAGGAAAAGATTGATGTTTCCAAAGATAATCTTTGCTGGTTTACTTTTGAAATTGCATAAGAAAATTACTGGCAGATAAAGCTTTAAAATAAACACAGGAGATGGCACTAACTGGCTTTTCTTGATAAATTTTCTGTTTACTGGGCAGCTTCAAAGGGCCCTGAAAATGACTCGAAACTGGCCAGGCAAAAGGAATCTGCTAATCCTGCCTGCAGTACAGCCCAGCCAGGGGAACACTGAAACCACCCTCTGTAACTGGAGCTGGCTTGTGCCTTGCTGCTTGTGCTGCCAGTTCCTGACATGGGTGTTAACCAGCCCCAACAGTGGAGCAGCAGTGCTCTGAAGCTATTGGAACAGTATAAAGCCATTGCTAAAACTATTCAAAGAATTCTGAATTATACATGGTTCTGTCTGACAACAAATTCAGTTAAAGATGGACAAGGTACAAAGCTGTCAGTGACTCTTTCCACATTGTTTTCAGCAGCTCTGCTGCAGGAGAACACTTTTTTCAGAGCCACAGATTCCTCCCTGTTAGTGCAGATTAGCATCCAGCTTCCACAGCATGGCCCTTCAGCAGATACTCACATTTCATTTTCCTCTTTTTGTCTTAAAACATGCCTGTGTTACTGATCTTTACCTCATTTGACCCCTGAGCAGTCTCATCAGTTCAGGTAAGAAAGAGCATATAAAGAAATGCCATTCTTTATTTATAGCAGTGGCTTTATTATGAGAAATTAGCATTGAGCTGATGACTTAACAGCTGTGTGACACCTGAGCTGTTGGCTCAGTGAGGACCCTGAGCTTGCAAGAAACTTTGCAGTACAATCCTCAAAGTTTTTGAATTTGGGAAAAGTCTTCAAAATGTAGTTGTACTTTCTGCATCAAAATTCTATAGCTATCCCCATAGGCAGTACAACATTTCTTCAGAGTAAAATACTTACATAGAAAAATACAATAGTCTGTTACAATTAAAAATATGTCTACTATAACTAAAGAAAAACATTCAATTGTCAAGCTAGTATTTTACAAAATACGGTAAACATGATCGTGCATCTGAGAATTTGGTTTATAAAAACATACATTCTTTTGGATATACAATTCCTTCTCTGAAAAGCCACATTGGTGCAGGAAGATTTTGCCTTTGCCTTTGTCATTCCTGACTTTATTTGAAAATTACAAGCATAACAGTCATTAAAACCAAGATGTGTATGGTTGGTTTTACTGCAGCTGAAGCCCGTGCGAGTTCTTGGTAGAGGGGAATTTTGGGACATGAAGCAACTCTTGATCTGATCTGATCTGAGACCTCTGGGAAAGAGAAGTCCTGTTTCAAAGCACTGAAGTTTCCAGTGTTGTCAGGTATTTCCACTGTCTTCAGCATCGATTTAAATCCTGGTACAGTAGCCTAGGAGCAAACAAAAGTGTTGGTTTGAAACACTGAGTTCAACTGTGAAACAATCACTGTTTACACTTTAAATGTACAGGAAAGATATTCTAAAGATACATTTGAGAACACGGAATGAGAACAGAGCATAGCTTTCATGTTATAGCAAAAAGACTCTTGCTGTACAAGAGAGGGAACCCTGCAGCGATGGTTAAGCACAGGGCTTTGGAAGCAGGCAGAGCCCACAGGGCATGGATGTTCTCTAGTACTTCCACAGAGAAACCTGACAGTCACCAGTGATGGTGACTAATATCTATGACTTGAGCAGTTCAGCTCACCCACCTCTAAGGATGCTGTCTCACTGTGCTCAGGAGCTCAATGCAATTAGAAACAATACTTAATAAGGCTGCATACTCACATTGATCACGTAAGTGCCAGGCAAGAGGAGAAGAAAGTACTCCCCTTGTTTGTTTGTTCTGTAGGGGCAGACATGTGGCCTTCCTTTGGCTTCCACGATGACATTGGGAATAGGATTCCCATTCTTATCAGTAACTTGGCCTTTGACACCTTTTAAAAAGGGAGAGGAGAGAAAGATCATGAACTCTAACTGGTGAGCCTCCTGTTCTTTCTGAGAACGTCAGACTGCTCTGTTGCTGGATGCACTCAAAGGCTATTTCACCATGTTTCAGCACATCTGATATCACTACTCACTTTGGTCTTACTCAAGGGAATTAAACCAGGAAATCCTTGGCTGTTGTTAATAGTTTACCCTTATGTTAAGTTAGAAAGCAGTATTGTAATCTCCTCTTCTAAATCTTATTTGCTGAAGGCATCGTACACACTTACTGTATGCCCTTCACTGAAGGGCTTCAATCTGCAGTACAGGTTTGGCAGTTTTTTGCACACAAACACACACACCCCCACACACCCCTCCTTCTTTTTTGTAATGTAAAATAAGTCAGCCTCTTGTCTAGCACTTCCCAATGGCAGAACACCAACAATATCTGCTTAAGAAGTAGTTTCCCTTAATCCCCACACACCATCCTCAAGGCAGCACAGGCATTAAACAGAGATAAAATAGCAGTCAGATATTTAGGGCAACAAAACACAAGATAAGCAACAGATTTGTGCAAACCTTTCAGCTCACTGTAAAGCACCACAGCTGCACTAAGCCACAGTTCTCTTCCAAATGTGAAGTCAGATCATAGCTAGAGAAGCCTTTCAAATTTACAAGATCCAAACAGCAAAAACCCATGAAACTTGTGCCGAGGCACACATATACTTAGAGACCTCTGAAATAGCTTGTCCCACAGCTGCTCAGGAAAGCGAGAGGAGGGGGGAGTGCATGGTCAGACAGCTTCCAGATCCTGTCCCTTGCTCCTGCCCCCAGCACGTTTTAAGCCCCTCGCACACCTGCAGTAGCACCCATCTCGCCTCACCTGACACACTTGTAAGTTCTCCTGCTGTACCCATCCCTGGCCTTGTAGTACTTCCTGTTTAGAAGCTCCCAAGTTAACACCAGCTCTCTCCCCTGTGAGCTGTGACACTGACCCAGGCTGCTGAGGAGCTCCCTCTAAGCTGGCCTCAGTTTTCACTCCGCCCCCATTCACATACCCACCTAGGTGTACTTGTTTGATATATTCGATCAGAGCAACTTTGTTGTCTCTCCAGAACTTTTCCAGCTGGTCTGCTGGAGGATATTTACAGCACGATAGCTCCAATGTAATTTCAAAACACTGTCCCCAGACATAGTTGTAATCTTGCATTCCACCTTAAAAGTGAAATAAAAGTGCAAAGAAACACTAAGGTCAAACTAAAAGACAAGCAGGAGAGTTAAAAATGTTGGTACTTGCATCATATCTGTAAGAAAAGTAAATGAGATAAATTATTCCTCAATGCCACACTTGTATTTACTGCCTCCTGTGAAAAACCAACCTAATTATTTACCCTAGTTACTTGTAGAGTGTTGTTTTCTAAAGCATATTTCATTTTGGAAATTATGATGGTGATTGTGGCTGAGAATGGGTGAGTCTTTGACTTAAATTCATTCAAGCTTTTCCAACTAAAAAGGGACAGGTAAGGCTGGAGTAGGATTTGCCACTGCCAAAGCCATTCCAAAACCCTTTTAAGTCTTTGAATTCAGACAATGAATTAAAAAAAACATACACAGTGCACAAGCCCCATATTCTATTTGCTACGCATAAACAATAATGAAAACATCTATTTCAGTAATTAAACATTAAGAAATGGATGACATTTGAACATAAGATTGGTTTTCTTTCTGAAAGAAGATCTTGATGCCAAGCAGTGTGTATACAGCTACCGCAGGCCTTAAGCAACGGCACAAAAGCAGCCAAACAGCAGCGACTGCCTCATTCACTTGTGTAATTGCTGGCTGGAAGAGTCTGAAAACACCCAGGTCCTGCTTACAGAATCTGCATGAATGAGTTGACTCACGCCCCTCATCAGCCCTCTACTCTGACTAAAATCATTGCCCTTTCATCATCAAAGATGGGAGCAGAATGTGAGAACATCTTACCAGAGGCAGCAGAGTGAAATATCAGTGAGGTTCTTACCTTCCAGCTGGTACCAAGAGTACCCGTTGGTAATGCCTTCTGGGAAGGTTTGCCTTTTGTCACACCCCGCCCCTTTGTACATGCTGGCATGGTTGGAAGAATAGGTTTTTGCCAGGTGAATAAAGACATCATCATCTGGAGATCTGCTATAGCCTTTCAAAGAGCCAGTAGCTGCAGAATGAAGACAGCCATTGAGCAACACTGGTTACTGGTAAAACGTACAGTGCTGGCTTACATTCAGGATAAACATCTCCCAAATGGCCATATTAGTCAGTGAATTTTGATAGGGTTTACAAATTTCTGTCCATCCCAGCTCAAAAGCTAGAAGAACCTTGCAGGAATCCTTATAAATTTTGCTTTTGTACAGCCAACATTCCTAAGCCCAGTCATCTGTGGAGAGCAGAGTTTGTTACCAGCTTACCTGGGTTACCATTATCAAAGGTGTAACTGGCAACCAGGGCACCCCCGTGCAAGTTTGCTGAAAGAACAAATGTTTCATTTTTTATCCAGTCCATTACTGCTTGAGTCTCTGGCTGAATGTTGGTGCTTTTATTTTCAAAGGCATCAGGAAAATTTCTGTTCAGATCTTCTCCGTTCCTGTTGTACCTTAGAAAGAGAGAAGACATTCCCATTACTGTTTTGCCTGTGGATACTCCCACACCACCAGCCTCCCAGTACTCTGGATCTGTGGTGTGCTAGTGTCTTCAGGGAACAGGCAAGATGAGCATTTTTTTTTTCTCAAGCATAAAGGTGATGGACTTCAGTTTGCTTTCTGACAGCACTGGAATTTTCATAGGACACAATAAAACAGTGGAAACAGAGAATACTTAACATGCATAGGAAATGCACACCTACACATAAGCAAATTAGAAAAACCAGAGCCAGATCAGAAGGACTTTGTCCTCCTCCTGTCTGTATTTTTCCTGCTTGTATAGAAGACCATGGTAACTACTGAGTGGCTGTATCCCTTGGACTGTTGTCACTCTCGACAGACAGAAAAAATTGAGTCAAACAAAGGATGCATTTTCTTCTCCCTGAACCTTAAGGTCCAGCCTGTACAAATGCTGTCTTGCTTTTTCACTCAGATAGGTCAGTACAGGAATAAAGAGGGAATTCACCATTGACTGCATTAATTTTTTAATTCAGTCTGTTAAACTCTATTTGACAGTGAGGGGATTAAAAAACCTCCCTCCATACAAGTCCCATCTACTTGCTGAGGAATGAATTTTTTCTTAATTAAAAGGATGGCTTACACTGGTCACCTAAAGAACTAAAGTACCTAAACTTTATATATGTTTCTGATGCTGCCAAGGCCAGTGATCCAACAGAACTTCTAGCTCACGCGGTTGCTTTTTCTGCACATTCCAACCTTGTCCTTTGGGCATTTCTTCCCATTCTTTCACTGCCTCTTTCCCTCTTCTAGTTTGATAAGCTTTTCATTCCCTTTTTGGTCTCTGCAATAGTCACATTAAAGAATGCAAAATAGCACAGGATGCAATGCCAAGTTATATTTTCTTCTGTGTAGGTATTTTTTCCTACCACCACTATTAGCACAGAACCTACTATAACCAGCTCTGCTTATGTAACTCCTTCCTACTAAATCCACATTCAACATGACTTTTAAACACAGTTCATTCAACAAGCTTAGACACACCTTTTCTCGTTAAAAAGGGTTATGGAATTCTCCAACTGAAATAGAACCCTGTGGGTGGAATTTTCCTTCTTTTCTTGCAGCATTCTAAAGGTGCTACAAAATAGGGAGTTGTGCTTGTATTCGCAATCTGGGTCTCCTGCCTAAAAGGTGAGGTCACTACACCATTCTGACCAATTTTTTCTGGCCACACCACATATAAACACCAGACTGACTCAGTCTTCCAGAAACTCTATGCCATAACAATGTGTCTTCAGACCAGCACAGGCAAAACTTAGCCGTAGCACATCCTGTAGACTCTGCTCTCCACCAAGTATGATTCAGTCTTTTGGCTATCTGAGATTATTACTCCCCACCCATTCCTTTTACCTCTCCCACCCTCACCTTCCTCGTGAGTAATAACAATCAGGCACTTTTGTAGCTTCAAATCCATCAGGATTCATTGTTGGCATGATATGAATCCGGGTATAATTGAGTAGCCGGGTAATAACTGGGTCACGTCCATAGCTGGTCACCAGGAAATCTATCAAATGGAGCAGGAGTTCTCTCCCAACAGTCTGTGGGAAGAAGCACAGATTTTACTTTAAGTCTGATATGGAAGAAGAAGATAATAAATAAATAAAGACCCACCACCTTGCATATCCGGGTTTTTCTTATGAATTACACAGATACACAAGGCATATGAGAGCACTCTGATCAACGCTGCTTTGTTTTGTGCTCTCCCCTAAATACATTTAAAGCAATTGAATAGATTAAAGGAATCACTGGAGGGTTTTCACAAGGGTTTTAAACCCAGATCAACCAGACTTTTTTGTATAATGGGAAACCGACTGTGTCAGATGCACTGCTTAAATCTTGCATGGAAAAGGAACAGCTAGAACAAAAACTAAAGCTGCCTGATAAGCATCATGTGGGCTTGGGAACACCCCAAAGCCCAGGGGTTTTCTCAGTGCCACTGCAGGGCCCCAGCGACCCTGCACACGAGGGCTGTGCGGCACCACCCGACCCTGGTGCTTCAGAAGGGAGGACAAGTCTGCCATGTTTGACAGGATGCCACAGAGCAGGATTTTTTCTTGTTGATCCTCTCTTTTGGGAAGTCAACATTAATATAAGATCAAAGAGGCCACATGGATACTTCTGTTACATTGCTTTATTTTAATGAACATGTGCTTTGGGGAGACCAAATAAATCCTCAGAAAAAGACATGGAAAGACATTTGGATGCAGACTTTAGACCAAAGAGAGGCAGTGGCAGAGAAAAAGCTAAACACATATTTTTGCTCGTATAAGTTTGTGTAAGCCGTGAAAACTGACATATCCCTTTAGTCTATCAGATTTCAGGCAAAACAGTCAAGTACCAGATCCAGAGTCAAGGACAATCCTATCCTACCCCAGAAACCACTGCTAGTGTTCACTGGACCATACTTTCCAGGGGCACTTTCCAAAGCACTGTGACCCATGCCTCAAGGGTGCTTTAGGGTTCCTAAGCCCTATCTGGAAAGGGAACAAACCAAGACTTGCAAGCAGATGAGTTCTAGAGATAACTTATCTCTACTTTATCTCCAAGAACAAAGCCTAGTATATCACAACAGGATCTAAACCAGCACCTGAGTATGTGAAAACAGACTGCTCTGCAGGCTTGATAAACACACTCCGTGAAATTTAAGAAGGGATGCAACAGAACCCGTCTTGTACAGGCAGCTCTTGAAAAGGGTGATAGACATCTTGGGAAGCATATAAGGGTGGGGGAAGAAAGGAAAGGAGAGGACAGGAGAGGAATCAGCTAAATCATGGCTCTGGGCATGATAGATGAAGTTAACAGACTCAGAATCAGCAAGAATGGCTCTACCACAGAGATAGCTAAACTGGAGGCAAGATTGAACTGCTGTCTGGAGAAACAGGGAAAGTGCTCTTCTATTGTACTTCTCTTCAGTGCCTGACCAAAAGAAATCCCAGAAAGAAAGGGTAGAGAAGCAGGAACAGAAAGGGGGAAAAAGAAGTAACAAATGAATGTGGTAGAAAAGGACAATGTTTACAAAGAATGAAAGTCGATAAGAATTTCACAGATGACATTCTTTGCACTTATAAGTTAATCCCAGGCTTACTTGCACGTACAGCATTTTGCAAACTATTTTATAGGATTCCTGGTATAGCTATTGTTGTACTCAGGGCATTAAGCGATTCAGATTATCGTAAGAGTGTTGGCACTTGGATAATTGCACAGCGAGGGAAGAATATACTTATTATCAATGTTCTGGTGTGGTAACAGAGGGGTGGTTTTGTTTCAGTCCAGAGCCCCCTGCAGTGCTTGGGAAATCACATCTGGAAGTATCTGAGGGAAAATTTTCGTTTCTGGGAAAGTTCAGGTTCAAGGTCAAGTTTTGGTCAAGGCCTTGGAAAGCATCTGCTGCTCAGTCAAGCTTTACCCTGTTACTACAGAAGTCAGGTATGTCTGTGGATAAGAGTTATGAGTCACCCAGTTTTATTTTAGAGCTTCAAATAAAGGATCTAGACACACCGAAAGTAGGTTGCTGACAGTAAAGTTGAGGACAGACACCTTTACCTGCCTTAGGTTTAGTATGAAGGTAGAGAGAAGAGCAGGGGACAGCATGCATGCATTCTGGGGCTTTGAGAGGACATGAACATTTAGTTTTGATCACAGTATTCCAAGGGAGAGGCCCAGGTATATTGTTTTACTGTATTTCACATGAAGGGTGACAGAAAAGCAAAGGAAATCCCTTTCTCCCATCTCTAAGGATACAATTAGACATTAAGTTTCTCAGTGCACTTTCAGATGTCAGCTTCCTCCTGTGCCCCAAAGGGAGAAAGTCAGCAGGAAAGGCTTTCAGTGACACTCAGGGTAAGCCTTGAATGAAGAAGCGTGCATGTGTCAGGACATGGATCAGCGCTGTAGAAAAGGGCGCGACTGCTGCTCCCATACACAGATCCTCTGAAGATCCTGACTCTGCCCGCTGGCAGGGCTGTGTCAGCGCCCTGCTCAGCTAACACAGGGATTACTCAAGAAGCCCAAGGGGCAGCCAGTTAGGAGATTAAGGTTGGCTCGAATTGCACCTGCACTGTAACATGTTACTGCACCAGCCCTGGGTTTAGAACAGTGTTGTTGGCACATGATAGAGACCTAATACCAGGGGACTATGGGTGGATGGACTCTGCCCATTTTTATTATTAAAATTCTTTCCTTAAACATGGCCTGGTTTTTTAAGTTGAACGATGTTGAAAGAAAGATCCAAACCATCAGGTAGGACCTGTTTCAGGGCAACACAGTCTTGGCTGTCTCCTTGCCCCAGCCCCAGCTGCTGCACAGGCCAGGTTCAGCATACCAGCACAACCCCACTTACGGAAGCGGACTTAGAGCAGAGAAACCAGTTGGCCATCCTGGTTTCCCACTGAAATGCCACACTTGCAAGATGTTATTTTTAACACTTGTATACAGCACTAATTATTATTATGCACCGCTAGGACACGCCCCACTGTGCTTGTCCTTCTTTGCTCAAACACCCCCGTGTTAAAATGCCTGTTTATGCAAATAGTTTGGCACACATCCCTTTATTTCCACAGCAGCAATCGCTATGGACATCTGAGAACTGCCACATGTATGACAGGGAAGTGCAGTTCTCTGCTTTAGCACTGAAGGAAATGGCAACATAAAGCCTGCTTTTGAACCAGTAACTGGCCTAAGTTGTTACCACTTGGACAAATTCCACAGGCTTTACCTGGCTGAGACATGGATAGCTTTATCTTTTCCCACTCAGAAGAGTGGGAGGAAAGAGAAGAAAAAAAGTAACTGCAGCAAGGCAGTGTTAAAATGTGCTGAAAAAGACCTACAGCAACATCCAGCTTTTTTTTTTTTTCCAGTAGGCATTGAGATTTGATTGCTTAGAATTTTGAAATCTCTGATGCTTCTGACCCTTTTCACATTACATCAGCTAGGTGGAAAATAGTTCACTATGCAGTAATTATTTTTTATAAATAGGGTTCTTTTCCTAGAGCAAATACTGTTTCCTTGTGTATCACTTCAATAATGTATCACACAGGACTGAGGACATAGGAATAGAGGCTTACAATTTCTTGCAGCAAGTTGTGCAGTTCATGCAGTATTCTTTTTATGTAATTGGATGCTAAAAAGCCAATCTTCTTTTCCACAGTGGTATTTTGATAGTGTAAATGCAGTTTCCATTAATTTTTGAAATAAGAGGGAGAAATTCTACTCAAGACTCATTAGTTTTATTGTTGGTGTTTTTAAAGACCCATCAATAAGTAATATTGGTCACAAATAAATCCACTCCAGTTCTTACTCACCTAAGCCCTAATATTTCAGGAAACCCTACTGTGGATATGACTATGTCCATGATGACATGGAAAATAGGTTAGAGTTGCTTTACCTTATTTCACAAGATAAGCCAGCAGATAAACACATCCTTTCACGTAGGCTAGTTCAGACTTATCAGTACAGGCTCAGTTTCACATAATGGAAGAGGAAAAAATACTACTGTTTTAAATAATACTTTATACTACTATATTATTATATTACTTTTACTTGTAATAATATAAATAAAACACTAATATATTATTATTATTTTAAATAAACTATTATATTATTTAATATAATTTGAATTCTTGTTTTTTATATAGTGAGAAAATAAAGCGATCAGAAGTGGACATTTTGGGAGAAAAGGACTCATATCAGCACTGCCATCCTGAAAAAGAGTTTATCTTGTGATGGTCCAGTTACACTAGAGCTGCAGAAAGTGAAAGCCTTATAACTCAATACATTAAAGTGTAAAAGCAGAAACACACAGGAAATTTACAGTTTGTTCAGACATGTTTCCTTAAAGGGTTTCCCTGCAGTGATACACATGGTTTAGGAACAGCTTTCCAATTAAATCCTATTTGTTCAGTTGTAGAGAATAGACTCAAGTCACTGGCACAGAGGGTCCAAAGGTGATAGTTCTGCTCCATTTATGACTTATTTAGGGGTTTGGCTGTGGTTGGTGTTAAGCAGGAAGAGTTCTTGCCCATGGAGGAAGAACAGATCTTTCAAGTAGGAGTACAAGGCTGGGACAAGAGGCGGCTGCCTAATTCAGAATGGGAGCTGCCCCAGAAGATCCGGCAACCTCTCCCTCACCTTCCCCCTGCAGACTTCATTAACATTTCACAGCCTTATGCATTTTGTGAAGTCAATTACTGCCATTTTTACTAAAGGCAATTTATATCAGTTTTAATTTGGCTTAAACAAAAAGTACTGCTAAAAATGGTGTCCAGCTTCATACAGCAACACAAAGAATGGGAGAAGTCTTTTGTTGCCTCTCAGTGGATCTGGGGCAAAAGTTCACTCTATTTGGCAACAGCGAACACAAATGAAAATCTTCTAAATCTTGGCTGGTTTTATCTTAGAGTACTAAGAAGAATGAACTTACTTAAAAAAAATAAATCTTTCCAGTTCTGAAAAAAAATACTCCTTTCCTGGTATTGTGTACTCACATTACTTTATTAGAACTTCCCTGTTGGGCACCTCTCCAAGTAACCTAGATTTTCTTCCAGCAGCATGTGTGAACAGCCCACACATGTAATTCAGGTTCCACTCCAACTTTTATGTTTTTGGAGCAGTAGGCCAGCTGAGTCAAAGTTAAGTGTCGTATGTGTGATCATAACAGGTTAGGGGGCAGCATCATCAAGCAACACTTGAGAACAGAACTTCTCATCTTGTATCATTTGTAGAAAACACCACTGAAGCACAAAAGACCTAACTGGATCAATGAAGCCACAATTGCTCAGTTTCAATTTATGAAAGTCTCTGGCACACAAGTTGAAGGTTGTTGTATAATTAGTGCAAAACTTATCTGCTTAATGTATTGTAGGGGTAGTTGAATCTATCCCCAGTGACTAGTCCAGCAGAATCTTAGATTATGGGAGAAAAATGTTCACATTCTCCAATGCTTCTCTATATGCAGAATTAATTTCCAGCTGTCTGAAATGCATTTATGATCAGATAAAAAAAACCCAAACACCAACTGCGTGTTACCTGTGTGTACCAAAAAACCCATACAGGAAAAATCATCACAAGTGCCTGAAAAGGAGGAACAGCTCTCTTTAGAGAACGTTCCCTAGGTGTGAGCTTGGTCCGACAAACAACTGGAATGTAGCACACCTTAGCTAGGCAGCTCAAGGATCAACCCTGCTCAGACTGTCTGGCACTGCGTATGACTTTAAAAGAAAATCTTCCCTCATTTCCTAATGAGGTCAATAAAAACCTAGATTCTAGGCAGTGATCTGAGTTGCCAATCCCCAGCGACTCTCAGCCCTGTGGATGTGCAAGCAGTGGTGTTCCTATGGCCAGAGCTCCTTGTGTGTATGCAGCTGGGCAGTGATAATGACAGGGGTGCTTCCTTGCGGACACTTCAGTATGTGTGGCCTTTTGCAGTCCAGCAATATTGGATTTGCAAGCCAGGCCATCCTGCATGAGATCATATCCTGCCCTCCACTTCCTTCCCATCAAAGCTGGGTGATTTTCAGTCCCTCAGCAGCCTGCAGGGACCGCAGTGTGGAGATGCCTTGGTGACACACACCAGGTTTCAGGAGCTGCAAACCCTACCTTGGGCACCCCGTAACGAATGTACCCACCTGACACCATGAATCAGCTTCCTCCCACACAGAGTTAAATTCCCAAGCACTCAAACTCCCAGCAGCACTTCGAGCAAGGCCAGTGTCAAACAAGGTGAAACTAGTCTAACTTGGGGAAAATTCTTGGCACACAATGCCACAAGTGCCTGCAGGAGTGCAAGTGCTCACAGACATTACTGTTAACAGCAGTAACTCATGACACATTACCCTTTGCACTGGATATACTTTCTACTATATCTACCTTTCTTAGTTTAGGGAATTCACAGTCTAGCACATATATGTACATATATATCTTGCTACTCCTGTTAAATTATTCAGCCTTCACATGAAAGACTGCATAAAAACATATTGTGCAGCTTATACTTATCCTGAACATGACTAATATAATGAGGTAAAGCTAAAGAATAAAAGAAATAGAAAGCAAAAAACGTACAATAGAGGACAGTGAAGCTTTGATTCTTTCTGATTCAGATTCAAGTACTCCACCAGGTAGGCTCATAATCATCATTTCTCCTTGAGCACTAATAGGTGGGCATTCTTCCCAGAGCAATTTTATTGTTCAGGCACGGCTTTTTGTTTTGCACTCTGTATTATCTCAGGTGAATCTAGCTGTTCCTAGCTTAAGGTTCCCAAGATAAATTTTCTTCCCAAAAGAAATAATTTGATGCTTCACCACAATTATTATTTAATCTTAGGATGTATTTAAAGGGTTTTATCAGTCATATTTCATGCCTAGGCAACAACAGTGTACAAGCAAACCACTGCATCTGACTCATTTCCAGGAACCTTAAAGCCTCTGGGTTTACTCATTTGGAGAAGACAAAGCTCTCTACTTAAGAGAGGTCGAGTGCAGGATTGTAGGACTCTTCACCATGATGTAAGGTCTCCTAAGGCCCTTCCACCAAAACAATGGAACTTTATTCTGAAAATTCCTCAATAAATACACACATATTTTGTCTTCCTTGAGTTATGACATACCTCAGTAATAAGAAGCACATGCCTGAGAGAAGCTCACTCTAAACCTCTGGTAAGTGCATTTGGTATAAATGACATTGCAAAAATTGAAACGTACCTCATCCCCATGCATATTAGCAACATACTTGAACTCTGGAATGCCAATCTTATGATGGGTTGGAAACCTTCCCAGAACAAGAACCCACAGGTCTCTACCTTTAAGAGGGGAAGGGGAAAAGACATTTTTTAAAACAAGTGTAAAATCATACAAGCCTTAGAAGAACAAAAAGAGTTGGTCATTAAGACCATTGTACAAATGCCCATATTTCATTGGTGCCCACTCAGTCCTACATATAACATATTAAAGTAGACTGTGGGGTTCTTTTATTCTACGAATATTTGCAATATTAGTTATAGGAATAAATATTCTTTGCCTTCTGCACAAGTAAGCAGTAAATCCTACAATTTCTAAAGCATTTAACCAGGACTAGAAAAGAAGGCTTTTTTTTGGTAATAAAAATTTTTCAAATTAAATTTAGCAAATAAGATCACTCTTCCCCCCAAATTTTAAATCACAAGGCTTTTCTGAAGTATATACAGAAGTTTTCATTATCACAAAGAAAGAACATCTGGTTTTGTACTAAAGACAACACAGAAACGCTAAGTATATTCATGCATTACTGCTCAGAAAACAGGAGGTACCAGAAAGAACTGTATCAGAGACATATTCCAAATATATCAGCAGGGAAAGAATTAATAGCTACAGAAAGAGTATTGGTTAGGGCCACTAAAGCTGCACAAGAAACTGAACTTTAAGTAACAAAATAAACACACATACATTTTGGAAGTCCACATTTAAGCAGCAAGGAGAGGGGAGGGCATTTTTGTTATTATTTTTAGCGATATTGTGGCATTTCAGACCTCATCTGCAAATCTGTGCTTCCCACTAGACTGCTCAGTAAGATGGAAAACTCAAGTTTCAGCAGATGGCAGCAATGAAACTGGACCAGTTCCTTGATAGTAGCAGTGACAGCCTACAGATTGCTAATGCCTGGACCTCACAAGGATGCTGCCTGTCCCCAGCTCCACACAGGGCTTGTTGGGACCCACGACCTGCCTGAGATGAGCCCAGCCACCACTGCTACTTGCAGGAAAGAAAAACGTAGGAACTGCTAGACACAGGATTAAAAATAGCCTTATTTCCTAAATCCTTGTGGATCATCAAATCTGCAGTAAACAAACTCTGGAGCACATCAGCTTCCCATTCCTGAAGGCATGACCCCTGTAGTCATGCACATGCCACAGCATTTTTGTTTTCTTTCCTAGCTATGTGACTGACTCCCAGCAGCTATACCACAAGGGTCATGACTTCGGGAATGGGAGAAAAAGAGAATTGAAGCAACACTGCAAGATGCACTGAAACAGTTGTAAGAGAGGTAAAACTGAAGACAGTGGTTGCCAAGCTAAATTCTCAGTTAACAGAATCAGAGAGAGAACAGTGCTGAGAGCTGATAGATTCAACAAAGACTGATCTCGGTAGCCCCTAGTTTTACAGTTACTCTCGAAGACATTGGTGCTCAACCCTTGTCACCATACAATGCACAAGGCTGTGAGATGCTGCTACTGGGTCTTTCATTAAAGAACAATGTGAGCAAGCCATTCATACTTTTAATAGTAATTTTGTGCCAACTGATTTGTTAAGAAAGCTAGTTATTTGGCCTTGTTGCACGTAGAGCCACTGTTTAATAAAAAAAGAAAAAGTTTCATTTCTGTAAGCCTAGGCAAGTTGCAGAATATAGAACCCAAAGACACTAGCTTTTAAGCACATTCTCCTTCAAAAAGGAAAGAAAGAGAACACCCAAGTCATCCCACTCTAGCCTTTCTCCTCAAAACCTCCAGAAGATCCCCCTAATCTCAACCATCTTGCAGCCCTGTGAAAACAGATGACAAGCCTTGCTGCAGTAGCATGTTTGGAACCAAGAACAATCCTTGTAGTGAAAAAAGTACTCTACTGTTATTCATAATCAAGTGTGGACAACAACCTCAATTTCCTTTCCAACTCTGCAATGTGTCATTCTCTCTATAGTTGTATCCTGGGGCAACTTGCAATGAATGACTAGGGAAGTCCTTCCAGAATGCTCCTGTGATTCTCTGTCCTTAAGCCCACTAAGCCCTGCTTTCCAGCTCTCATCCCCTCTACTGGAAGGCAAGTTCAAACATCCCTCCTTGGTGTCAGTTGCCATGTGGACTTCTGCAGCAAGAGGAACACACCTGCTTACAGCTGCAATTGCAGCCTTTCCACCACAGCCCAAACCTAAAGGTGGCTACTGCAGACCTACAATGAACAGCTCATTTTACACACTCAAGCAAAGAGTCCAAGTACAGCTAAAGTGCTCTAGATGTTTCCATCATTTAAGATTTTCTACTAATAACACTGTGCTCTGATTTCAAATTTTAAAATAGTATTTTCAGTGTCTTGCCATCAGCAGTACTCATTCCTGCTGCTCTCACTGTGAATTGCACTCATGGGAAACACAAGCTAAGTATAGATTAACATCATGTACTGATGTAAATTGATCTTTCCCGCATTAGTGTTCAGACTGTTTAGAGTTTGTGTGAGGGCCATCTACATGATAAACACTCCCATGAACTGAGATACCAATTATTTCCTGGCATTTCCAGCTTGTGAGAAGTACCAAACCTTCCATTAACAATTAAAATACATTCCTGGGTCTGCTCAGCCTGCAGTACTGGATAGTGTACCTATGAGGGATGATGTAAGATTTCTTCCCATACAGCAGTAATTAACTGCATATAGAAAGATTCAGCATATGGATGATTTCCTTTAATCAGCAAAGCCTAGATAACTCTGCTTTAGTACCTGAAGGGAACAGCTAAGCTTCCTCTCATGCTTTGAAAAGCCATTTCTCAGTGCCAAATTGCCAAACCAAAACTGACGTCAACTAATTAGTGAACTGTATTTCAAGTGATGAAGACGAACATGTGTTTCTAACCGTCTGTCTCAGGACAAGTAACAAAACTTGCACTGGAGCAGAGCCAGACCACACAGCTTCTAGTAGAATGAGAAATCTTTTCAACTTTTAAAAAGGTTTTCTAGCATTGCCACTAGTTCACAACCTAGTGTCAGTATTCTAAACAGATGAACAAAAACTGGTAATTAAAATGAAGAATTGAAACTGATCTCCAGATCTAGCAGGAAAGAAACCAAATCAATTTGTAGATGAAGTCTGGGTCGTGCTCCCCGTTTTTGTTCTGAATTTTATTTCTGCTTTTCTTCACTTTATTCTTTACAGCTTCATATATGAAAAACTTGTCATTTCAAATGAAGTTATGGCTAGGAAATGAAGTGAAATGAGTGGGAAATGGCTCAGACCCACTGTCAGTACCAGCCAGGCTAGGGTACTGATTCAGGAGTTTGCAGGGAGGACCGCTTTGACCAAGAAACAGCAACGGACTGACTACAGTGCTCCTGGGCTGGCCATGAGTTGCACACTGACTTCATGGGTAGGAACTGCAATAATGTTGATCTGTGTTGAGGCTGTCCCTGCCTAGAAAGTTGCAGGACAGAGAGGAGGGGAAGAAAGATTAAATCTCATTAGCATGCAGGGTCCCAGAGCAATTCAATCATAGAACCAATCCCAGAATCATTGAACAGCCAAGGTTAGAAGGAACCTCAAGAGATCATCTGGTCCAACCCTACACGGGAAAGGAAACCTAGATAAGATTATTTAGCACTTTGCTCAATTGCCTCTTTAAAACCTCCAGTGAGGACTCTACCTCATTTCTGGGGAAGTTGTTCCAGTGAATGATTCTCCCTGTAAAATATTTTCTTACATTGAGATGAAAGCTCTGATAGTGCAGCTTGTACCCATTGCCCCTTGCTTTTTTTCCATGTGGATCCTTGTGAAGAGAGAGGATCCATCCTCTTTGTAGCCACCCTTCAAGTACTAGAATTCTGTGATAAGATTCTCCCCTAAGCATTCTTTTCTCTAGGGAGAAGAGATCCTGAAGCTGAGATCAGACAAACATCTGTATGAACAACTGTACATCAAAATCTTTTGTGAGCATTTATCCTCACTTTCAAGTGTACTATGGTCCACTGAGACAGAATGCATCATTTAAAGACTTGGCCTATAGTAGCACTGGCATTAGTAATGAACAAAGCTGATATGCCAAGAAGAGCTAGGACACTTTAAATGGAGGGAAGTCTTTAAGGTATTTTAAAGAATAATGAGAAACAGATCAATCACATACATCAACCAGGCATATCTGGCAATATTCAGCTTAGGTAAGCAGAAAAAAAAGCCAGAAGAACCCAAGGTAACATTTGGTTGCAGGTCTATCACAGCCACTGACAGTCACGATGTGGCTACTGCTGAATGTAATACTCCTGGCCTCTTCCCACAGATCCCTTATTGCAGACATAAGGCGCTCTCTCTTGGCAAAAAGTAAACAGAAGTATCAATTTTCCACTATTTAACCAGTTCCTATCTACTCCAAGAGATGATACCAGCCACTCCATTTTAGAGTCAGCACCATATAAGCAGAACTGACGGAATAAACAGACTCTAAAAAACACTAGATACTGTTTATTTGTATCCAAAGCACTTGAGAAAGGAAGGGAGTCAAAACAATTCATGGTTCACATTCTTGCTTATCTTCCTAAAGGTTTACAGATCTTTGGTTGATTGGGACATCCATAGCTGCTTTGGACACTTACACAAGGCTTGTATCTTATAAAAATAGCAACCCTTTCTTTCCTATGTACATGTGAGTCATCACTATACCATTTCCAGTTCTCGTAACTAAGCTGAACACACTCTTTACACACAAAACCATGAAAAATTGTCAATGCAGAGCACAGTCTCTACAATAGTACCTTATTGGTTATTTGAACAAAAATCAAGAAATAAAAATAAATTTGTAAAAGCCAGAGTAAAACAACCCAGAGGGAATACTAGTTTTAAATTAAGATATACTAACATTATTCAGTATTGCTCACTAAGAAGATGAGAACACCACAGGCACATAGAAATAGCCTGAGCAGGCTTTTTCTACTATTTACACTGACTGATTTCATATTTACACCCAGAAACCAAATAGACTATTTTTCCTTTTCACCAACTCTTGTTTCTATTACCACAGGGCTTTTAAACCTAGTGCTAAAAAGGCATATTTTATTTTCTGAGAAAGCTGTGAAACTGGTATGCATCTAGGAATTTTCAGAAAAGCTATTGTATACATAAAAGCAATAAATATTACCCGTTCACAGCAGTACCTTTGGATCATCATGAATAAAGTGATTGCTCATAACACAAGCCAGCCGTGAGGGAGAGGGTGGTTTATTTTAACGTGCAATTTATCCAGATTCAACACTTTTGTTTAGCCTACACTTTTACCACCAGAGGCAGATGTCAGAACTATTTCTGCCATTTGAAGGTAACACAGGGAGTACACTGTAGGTTGTGGTTCACATGTGGCTGAGAAGTTACTGGTGCACTTTGAGGATTTCAGTTCACTGAAGCATCTCACCAAGAGACTTGCTATACCTATCCTGTAAAAATCCTTCTCAAATCTCAGACATTAGTTCACCTCAAGAATAGGAAGCTCAAAACCATACACATTTAAACACCGACAAGCAGACTCCTACAAATCCAGACAGTGAGTAGTTCACCCCCTGCCCTATTTTTTCTTTTGTTTTTTACTTAACTTTTTAAAAATAATCCAGTCTCTGTCGTGATCATCTAGTTTAGTTAACAAGCTACATTAGCTTGACCAGTTGTTTCCAGACTCTTCCTAAAACAGGTAACAAAATGTCTCTGTAGAAACACTGGTGACTGGCTTTCAGGAAAGGTAACAAAGACACAAGGCAACAACTAAGAATCAGGTATGCTGCTGCCTACAAAGAGAGTGATTCCGTCCTTAGTCCCTTGAACAAATATGTTCCAGTGGCCTTTGTTTATTCTTGGGACTTTGAGACTTAATGCAAATTGTGTATCAGAGCAAGTTTTGTACTTTAGGTACACCACAATTAGGAAGTATGCTTCATCAGAATCATCCTGGTTGCACATTGCTTGAAGTGCATCTGTGCCTACCTTATTCCTGTAATTTTCTCTAGCTGTTCCTTGGAAACAACATCATGGACCAGACTGAATTTTTGAACTGACACAGTAGGACTATATTTCTTACTGAGAACAGAGTTTGTTTTTATTCTATCTTTAGGACAAGTGTTACTTTTTTAGCTCTGCTCAAGCTCTGTTTAAATGCCCCAGGTAACTGCAAGACCATGGATGTAGGACATACTGGCTAGGGACAAACAGGAAATGTAACTCAACTGTCCTAAATCCACTGTGAGCTCAGCATGTTACGTAGCAGCTACAGTAATTTAATTAACTCCAACTGCCATGGTCTGACCTTTCCCATAACAACAACTAAGTCCTAGATATCAAACTGCAGAATCATCTGCTTAGAAACATCCTCTAACCTCTTTCTCACATCTGAGCCACTGCATAGCTTATAAGAGTGAACAGTTTACAGGGAGAGTAGTCTCTCCACTGTGAGGGGAAGACATCTACAGTCAGCCCTATGCATTATTTTTTCAATGTCCACTTCATAAAATGAATCTCCTAATTAATAGAAAGTTCCGAAAGCAGAACTTTCAGAAAGTTCAGAAATCACACGCACATTCAGATTTCAGTCAAAGAAAAATCCCAGCCTTAAAAGCAATCTAGATCTCTCTTCTACACAAAAACATGTATAGAAAATTGTCTAATGAACAAATGCTTCACTGTAAGAAGTCTTGCAAACAATTAATTAATGTATTGTAAGTAGGTCTCCATGTACTTATGTGAACACAATATGCTACACACAGCAAACCTTTAATTAGGTAGCCCTGAAAATAAGCAACACTGGTACTTTCAAGGACCTAGAGCCAGAGGTCCTAGGCAGAAAGGCTCTGCAGAGGGGGTGCAGGGCACACTGCTCTTCTCCTTCTGTGGGAAGTGAATGCAAAGCTACTAGAAACTTTTCTACTAAAAACTCTCATAGTCTGAAGTGGGGTAGAAGGGATGTGTTACTAAGGTCTCCTCAAGCTGAAAGGAGAATGCAGACAAATTGACCATCTGGGTAAAACTGAGGCACAAGATAAGAGTTTTATTTCTTTAAGTAAGTTTGTGACTAAGATCACATTTCATTTGCAAGGCTAAAAATGTATGCATGATGCTCCAAAATGCAGAATCCCACAAGTAGGGAAGGGATAAAACATTCATTTATGTCCACTGTGCACCATTGTTAGCACCCTGAGCTCTGTGTTTTAGTTGGTTTTAAAACATACAAAACCCCCAAATATAAAATCTCTTACATATTTACTTCCTCAACAGCAGGAAAGGATATGGAGACTGCCTCCACCAGCTGCAATTGCTGATTCTACGTTACATGAGCTCCAGAGCATTGCTAACTTCACTGGTGTGAACTACAATATCCATAGTCAATTGTCTATTTCTAAACAAACACAGAAAGCTGCAAAGTCTTGCTGAGGGAAAACAGGATGGCTGCAGGCTTAAGAAGACCTTTATTGCTCTGAAAAAAAGGTTGACAAATGTATGCTGCAACCAGACAACTGCAAAGCAAAGGGTAGAGAGGAAGCAGGAGAACAGAGATTTTTCCCAGAAGCCTGGCTCTAAATAAATGCTACTCACATGAACAGTGTACTATTCCTAAACAGACCAGGTCTTTCCATTTTGAAGTTACAACATTAAAATTTCAGTGCTAGATAACAGTTTATGTATGAGAAATGTTTGATCTGTGTTGCTAGGATAGGTTCCCCTCACACAATTTTTTGAATTTGCTTATTTATTTATTTAGCCTGGGACAGAAATCTTTGATACAGCATGTTCCACAGGAAAAAACAAACAAACAAACTTTCCCACAAAATTTTCTGCAAGAACTGTATTCAAGTAGGAGAGATCATAGAAGGCAAGAGAAAGATGATTGATCAATTCACAGCAAGCATAAAGAAGAGAAGAGTTAAGCAAATAATTTTATTTTCACTGCAAGAGAATAGGAATGTGCTCGGAGTCAGTGACTGCATTTTCAAGAGTAATGTCCAAGCTTATCAATCTTTTAAACATCTGATGCTGACCAAACTCCATGTTTTTTGTAAATGACTTGCATGAAAAGCATAGTTACACTGACAGGAAAGCAAAGTTAAATCTTGCTATCACCAGATAAAATCTTAGTACTTGGCTCTTGGAGGACTGATTGCATACTGACTACTTGTGTTGCATCACAGGAGTCACACTGCTAGAGGATGCAGTCAGATAATAAACGAATCTATATTTCAATGTTTAAAGAATTTTTAGCTTCAGTCAGGACAAACAGACTTAGAATTTAGAGCTAACACACATAATGGTAACTTCTATTTAAACACATGATTTAGAGCAAAGCTCAGTTGGGAGCTGAAGACTTTAGAATACAAGCTAATACTTCTTGTTTTAAAGTCACAATTTAGCTTTCACTAGATAAACCATGAAGGAGCCAGGACTCCTTCTCTGTTTTATTTCCCCTTGCCATCACGGTGACTCACGTAATGTGCTGCAAATGGAGTTTACAAGGCTATTACTATCAAGCCCATCTGTGAACCCAAACACCTTTTCAATAATAAAATGTACATGTAAACCTACTTAGAATCTTGTTAACATACATTTATATGCCACACATACTGTCAAAGACTAGAACAAAGATGGTTACGAGGAAAAACACGAAAAAGAGCAAGTGATGTATATCAGGAAAATAATTTCAGGAGTGGGCAAGCATGGATAAGAATTTAACTATCACAGAAAGTTTTAGAATGTCCATTTTTACATGGAACTCTGGACTGGAGCCAAGCAATTTTAGTATGATTTGCATCATGAGGCCCTCAGAGTGGAAAATGTCTCATTCATTCTTGTTTCTAAAAATGAACTGTGAAAAACCTCAATGCTTATATTATCTATACACACCACACTTGCATGATGAGCCTGTAAGGAAATTTGTGGGGTGGAGACAAGGAGGAGGGAAGGGAAGAAGAGATATTACCAAGGACTGGAGACAGGGGAAAAGTCATTTGCACCAGTCAAATGAAACAAACCTAAGGTAAGAATCTTCTACACAAATATCCCTCACATAATGCACCAACAGAAAAAATAACTGCTATGTAGTCTTTAAAGAAAACACATTTGCTATGGATTTTCATCGTGTTAATTTATTTTTAAGACAAAAAGAATTTTCTCTTACCTTTCATTTTTCTTCCTTCTTTTGAAAACACTGGTACTAGCATTTAATAATGAGTAACACTGAGAAATTTACCTCGAAGTACAGTGGGCTGTAACCTTCTCATTCTATTTTTGTACAGTGCCAGAACCCCTGAAACCAATCTGATAATAATTCCAGTAGAATAGAAACATTTTGAGGATAACGTATTTCAGCTTTGTTTTCTCCAGCAGTAAAACTTGCTTTCTAGTACTTTAAACAAAGCAAAAGCATCCAGCATATAAAAGTCTCCAATGCAAATTCAATAAAATTTACAGTGCACTTTACTATTGATGGTAGTAACTCGGGCATCTTCCATACTACATCAAAATAAATAATTTTAAATGAGTTCCTATTTTTTCCCTAGCTACATACAGACTATTAATACGTAGATGAGGCAAGTACAATACCTGGCCTTTTATTTTTAAGTATTTTCACTAAAGTATAGTGAACCTTAAATCAGTACTGTCCTGTTCAATAGCCACCCATAAGTGCCTAAAGGCATCAATAGCACTGTATCAGAAGAGTCAGGAGACTTAAGTTGACCTCTGGCATATCGTGGGCACACATTCCACTGAGGCTGGTGAGGAGTGATGGACAGGTTAATTGCCTGGGTTCTCTATTGCCTGTGTTACCAGGCACATGTTGCATACAGCACTACCTGACCCCAATCCCCAGCATGCCCTTTTGCTGAAGTCACAGCTGCTTATCAGATGGAAACCTGGGCACACTCATTCCCTCCTGCTCCCAAGGAGGAAAACGCATGAATGCAGGCAGGAAGGAGACATGATGTGCTGCAACAGGCACCCAGTCTGAGAAACCTGGCCTGCTGGGAGCCCTGCTGAGCACACCTTCCCTGTGGTCCATAGCACAATCCATGCATGCACCCACGAACTATAAAACCCACAGCCACCATACACACACACCCTGCATATTTCAGCCTCTTGCTTACAGAGCAGGGACAGCACAATGCTTATAAGCAAGACTCACTACTTAAAAATAAAACAAAAAAAAAATCCCCCAAAGTCAGCAAAGTGCTTAATAAGGCTAATGGATAGAATGTGCCCATCCAAGGGCAGCAGAGAGAGCAACTGAATATTGGTGCTCACTAAGCATCAGAATAGGATGGCTAAGCCACACAGTTCTCACCCAAAGAAGCTTTCAGGACAGCTCTTCTGCAAGGTATTTCTGAGAATTTCTAGTGGAACCAGAACAAAATCTGGGCAGTTTGTTTTAGTTTTTGTCTCTCCAGTGATAAAATCTGCCACAGGGATATTGGTATATAAAGTCAACCTTAAAACTTCACTAGGTAAAGACAGGGGTACATTAACCGTACACAACCTCTCCCTCAGTGGGCAGAATCTGGCCTGAGGATGTTTACAACTGTCCCAAGTTTACTGGAATTCTAAAAATGCAGACTGGCCTCCAGAAAATCTAGATCTAAACCAAGTTGTAATTAGCATGCTATCACTTTATCTCAATCCAGAGTGTATCTGAAAAGACTTTTTAGAGTGTGGATCTACAACAAAAGTTACTCCACTCTTCCAATACCTGGCTGTTTTTGTCCTCCTAAGGAGGTCATCAGGTCTGTTGGAATCCTTAAGGCTGCCTCCCACCACCCTCATTTTCTTTTCAAAGAATAACAACAGCATTGTTATCTTGAACAATGAAAAGCCACAGATCATACACTGACTATTTTCCTTTTGGTAATGCACTCCTGGGTTTGCTTGCTGAAGAGTCAGTCTGTTTTTCACTGGGGTGGCATTAGGCAGGATGGGTCACTATGATAACAGCAGGTCCCATTCTCCCATCCCAGACTGATGCAGCTCTGCAGATTCCTCTATTATTATGGAGTGCACACACTGTTCTGAGGTTGAATATTGGAAGTGTTAGAAAACTGAACTCCTGAAAAAGAGCTTTTATAACTTTATTCAACAACACACCTGAAACAATATAAAATAATTAAGGTATTTTCTGGGCCACCACACATCTCTGCCTACCTGTTGCTAAGACCACATCAGGTTTCTCACAAACAGACAAAGCACCTACAAATCTTGAGGGATTTGAGGATACCTACTAAATTAGACCAAAGGGTAACACTCAGTTTTGTCAGCCAAAGAGCTACATCTCTTAAGCTTCCTTCTCCCTTCATTTAAGGATAATAGCTTAGCAGATGAGATACATTATTAAATACCATAGCTTCCAAATCAGATCTGGAGACTGAACAGGTCATTGCCAGTCTAGAACACATTGATCCCAGTAATTTGGCAGAGGTGTGCCCAGTAATCTGGAAGGGGGGGATTTCTATATGGTGATGTAAACCACCACAAAACAAATCGGGCATCTCTTCATTTGTTTTCCATTGAGGATCTTGGTACAGATTCTGCTGTGTACATTGCTATTACAGTCTACACGCATCAAATAAAAACACTATGTAAATCTCACCTCAAATTTACCCATGACAAATCACACTTGACTGCTTGGGTTTTAAGCAGAAATGACTGACTTAGTGAGAGGGAGCAAAGCACTCTGTTTCTTTAGTCTAGACCATAGCATGGCTTTCAAAAGAATCACAGAATCAGGAATTGCATGGGAGCTCTGGAGGTCAGCCAATCCAACTCCTCTGCTTAAGCAGGGCCACCTACAGCCAGCTGTCCAGGACTGTGTTCAGACAGCTTTTTGATATCTTCAAGGATGCTCCCTGAGCAGCCTGTTCCAGTGTCTAGTCACCCCCATGGTGTCTTTGCAAACAAGCTGGGAACATACGGATTAGAGGAATAGAGAACAGTGATGTCAGAAGTTGACTGGACTGAACAACTGGTGATTCAAGGGACAGCAAGTTACTAGCAGCATTCCTCAAGGGTCAGTACTGGGGCTGATGCTGTTTAATACCTTCATCAGGGCCAAGGCTGCCATTCAGAGGGTCCCTGGTAAGCGGAAGGAATTTATTGACAGCAAACTCATGGAGTTTGACCAAGATAAATGCAAAATCCTACACCTGAAACAGAAGAACCCGATATCTGGATTATCAACTTGAGAAAATAACCCCATGCAAGTACAGACTGCAGAGTGGCTGGGTTGCAGCTGTGCAGCCTAAGGGCTGCAAGGTGGCTCAGGTACCCAGAGACTCTGTGGAACCTCCACCCTTGCAGATATTCAGAAGTAGAGTGGAGAGGATTCTGAGCATCATAATTAACTTCCAAGTGAGCCTGGCTTTGAACAGGAGCTCAAACTAGGTAGCCTCCAGACCTAAACTACTTTATGATCTGCCTGGGGCAGGTGAGGCTTCTGACATGAAGAGTGCTTAGATACTTCTCTTAGAGAACTATATGCAATCAATCACCTTCTGAAGTGGTAATACATCGCCCTATTATCCTCCACAACTGGGCTTCTAAGAGTGGATTTTTAGATCCTTGCAGAGCTCTGGGTCTACATACACCAACCAAAAGTCAAGCCTTTACTTCACATAATCCAAGTCTAGATGGCAGAATAAATTACGAGGTTATTAGATAAAATTGGAGCAAAATGTAGATTAACAAATGTCATGGGAACAATAGCCATTAATGATAATAGTAAAATTGGCTGTTGGCTTTATAGGCGTTACTTTGATCCATGCGATATTGTATTCATCATCAAGAATTTCCATATCAGGAATATCAACTTTCTACATCATATTGATCTCAGTTATACAGTATTTAAATTAACTTCTGTCTCTCATCATCAAGAAGTACATTTTGCTATCATGGTTTAGTAATTGGCAGGAGGACAACACTAGTAAACCCACACAAGTGTGTGCATGCACAGACAGCCTTGTTTGTGTCAGCTTAACCGAGAAAAGAGGAAGAGAACTTCAACCCATGGACCAAAATTGAAACTTCATTTTCACCAAAATTATATAACCACTGTTGTCATAAAACTTCCGTTTAGCATGAGCAAAAAAACTAAACCCTAATTCAGTACCATCCCCCACCATATTCCAGGTGACTCTGAAGGCTTATTTCTAAACATAAGTAGAAATCTCTAACTTTTAAAAAAACCTGAAAGAATTGGGGAGCACTAAACATTTTTCACTGCCATTCTGCTTTACATGGCACTGAGAATAATAACAAAGAGAGCCCACACAGTTCTCTTCTCAGAGTTTGGCAAAGCAGAAGGCAATATAACAAAATCTGAATGATGTTTCACTGCATTGCTCAATCACAATCAAGAGATGATGCTTTTCCAGTTTTCATGCTGATGGAACTCAGACAAGTTGAACACCTCATGTTATCAGCTTTCAGGTATCTAGATATGTAAAAGCCTAAGCTTCAATCTCTCAGGTTGCATGAAAGGTTTTTGCCTACCTGCACAAAGATAAGCGAGCTGAGTTCCTGGCAGAAAAGTCAGAATCTAGTCCTGTAATCATAACATTAGCTAAGTTCTCTAAAGGTATGAAAAGGAGGATGTGGATAATTTCTAGTTTGTACTGGAGGGAACTGTACTTACAGGAACTAACCTCTTGCAAGGATGAATAACATAATCCAACCTAATTCTGCCCTTGATGAAACCAAAACCAACACAATTTAAACAACTTTAAGATTCCTTGTCTACTTTGAGATACATGGTAAAACAAGGGAGAAGGCATGAAAATGTTGCCATGATCATCTACCAAGAAGAATACAGATTTTTTTTTTTTTTAACTCAAGTGTGGATTTGAGAATAGATGCTACAGATGTCTCCTTCCAGTGGTATGAAATGGGATTGGAGGAACAGATGACATTTATAAAGAATGGATTTTCTATCTAGTTTTATAGCTCTTCTCAAAGTGATTGAGTTTCTTGAATTGAAATATAATAAAGCAGTTTGTTGGTTTTTGGGGTTTTGTTTTTTTTTGCTTAAAACAGACGAACATTAAAGCCCATATGCTAATAAAGACTAATTTTTTTAATCTCTTTTTAAAAATTAGCAAACTTACTGTAAGAAAGTACCAATCATAGGGAAGTAATTTAAAATATCAATATAAGATCAGAATGGTGATTCTTGATTTCAGTATATTTTCCTGTAAGGTTTGAGACTTCATCTACAGCACAGGACCTCGTATCAGAAGGTACTTTTAACACAGCCACAAGCCAGAAAACACACGTCTTTATAGTCCCACCCAGAACAGGCACTTGGCAAAGGGGTCCCACATATTCTATGCTCCGTAAAGACGGTCCTCTTTCTGAAATTGCCACTCAGGATGCTTTCAATTCTCTAAAACATAACTGGGAGAACTTTTACCCTGATGACACGCATGATGCTTCAGCCAAAGTGTGTTATTCACGCTCAAGCAAGAGGAAGAGGAAACTTCACAGAAGTGTGTTAGAGCAGCCCCGCCGCCAACAAGCGCCCACGAAACGCCACCTTTACCCACACCTGCCCCGATTTAACTAGAACAAAAAGCCTTCCCTCCCCCGTTCCACCGCCCTCACCTTCTACCGATCGCCCGATGCTGTGCAGGTGGGTGAGGGAGGGGTACGCGGCATGAACCCCCTTCAGGTACTCCTCCAGCTCCTCGCTGTGGTGGTACTTGAAATCCAGTGCGGCCGCCGCAGAAACCAGGCAGAGGATGAGGATGCCCAGCACGTCCTAGAAAGAAACAGATGAAGCTCCCTCCGCGGCTTGTCGCCGTTCGGCGGCGGCAGCGCGGGGCAGCGGAGAGAGCCCTCCGTCCGTCCGTCCGTCCGTCCGTCCCTCCCTCCCTCGTTCCCCGCCAGAAGCAGGTGCTGCCCGCCCTGCCCTACCCTACCCTACCCTATCCTACCCTACCCTAGCCGCCGCCCGCATGCTGCTGCTGCTGCTGCTGCTGCTGCTGCCGCTGCCGCTGCCGCTGCCGCTGCCGCTGCCGCTGCCGCTGCCGCTCCGCCACTGCCGCCCGCGCCGCGCCGGGCGGGGGCCGCATCCCCCCGGCCTCGCCCTGCCCTGACTGACGCGGCCTCCATCCACTCAGCTCCCCCGGCCCGCCCAGGGGTCGGGGCCCGGGGGGGGACATCCCTCCCCTTGTCCCCTGTCCCCTCCCTCCGTCCCGCCTCGCCGAGTGCTCTCACCTGCGCGGGGCGCGGCTGCGGTCCGGCGCGGCTCTCAGCGCTGCCTTCTCATCACTCCTTGCTGCTTTCTCCTCGTTTTTCTCACCAGAGGGGATGAGTGCTGCCTGTAGGGGTTGAAAAAACCCTGAACAACAAAGAGGGGAGGGGCGCAAACGTTCAGGTTTTGACTTTTGGTGTCGTTTTGTGATTCAGAGGAAGTGCTGTTAAATAAAAACCAAGCTCCTCCTCAGCACCTGTGTGGTCCTGGCATGTGATCAGGATGGCAGCACCTGGGGCCCAGAGACGAAGCCTGCTGCATGAGCCGACAGAGAATTTATCTGCAAATTCACCAAAATCTCCACCTAGCATTATTTTTGCTTTGGCTTGTTTTGTTTAAAGATGAGTTTTTAATTGGCTTGTATTCGCTTACCAAAAGGACTGGATTCTATCTACAGAATTAAATGCTTTTCTTAAGTGCTTTTCCCTGAGCTAACCACATTGCCTTGGGGATATCTTGGTCTTGGGATTCACCACAAAGACTTTTTCATCACCTTTTGTTGTTTTGAAGATTGAAAAGAGCTAAGAGAAAGTTAAGCTGGCCTCCAGCAACAAAAATTAGGATAGCGTCTACATTTATTTTAAAATATTAATATGGATATAGCTGAGGGTTAGAATACAACTACTTGTAAATTCTGTATAATTTTACTGAGAAAAAAAAATTATAACCACCAGTGGAATTTCATCTGCCTTCTGCAATTTACTGTGCTGGTTAATGTCAGAAAAGAATGTTAAAGGAAATTAAAATACGAGCCAATCCCAAATAGCAGGTCCTGTATTACAAATAGAAGACACTATATTTAACAAAAGGTCTTGCTAAACAAAAAGTTACCGTTCAATTTTAAAGTACCATTTTTTACCATGAAGTCTTAAGAAAAAATGTTGAAACTAGGCTTTAATGCAGCTATCTGTAGTATCCCAATATATCAGAGACATATGCATCTAAAAATGCAAGATGTCCACATCCAGACTCCTCTTAGCTCATGGGAGGGACTTCTGTATCGTATATGACATACAACAAGGGATGTATGCAAATTATAAGGCTACTTGATTAAAAGAGATATGTAATACTATGAATAGGGTTCCTTCCAGCATGATGTTTTGGGGAGGGGACAGACCCAGAACCTTTCTCCCATACACTGACTCCACCTCATTTTAACCCTTATAACTTGACAAGACCCTCTCTCTCTTATCACAAAACAAAATTCTTGCAAGATTTAAATATAGATGCCTTTTACATTCTGTATTAAAAATTTTGAAAAAAGTTGAGAGTCACCTGCTATGTGAAATGGGAGAGAAACAGTGGGGTTACACCACAAACATGTCTCCAGAGCAGCAGGAGGAAGGAGTCGAGTATGTGAGCTTCATATTTGAATTTATTTGGCTACAATATACATATTTATAGGCTCCTTGAAAGATGATCTGGAGACACCACTTGAGTAACCACGGAAGAAAATATACTCAGGTGGTAATCCCACATAAACACACCTGGAAACTTTCCCAAGATAATCACATGAAATCAGAGAACTCTGACTTCAAGATAGAGTAGGGTGTTGGCAACGTGGTAAAAATCACAAGGGGTGTAAAAACTTAATCTCAGCGAAATAACTAAAGTCACCTTTGATACTAGGTAATCATGCAGCGTTATCTCATTTGGAAATTACACCACCTTCTAACGTAGCCAGCACAGTCATGGTTAAATGAGAGTATTACTGCATATAGGAGTGTTCAAAATGATAGATTGTTTCTGTGCCAGGTGCTTGCAGGTTAAGACAAGCCAGCCTGTTTGGCAATATTTGAGTTACATGTGACAGAATCGAAAACCATTTCCCACCCTCCCACCCCGCAGCCTGCACAAAACTCAAAGACAAACTTGAATCGCTTTTCACAAGGTCAGTCTGAGCCAGCCTGGGTTAGTAATATTCTGGTAAACACAGTTGTGGGTGAAAGTCAGTGCCATAGATCAAATCCTGCATGAAACTAAGCCAGCAGTGAATCTCCCGGTAGCATCAGTAGTTCAAACTCAGTGACTACGAGTCTGAAACTGATTGCAGTTCTCAGCACTGCAGTGGGCAGAGACCCTCATGAGGAAGTGACATACACAGAGAAGCCAACTCCTCCTTCTGTAAGAAGCGTCATTCTCCTCTCAGTGTCACTCCGGATCGTCCGTTCGAAAGTATTCAACAAGTAGTTATTTCGGTCAGCACCTGAGCATGGGTTCTGTGGAGAAAAACCCGCAAGTCTTTGTGAGAGCTTCGCAGGGAGCTGGCTGCCTGGGGCTCACCGGAGCCATGCGATGCTGCGAGCAGCCGCGTTGCCCTCTAGTGATAGGAACAGAAATTCCTGCCACCAGCAGCAGGTACCAACAACTCCTCACACAACAGGTAGGTACCACCCTAGGACTGACACTTCACAGGCACAGTTGAGATAGGTAACGGCAGCAAAAGCATTTTCCAGAAAATCTTGTGGCTTTGGAGAGCCATTCATAGAGGAGGCCTTGAAATTGGAAACCTTACTCAGTGTTTTGTCACCTTCATGCAGGACTCCTGCATTTTCCAAAGACCAGTAAGAAAAAATAGGTGCATCACATTATAACTGAAGAGTTGATATATTTTTGGCAAAAAATTCAGAAAGAGGTCACTTACAAAGATTAAGTTTTTTAAGAATCACCACTGCTATTGAAACTCCCTTATCCGAAGTCATATGCTAGGCATACAGACTACAGCTACATGTTCTTTACATTGATGTAACATTAAGACAATCAGATTTCTCTGGGGGAAAATCACAAGATAAAGTCTTTCTCAAGTGAAATGGACCAGACAAGTGAGTTCAGTACAAGTGATGACACACACACATGAACTTGATAGGACAGCACAGTCCTGGATTAGCATAAACTCAGATACGAATCACCTGAATAAACATCAATGGTGTATAGTATCTGCACTGATGAATTAACAGGCTGATATTAGTATGGGAAAATATAGATTCTCTGCAAGAAAGAGCACAAAAGCATCAGAAATCTCTTAATCATTCCCCAACTGATTAGTTGTCTCCACCACACTGACAGTTCTCAGCTGAAGCTTGCGTATTTGGTTCATAAATCTCCTCTCCTCCATCCCAGCATAAGGATTACCCCTGGAGAAGAAAGGGATGCCCCGCTGTGTCTGGTAATCTGCAATTAGAAAATGATCCCAAGGGGAACTATTAGCAGCTGGTGCTGTTTAGAGCTGTCCAGACAAGCACTGATTCAGCTGGAGAATCTGGAACCACAACCAGCTGCCTGACAATCCTCTCATCCCATCTTGCAAACTGCAAAATCTGCATACAGCAGAGGTTTTGAGCTACTGTATGACATACTGTCATGTACTATGGCAGAACAGGTCGGTTCTGCTCCACAGGGGGTTGAAAAATGGAAACATGATCTCATTCAAGACAAAGGTCTAGAGTGTTGTGTCTTGGGTATTGTAATACAATTTTAACATTTTTCAGCTTTATCTTTCTTCTATTAAATTGGCTTATACTTCCCTTTCAGCAGTCCACACAGAATTAGATGTCATTTGAAAATAAATTATCCTTGAAATGGCAGAACCTAATTTTGCAGTTGAGGCATTACTTGTCCCTGGGTAGGTAAGAGCACGGGACTAAGAACAGGGAAGGCCAGAAAGGTTTGGTGGGAAGTTCAGTGTCCTGTGGACAGAAGCATTTCAGCGAAATAAGCAAAAAGAATGAAGGTGAGGAATGTCCATGGAGGTCTTCATGAGGTGAGAGGGGTCTGGAAGGTGGAAGCGTTGTAGACACCGTAGTTGAGAAAAAGCAATTGAGAAGATTTGACAGGTGAGTTCATATGAAAAAGGACTGACAGTAGTCTTTCTGCTCACCAACATCTTACTAATCTGACCTCAGGGTAACAAAATTTGAGGGATTTAAGATGTTGACATAGCATCTTGTCAGGTCTGCTAATTTGTATATGAAATGCATTGTAGTTAATACCATGGAATTTACACAGATTCTTCATAGCTGATTTCTTGTTGATATTAAGCAATACTTTTGAGCAATGTGAAAATTCTCCCAAGAACTGGACTCATTTCAGCTTCAGCCATTTGGAAAATTTGTCAAGCTTTGAAATAGTATTTTACCATTTTTGCTAATTACTTTCAAATCAAAGTACCTTTTTAGTGCCATTGTCAAGAACAATGCAACACTCTTACTCACAATGATGGCAAGTCTGTATCCTAAACAGAAAACTCCTCCAGGCCACTTAGCATATCTGTTTCAAGTAAACAACGGTGCCATTTCTTGAACAGGAAATTAAGATCCTTTTTGAAAAATTTCATTGTGTAATAAAACAATCCTTTATTTGTCTGCAGTGATTTATGCATGATAGGCCTCAACACAGACAACTGAGTAAACAGTGTGTGCTGAAAACCCCTATCAGTGAAAAGTACATATTATGATGTTTTGTACTAATCTTTTTCTTTTGGGAAAGAAATGAAAAGAGAGGTTTCCAGACATACAACAGCTATGAATTTGCTGATTGGCAGGTTAAAAATGAGTATTTAGTGGTGCAATAAACAAAGATGCCACTTGTTTGACCGCAGTGGAAGCAGATGGCAAGACTTCTTGGATTAATCTGTACTGGCTGTGTACTGGTCAGACTGTCATTTATTAAACCATATGGCTCTGTGTAGGCTCCATTTCTCTGAAGATATGTGTATGGTTTTGTAACCAGCTTGAAGTCACCTAAATCTGAGCTGTCCCTGAGAGAGGCTGCCCTGCTGCCTCCCCTTTGCTGGTGTGAGCACCTGAGCAGCTGTGTGGTGGGCTGAGTCGGGGAACTGGTGCATCTGGAAGCCAACTCAAACACACATCCACAGAATCTCTGTTTTCACCTGGCTCAGCTCCCTAATCCACACAGGCACTGGCCTTGGCTGGGGGAGCAGAAGAGCCAGATGGCACCTGGAGAGTGAGAGTGAACTGCTGGCTCAGGGGAGGTAGGTATGGGATGCCACAGGTCAAAAGAGAATCTCTTTGGAAGAATAAGCTGAGCTCGTAAGAGAGAGACTTGTGCTGTGCCTCTCTTCTGGCAATGGCTTGTTCCCTAGAGATACGTGGAGTGCTGTTACTATCCTCCCCCACTAATGACATGGGAATATTAATGCCAAATTTAACTATAGATTAATTAGCACTTGTCAAACAGTCTTGTAGTGCCAATTAAAAAGAAATTTGAGAAGGAGAAGCTTCTTACAAATATGGAAACCTTTGCTACCCTTAGTCTGATATCGTTGTCTGTTTGGTACGGAAAATTATGACAATATATGAATAGATCCTCCAGCCACATAAGCCTTTCAAGACAACTGTCATAACAGAAACCTTATTAAGGTAATCTTGATACAACCTGCATAAAAGAGCACTGAAAATAATAACTTTTACTCACAAATGCTTGTAAGTGAAAGAAAAGCTGCTTCCGTGGTGGCTATGGAGGCTGCCTAAAGAGCAGCCCTTAACAAGACACAACCTGTACAGCAAGGATCTTCCAATGCTCAGGATTTGGACAGAGTTTATTTGAGGTCATGAATATCTTAAGCAGAAAATCCAAAATCAGGATGAAAAAAGTTGTTTTGCTGACAGCAAAGAATTTTTTCCCCGCTAGTTCATCTTTTACAGAATTATTAGAAAACTATAAAAGTAGGCAAGATTTGATATAAAGCAAGGAAGAGCACATAAGAGCACATAAGGTTATTTGGTCTTGGTTCACTGAATTTGTATACAATTAAACTTCCAATGTTATTTAGTTACAAATACTTTTAAGTGCTTTTTTTCTTTAGAATGCTTTGTACTTAAACTAGATCATGAAAAAATAAACATTTTTTTTACAACAATGTTTCCCTAAAAGTAACCCCCTCAGCAATTTTTCCTGTCAAATCCATGCACAGAGAAGCTATATAGGATAATGGACGCTTTAGTATTCTTGGCACATCTTTGGTATGGATGTTTCAAAACAACATACATTACAGCAGGGTCAAGCAGAGTCATCAGCCACCAAACTGACATCTGAGCAAGCCCCAGACCAGAACAATTTCCTGTACCAGATACAGAAGGAGACAAATCTTCAGTGGGGTTTGATACCTTCATTTTTATTTTGTTAATATATGACTCTGTAAATAAAATATGAAATTCTCCCCTGGGAATGAGGATTTCAAGTGTTTAAGAAAGAGTAGACTCATCTCATTTGCATTAGCAATCTTTGTTGGAAGTCTCACACACAGGAAGCCTGAAAATACACAAGAAAAACATTAATTCCCCAGAGAGCCTGTGGTAAGGAGATGTCTAAATTAAAATAACTTGAAAGATATCCTCATTTCAAATCCCCATAACAGCTAGCAAGGCTGAATATTGCATGAACTACAAAGATTGACAAAACCTTTTTGGTAGTTGATTGTTTTCCATATAATTTTAATTATTGTTCATCCTACAGGGTTTTATGGATATTTATGGAGCCTTGATCTACTCTTTTCACTATACACAACGTAGCTTTTTTGAGCCTCTCCTTTGCATGACTGCTCCCATGCAAGCCTGACGTCATGAAAGAGTGTCTTTAAACAATGATTGAACTGTTGAGGGAAGTATTTGGTCTTTAAAACTATCTTGTTATGGGCTGATACTTCAAATTCCATTGTATACTACAAAAATTTCCATAGATTGCCATGGATGTAGATATTTGATCATTAAAAAATTTACATTTCCCGTATTTGCCTTCTTCAAACATAAATTATTTAAACCTTGTCCTAATATTCATGATCTGTTGTGCTCCAGCATCTGGCATTATTGCAATGTAACTATCACAATTACAAATATATTGCAACATAAGCCTAATGTGATTGCTGGTTTACAGAGTCATGGTACAGATCTTAGATTCATGATGGGAGATAGATGCTTTACAGAGCTGGAATGTTAGCCAGTTCTCATGTAAACTGAAGAGAGTTCTTGTTTTAATTTTAAACTTTTAAAACTGGACTAAACTTAAAGGAGAATCTGAGTCAACAGAACTTACATCTCCTCCTGATCCTATGATGTAAGTTATATTAATGTAAACTCGGGTTTTTAAATTTTTCTTGGTTCCCTTGGTTTCATAATTTATGAGATTGGACCCCTATATTTTGCCTTGTAGTCTAAATGTAATCAAAATGTGTGATCACTTTATCCAACTTCTGTCTTTATCTTTAAACAAAGAATTATTTCTATTCACTGCATGTGAAAACACTAAATACATGATCCCTTGCATAAGTTTATATCTAGGACATGATTCCTTATAAGAGGACCACAATTTATCTCTTCCTCTCCAGTTGTTGTCCTAATTACTCTCAGTAATTTTGGTACTTTTGTCTAGATCTAGAATTACAAAAAAGATCTCTATCTCTATGTGTTGTCCAGCCTTTACCCAGCTGTTAATAGAGAATCTGAGCCAGTAAATCACACATATGTTCAACAACTTTAAACTTATGCCAAGGTTGTCTTGATTTCAATCACAGTCAAGATGATGTGTACTGTCTTGTAGGAGGTGGAATAGGCTTGGGAGCTTTCACATTTGGGGCTTCTACTGTCCCAGAAATGTCTGCCTTCTGGAGAGTTTGAAGGGCTTTATATTTAAACAGAGATGATCCATGCATGTAGGCATCTCTAATTTCTACTGTGTTTTCTTTTAATGACTTGGGTTCACAATTTTGATCATCATTATTTTTCTCCCATCCTGTTTTGAAGCAACATTCTAGTGAGATGCTAGGTTAACAGAGATTCATGAACTTTTGCTGTCTCATAGGAACATTTTATCTGATTAAAATATGGTATCATAGTTTACTCTTGTTTTAAGACTTTTTCCCTTTCTTTGTTTATGTTCTAATCAGAACTGATTAACATTGAAAAAAAATCTTGGTCCAGTCTCTTTTGAGAATTAAAGAACTGGGAATGATTTTTCTTTTGCTCCATTCAAGATTCTAAACTCTGTAGAGTCAGTTTTGCATTGTCCTACGTTGTGATTTATGTATATGAAGTAACTGAAGAGTGTGCAGAAGTGATAAATTAGCATTTTCCATACATTTGGCAGTGATCTGTTGGCTGCAGAGAATATGTCTACCATCATTTGATATTCTGCAAAAACCAAGTACTGGCTGGTACAGTGCTGTGGTCTGGATTTAGTATGAGATTTTTGTTGATTCCACAAGGATGTTTTAGTTGTTTCTGAGTAGTGCCTACCTTAAGTCAAGGATTTTTCAGCTTTCCATGCACAAGAAGCCAGAGGGAGCTTGGTCAGGACAGCTGACCCGAACTGGTCAAAGGGATATTCCACACCATAGAATGTCTCATTCAGTACATAAGGTGGGGGGGGAATTGGGAAAGAGGGGCTGATCACTGCTGGGGGACTGGCTGGGCACTGGTCAGTGGGTGGCAAGAAACTGAATTGTGCATCACTTGTCTTTCTTGGGATTTATTCCTCTCCCTCTTCTTATCTTCCTTTTCATCATCACCATCATCTTTTACTTCACTGCAATTACTAAACTGTTCCCTCAATGCAGAAGTCTTACCTTTTTATGGATCCTCCTCTTCTTCCCATTGTGGGGGACATAATCCATGGGGGAGACACCTCCCTCCTCCTTGAGGCTAATTACTACAGCTCTTAAAATTCCAAATATCCTTGGGATGTTCAAACCAGCACGGTTTTATTGCTATGTCTTCTGACTCTGTTCCAGGTCTTGTCGAACAACTACTTAAGAAAACCACTCAGAGATCTGTGCTGAGATTGGACAGCTCTGAGTGGACAGGGGTGTGGGATAGTGTGGGCAAGTGCCTAGGACAGTGGGTACATCCAGCATTTTGAAACTTCCCCCGACCAAGTGCAGGATACAGAAAAACTAGGAAAATACTTGGAAAAAGGATGCTGTAAGCCTGGCAATTCCAGAGACACAAATCACTGCAACGTGTTGGGTCCTGGCCCAGGCCTACTGAGCCCTGTTCAACACTAATCAGGGTCCTCAAGGGAAAAGAATCTCCCTGGATTTGATGACAAAGTGACAGGCACTGCAGCTGCTCCAGCCTGGCCCCAGGCCCTGCAGCTGAACCAGAGCACCAACCCCTGCTGGTATCAGTCACCCCTTTTCACCAGAAGAGATGGACACAAGACAGCTTGTTTAGTAAAGGAAAACAAAGCAGGGCCATCACAAGAACAGGAGGAAGAGGCAGAACAAGAGGGAACCACTCAATCCCCATTCCTGAGAGAGCTGTGGGATAGGCAAGATTTCAGCCATCACCCAGGTGAGCGTGGGATCACCTGAGTGCTGGGATGCTGGGTAACAGGGCTGGTAGCTTGGAATTAGAGGATAGGAAAACCAAGCAGCTGGGATCACCTTGTAGGGAAGGGGGCATTGACAGGGCAACTGGCAAAGGGCCTCAAGTCCTTAGCCTTTCGGAGGTGACTCCTCTGGAGTGTGAAGGAAAATCCAGGAAAACACCGCATGGACACTTTAGTTTTCAATGACACTCTTTTAGCGAAGGGACTTTTAATCTAAATTTCCACATGAAAAATCCAAAACAAGGAACAGGTGTTCTGTCCTGTGAAGTGTCATCCTCTTATGACATGGTTCATGACTAATGATCTAAGCTCTTTGTTGTTACTTATTCCTTATTTGCAAAGAAAGCAGTTGGTCAAATTCAAGTTTCCATAAACAAAAACAAGAGCCCTCAAGTTCCTGAGACATATATACACTTATGTAAGGCCTGAAGTAAATTGAAACAGATTAAGCATAAGTTTCATAAAGAAGGAGATACTTGGAGTAGAAAGTATTTATATTAAATACTAGAATAAAAAGAATGGCTGGATGTATGTGGAGAAATGACATTATTAGGACACTAAAATAAAAATACTTAATTATTAATGAAGGAAAAATATTAGAATATTCAAATCCAAGGCAAGGTAAGTCATGGAATTCAGACCCTGAGATTAAATGTATTCTTGGAACTGGCTGTCTTGGATCATTCTTTCCTCTGTAAAAAGGACAAACTCAGTACGTCCTACTTGAAAAAGGCTCAAAAAGCAGAACATTAGATTAATCTCCAGTTAAAACACTCAGGCTGTGCATGACGTAAATTTACAGATTTTACAAATAGTAAAGGCAGAACAAAAGAGCCATTCATTAAAATTTCCTACAACAAACTCTCCTATCACAGAATGATACTTTCACTTCATTACATTGAGAAAAGACTTTAAATTGAATCATCAAATAAACTGCTTATCCTGCTAGCGTAAGACTGCTCCAGGGCACAGAACAGAGCTTGAAGCAGCCTTGTTTCACCTTTGGCTCTTTCAGCTTGTAGATTTAAGCAAAGATCAAAATAGCTGTTTGCTTAAAATGCATGTTTTAAGAACATTTCAAAATAATCTGCTATTTGGGAAAATGAGACACTAAATTGTAATACACAAGAAGCATATAGTGACTGTGTGGTTATATCCTGCAAACAAACACAGAAAAAAAGTACATTTACTATAGCCCTGCGTGGAATGCTGAAAATGCTGCTGTTTTGTCCAAACTGCCATGTATTTAATTTGGTCTCTTCTTACAGGCACTCTGCACTTTATTCTGTAATAAATGCTGTGGCTCTGCTGTTGTTACTGTAGCTCCACAAATGCTAAGGTAAGGCAGAGAAAAGAAAAATGCAGACAGGGAATTTAAAAGGTATGAGCATGTCATTCAAGAGGATTTATTATTTTTAAAATATTGTTACAATTGCCAAAAAGTGTTGTTACAATTGAGAAGACTGTTTGCCCGGTAGTACAGGATAAGGCCCTGACACAGAAGGTTAAGGCAGCCCTTCAGACTGTTAAATCCAATGTTACATCATGCTGAAAACAACTTGGGAACACCAGGCTCTTGCAAACTATGGTGTGAATAATTCTGAATAATCAACACATCGAGTGAGGAGCCACACAACAGCTGTCCCTCATCAAAAAATAATCATCTCTACCTGTGGTGCCTTGGGGGCTGCCTCAAGCTGATCCTCGGTATTGCGTATCTTTGTAAAGATGAGGACGCTCTAGATAGCCTTTTGAACATATTTCCTGAGAAGACTTACACATCAGGGTCCCTTACCCTTCACTAGCAGCCTTTCCAAAATCACCCTGCTTTGCAGGAGTGTTTATCTATGTTGTGAAAGATTTAATATCGTCTGCAAGCCACTAACATAGCACTATTGCCTTCTGGTACGGGCTGTTACTGTGTTAGTCCTCTGTACTCACAGAAATATGCTACAGTAGGGCTTTTGTCCTGGCTTTCTGGGATGCACATCTCTCCAAGCCAATCCTGTCCTTTCACTGATGCTATCTGGACTGCTCAGAGGTCTGGGACACTGCAGTTTTGTTTCCATTTCTCTGACTATATGCTTTGTGATGCTGTTTCCCACCATCACTGCCTTTCCATTCTAGTACACATGAATTTGGCCTTAGAATCTTTTTTTTTCAGTTGAAGGGAAATGTCTACAAAATCTGTCCTGGTGCATGACAAGCTTGCCGCTCTGAAAAGCAAGGATGATCAGAAAAGTCTGTGGCTCCAAGAGGACAGCCCACGACACCTGGCTCAGCGTCCCCATCCAACAGCAGGTGTTATTTCTAACATTACATGCACAGTGTTAGTAAGGGCAGCCAAAGCTTCCCCTTCTGGTAGTCAGCAAACTGTAAGCTTTGTCACTCACAGAAACAGAAAGGATATTGCAAACATCATTTTAGCTAAAAGCTCCTGATCAGCAGAAGATCTCACAGGAATTATTTGCTATTTGGTCCTGTCTTGTAATGACAGCTATTGACCTGTGGATGGCCTGTAAAACAGAGCTTCAGTGTATCAAAATCAGTGTTACTCCTTTTGCTAAGCATTTCATTTTTATCTCCAAAACAACTCTCACAGTTGACAAAGTCATTATTACAGTTAAAATGTAAAAGAAAAGGCTCCATTTGAAAATGCCTGCAGCTTTGGGAAGCCACCATTATGAGAGATTCCAGGGATGCCCACCATGGCTGCAATATGAGGAATCTCTTGTAATTTCTGGAAAGCTACCTAGCTGATGAATCCAGCAAAGGCATGTACCTCAGTAGTTAAGCAGGTACCTAAAGGCACTAGTTTAAAGTTAACAAACAACTGCCTTTATCTGATGGAGTTTGATGGTAATATTTATGCCTATCGTAACTGTAACGATGATCCTTCATGGAGATTAAACTACTGATGCCTGAAGGATTTTTCTGCCTTTCTTCTGAATACTTCTTACACTGTTCCCTATATTTACAAGTATTAGTATGCATACTTGTGATGCTTTAGGTGATAGTTTAGCCCAGTTTCATGGTGTTTAGCAGGCCGGTAGACTAAACACCCCTGAAACCACGTAGAGTTAGAAGACCAAACACCCTGTTTTCGTGAGCCCTCAAGGTCTCCTAGTAGGACAGATTTTGTAAACTAGAAGTTAGCCCACCCAGGCCCCTTATTGGGCCCTCCTGGTAGATATGCTAATGTGTAGAGTCTTTAATTGTATACTCGACTGGGGGGACGGGGCTTTTGCAGCGCGTCCTACCTGGACGGCAGAAGCCATCGAATGGGATCCTATTAAAATATCGAGGTAAACAACCCCCAACCCTTTCACTGTGTCTGAGCCTTTATTTCCTAAGACCAGAAAAAGGCATCACTGCAAATACAGAAATTTTTGTCACTTTTTGCATTGCAAAGATTTGCATACATTACACATCCATTTCTAAACTGTCCATAAAGCCACATATGATCAAGTTAAAATACAAGCAATCGTCTGACAGATGTAGGTGCAGGGCTTGACAGATATTCTACACTGATTTGCAATTTAGAACAACAATATCTGGATAGTGAAACCATCCAGAAAGTTTTCCCTTGCTGTAATCTATCTTGAAAGATAAACAACAATGTTAAAACAGTACATATTTTGGGTTACCACACCCTGAATGACCAGGTCAATTCTCAGTTGTATGACCCCAATGGCAACATTTTTCTTTTAATATTGTTGTACATTTCTAACAACAGTTAGGCCCTTTCAGCCAAAAAAAAAAAAAAAGAAAAAAAAAAAGAAAAAAAAGAAAAAAAAAAAAAAAAAGAGAAACAAAACAAGAAATGAAAAAGCCAACCACACAAAACTCCCAAAAAACCCCTCAAAACACACAACCTCTGGTTTTGATCATATATTTCCTTTCCACCAGTTTCCTCCCACAAACATTTTAAAATATGCCTCCTATAGCCCTGTACAAAGTGACTTTCTTTTCCAACCTCAGTGCTACAAAACTACACATGCTGCTACACCAAGTACTTTTTACCATAATAAGCATTTCTAGAATTAACTGATTCACCTTTTCTTTTTCATAGTGTTATCCCCGTGGTTCTCTCAGCTTTTAACCCCTTCAGTATCAATACTGCTTATTTGGGTTCTTCTTTTAAATGTCTCTTTCTTTTCTTTCCACTGGCTATTGTGCCAGCTGATGTACACACTCCTCTCAGATCTCATTTATGCATGTGTTCACATATTTAATTGAAAGCGCATTACTCATTTTCATAATGCTACTGTCATTAAGTCTGAACAATTTTTTTATTGTGATAGCTCTCAGCTTTGCTTACTTTGAATCCCTCATTTTGATTGCTTAAAAGTTGCTAACAACTGGAAACTTTTTTGCTCTCTTTTCCTTCCAAAACTTTTTGGAAGCCATGTTACAGATCCCATGAATGCAGAAATAAATCAGCAAATGAAAAGATAAATAAAGAGACCCCAATAAAAGTAAGCGGTTCTCTTTCCTTCATCTATGGTTTGTTGGGGTTTTTTTTGAGATCAGAATAGATGTATTGTATCCAGATTTCTTCATCATGCTGCTGGAAAAGTCCATATCTGACAGCTAATAAAAAAACGGTTCCTAATATGCAGCAGCTTTTAAGAATTTCTTGTTCACTTTTCACCCCAAAATTCCACTAGAATGGTGAACACTTAACAGTGGTTAAATTTTCACTGTGAAGGCTAGGCAGACTCCTTGTATAAATTCTGAATAGATTCCTTTCTCTGTAGGCTTTCTTTTATATGCTCATCTTTCTCCAGGCTGCTACAGCTTTCTGTGTTCCTGTTGGTAGTTTCTCCCATGGTTTGTGCCTTTTACTCTAAGAATAGGGAGTAGGAAAATTATTTTCTTGTCCTGAATGGCCTGGTCAGCTCAGGAACAAGCCTGATCTTTCATATGAACTACTTGTACTGATCACTAACTGATTGGTACATAGCTGTTACCTGGGAACTCAAAGTTTCTAGTTTATTTCAACAGCAGCAAGCAGGACAAATGGAAACCAGCTTTCTAAAACACAGTCTCCATAAATTATAAAATACACATTTTTCATATATAATTGGAATGCTGAAGATCTTTTCATGTGTATATATATATCTATATATAATGAGATGTGCTTTAAGTTGACAAAAAACCCCAAACCCTTATGTTTTGACTTTCAAAACGAATTCTATCCCCATCCAATTAAGATATTTTATTATTCATTGTCTCCCTCTCAAACATTTAAACACACATGCAGCATTTGTTACAATGCCTGGACTTTACTGACTTGGTAAAGAAGAGGGACTCACCCAGTTCAGAGCTAATGACTTTCTCTATTCTCTGGAAAGCATCTGGCAATCTTCTTCTGATAAATCTTCCTCTTTTTGTCATAACTCACAGTTATGAGGAACATATGATATCATTTTAGTTGATACATCTCCAATTTGAAAAGTTCTGACAGCAGGCATAACTGAAACTGTTCCCTGGAAATAAATTTCACAGCATGAAACTGTTCCCTGGAGATAAATTATAATTGACAAATTAATTAAGATTTCCAGACTTACTGGAATGATGAGCAGCATTTTGTGGGGGGAAAAAGTGGATTTTCAATCAGGTTTAAAAACCAAGAACAAAGTCAGGGCCTGTTTTTGTTTAGTGAACAGTTCCAGATCTGGATTACAACAGTTCTACCTGTTGATGTTGGAGTTATGAGAATGTTGCCCATGCAAAATAATCCATCCAGCCGTGACTACAGGTTATTTATCCTTTCTAATGAGATGCAGATAAAATGCATTCTCAGAGAAATCAACTTGATGAAGAAGACATAAATAATTTAAATGCTCTAATGTGATAACTCTTCTGGTTTTATTTGGAAATATGCCACTAACTGTGCTTCTGTGGTCACACTTCTCTTTGGTTCCCAGAACTCCTCATTCCAATGTCACAGAGGTAAATCTGACACACAAAGACACCTGCTGACCTTCCTGTAGTGCACATACATAGCTCCTTCTAACACATGGTGGTGTTGTGGATGCAGTCATGGTGATCTGGTTGATGGGGCTTTTTTCTCTGTAATGCCATTTTTGCTCATCAGCAAAACAAGAGAACTTCCTCTAAATGATAATGTATAGGAAATTATACAATATAGTAAAACCTGCCTTTAGGCTGCTGCTACACTTTACAGCCAAAGCAAAATAAAGCCACCTTCTGTTTGATGCACAGCTGGAGGGACTCCAGGTGGGCTGTGGCCTCAAGAGACATATCCTGCCAGGGTCAGATGTCTCTGGATACCCATTTACCTCCAGAGATTCCATCTAAATCCTCCAAACTAGGACAGCTGGTGCCTCAAGACTTAAAAATACCATCAACAAGCAGAACAGGGAGTTATCATTTCAAACAAGATGGCTGCCAACAAGAGCAGCAAGGCCCAGCTGAAAAAAATTACCATAGTCACTTTGGAAATTAAAATCACAGTGTCCAACAATGCTGTTAGATGTTACTTCAATTGGTTCTTCTTGGCAACACTACTGGGACAGACGAATGAACCTCAAGGGGGATGTTTGTGGTGGAAGACGAAGTACAAGGGATCCCTGCCCAGATCCAGAAAAGTCTTCAGACAGATATATGCTCTGAACTAGCCAAATCCTGCGGCCCACAAGGAAAGACAAACCCTTAAAGCTTGTCTTCCTGTTCCTTACAAAAGTCTCAGATGCCTGGTAGATTGGTGAATTTAAATCTGCACCTGGCTCCAATTGCAAATACCATGTACTGATATTTACGCATCTCATATTATGAGAGGAGAAAAAATACAACTCACTCAAAAGAATTCTTTTGGGGATGCCACATAAAAAATAATAATTTCCTGCAATTTAGCAAAACACATTATGGGACTGTAATCACCCGTTTAAAAAGTAGGAAATCTGCCAGGTGGCAAGGACATAAAGTTCTTAATGAGGTTTCCAGTTCAGCTCTACTTTTAGATCAGTGAGGAGCTGCATCTTCTCCAAAAGCTACTGGTTTCTACTCTTCATATTTTAACATCTCACCTTCTGGAAACAGAAGAGTTATTGCTATTTTCAGAAAAACATAATGAAAAAATGTTAAATGATAGCTCCAGCATTCAACAGAGTGGAAGAAGAGATCAGCATACGATGATTCACACCACCTGTATAATCACCCACTGACCCATTTCCATTCTTCAACTGCCTGTACCCTTCCTATCTCCCCTTTCTTCCTCCCTTCTTTCTTCCCATATGCTCTTCCCTCCCACAGTTTCCACCACCCCACCCTCCCTTTGATTTAATCCCTTATTCTCTATGCTCCTCTGCTCAGTTTCATGCACCACATGAATCCAGACCTCCCATGCATGAACCTGGTGCGAAAAGTCTGTAAAAAAGCATCAGTCATTGGACTTAATTGTCTGTATTTTTTGCTGCAAAAGCTTACAATTTGTCCCAGAAGTTAGATTTTTCCCCTGATAGCTGAACCTTTGCTTTGCATGGCAGAAGGAAAGAGGCTGCCTGCTTATGAAGAATGTGGAAGGAGGACTCTGATGAACCCTCCCACTCTCCCAGCACACATCTCACTGAGAACACAAGGATGTTGATGAGGGTTTTCAGTCTGGAAAATGACAAATCACAGAGACAGCATAATGGGCAGACACATCTGCAGTTCGGGAGCACGCTTGGCAAGTGTGGATGTGTTTGCACAGAGTGCTCACCACCTGAGTGCTCAGTACCCAATGGTGCAGGAAATGTCCAAGGGCAGCAAAAATGCTGGTGGAAAGGGGGAGTACTGCCCAGGTGGGCATTCACCTCAACCCCAGTAACTCCTGCCAGAAAGTTGTTTGTGGTTTAATCGGTGCCACAGCAAGTGGCTTTCAGCGATGCTGCCTTCTTTGAAGTCCTTGCTCCCTAGCCAGCAGCTCCAGCCACACTGTTGTGTTTGTCACAGAGATTGCAAGGAGCAGAGGATGGGGGGAAGGTGGGCACACTCATACCTCGGATATGCCTTCTGTCTCCTTATAGCTCCTTCCAGCTGTCTCCAGTTGGTGCAGGTGCCCACCCCCCACCCTCCCACACCCCCTCAGTGTCCTTCTTCCCAGTTTTCTTCAGCTGTCCCAGTGCTGCCGGTGGCAAGTCTCAGCCACTGTCTGGAGAAACAGCAGCTGGTGAGAACTGGTCTCTCTCCAGTGTCATAGGAGTTGCCTCTAGGGCAGGTTCCCTTCCCATACTGGCCTGATTATGACTCCTGTATTGCTCATGTACAGCCAACAGACAGACAAGTTGCATCCTGCCCACAAAGCCAGGCTCTGTCTGGGTATTCTCTCAGGCATCAGAAATGATTAATTCTTATATTCACAGGGGCACAGATTCAGCTGGAAGGTGGAGTAAGTCACAGATTAGTGGTTAGGCCAGTCTCTAAAAGAGATGGGAAATAGGAGTTTGTTAACGCTCCCAGGCAAAGTAGAGAACTGCAACTCTGGGGCAGTCCTGTGAAAAAGCAGTGACGGTGTCACCATGATTTAAGTGGAAACAGTAGCCAAGATTGTGCCTACTGGTGCATGAGAAAGGAGGCTTTGACAGCAGACCACCAGACACAGCTCAGCACAGGAACTCTTGTTTCTGAATTCTGGTGAGGTTCAAGCAGTTCATGCATGAGACAGAAAAAAAATTGCTGCACCCTGTCAAAACTGAAGTGCTTCTGCAAATGTCCAGAGGCTGAACCTTCAGAACCTTTGAAAAGCCAAAGATTTTAGAGGCCTCTCAGCTGAGGTCATATCTGAGCCCTGGTCTGAAGGGCAACAATTTTGGGCGTAGGTGTTCGTGGTCCACCGTGCATATCAAATTATCTGGGCTTCACATGATCTGGTCTTCCAGCCTTAGGAACAGATGTGATTTTCAATAGATGATGGTTCCGATTTGAAAAATCCAGAGCAAAGTACAATAACACATTTCAACCTATCTCAATTACCACTGAAAGAATACGTTCCTGCCAGAGAAATTAGGTACAATTTGGGATATATTTTGGCTTTGATCCAGGGTTCTGTCTTGCGACTCTGTTTCTGTGAAGAACAGTGGAATTGCTTAAGACTTTTGGACACTCTTTGGAGTGTATGGTATTTAGCAACATAGAATTGAGTAAATTAAGGGGAAAACTTGAATTAGAGTTGCCTAGGTCTATATTTAGGATTAATATACTTACAAGTAAATGGGACTTCCTGATTTCTCACATATAATCCTTACAAACACAGTGAATATAGATGTGTAAGTGAAACATCCCCCACATATTTCTAGTAAAATTAATTGTTTAAAATTGGAGTGCTTGCATGTATTGAGACTCAGTAATGAGCATTTCCCACATCTATACAATTTTGAAGTTTACAAAATTAAACAGCAAGCTTGAATTTATGGAGTCCCATTTTCAGCACAGGCTGCCAAAATTGCCATAGCTTCCAAGGTTAAATGCAGTACACATACCTTTACAACCTCTCTAAGAGTCTACCAAAAGACATCAGTCACCAAATAATTTCATTCAGTTCTGAAAACCCAGTCAGTAGATGAAGAGATATAGTGGTGTCTTACTGCAGGGAGGTTTGTTGAGGGATTGCAAGTTAAGGGGTGTGGAAATGGTTTTTTCTAGGGAGTAATGCAGTGCACTTGGAAATTGATGGGATTTTTCTGATTCCTTTCCTGTGCTCTCAGCTGCCCTTTGGAAGGTGTTGAGGAAGGCCTATGCCTCCTGAACAATTGAGACTGGCACCAGCAGATCCACACACTTAAGGAAGAATTCCTTGACTCTGCATTCCTCACCTTTCACAAGGACAAATTAATCTGTAAGATCAAAACACAATCAAAATTTTGGTGTCGGTTTCTTTTTCGAAACAAAAGATGCTAAAAAATATAGCTGAAGACTGTGCTGAACTTTTGCTCTGCTCAGAAAAAATAAGATGCATGGATGGATGGATGGATGCATAGATGGGTAGACAGATGCACTAAACATTTCACCCTGTACTTGAAAGCTAATGAAAACCACATTTTGTGGCTTTGACAAATTAACAGAGCAGAGCAACCTAGTTTTATATCTTATTTCCTGTTTTTCCAGTGAGTTTTGGCTTGGAAAGCAAACAGACTTGTGCACAGATGAATAATGTGTTTAGATTCAGATTTGGCCAGAAAAGGAAGTCACGGAAGACCTTTTTACTTGGATGGAAATAATGTATGTTACTCTGATGTTACTCTATGGGATTCAGTTCTGTTGCTGCTTTCATAGCTGATTGCTAATGTCCTAGGGCCAAATCTCAAATGCCTCAGTGAAGTCAGTGGGAGTTTTGACTGAGTCAAATCTAAATGACATCTGAAGAAGGATTTTAGGATTTGCTTTATCACAAGATCTTCACCAGCACCCTAAAACCTTTACACCCTGAAAAAAAAAAGAAAATTATTTTGGAAGAGTCCTAAACACTCTGTAACTGAGACGGTTTCTGGAGCACAGACAGGCACTCAGGAGAACAGCTGTAGGACCATTTTCCAGTGACCCCACCAAATCCCAGTGCAAAGGGCATTTCAAGGACAGACTGGAGCTGTAGCACACAGCACTGATGTCAGGCAAGCTCTCAGGGTAGCGTGCAGATGACTGTCCATGTCAGACCCATCCATCTTCTCATGCTGGCCCCTACACATGATTTAGAAAAGAGGGATGATCTGTATAGCAGGATCAGGAATTCAGTGTTTCAGATGAAATCAGATTTATTCTCAGTTGAGATTCCTGTTAATAAAAAGCAGAAACTCATGCCTTAGCTTTTGAGGGTTTAATTATCATCCTCCTCCTGTAGAAGGTATTGCTCTGGGTGGACTAAAACTCCTGAGCCTGACTCTTACCAAGGCCCTTTTACAGTGTCAAAACCCTGTTCAGCAGTATAAAGCCAAGTTCATAGTTTTATGGGATTATACAATGGTCGAAGTTGCTATTTATGTGCTGTTTAAGTAGTTGTATTTTTCAATAGATTTCAGGCCTATATAGCCAGAAAATGCAAACGATATGGATTTAAACTAGCATACCAACAAAAAGAACTTTTCACTATTTTTAATCCCTCTATTTTTAAACTACTCTCATGAATCATCATGTTCTGGGGTCTCTGGGGTTTTGAAGGGCTGCGATTCACATCACTTCCCAGCTCCAGAGGGTAAGAACTGCTCAGTGTTCTCCTCTCCTTGAAATTTCCATTAACTGTAAAGATTAGCATTAGACTGCTATGACAGCTTTGTAATCAGAACTTCCTTTCATGAGAAGCTGGCTGGAGCCACAGATGTTTCTTGTATTACATATCATAAAACACTCACCTGAATGCACAGATTATAGCCTTTTTTAGACATTAATCTGGTTTGGGTGTTAGCCAGCTGGACTTTTCTGAGGCACTCTGTTTAATCAGCAGTCCTCTGCCTTCTCTTCATCCTTCCACAAGTATGTATGCTTATACACATACAGAACAGCTAAAATACATAATTCAGGAATTTAGGTATGAAAGTTTTGAAGTATCAGCATGAAGCCTTGCACGTTTCAGACCTGTGTGTCTTCCTGAAAACAATACTGGCTCACTGGCATACACCATGTGGTGGGTTGACCCTGGCTAGATGCCAGGTGCCCACTGAAGCCACTCCATCACTCCTTTCCTTAGGCTTGTGGGTAAAGATAAGGGAGAGGTCATTCACCCATTACTGTCACAGGCAAAACAGCCTTGACTTTGGGAAATTAATTACATTCATTATCAATCAAATCAGAATACGATAATGAGAAACAAAAACCAAACATTAAAACACTTTTCCCCAAATCCTCCCTTATTCCAGGGCTCAAATTCACTTCCAATTTTTCACCTCCTCCACACTGGCAGTGCAGGGAGATGGGGAATGAGGGCTGTGATCAGTTCATCACATGCTGGTTTTCCCTATCCTTACTCCTCAGGAGGACAATTCCTCACACCCTTCCCCTGCTCCTACAAAGGGTCCCTCACACAGGAGACATTCCTCCATGAAATTCTCGACCATTAGCCCTTCCCACAGGCTGCAGTTCTTTGTGAACTGCACTGAGGTGGCTCCTTCAGGGGCAAACTGCTCTAGCATGGAATTCCCATGGGCTCACAGCCTCCTCTGGGCATCCACCTGCTCTGGTGTAGGGCCTTCCACAGGCTGCAGGTGCATCTCTGCTCCACCATGGCCCTTCACGGGCTGTAGGGGCACAGCCTGTCTCACCAGGGGCTGCACCACGGGCTGCAGGGGAATCTGCTGCTGTGCTTGGAGCACCTCCTACCCCTCCTTTTCTGACTTGGTGTCTGCAGAGCTGTTTCTCTCATGTATTCTGACTCCTCTCTGCTCTGACTGCTCCTGTGCAGTTACTTCTTTCCCCTCCTTAAACACATTTTGTCAAAGGTGCTTTCACTGATGGGCTCAGCCTTGGCCAGCAGTGGGTCCATCCTGGAGTGGGCATTGGCTCTGTTGGACATGGAGGAAGCTCCTGGCAGTTCCTTAGAGATGTGACTCCTGTAGCCCCTCTGCTACCAAAACATTGCCTCCCAAACTCCATACACACCAGTATATGCACACACATTTTTCACATTGAGGGAAGTCAAACAACAGAACAGATTTTCCAGAGATGCTGGGCAGTCTCCATTTTTGGGAGTTTACAAGACCCAATGGAACAACCCCTGAGTGACCTTTTATGAACTCACAGTTCATGCTGCTTGGAGCAGCCCCTGGGCTGCAGACTTCCTGACAGTTTCAGTTATTGGGTAATCCTGGGATTCTAGGACTATGTTAGTTAGATATAAAATATTTTTTTTCAGTGGCTTTGGGGATAAATATTAAATAATCTACACACTGCTTGTGTAGATTTCATTGTAAACCAATGAAATCCATACAATATCCTTGTTTTCCTTGGAGTTACAATATTAATTTTAACTATTCCAACTAACAATGCAGAGACTTTGACTATTTTTACAAAGTGTCTTTAAAAATACACATTAAAGCTATCTTTCCTCCCCAGCCACCCTGGAATGCATAGGAAAAACATTTCAGTCTCTCCAGTTACTGTAAGTGCAAGCTCCCACCATAAAGGACTAAGAATGCTTCTGGAGTAGAGATGTACCTGTTCACACACAGAAGGGTAGAAGTACAGACTATAAACCAAAGGGAAATCAGAGCAGACAAAAGAATGATAAATGCAAGAGAGGAGAAAAAACATCTGGTGATATCTTCCCTCAAATGAACAATACTGTTCATTGCTGTCCTGAGAGTCTCTGTTGCTGGCCATAGACACCACATACAACTCCCACTGATTCCCTTACAAAGCCTCTTGTAACATGTTTGCTGTATTACCCACTGTTCTCAGGTTAATATTCCTTCCTTCTTCTGTTCCTTTCCACTGCCCTACAAGGACAGGATTTTTCTAGCCCCTCAGTTTTACTCAGCTACTCAGAGTTCACACCCTTTTCATCCCCTCTCTCATGAGCTTTTGCAGTGCCCTTTCCAGAAAAAATAAACTTTCAGATTGCACAGTGATTAGAGAGATTATCCACATTAAGCATTCCCCTTGTGAGCATGAACACAACAAAAGCTCGTTTAAGAAACTCAAGCACTCTGCTGTAACTGGCAGAGGTATCGCCTGTCTCCTGCAGAAGTGGCCTTTTTATTCCCCTGTTAGATTTAATCAACCATTTGTGTCTATCATCTCACCAAGAAGCTCTTTTGCTTACTGAGGTTTGCTTGAATTTCAAAAGCTGCTGCTAAATCACCAGAACGATTATATTAGATTCTAGGCATTTTTTAGATTCCCCATTTGCTTACCTCATGCTCAGCCTATTCTGAGATCCAACTAATAATTAAAAGCTCACACCTACTTTTTATGTTGGTAAAAGATTACCTAAAATATCTGAAAGCAAACAGAAAGGTCTGCTGTTTTTTCAGGATATTCCTCCCTGATGTTTCTCTCACCTTCATCCACATATACACTAAAGTGACACAATAAAAGATAGAACCTAAAGAAATGTTCATTTACTTGGAGATTTGACTCCAGTGTGGAGAACTGTGTAAGTCATAAATCTTTTTTACATAATCACCCCCCTTTTCCAGCCAAGTTTCCTGTTGTCCCAACAAATTATCTACAGGACACAGTTTGATCCAATATTTTGTTTCTAAGATAAATATTTTGATATTTTCTCTCCTTTCAGAAAATACAGGCAATGAGTTGTTTTCAATTAAGACTAAAGAGTTTGCTGAGGATTTGGGAGATGCTTTTGAAGTTGGATAAAAAAACAGTTGAAAACTCTGATAGCATTGGCACAGCACCAAGCATTACAAAAGCAAAACCCCATGTGATTGTCCATTACTGCCATCTCCAAATGAAAGTGTGACATTGAAGTCTTCCTTCTCATTTCTTCAGCTTTTCTGTTAAGTGAATGTGCTTCATTTGGCTTATGGCTGTTAAATTCACCATAGGAGGTGTAATGTCAACATGCCTACAGGAAAGCAGTAAGCTACTGAATGCTTAAATGTTGAATTTCCAGTAAAAATTAAAGAAAAATTAACAAAAAAATGCCAATAACTCTCATGCCAGCCATGGTCAATATGGTCACATATCAGGTAACATGTGAAATCAAAGAATTATTATAAAATTGCTATTTATGCACTAAACACAATATAAAGCATTTAGAATTTCTTCTACTTTACAAAAACAATCCTAGATTATGATTATCTTTGGCTGTATATGAAAATGTGTTTGTTCTCCATAATAGGAAATAGAAAAATTTTCATTTTGATCTGATCATATAGGTAAAAATTTTCAGTTATTATCAGATTAAAACTGATTCAGAGTGTACAGCAGCTCGGTACACAAATTCAGCTCTTAGAAAACATTTTAAAACATAAGGCTTCAATTTTATACCAGTTTTGCATAGGTGTTCCATTCCCGCAAAAGAGATATAAAGGACAAATTTTTTCCAGCCTCAAATGAGAGAAAGCTGAAGAAGCAAGTAAAGATCAGGGATAGGCACTCTCTTCATTAATTTCTTTTCTAGGAAGTAAACTGTAATGCAAGTTTTGAGGGGCTAGGAAGGATACGTGCAAAGAATGTGTTTAAAAAGTGATACAAGCAATTTAAAATGAACTTTCCCATAAGCAGAATTGTTAGTCTGAATCATCCCAGAATCTATGTCAAAAGCATAGAGTTACACTGCCTACCCATATGGAGTTGGTACTGAAGAATTTTTTTTCAAGTCTTTTCATGACATCACAGGACTTGTGGAAGAAATAAAGAACTTTATATAAATTCTGGCACAGTAGAATCAAACAGAGATTGAGTACATACTTGGCAAGCTTGTTATAGTTTGTAAATTTTTTATGGTCGGATGAAAGAGTACTATAAAATTAATATAACCACTGTTATGAAAATATATTTTCAAGATTATTCCTTCAATTATATATATAAATGGCTTACAGTAAACTAAATGTTCAGAATTAAAGCAGTACCCTGGATCTAAGGATTTTTATACTTTTACTTAATATTTATAGTTTAATGATGTAATTGTATCATCTAATACGCAAGTTACATATGTAATGTTTCAGTGAAATATATTTTTAAAATTATAGCAGCCCAAGAAGCACAATCACACTGTTTGAATTAAGGCACCTACTTCAGGAGCCCCCTGTTAATAGAGTGAGTAAGGTTCCTCTGAAGGTTTACTCAGGGAATCTTGCTTAGAAGCTTATTACCAATAATTATGCAAAGAGTTTAAAGATGAAGTATATGATACCTGTGAAACTACTGTGGACATATTTTCCTTCAAGATTTTCATTGCAATTTTTTATTTTAAAATAGTCCTTGGTAATTGCTCTTTTTTGAATAAAAACCACGCCTGCAGTTTGTATTTATCTAGATTAACTCTTTTACTGTTTCAATTGTTTATCTTATCCAGGCCCAGTTGTTTATTGTGTCAAATTCTGTCTTGAGTAGTTGTTCATTTGAGGTTTCCTATGTGATTGTTTATGCATCAAGGTAAGAAAAAATAAATCAGTCTTAAGAAAAAAATACATTGTGAATAACAGTTCCGAGGATTTTCCTTTTTCTCATGGAATTATGCTCTCTGCTTTCATTCTGGCAATACAGTGTACCCTAGCGCAAATGAATCACAGAAGATTTAGTTTTTGGAAAGGCTTTGTGAAGTCTTTGCCAAATTAATAGTATTCCTAAGGCAGCAATATCTTGTTCTCCCTGGCTTTCAGATTTAGCTGTTGTTGCCTTAAAATTCTTCTTGTTGTACTAGAAAAAAACATGTCCTTGCATTATAGGAAGTACAACCAGCAGCATAATTGGTTTGATAAACACAGACATACAGATGCCAACAAAATATGGTAAAAAATACTGCATTTCTTTTTGAACACTAGGAAAAAGCCTTATACCTCAAGATCCGGTTTTATCTTGACTGCGTGTTACTGAAGAAACAAGGGTCCATACATAACTAAAATTATCTTGAAGAAAGTGATGACCCTGATGGAATGCAATAGCTGCCACAGCTGTATTTCGGTATGTACTGGACAATAAAATGATACATCATGGAAAGATTTACATCTCTTATGCTTTCTTGTGGAATTTTTCTTCTGCCCCTTGGAGAGATTCAGCTTGTCTTTAAAATATATTGTCAAGCTAGAGAATTGATTTATTTACAGCTCTATGATATTTTTCAATTCACCAGAAAGAAGTTTAGTAACAAGAAAGAGGTTTAGCAAGAGCTACAAATGCCTTAGGTTTGTCTAACCATCTTTATTTTGGATATCCAATATTAAGGCCTTTCCCAAAGTATATACGGCTTAACAGCAACAATCACTTTAGACAGAGCCTTCATTCTGCAAAACACCAGAATAAACTAAATAATAGTGTAGAGGAAAGTGCACTGCTTTCTTCAAATGAAATATGCAGAACCAAACGTGCTCTGTATCTATCTGAGATAGACATATTCCACATATAATGCAACCCTCCATTCTAACACAGTCCCTCTGTGAATGAGGTGAAGTTATTTGGTCTCTCTCCTCCTTTACTTTCTATATAGAAATATGAATAACATTGCTACCCTACCTCCTGGGATATTATGAGAGCACAATCAGTAAATAATTTTGGGGTGGTCCAATATTAGGGATATAGAGTCAGATATACAATTCTATCTCAGATAAGTCATATTAATGTGTAAATACCAAGTGCTTGCAGTATCTTTTGAGGATGTGATCCTCCCAATTTACAGCAAGACATGATTGTTTCAGTAAGTAATAACAAGATAGCAAGTTTAGATCATGTTTTGATTGTGTTGTATCTTGCTAATAACAGCCCAAAATTGTAACAGAAATTAATAAAGAAAACGAGATGCATGTGTTTTCAGGTGCAATATTAAAAATAACAAGAAAACTCTCTGAGTTTAGATATGCAAGCAGATGGAAAAACTATTATATAAATGCATGATTCAGAGTTTTCCTAAGGAACTATTTGACCTGAAAAATCTAAAATCAGAATTGATTTGGCATCCATTGACAGATGGATGCCAAAAGCCTGATCCTTACTACTTGTTGGAGTGTTCTTTAAAATTGCTCAAAGAATCCTATTTAGAGGTTTGTGCAATCCCTAGTCCAGTTGACTTACCCATTTGACTTAAGTTACACTGCCATCTACTGTAGTAATAGACACAGAGAGTCCAGATCTATTCTAAAATTTCCCTCTACTGAACTTGTTTTTCAATTATATTCCACTGTAACTGTAATCAATCAAGCTATGGGTTTATATGCACTCAATATCATATCATATCATATATGAATATAAATGGAAAGACAGAATTAAAACAGCAAACTTAGAATACAGTTTTAGGGAACCAGACAGACATACAAACTACAATGAAGACTTTTTGAGGGTGTATAAATCTTGCTTCAGAGTTCAGGATGGCAAACAGAAGGCTTTTTTCTGTACTCTGCTCTATTAAACATACTTTCTGCTAATCTTAAATACCTCCTTCCCAAAAGAGATGCCACAGAGTTGAATTTTGTGCCCATCTGCCAGAGCAAGGATGCAAAGCAGATCTCCATACACAGAAATCCCAACGCTCCAGCACAATGAGTCTACGTGAAATATCACAGTACATTAACACTGCAATCTCAAAGACAGAATTGGGCATGAAAACCTTGTCATTTTGTAGATAACTGGAACATCCTGAAAGGGCAGATGTTAGTCAGAGCTAGTTCCCCCAGTTCAAGCAAGGTAAAGACAGATATAAAGTAGTCTTCAGAGATCTTTCAGGCATGTTGGTATCATGACTGGGACACAACCAGCTCTTAGGACAGGATCAGTTGACACACAGCTCACAATTTTGCTGTCCATGGTCATTGTACTGCTGCAGTCTGGACAGCCCTGCAGAGTAATCAATGATATGCAATTATCTCATTTTTCTACACGTTTGTTAAACCAGAGGTAATTATGATCCAGACACTCTCTTATGCAAATGTGCAAATACATCACATACTAGAATGAAGTAGTGTGGGGATGGATGAGGCTGACAGCAGGCCTGAAAGCCTCTCGGACATGGACTTGAAAGCGATCAGAATTTACCCGTGAGAGAGCCCTGTGAGAAAGCAATGGTAGGAACACCTGCAGCCACAGTGGGGGACAGCCAAGAAGATAACCAGGGAAGATGTTTTGCACCCAGAGATGGCCTTGCAGAAGAGCATCAAGAATGTGGTGGAGGATTTATAGTGTGTAGTTAACTGCTTGTATGGCTTGTTAACGTGCTGGGAAAGTTCTTGTTATGAAGATAGCTTTAGTGTTGTTTTCCATGCAGCTGATAGTAGCATGTTACAGTAGCTGGGAAAAAAGGGTATAAAGATGTTAGCATAAACTAATAAAGCACTTCTTCTTTGTCCTTGGACTACTCGCGTGTCGTGTGTCCGTCTCTACTGCGACAAAGTAGAAGGCGCTAGCACTATTTCTGTATCAGGCTTTAGTTTCTAGATGCAGAAAAAGAAACCATGACCCTGAAAAGTGAGTGAGCTTTTGTACTATATAATTTCTGTTTATAGTCCAGACCACATCCATTAATTTACTGAACCTGAAGCCAAGTGGTATTTCATATTTTTCTCAACACCTTTGCTTCCAAGTAAAGTCAGAATTCACATTCAAAATGCACCTGGTTGCACCACCAAACATCAAATTTAATACAAGACTATGCTGCTTTGTGTCTTAGACTGATGAGCCTCTCTTCTCCTTGCTCTCTACTTCTTCAAACCAGCCTGCCCTTCCTGCTGACTCCTCAGACCTTTTGGCAGCTGACAGCTGCACTGCAAAGCCCACAGAGATTTACAGATGGTTAATTCCCCCTTTCCAGTGAACTGCATTGTACACCCTGCTCCTTTTCGCTTGTATTGTGAATGATTCCCCTGTTGGAAGTTTTATTGAGCAATGGAAAAACAGACCTTAATAAAACACATGACACTGTAGTTCACTGAGAGGTCATCTCATACAAAGACTGATGCAAGTTGGTTGTGTCTCAGATGGGGCTCCCTAAGGATTTAATTCTGTATCAGCTGGTTGAGTTTGACACTGGGCATTTTAGTAAGCTGGTGTGAAATACATTACTGCTTGAAGACACTCCTGTTTGAAAGTCCTCTGTTCAATGTGTTTATTGCACATATACCTGAAGAAAAAAGAAAAACAATTTTTCACTGGCTATAGCACCAGAACTTTTGGGGAGAAAAGACCCAACAAAACATCAACAAAAAAGACAAGCTAAGGTGCTAAACAAGGCCTTATTTTCACAGTTGTTTGGAACTGGCATAAACCAGAACCACCACTGAAAGAAGTCGCCCTGCCCTTCCCAGACCTTTGTGCGTGCAGCCCCCACCACTCCCACTTACTCACACAAAGGATCCTAAAGCCTCATGTCAGCTTTATTCTTTTTACTATTTTGAGTCAGATCACTGCTGTGACCCAGTTCACCATGGTCTACACAAGTTAGGACTTTACTGCTAGTTAAGAGAGTGCCAAGCAGTGCAGAGGGCCTTGCAGCTGCTTTCTTCACAGCTGGTCCCCTCGGGAGAATGTCTTCCTCCTCTCCACAAACCCCCAGCCCTTGGTCTTAAACAGTTCACATATAGCACCATTGTGGCCCCAAGTCATAACCACTCTTTTGTCTGCTTTTCCTCAGTTCAAAGAGTCTGAAAGAATGGAATGGCCATGTTGCAGCTTACCAGGAGAGGTTTTTTATTGCATGAAAGAGTACGTGTTGCACACTCTGTGATAACATGGGCAGGGAGAGAATTGATAATAGGATAGAGGGATCCAGAATTAACAAAGCCTTATCTGCCCTACCCAGCCAGGGGTATTCAGGGTTAAACTATATCGTGGGCCAGCCAATACACACAGGCAAGGTGCAGGCAGAGGAGGAGGGGCTGCAGAAGGCCAGCTTCCCTTCTTCCTGTGGCAGTCTCCATCTGAGTGCTTGGAGGACTTCAGCTGCTCTTGGAAGGGTGCTGTGAATCTTGTAGCAATGATGTGTCATAAACTTAGCTTAAAGAAAGTGTATGTAATTCCAGGGAGTTAAAAACCACTGACTTGGCTTTGGCAAATATAAAAGGGGTGAGCATTGGTGGCCATCAGTTCAGAAAGTAAATCACTTAGTTTGAGTAGAGCAGGGCTCTGGTTTACTGCTCAGGGCAGAGCAATTGAGTCTCTATCATGGACTCAATCCTGTCCCCTAAAAGTTGTTGCAGTTCATCTGTGTGAAATTATATGGTGGTGGTACGGAATCTTTACATGTTCAGCCTTGGGGCAGAGAATATTATTTGGAGTGTGTGGCAGTAGACAGCAATCTTACTGTCCCTGCTAAAAAATATACTGAGTTTATCTTCAGAGCCATTCACTTTTAGTTGCCATAGAAAGAGCCATTTTCTATCTAGCTGACAAACCCCACATTTTCTGATATCTCTTGCTTTATTTTCTCCTTTTTAAAAATTTTTTCATGTCTGTTTTTTAATTCAATGCAAAATGTCTGACAGAGACATAACTCCTACCTGAAACACAGATACAATTTCTTTTATATTTGTCTGTGAAATTCTCCATTATATATATGTGTTCCTAATATATATGTGCTCAGTTCAAGATAAAATTATATATTTCTATTTGAAAATAAAGATGAGGAATAAAGACACACATATAAAACAAAATTATAATTATTGGTTCTGGTTTTTTTCTCTTGCAATAAAGTATCAGATTAATATTAGAATAAGATCTTTCTTCCAATAGATTCCCAGCTGTTCTCCTAGTTTGCTCCTCTTCAGTTATCCCAAATGGATTCCAGGCACAAACCAGGAGTTTATATTTAGTTACCTGCATTTTAAAATAGTTAAATTACATTTTTGTGATTGTTTCCATTGATTGAGGTGTTCTTCCACTATTTCTGAAATTTTCTAGTTTGTTTTTTTTTTTCTTGAGTAATGGTATCTTGTGACCTCACACCTGCAGGAAGAGAAAAATCAATGTTTTTTAAAATGTCCATTCATTTTGAGCAACTCAAGTACACAAAGGCGCTAAATTTCAGCAGTGTTTACTGACTACTGCTGATACTGCAATGACTGACATTCTAGACGTCCAACTCTCAGAAATTCAATAGGTGCTTTTGGAAATTTGAGCTCAAATGTCTCCTTTTGATAAAAATAAATATCATGGTACCCTTCCTAACTTACAGAGAGAGAGAGTTAATGAATAAACCATAACACTTGTAAATTATATAATAAATTCAGATTTAGAGTGTTGGGAAAATGCTAAATATTTATGAGTATTTTGTGTATTTTCTGTAACTCAAAATGAATTTGGGCTAATTCAGAATGAGACCTTCTACGCCAGAAGTTAATTATTACATATGTAAATTTTTTATTCCTAAGATACCCTTAAAATTCCTAAAGAAATAACCTTGTTGAGAATAAGGAGTACTTTTCTGCCACTAAGCTATTAACAGCAAAAGTCTATTCAGACCCATGAAAACAATGCTGAAGCAGTCCTTCAGAATGTCCTGGGAAACCATAACTTTGCTGTATGACATTCAAGTATTCTGACAGCAAGCCTGGTGGTATCAGCTCAACAGTGCACATGGCTTTCATCAATTCATATTCTGCTTATTTGCTTCCTCTGTCCTGTAACAACTGTAATCAGTGCACACGTAATTTTTTTACGGTGTGGGCAGCAGGTGCTGGCTCCTCCTCTGGGATGAGTCCCTGAATTGTAGGACAGCAAGAAGCTGCCATGGGACTTACAATGGTTATTTATTCTGCAGCATCCTCAAGACCAAACCCCCTGGCTATCTGTGCAGCCTCATGTCCCTGCCACTCTTAGAGATTGTTGGAAGGAAAACCTGAACCTTTGCTCCTCTCTGCTGTCTCTGCAGGCAGGATGGTCCTAATGGAAGCTGCAGATGAGAGTGATCCCTGCACCCAGCAGCACAGGCAAAGATGCCTGGCACGGCCCATCCCACTGCACCTGCCTGTCATACTCCAGCACAACCACCCCTGAACATGTCAATGGTACAAACAGGACGGCCTCCCCTCAAAATCTCGGTGATACAAACGAGACACTCAGCTTTCCTGGTGCAATACCAGCAGTGGGATAGAGACTGGGACCTGCTTTACCACCCCCATGGCAGGAGCGATGAGCTCCCAGAGGGCACAGGCAGGGGCATATCTTCTCTGGCCTTTGCTAAGTGAATCAGAACATTGCTCAGCAGAGCTGCAGAGATGTGGATCAGGGCCAGAGGGAGAAGGTTGGCCTACTCTTTGAATAACATACATTGCTTTCCAGTTCCAGACTAATTCTGCTTATTTATAAAACAGTAATGACAGATACTGCCCCTCCTGAAATCTGGAAGTGTTCAAGTTTAAAAAAAACCAAACCTGAATACTATGGAGGAGGCTTCTCTTCTCTGAAACTCTATCTCTAAATAGCTGAGCTTGACAAAGAGGAAGCCTGGAGAACAGACTTGTGCCAGCCTGTGCCCAAAGCACTGAGACATGCACAATGGATGAGTGAGCAGTGGAGATTTTACTCAAACTCAGAGTGACTCCTGGTATCAGAAGTAAACAAAAACTTAGTAACAAAGTTATCCTTGAGCTTGAATTCTTTGAAATATCGAAGAACATCTTAAAGTGGTCTTCGTGGTGGTGTTCCTTTATTTGCATATGCATATAGCCAATTCAGAGAAAGAAAGATGTGTTTAATGCAGTTAACAAATTTAGGAGGTTATATTCGATTTGGAAGAGGAGTTGAACTGCAGAACGGTATTGCAAAAAATAGGTTAGGGATGATCTTAAGGGAAAAAATGAAATTTTGGAGACAGGCGTTTAAACAGGAGAAAGGGAAGCTATGAAAAAATAGGATGTGATATAAAGCTGGAAATTAAATTTCATCGTTTTTGTGAAGGTAACTGAGCCTTCTGACTAGCAGCTCATGTGAAAGTGGATTCAAATGAGGCAACTGAATTTATTATCACCTTCTGCACCATACTTACCTTCTCTAATACACTTTCCTGCCTTGAGGGTTAGAATATGCATGCCACTTGCAAATCATATCCTGATTAACTATAATTTTCAACCTGGCTCTGAACCAGAGTGTGAACAAGAGAATCAGCAGACTGACAGGCAGTAATGGGGGGGGGGGGGGGGGAAAGATGGAACACAATGCTCACATGTACGATCCCAAAACAATTGAATACCTATAAAAAGACAACTCTGAGCAAGCGATGAATAATGCCAGCTATTTTCCTACAATAGCTATGTCAGTGGGAGTTCTTGTAGATGCCCTTTGGATGCAGTTTTATATTACACTTAATCCAATCTAACTATGAGCTGCAACCAAAAGATGAGGTAATATTCCCTTTTTCCCAGCACAGGCTGTCACTGCCTTTGTTGGGAGCACAATTGTCTCTTTTCATGTCGGCCTGCAGTTACACAAGAGTTAATAAAACTTGAAATTTTGGCCTCTGAAAGCAAACATGCAGATTTGTGCCTATTTGCCACCTTACTTCAAATATAACATTTTTTCTCACTTCTTGTCTGTGGAATTTTATAAATTAAGGCATTTCAGTGAAAAAGACAATTTCTTACAGCTTAGAGTACAGACTTCTACCATTTGGATTATTTTACTGGGAGAAAAACTATAAAAGGGCCTGCAGAATGGCTCCAAGATGATTTGGAAAGATCAAGCCTTCATGACTACAAGTAAAGAAACAAAACATATTCAATGCTATTGGACTGACATAGCTAGGACATAAATTCATATAACAAAATAAACATTGCAGTTCTCAGCTAAGCTGAGGCCTCTTCTGATTTTGAGTACTACCCTGATTAATACAGCGCTTTTTAATATCATATCTTTTCACTTTGTTGTCTATAACATTACTGCACAAACAACTTATGCTGATATTGAAATATAAATCCATTTGAAAATTCCTGCACCATTTTCAATCTTGATTCCTCAGGCAAATTCTGTATAAATTTTTTTAAAATATAAATATATATTTTTGCCATGTTGATATTAGCAAAAATAGGTTAACGTTTAAAAACACTATTACATCGAAACTGGTTTTGCCACTTTTAAATAAAGTATGATATTTAAATGTATTTTGAGGTAATCACATATAATGCAAAGGAGTGGGAAAAGAGCTCTCTTCCCCTTTGTGTTGCAGCAGGAACATCCTAGTAGAAAATGGTCTGAAATGCTTTGAAGAGGAAGGTATGGAGAGTTCTGTTGGCTAATAAGACATGCATCACAAGGTCCTCAGAGAACCAGCTGCTGCTTTTATGTTCAAAATGAGAATTATATCTGAATTTGCATCATTAACTGTCACTTTGATTTTTGCAGTGTGCTGTGTTTATACTTTGTAGTAAAAGTTCTCATAGATTTTGTGTAAACATAGTTCATGTTTGTCTAACTGACTAAGGATTTTCATTCCTTTTCCTAAGGCAGAGAAGGTGGATAGACTGTGTTCCTAACCTATGGAATTAGAGAGGTGGTAACCTCATTGTCCAATCCATGATTGTCTATGAAAAGATGTATAAATGTAGGAATAAAGAGAGGCTAAGCTCTTCTTCTCTCCGGCCCAGCCTTGGTTGGCTCTGACCTGACTTGAGTTGCCTGATTTCTTCGTGTCCGACGTGCGACAATTAACAGCACAAGAGACCAAAGAAACAATATACAAATAAATAGACTTTTGTGTATCCATGAAAAACAGGGACTTGCAGGCCACCTTCTTATGTAGAACTGCTACAGTCTGTTTTCCCCCTCCTTTTGCTGTTAAGGGAGCTCCAGCAGTTGTCATCAAATGACAGAACACCCCACAGTGTGAAAGAAGCACTGAAGAAAGACACCAGTTCATCTGCTGCCATTTGTTCCCATGGTGAGCTATGGGTTTGGAAGGTGTGTGATTACTTCATGAGCAATGGCTCTTGTTGTCCCCAACAAAACTTAGGAGGGCACTTCTCCAAGACCATGTTGTACTGCCAAGAATTCTTTCTGTCATGAACACATTTCTGTTTCAAGCCCTGCCTCACCTCTGCCTCCTGAATTTTACTGGGTGAAGGAAGGCAACATTTTGTTGCCTTTGAATGTGTACAACATATAAGGCATTAACATTTTCACTGGAGTGAATCAACTCTGAAGTTGCTCCCTTGAGGCACAGTAATTCACAAAGAAGCTACTGATGACCACAAGAAAGAGCAAGACATATTAATAAGTCTGCTCATGACAAGAATGAAAACAACAGAAAATAAACAGACCAGCTTACATAATATTTAGTCTTCTACACCACCTACAGAATTTGCTTAGTAATATGCATACAAGAACAAAAATTATCATATCCTATTCTGTAAATGACTGTGGACAATAAATCTAGCAAGTAAAACTATTAAAAAAGGCTCCAAAGTGGAAAAGCCCCCTGAGCATGAGACACGGCATAGGGGGTTCCAAGGACTTCACTGATCATCCTTCATTATCGTAAAGAGCAAAGCAGAGGCTGATGTCTTTTTCTGCCTCTTTGAAGGCCCTGATGAGGTCGTTCAAATGCTAGTGGTAATCCCTGAGGTGGTTTCCAAGGTGATGATGATGACTTTCTCATTCCTATTTCATTTCCTTGCCTTTTTAAACTATCTATGGATAATACTCAGACGCATATAAAACATACAACTGCACACTACCTACTATGTGCTGTGATTTTTTATCTAATCATTAGGATAGCAAGGCTCAGGTTTTCTTGATTTCAGTAACTTTACTTAGCATGGCCAGAAGTGGTAACTGTCACAGTGCTTCACTTTAGTCTCTAGAAGACTAGTTACTAAATCAGTTCACCATTAGGCAGGTATGTGAACCCAATTAGATCTTAATACTTCACCAGTACCTGTATGGACTGTGAGAAATCCAGAAGAGTGAATCCTCCTTGCAAAACCAATCAATCCTTTCATTCACCAGCAACTTGTGCAATCACAGATGTGAACATGTACTTTTAACCTGTGATCAACTGCAGTACTGTAAATCACAATTGCAACCAACACTAGAAATTCAGTTAAGATGTCTTGTTTGTTTGTTCCCAACTCCCAACTCTAAAATGTTTTTTTCAGGTGATTCTCTGAACTTTACCAAAGGGCTCAGAATCTGCTAGCTCCTCTAAGCAGGAAACTCCCAAAAAAACCCCCTTAAATACAGTATTTCTGTCTTCCAGAATAAACAGCAGGAATGACACAAGATCTGCAGCTGATAAACTTAACATGTCACTGATGCTGTTTGGTTTCTGCGTTTTTCTTTTATATGTTCTCTATACTCTCTGCACACATATTTGTAGCTCTGTAGCCTACTGTATTAATAGCTAGTTTTCCCAGTACTTTTCCATGGCCTTTCCCTAAGCAGAAAGACAAAACAAATTCCAGAGCTCCAAGCCCCAGGGGGGTGCAAGGCTCTGTCCTATCTCGGTTCTTCCTGGGAACCAAGGCCGAGAACAACTCTGAGATGGATTTTCATAAACAAAGTACAGCCAGTGCTGAGAGGCGGCTCCAGAGAAGGGACTGGACCTGGGGGGGAATTGAATCACCACTTGTTCTCCTAATTGATGTTTTTAATCAATTATGCTAAGTTCCTAAAAGCTATAAATATGTACGCACCCCTGGAAGGGGTGAGCTTTTATGGACACGTTTCCATAACTGCTCCTGAAAACCTTCAAAATAAAGATCCCCTTTTATATTACCACCTTGCTAAAATGATTTCGAGTTTCTTTTCCAGGTGGGGGAAAAATGCAACATCACAAGTTGGAACTCCAGGAATAACCCAAGAATCTCCATATCTGGAATACATCTAGACTGTCAGCAGGTGTGCTCCACAACATATCCCTTGTTTTGGAGCTATGATCTTTTAGCTATTTTCTGGTCTATTCATATTTCTTTTCCATGAGCACTTCAGTGTGGGATTGCAAGACAGACAGGGATGATCTGCACACAAGTCCAGGACTCAATATAAAGTCAGGACACTTTGGATGCTGATCCACACACTGTGAAGTACTCCAAGACATGAAACAAGAAATTTGAGTCAAGCTAAAAATAACATTTTTATTCATTGCAGCGATATTTTTACATTATTTTAATTCAGTCTGAGAAGCACAGGCTTCTTACTGTCAGCTTGTGATAAAGTAAAAAAAGCAGGTTTATTTTTGGATGTGGAACGTAATGTACAAAGCGGAACATAATCTATTATGTAGAGCATTATGTGCGTTATGTACCAGGAGATGTTGTTTTTAAAAATCACCTGGAGCTTAAACATGGATCTGGGTAACAGAACAGTCATTCAAAATTAATTTGAAGCTGTCCTGCAAGCCTAGCAGTTCTGAAAGCAACTGTTACAACGTAAACAAACAAAAAACCTAACACCGAAAAAAAGAACTACGGTTGATTTGACACTAATTATCTTCACTTAGTGATACTAAAAAGCACAGTAGAGAGCCCTGTCTGAATGCAGTTCGGCGTGCGGGTGTTTTGTGTCCCTTCCGCACGTTTTACTGCGCTCCTGAGCCCAGCGCGCCTCTGCTTTGAAGACGCAGCACGGTGCTCATTCTTCAGCAGATAATTACGGTCCCTGGCTACTGAGCACCCAAGGCGCTTTGACTGTGCTGGAGCTCCGTTTCTCGGAGCGGGGCAGTGCGGAACACGAGCTTCCGTACTGCCGACACGGAGCTCACCGCCCAGCACAGCGCAGCCCGGCCGAGCGGGGCCCGGCACAGGGGTGAGGAGGCCCCGGCGGGAGGGGAGCGCCCGGGCCGGGCTGGGAGGAGCGGCCCGGCCCCACCGCCCCCGCCGCCGGCGGAAGCCCCGCCGCGCCGCCGCGGAAGTGACGGCGCGCTCCGCCTCCCCGCTCCCTCCCATCCCCTCCCGGCGGCGGCTCGGGAGCCGGGCGCGGCTGGCCCCGGGTGGGATCATGGCGGACGGCGTGGACCATATCGACATCTACGCCGATGTGGGAGAGGAGTTCAACCAGGTACGCGCGGCCCGCGGGAGCCTCTTCTCCGCTCCGCTCCCTCGCCCGCCTTCGCAGCCGCGCCGCCTGCAGGGCCCTCAGCGCGGTGGCCGCGCCGCCGCCATTGTTCGGGCGCTCCCGCCGCCGCCGGGCGCGGGGCTGCGCGGGGCCGGGGCGGGCGCGGCCTCACGCCCGGGCCGCGGGTGCCGGCGGCGGGCCCGGCTGGGCGGAGAGCGCGCCTGGCGCTGAGACGGGGCTGCTGCCGGCGGGCTGGACGCGCCGGGGGCGAGCGCCTTCCTTCCCTCCTTCGCTTTTTCGCTTTTTACCAGCCTTCCTTCCTCTCTGCCTTTGCTTCTCAGGGGCCGCTCCAGAGGCTCTCCCGCGCCGGCTCGGCGGACGGGACCCTCCCGGATGCGGCGGGGAGAGCGGCCGCTTCCCGCCGGCGGCGGAGGGGAAGCGCTGCCATTGTTCGCAGATGAATCAAAAAGCCGCCGAGCGGTGGCTGTTTCTCGGCCGCTCTTTGCGGGGGAGGCGGAACTAGTGCGGCTTTATTCTGCAGCATTGGAGAAAGTATCCTGCTTTTTATGTTTTCTTTTTTTTTGTTTTTCTTATTCGTTGTTATCTTCCATTTTAAAAAGTGGCGCAAGCCTTTTTTAGAGGACGAGTTCATACTTAGTTTAGGAAATGTGGATGAATTAAACGACTTTTTTGGATTATAAGTAGTCCACTTTCCTAGTGCTTTTTTTTTTTTTTTTTTTTTTGCTCCTCATCTTTATCAAATAGCCGTGTGCCAACTTTCCTACCGAAACGCGATGTTTGTATCAGTTTTGCATGCCATCTGCCCTGTTAGCGGGTCCTACACTTCTCCAGGTTGAGTTGCCCTAGATTGCTTTGTTCCTGCCCTAGAGCATAAATAACCGGCAACAACTGCACTTTCACGAACTTACAGGGCCCAACTGTATGCCAGCTTGCCTTACAGCGAACTGGGAAATAGGTAATAGCTTTGGAATTCACAGGTAATTTGTAACTTTTCAGCAACTTTTAACTTTCTCAGAAGACTGTTTCTTCGTATATTGACTAATACAGTAATTCTAAGTGTTAATAATCTCGTAAAGGTATACTATGAAAGAATGCCGTCCTAAAAGGAGATGATGAAAAGGACTGATTTGCTCTTAGTTTGTCTGCATGTTACAGTTGACCCATTATATGAATTTAAACAGGAATGAACCCTAGGACAAACACCATTCAGCGAAAGAGTACATTTTTTGAGATTCTGTGATAACTTGAACTTGGTTTAATCAATTCTAGAAAAAACTGATAACAAATCAAGTTTTCCAGGAGAAAACCCCTCGCTTGAATCTGGTACTGTTTGTGTGCAGAAGCCCTCAGAGCAGAATAGCTATGTGCTGTAAGTATGGTGTAGAGAGACAGTGCCAGAACAAAAGTGATGGGGATGATCTGTTTCACTCACACGTTCCTGGTCTACTCAGATCATCATTACTGCTGATACTCTCTATAGCCATGGTGGTACAAATGAAGAGAGTCTTGGGACAATTTAGTTTAGCTTATTCCAGCAGGCAGGGAGCCCTTTTGCTTTTTTCACTGTATTCACCCCAGTTGCTTCTCTGCTGGGTTTGCATTTCTGCAGTCTGTTGCTTCAGTTCATAAATCTTGCAAAATATAGGGCAGAAAGGTGAGAAGAGGCTAGTGCCCTTTTTCCATCAACTTGACTTTGGGGGTTTTGTTGTTTTTGTTTGAGGGAGCGTTCTTCTGTGTTTTTGTCTATTTCACACACCCCCCAAAATTGCTGTTTGGTCTTTTCCAGATTTCATTTCTGTGACTTTCTATTTAAAATCGTATTGTTGAACAGAGGAGGTCTTGAGACAATATAAAAGTTTTACTGTGAGAGATTGACACCTCTGCACTTTCCCATTTTCTTCTGTCTTTTATGAAAGAAGGCGAGTTGTTGTATTAGTTACTACCTCTAAATTCTGACATGATTGAGAAAGGTTGTCTAGAAACTTTTATTCATGAATTAAAGCTGACAGCTTAAATGGATAAGATGGAACATAGTTCTGTAGATATATGAAGATGACAATTAAGAAAATGCTTTAGGGAGAAAGTGATTTGCATTATTAATTCGTTTATGTAGAGGACATTTTACAAAACACCATATTTGTAAAATAAATTGTCTTTATCTGTTAAATGAACTTGTTTTTTGATTTTGTTGCTCTACATTAATGTGACTTACTAATATTTTTTTAATTGGACTGTAGAAACTCTTTCCACTGATTTTGGCAGTAATAGGGACTGAAAAATGTACTGTGGAGCTTTGCTGTTCTTCTGGATGCAGTATATAACTGTACTTATACCCAAGCTGCGACAAAACTTTTGTTTGCGTCTGGAGTTAACCCGTCCTTTAAGTCTTGTGACTGGATAAACTTCCCTTGGTTGTTTTTTCTTGTTCTGGACCTCAAGGTACTCATCCTTGAGGCTATTCTGGGATTTTTTTAATCTCTTTTTTTTCAAGAGGAGGAGGGGAGGGATGTTCTGCTTGTTTAGCTCTAAATGAACCATAGGTTATAAAGGTGAAATAAAGACCACAGAGCCATGGGTTTACAAGCTGGCTGAGATGGATGGCAACTATGAACTGTCTTGAGTTGTATTTAGTGTTGGTTGCAATGAGCTGACTAACTTGGTATCAGATCTTTTTAGTGAAAATGCATCTTTCCTATTCCATCTGAAGCTCACTGTGTGTTAGTGTTGCCTCTTACTCTTTTGTTAACTTATTGTTCATCATAATAATACTTTTGTCCTTGGGATAACAGCTTTAGTCAATTTGGCTCTGACCAATTAAATTTTTTTAAATTGTGCTTTTATTTTTTTTCTCTTAGAGAACTTGGTTGAGAAGTTTTTCGTTTCTTTCTTCTCAGCTGGTTTGCCCATCCAGCAGTCTTTTCTATTTCTTTAAAGTCTCATTTTGGGATGATAGCCTCATAAATGCAGTACTTCCTGCATGCATTGCTTAGGCCCTGTTAGAAATAGGTATTGCATGGAATATTTTACCTTGAGCATCTCCCTACGCATTACACATCTTGCTCTTCAAGAGAGGGAGGTCTGTGCTGCTTATGAGAATTGTTAGCTGCGTACAAATAGCTGGGGACGGCATTCTCTTGAGGGCAGAAGACCCTCAGTAAGTTTGGGGTGCTTTAGCAAATACTAGGGTGTGGTTTTTATACACAAAACCCTAGAGTGTTGCTGTGTGGTGCAGAGATAAGGAGCTTGTGCAGGAGGGCAGTTTGGGTCTGACTTGAAGCTGTCTGCCAGTTCCACCAGCAAACTGGATTGCTTTCTTATGGTCATGAAGATTTGACCATGCATTGTCAAGTTCCCTGATGCTCTGATCAGCTTTGCATTTCCTGAGCTCGGGTTTTTTTCCACATATGCTCATTCATGTATTTAAACAGTAAAAAGCTTTTATTATACACATGTATACATATAAAAATCTTCCTGATCAGGAAGAGGATCCAAAAGAATTTAAGGATATCATATTTTAATGCTGTGGAAAACGTGCTTGCTTTGTTTATACTCTTAATGAGGAAACTTGGATAGTTGTTTTGTGGATATGTCTAAACATGCCTGTAGTGTTCCATTTTGATATTTAAATGCTAACAAATTAGGGATGAAAGAGTATTCACTTTGTATTTTGTAACTGGATAATAAAACTGATTTAGATGGAATAAGCAGTTAAGAGGCTAATTATCTGAAAACTACAGTATCTTAGGGATGTGTTAGTTACTGTCTTGACTTCAGATCTGTAACACAAAGGAATTTTTTTTGTGTGTGGTAAATAATAAAAGCTAGCATTTTGTGGCCTGTTAAAGCCAGTTATTAAAAGCCTTTATATCGGAAAGACAGGTGTCTTACCGTGGGACGGAATGAACATTGTGGTATAATAAATTTCTATTCAGAAGGTCTGTCCTGGTCAGAAAAAACTTGAGCTGGCAGATCTGCATGTGTTATAAAATATGTACACAATATGTGACAGCATGTGCATTTTGTCAATTCTGCTGAAAGGGACCCTTCTGTATGTTGGTAAGTATCAACCTCCAGAAAAACTTCAGACCTTCTTATCTGGTACCTCTTCATTTTGTTTTAATGTGAACAGTGATACTACATATGTTTAGTTTGTATTTTTGAGTACTTGTGAATTTTTAGTTATTCTTTGTAACTCTGTAATTATTCTGTAACTTTTAGTTACAAGGGATCAAGTTGCTTAAATTTTAGTGCTGTGCCAGTTGTATGGCCAAAAGCATTTGGGCCTGTAAACGTGAATCCTGTGGTCTGACAAACTTGTCCACTTCTGCCATAGCCAGTTTGCTATCTTAGAAGTATCAAAGGCTGCTTTTTTTATTAATGTTACAGTTTGTATGTTCAGACAGTTAATCAAGACCAGAAGGATTTTTGTTTATGTCTTTGAATTGTTATTCTTCAGGACCTGAATTTTTTTTTGAGTGATGATACTAACATGTGTTTAGAGTTTTTGACCACAAATATCGTAACTTGAGTGAAAAAAACAGTAAGGGGGAAGCTGGATAGTTTAGTTTTTCTTTTTTTTTTCTCCCAGCAGCAACAGTAAATATTTTTCATGAAACTTTATTTTATTACCTCACTGATTTTTTAAATGTGTTTTTGGAGGTGTAAGTTGGTGTTTAACTCTTAAATTGGACAAAGTTCTGCAGAAAAAGCAAGTCTAAAGGATGTATGGACAGCTTAAAGAAATTTTGCTTAACAACAACAAAAGCCATTTCCAAAACAGCACTTGTAAAGAAGTAAGTAAGTGGTCCTCTGCAGCTCAGAGGAGTATGATCACTAAGTTCCAAAAAAGAGATAACATGTTAAATTTGTCCCTTCTGGACATGAAGTTCACTGTGTTTATGACTTTCATATTGGAATGTTTTGTCTAATTCCACTTGTCAGCACAGAATGTGGAATTTCAGTCCTGATTTTATGATAAAGTATTTCAGACTGTGGTCTAGTTAAAACATAGACTTTGGAAATGCATTGCTGTCTGATTTGGTTTTAGAGGAGGCCAGAACAGCAGTGCTTACTTTGTTTCTTAGCATGTTGATTTGCAGGATTGTGAATTACAGTAATTGAGCAGAAATAATTTTTCTTCATGCTTGATGTCCTTATTGTAATTACAGAAGTTGGAAGGAGGTCAAAACTGGTTCTTGATACAGGCAGAGCATTTGTTTTAATAGCTGAGACTAGAGAAGTAACACTGTACTTTTTTTCCTCTTCTGCATCTAGGAAGGAAGGGTGTGTTTAGGTAAGTTTCAACAGAACACATAGGAAGGAGAAAGGGTTGTTGGATCTTGTGCAACATCCACCAGGACACCTCTCTTCTGTCTACGCTGGGAGTTGCTGGTTCAGATCATTCTTAATCATCTCAGCACACACCTTGCTGACAGATTGGTAACTGAGTGAGTTCCATGCTGGATGCAAAACCGGCATGATGTGAGAAGAAATTATAGTGAACAACATCAGGTTTTCTCTTGTGACTTTATTTATTTAAATTAAGACACTAATGATGTTGGGCATTTTGCCTGCCCTGACCCCTCTCAATTACATGCAGACTCTGCTGCCTTGATAATTCTCTCACTCCACTGATGGTGATGTGAAAGCCTGTGTGATACAAAAGATCTATTTCACAGTAGTTTCTTGTCACCAGGGGAGTGCAGCAGAGCTGTGGACTGCTGCCCACTCTAGTATTTTGGCAATGCTGACCTCAGAAAGATAGGTTAGTGTACGTACATCTGCTGTAAGTTTGGTGATAGTGTTTTTACATCTGCCTACCAAGACTAAATTCTACTTCCCTGAAGTTGTTGTTCATATCCACAGATGACTAGAAATACTGCATGTTTAGCAGAGGACTTCCTTGATTGCCTTGTGACATCAGCCTTAATCTAGGTGTAAGATGTCATGTTTAGGCCTGTCTCAGGCAGTTCTGTGACTCTGATTTCATTAGCTATGATGATAGGAAGAATCAAACTGAGAACTGGATAGACTAGGTGAAATATGAAACCCTTATTTTAGTAGTGATAAGCTTACTTTAAGAAAGAGATTTTTCTATTGAAGTTTATTGAGACAGTGCAGTTTACTGAGGATTAAATCTACTTGATCGACAATGCCAAAACTCAGTTTACCCGTTTGTTGGGTGTTTTAAAATTTAATATTATTTGTTTTAGTTACACTTTGCCTGTATGAGCAGTAGTTAATAATATTTTCATGTTTTCAAGATGGTGGATCTTTTGATCATGGTTGTGGGTATCTTGGGTTTACAGCAAACATTGCCAGCTTTGCAGCCAGTTTTGTGGAGTCCAGCTTGGTTCTCTCTAGCTGCTGTATATGGTACCTTGAACTAATCTGTTTAGGATGCTTCTGTGAGTTTCTAGATACAAATTCATAGTGGATGCTGAAATATCTCTGATGCCAAAACCTGGTGAGGCAGTTTCTGCTTTGGAGCAGGGTGTGAGAGTCCAGTAAACTGGGAGAAATTGGCTGAAGGGGTGATTGCTGCTTGCAGATGGACTGGGCATCATTGGGTGATGAGCAATTGTATTATGCATCACTTGTCTCGCTTGCACATTATTTCATCTCTTTTTGTTGTCTTCTTTTTCATCATCACCATTATTATTTTTATATTTTACTTTATTTCAGTTATTAAACTGTTCTAGTCTCAACCCACGTGTTTTACCTTTCCACCAGTTCTCTTCCCCTGTTCCACAAGGTTTGGGGGTGGAGTGAGCAAATGCCTGTGTGGTACTTAGTTACTGGCTGGAGTTAAACCACAATAGGCCTTTTTTTTCACTCATCGTGGGGCTTGACAGGTTGAGAGAACAACAAATCTGACTAGAATATGCTAGAACAAATTTGTTATGGGCATTTGTTATATTAGTTTAATAGTCGTTGGACACAATGTTGATTTTATGCTCTCAGTTGTTCTCAGAGCTCCGTCGTTTAACTCCCTACTTCCAGTGTGTGCTCCCTGTTGTGCTGTTTATCACCTGTGGGAACTGGTCTAAGGTTATTGTGTTGTATTTTAACATAAGCAGTCTGGTCTAGTGGAAGATATTCCTGCCCACAGCAGGGGGCTTGGAACTAGATGATCTTTAAGATTTCTTCTAACCCAAGCCATTCAGTGATCCTGTGAGCACTGGCATATGGTATGACAGAATTGCTGGTTGTGAAAGTAATCTGTTACTTGTACTCAGCACTGCTATCATCTTTGTACTGTGTGAGCGATCTCTTGGAAACTATTAAGGATTGCACCTTTTACCTTTCATCCTCTAAGAGTTAACCTGTGGAGGAGACATGATCCCACATCTTCCCCGTCTTTGCCAGGCTAATGACAGTAGCTTTTGAAAATTTTGAATATCCTTGGGGTGTTGAAACAAGCATGGCCCTATTACCAGGAGCCATGAGTGTGTGCCAGGTCTTGTTTAGGGTTAAGCAACTATTTGCAGCTACTCAAACCCTGTGACAGGCACTGTGGCTACTCAAATCTCGGTGGCAGGTGCTACAGGTGCTCAGATCCTTGCGATGGGTGATGGCAGCTGAACCAGAGCGCCAACCCCTGCTGGTATCAGTCACCCCTTTTCACCAGAAGAGATGGACACAAGACAGCTTGTTTAGTAAAGGAGAACAAAGCAGGGCCATCACAAGAACAGGAGAAAGAGGCAGAACAAGAGGGAACCACTCAATCCCCATCCCTGAGAGAGCTGTGGGATAGGCAAGATTTCAGCCATCACCCAGGTGAGCGTGGGATCACCTGAGTGCTGGGATGCTGGGTAACAGGGCTGGTAGCTTGGAATTAGAGGATAGGAAAACCAAGCAGCTGGGATCACCTTGTAGGGAAGGGGGCATTGACAGGGCAACTGGCAAAAGGCCTCAAGTCCTTAGCCTTTGGGAGGTGATTCCTCTGGAGTGTGAAGGAAAGACATCCCTTCAAGGAAGATGTTCTGTGTGACCCAGGCAAGTGGGCCACCACAGAGGTATCCAGTACCTTTGTTGTGACGCAGGCAGTGTGCAGTCACCCACAAACCCAGAGGAATTCCAGTGCATGTGACCTGTGTGGCAGAAACTTGTCCAGAGCATGCCATTTTCATATGCGGGGTTTGCAGGAGTGTAAGGATCCTGTGGCCTGGCACATCAGGAGTGTAAGGCTGTAGTGCACAGGGTACCCTAATGCCGTCCAACTCTACAGGAGCAGAACCTATTTCTGCTTCTGGAGAGAGGGGGATCCCAACAGCTGACTGTTGGAGGCTGAAATGAGCCTGACTGTGAATATGTTGCAAAAGCATCCCACTGTGTCTGGCCCAGAGGTTCTGTGCATCCCTGCAAAGACTGTCTTAGGAGAGGGTATTTCAAGGACCCAAAAGGGTACTGGTGGGTGTTGATTACCACTGTTTTGGAGGTGGAGGAAGTTAAGCAGCTGCCTGCCTTGCCTGTTCTCTCAGAGGACCCTTCTGTTGGGCTTGCTGAAGGTCAGACAACAGGTGCTGGTTGCTACCATGGTGTTGCACCAGCAGCAGCTCCATGATTCCCATCCATTGCACCAACCGACTGTGATTCCCATCCACAAGCTGATTTATCAGCTGGAGAGTCGAGCAGTGATTAGCAGGACCATGTGGCCAGTGTGAAAGTATAACGGAGTGTGGGGAAAATGATGGGATATTACACCAGATCAATATGATCGAAAGTGAAGCCGTTTATTGTCCGACAGTGAGCATACTTACACTTTACAGCGTGCCAAAAATAAAACTATGTGATAAGTTTTTCTTCTATCATACACACAGTGTTTGTTCTCACACAGAAGTTTCACACTGGACTTTTCTCTAATCAGAGCACTGAGTTAGTATCAGAAGGCTACAATAACAGTTTCTTCTGCCGAGTTAATCTTTAGACACCTGCAGCTTGTCTTGTCTCCCTTTCCCACAGCTGTCTTACAAGTAACCTTGAGCAGAGGCCTAGCTCTTATCTGAGGTGCCTGGATTGCTCGCTTATACTTTATGTCTGTGCAGCCAGAGATAGTTATTCTCCACAAGGGAGAGTGGAGACTAATAGTGAACTGTTATGAAGGCCTGAATGAAGTCACACAGTGGCTGAGTGCTGCTGTACTGGACATGCTGGAATTCTGATATGAGCAGCAGTCAAAAGCTCCCAAGTGGTTTGCCACAATTGGCATTGCTATTGTGTTTCAGTACCTTTGACACGCCACAGTTTGCTTCCCCTTAAAGGAACATCCAGCAGGCCTGGAATCCAGCACCCCAGGAGTGGAAACATAGCCCTACCAATTCTGTGGGCTGATCCAGACTGCACTGGAACAGGGTGAAGTTCTGGAACACCTGCCATACATTGATTATATCAGCATGTAGGGCTGTGCAGCAGCAGAAGTTTTTTTGAGAAGGGGAAGAAAATCTTCCCAAATTATTCTGAAAGCTGATTTTACCGTAAAACATGGTAAGGTCAAGGGACCTGTATGGGAGATTGAGTTTTTAGGAATAAAATGGCAAGATGGATATTGTCAGATGCCAATGGATGTGATCAACAAAATATCACCAATGTCTCCACCAACTAGTAAGACATGAACACAAGTTTTCTTAGGTGTTGTGGGTTTTTGGAGAATGCACATATTCCAGATTGCGGTCTAATTGTAAGCCCTCTCTATCAAGTGACCTGGCAGAAGAATGATTTCAGATGAGGCCCTGAGCGACAACAAGCTTTTGAACAAATGAAATGGGACATAGGTCATGCAACAGCCCCCAGGCCAGTCTGGGCAGGGCAAGATGTAAAAATGTGCTTTATTCTGCAGCCCAGGTGAATCGCCCTACCTGGAGTGTCTGGTAGAAAGCAGTGGGGGAGACTCCAGTAGGTCTCCAGTCCTCTCTCTTATGGAACTGAGGATACAGAGTATCTGAGGCCTCCTATCTGCCAGCTGAAAGAGATGCTGGAGTCTGATCAAAGGACTTGAGCTTCTTTGGAAGGAGGGGTTGGTGCTGAAGTACAACTCTTCCAGCTCCCCAGCGACTGCCAGTGCGGGACTGAATGTTGAAAGGGAGGATCTTCTCTACACATCATGCAGCTGGTGCTACATGTAATAAGTGGGTTGCAGTGACCATATAATTAGCTCAAGTAGGAAATCCCTGTTACCTGAGAATCATGGAAATGATCATGGACTGTCTAGAAGACACATTTCAGAATGTCACCAGAGAAGGAGATAACACATGCTGAAGGGGCCCCATTGTATAATAAACTTGCAGAAAGTTTATTTTATTTCAGTTTTTAAGCTGTTCTTATCCCACAGGTTTTATCTTTTCCTGATTTTTCTCACGCATCCAGTGGAGTGGTTGGGGAGGGAGAAGTGAGTGAGCAACTGTGTGGTACTTAGTTGCAATCTGGGATTAAACCATGACACATCTGCTTTCTAGTGTATACAATTCTGCGAGTAGATTTTTTGTGGATGTTTTGATTTCTGCTTGTATTACAAGGGCAAAAGTATTGCAGTGGAAAACAGTGGCCAGAAGTATTTTTTTCAGCATAAGTTTAGAATATAATAGGAATCATAAGAATTTTATCTGTTTTGATGTGGGTGAAACAGGCTTAGCTTTTCAGCAGTGATTTTATGTAGGTGATCAATCAGACTTACTGTGTCTGTGGAACATGGCAATTACCACAACTTTTGCTTCAATAAGTATTTAGAGTAATGTTAATTACTCTAATAATCAAGGTGTCTTTTTTATTTTAGGAGGCTGAATATGGTGGGCATGATCAGATTGATTTATATGATGATGTAATTTCTCCATCTGCAAATAATGGAGATGCTCCAGAGGATCGTGATTACATGGATTCTCTTCCACCATCTGTTGGGGATGATGTAGGTAAAGGAGCTGCACCAAATGTTGTCTATACATATACTGGAAAGAGAATTGCCTTGTACATTGGAAATCTCACTTGGGTAAGTATATTACTGCTGTTCAGTTGTAGACGGGAATTTTAATTATGAACATAACTATTTGTAAAATCTTTGTGCTTTAAAATGTTTTATATTAAATATTATGTGTATAAAATTAAGATGGTTTTGTTTTTGTTTTTGACTTGGTTTTCTTTAATTTTTGTGATTGTGGTTTTTTTTTTTCCTTTTGTTTGAAATATGGAGAGCCTGTCTGGACCAGTTGTGATGTCTTAAAAATCAAGAAAGTCTTCAGTAAATACAAACTTCACCATTTCTGTCATGTTTTAAGTGTTATGAAAGAATATTCGTGCTACTATGTTCTCAAGGTTTTCAGAGAACCAAATGAAAGAAAAGAACAAGTTTAAACTATTAAATACTTTGTGCCTGTAAATACTTCAAGGTTACTAAACAAACTCAATTTTTAGTAAACTCTTGCTGAAGGTTTTAGTTTAAGAGAAGGTTGCAGGTTCTCTGGGATTTTCTTGAAATTACTTTTCACATTTTTCCAGGGCCTTTTCCATCGGCAGTGACTCTTTCAGCATAACTGTTTTCAGGTATTTGTCTTGAGGCTTGCTTCTCTGTCCAAGAAGAACAGGTTTATGATAACTCACCGAACTGCAGTCACCCTTAAGACAATTACCTTTTAAAATCAATTGCAGTTAAGCTAACAGTAGCTGAATTAAGTGGAGCTTTTATTTATTTACATGAAATCTAGCTCTTCAGGGCCCACATATGCAAAATTCTATTTTAAAAGATAAATAAAAGTACGAGATATTTTCCTTTCTGATAATTTCTTACTATAGGTGTCTTTTTATTAGTTATTACAGTATTTCAGGAGCTAATAGGTAAGTAAAGGACCTGACTGTTGACTTAAGTTGTCCCATTTTGAAGTACATGAATGCAATCAGTAAAATGTGCATGAATTAGCTGAACTAATTGTTGAATTGTAAAATAAAAATGACTACTCCAAAAATCAGAATATATAGACAGCCTGAATAAAGTATTCCTCTGGATCAATTTTGCACACACACTCAAAAATCCATGGAAAAATTAGTTGCCCTTTTCCTGGTGTTTAAGATAAGCTCTCATAGTGGAATATTAAAAATATTTTTCAGTGGACAACAGATGAAGACTTAACTGAAGCAGTTCATTCACTGGGGGTAAATGATATTTTGGAGATAAAATTTTTTGAAAATCGTGCTAATGGCCAGTCTAAAGGGTAAGAACTTGTCATTTGCTTTTTCTATATGTGGACTGAAGTTTGGGAGGGGAAGGAATTCTCAATTTTCATAATTGTCGGTCTTTGAACTGCTAATCTTAGCTTATTGATCCAGAAATTATTTGCCATATTATTTTGTACTAATGACTTAAATTTCAGGTATAAATTTTTGTGATGGCGTTGTGTGTCTCGTTATTTTGTGAGTTAAAGCTTGTTGCTCATCTTCCTTTAAGACTATTCCTAGATTTTAGTCGTGTGGTGGTGATGCTTGTTTTTCTTCAATGTAAATGCTGTTCCCCCAACCTTCCTTATTAAATCTTTCTTTACATCTTTATTTTCCATGAGCAGTTTAAAGTAAGTGCTTGAGCCCATTTTTCACTGACAACCTAAATTTCATTGCATGAATGTTCCCTTCTGTCTCTTTCACAGTAACGAGCACACAGTGTATGCTTAATAACTTGGTCATATGAATTCATTATGTAGTCTGTTGATACTCCAGCAAAAAGCTGCCATTGTTGAGATAAACTTTGATGCATCTTGTACTTGCTCTTTTGTTTTCTTCTTTTATGTCCTAGAATAAGTTATTTCATCTGTTCTGAAAATAGGACTAAGACCTGTGAGACAGTTTCTGTGTTTTCAAGTATTCTTTTGCTTTGTGTAGTCTTTTTCATGAGGCGTCAGGATGTCAGAAAGTGGAAAAATTGTGGTGTAACCTTTTTTGTTTCCTTTCAGGTTTGCCCTTGTGGGTGTGGGATCAGAAGCATCCTCCAAAAAGTTGATGGATTTGTTGCCTAAAAGAGAATTGCATGGGCAAAATCCTGTTGTAACTCCATGTAATAAACAGTTTCTGAGTCAATTTGAAATGCAGTCAAGGAAAAGTAAGCTTCTCTTAAGTGCTGTCTTGGAAAAACAGAAGAAATAGAATGGCTCAGTGTCTTATAATTTCTACACAGTTTAAAATAGATGTAAAATACTTAGAGTCCAGGTGAATGAAGTTGTATCTTTGTTTAATGAAATCATACACTGAAGAGCTGTTGCATTCTGAAAGAAGGTTGCAGCTTCGTGCAGCTCTTAACAGCTGGAGATGCTTTCTCAGTTTCTTGTGGATGTAATTTAAAAAAAGCCCAAGAACATTTAGATATTTAGTATTTGTAGACAAACTGGATTAAATTCTAATGTTTGGACCATCTGTATTTATGATGGAATGGGGCAGAGAGGTTCCATGTTGTACTTTAGCACCATGTCTTCTGTTTTCCAGTGTGGCCTTGGGCTTCATTGAAGAAAAGACAGGCAGTCTCTCCAGATCCTTTTCCTTTAGTATGGGGCATAGTATTTTAGCAAAGGGTGTTTTCCTTCCCAAGTGCATTGGGTTTGGGTATGGGGAGCAAGTTGGTGCTCATAAGGTCATGCTTTAGTGCTGCATAAAACTTCAGATCAAGAGTTGAAATGCTTTAACCTATTTTGATATATGCAGTGACACTTTTGCTTTTCCATTGCAGCAACACAATCTGGCCAGATGTCTGGGGAAGGTAAAGCTGGTCCCCCAGGAGGAAGCTCACGAGCAGCATTTCCACCTAGTAATAGAGGTCGGGGCCGTTTTCCAGGTGCCATTCCAGGTGGAGATAGATTCCCTGGACCGGCAGGGCCAGGAGGGCCACCACCGCCTTTCCCAGGTAAAATTATTCATATATGGAGTTCCAGTCTTACTTGTGTTTCAATGTGGCATACTTATTTGGGAAATGATTAAGGCAATTCAGTAATGAGCCATAATCAGTGTTCACAGGCTGGGTTGTAGGATTTGTCTATTCCTTTGTTGATATTCAACAGGAAGTTGTACTTACTAAATTTCATAGCAAGACAAGAGCTTTTTTAGATACATTCTTTATACTATGTAAATATACATATTTAAGTATGAAAAGAATTAAAATAGATCGTGTTAGCAAGTAGTTTTGGCTTTAGTGTAGTGTAGTTCAGATGTTCTGATTTGCCATATGTGCTGAGAATGCCAGTGTTGCAGACTGTAGAGTAACTAATATCCTTACTGTAGTACGAGTTTGCACTCGATCAGAAATCCAGCTTTGGTTCGTGCCCACTGACAGGTCAGTTAGTAGGCACTTAAAAGATCAGAAATTTGAAGAGGAGGTCTTCATGTTTAGTTAGGTATCTGATAGAGAAAGAAATCTGTTGAATAATTAGGTTTGCACTGCAGTGAAATTCTTTTTTCAACTGACGTATTTTTTAGTAAATGTCATTTGGTAGTAGGTTGTCTACCAACAGTCCAAGGGACATAGTCAAATGGAAAAAACAGTAATGGGAATCTAAAAGTTGATTTAGATACTGCATTTACATTACTTTCTCCAGTACAGCTTCTCTCATACTTCCAATATCTATTATATCTTTAGCCCCATATGAAAGACTAGCTGCAGTAAGATGCGGTGTTTTTTAGCTTTTGTAATCTTGTGGGTTTTGGAAGCAATAGCAGGTGATTAAGTGATTTGAGGAGGGGAGTTGTCAGTTTTCAAGATAATGTTGTTCTTTTTAGGTATCTCTAGATACCTAGTATCTATAGATACAGATAAGTTAAAAATGTTCTAAGCTAGTGGGCCCAAATCAGGAACATGCATGTCTTGTACAGGTTGCACAGTGTTCAGGGAGGGAGGGTTGCTTTCTTTTTTGCTATTGTTTTTAAGAATTAAAAGAATTTTAAAGAATTTAATTTTTTGTATTTATTCACTCAATTTTATTTGTTTATTTGTTTTTTTGTTGTTTTTTTTTCTTTTTTTTCTTTTTTTTTTCTTAATTTTAGCTGGACAAACTCCCCCACGTCCACCCTTAGGTCCTCCTGGCCCACCAGGCCCACCAGGCCCTCCACCTCCTGGTCAGGTCCTCCCACCTCCATTAGCTGGACCTCCTAATCGTGGTGATCGTCCACCACCACCAGTTCTGTTTCCAGGACAACCTTTTGGTCAGCCTCCACTTGGGCCACTTCCTCCAGGCCCTCCACCACCAGTTCCAGGCTATGGGCCACCACCAGGTCCACCACCACCTCAGCAGGGTCCACCTCCACCTCCGGGTCCATTTCCCCCTCGTCCACCTGGCCCTCTTGGGCCACCCCTGACTCTTGCTCCTCCTCCACATCTCCCTGGGCCACCTCCAGGTGCTCCACCACCGGCACCACATGTGAATCCAGCTTTCTTCCCCCCACCTGCCAATAGTGGCATACCCACTTCAGACAGCCGTGGCCCACCTCCGACAGATCCATATGGCCGACCTCCACCATATGACAGAGGTGACTATGGGCCACCTGGAAGGTGAGTTCTTTTCATCTAATGTGTTTGGGTAGCTGATTTTATTCCTCTTGTTGGAAGCATTTGATTTTTCCCTTTTAATGCAAATGTTAGGAACAATTAGAAGTAGGGCCAGAAGGGATCCCACCAATCTTCTAGTTTGCCCCTTTTAACTTCTTCAAGGGAATAAATCTGAGAAACATGTTCGCAGCAGGAAGAAAATCCTGAAATGCAACACCAATAATCTCATTTCCCCTTTCAGCTCTGAACTGTTTGTCTTTGCTGTATTTGGCAGTGTCATCATTCCATGTGTTCTACATGTAAACTTACATATCACTTCTTATGCAGCAGCTTCTGGTTGTGCTTGAAATTCTGACTTTTACCTGTATCATTGTGCTTTGCAGGCTTCCTTTTTAAGAATGCTCTGGAGTTTTCTTTTTTCAAATATGTGCATATGTTGAGGTCATACCAAGCTTGTACCATTTTCATCTTTCAGCAGCGTTGCTTGCCTCTTTTTTTCTTCAGGATTTAATTAAAACTTAGTGTTTGTCTTAAAAGGCAGGTGTGAATTTACTGCAAGACTTTTACCTTTCTTTCCTATCAAGATGTTTCTGCTCATTTGGTGCAATCTTGCTGTGTTTGTAGCAGTGGCTTTTCCTATGGTTAATCCTATCTGCGACAGAGTTCTTAAGTCCCTGACTTGACTTGCCAAGTTTTTCACATCTTGTTTGAAACATCTTTTTCATCTGTGATTTTAAGCATCTCTGTCTTGCTGCTGTTTCTTGATTTTACCATATTTGTATTTGTCAAAAATTTTGCAATAAATTGTGAGAGAGACAATTTTACATGGTTAGATTTGAATTTTTTAGTAGTAATTTTGCTGCTAGCATGAGGCACACTTTTCTGACTTAAAATGTTTCCTGCAAAGATGTTGTACTGTGATTCTTTTTTTTACAAAGTTTAAACTCCCCCCAAGCATTTGTACATGTGATGTTCATACAACAAAAACCTATAGAAATTCAAGCATTTGGCTTAATTGCCTAAAATATAAGACTGTAAGGTGTTGGGTGTTTTTTGAAGGACAAAATCAAGGTTGTCTGCAATTTATAGAATGTCTGGGGAGGGACGGAGTGGGAATAGGACAGTATAACTTACTGTCCAGTATTTTCATTAATGTTGAAGCTATCATCCATAACTATTTAAATTGTCATTAATTATATATCATAGGCGTTTCACTGGAAATAACATGTCCATAAGAGAAAAATTACATATTCCATTCTATGGGAGGCACACGAAAAATAATACTCAAAACTCAGGGAGGTATGAATTTTTAGACATTTCCTCTTATGCTAAACTGGCTATAGGATCTTGTTCCACTTCTTGCAATTAAGAGGATAGCATTGCTTATTATTCTGCATTTTCTTTCTACCAGAAGAACTAACACTGTTCTAGAAATATCAAGCAGTGGGCCAGTTTGACAGTCTCAGCATTTATCTCTTAACACATTTCTCCAAATTTTCTATGTAACACAGAGACTGGCTAATAGGACACTGCAAAACTTTCGGGAAAATTTAGGTTTACTGGTGTTACTTTGCAAACCCTGTATAGGTAGCTGATAATTGAAGTGTAATGAGTATGAGGATTCTGCTTTATTGCTTCCTCCTTACTGTGACTAGTAGGGAGATTAAATTGGAGTACCTTGAACTTGACCAGAAATTAAAAAAAAAAAAATAAATTGCTGTAAAATGCTGACTTATCATTCAGAAAATTGAGTGTTTTAAAGATGATAACTACATTTGTTTTTCAAAAGTTACAGCTTTCTGGTCTTAGTTAAGATCTGGGAAACAGGATCATATAGTTCTGATTCCAGTACTGTTATGAAAATTTTCTCTAATTTTGTTCAAAGTTGCATTGCCTATGTACATGTATTTCCACATCCATTCAGTTGGGAATATCTATTTACGTACCTTCAAGGATTTTACGAAAATTGTAAATATTTGTAAAGCACAATATTAAGTGCTTCTGAATGTTTGAAATAGGTGGGATGAACAAAAAAAGGTCTATTTATACAGCAATGTTTTAATTGTTTTTTGGGGTTTTTTTGGTTTGGTTGGTTTGTTGGGGTTTTTTGGGGTTTTTTTTCTAAGCTTTCAGGATTTTATACCATAACGATGGTCCTTAACAAAAACCAAAACCAAACCCAGATCCTGCTTTCTTTTCTGTTTGTCACTGCTTAAAGTTGCAAACTTGAATTGTTGAAATTGCAATGATAGCTTCTGAAGTTCTCCTTAACCTTTTAAATACTAGTTTTATTGCTTGCAGAGAAATGGATGCTGCAAGGACACCTCTAAGTGAAGCAGAATTTGAAGAAATCATGAATAGAAATAGGGCAATCTCAAGCAGTGCCATTTCAAGAGCTGTATCAGATGCCAGTGCTGGTTAGTAAAACTCACTTAATGTGTTTGCTATTCTATTCAACCGAAAAGAATTTATAGGTTTTTTTTTTAATAGTAATCTGAAAGGCCTGAAGCCACATTTTCCTAATAGGATGCTGAATTTAGGTACAACTTAAGACTGATTTTGTACTGTGCTTCACTTAGTTTCTAAGAAAGACCTTCTGAGTACTGCTCTGGACAGTATTTTAATGTTTGATGCTACAGTAGATTATCTAGATGGCTGTTTAAGAAAAGATATTCAAAATGGTAATACTGTTACAGATAAAAATCTGTGTTTAATTTGCATAGTTTTCTGATCCTGCTCTTACATCATTTTCAGGGGACTATGGAAGTGCTATAGAGACCTTGGTAACTGCAATTTCCTTAATCAAACAGTCCAAAGTATCTGCAGATGATCGCTGCAAAGTACTTATTAGCTCTCTTCAGGACTGCCTTCATGGAATTGAGTCCAAGTCTTACGGTTCTGGATCCAGGTAAAACTTTCCTCTTCCATCTGCTCTTCCTTAAAAAAGAGGTGTAGTGCAGTACTAGTTTACAGAGAAGAAACTAAGGTGTGTAAGTTAGTGATTTGCTGAGTCGCACAGGAAATGTGTGAAGGAACCAAATAAGAGTTTCCCGAACTTAGGAAAGCTGCCTTTTAATTAACCCTCTTTTCAAAATCGGTCTGACTAGCTTCAATTTTACTCTTAGTTTTATTTAGTGGTTTTGGCACGTATTTTCCATATGCAGATTAGCAGCCATGTTGTAGCGATCATTTGAGATGTGGTGCATTTCCCCCAGCTGATTTCACTCATCCTCCATTCTGAGTATGTACTTTGACTTTTCCTTGCTAGATGAGGAAGTGGGTGCCCCTTGCTACCTGTAACTGAGGTCTTAGCCACCACTGTTTGTACCAGGTATCTTTAATGTTATATACAAAAATACACCTGCATCATGATGAACAGATCTTTCTCTTATATCTGCTTTTGGTCAAATTCATACTTACAATCAGAGTACAAAACTGGCATGGGGATGACAGGTAATTTGAAGAAAAAGTTAATGAAGTAATTTCTTTTAGAAGACGTGAGCGATCGAGAGAGAGGGACCACAGTAGGTCACGAGAAAAAAGTAGGCGCCACAAATCACGTAGTAGAGATCGTCACGATGACTACTACCGGGAAAGAAGCCGTGAGAGAGAGAGGCATCGTGATCGCGACAGAGATCGCGACAGAGAGCGAGACAGAGAGAGAGAATATCGTCACCGTTAAAGAAGGTGAGCAGTTCTTTCATGGTCTTGAGCTTTACTGACTTACTAAAAGTAACCGCTCTAGGTTTGAGATTATTTACACCGCTCATGTCTGTACTTAAATGGTCCTGCGGTATGTACTGAATCACTTTCTTCTTGCAGCACCTGACATGAACACAGGTAAGTAACAACAGGTAATGAACTGGTCTTGGGAGGGAGCAAGTATTTGTGCAATTATCTCCTACATTCTGCATGCCACTTCTTTTATTTTGGATAATAATAGTGTTCCCAGTTTTTATGAAATGTGATTGAACCACTTCTTAAAAAGGCAATGAATCAGACTGTTCTCTTTGTAATCTCTAAAGATCATATGCATTTTACAGTTTTATTTCTTAATTGTATTTAAAAATACTGATTTGATATTTTAAAATACACCTGTGTAAGGACTGCAGCATTCAGCCCTTCATAGATTGTGTGTGGATTATTTCAGTGTCCATACAGTTACTGTTCTTGCACAGGTACGGTGGTGATTTTGTGGGTTTTGTTGTTTTGTTTTGTGTTGTTTTTGTTTTTTGGTTTTTTTTTCCTGGTGAGTTTTAGTCAAATTCAGGAAATATAACCAGATTCTGCTCTTTATTTTATGAAATGTGACCTGTCAGTATCTTCTGCCTTCTAGCTAAATCCAGGTATTAACCTTCATTAAAATTTATTGTCAGTTGTTGCTCACCACCCTGATTTTTCAGTCTGTCCCCCTTCTGGTAGTAAAGTAATTTTCTGAAGACTAGTAAACAAATGTATGACACTAGAGTTGATTGTTTTCTGGTTGTTCATAAACTAACGTGCTCCTTTATTTCATGTATCTGAAGTCTCATATGCATCAGATGTCTAGACAGTTAGAGTAGTGTGCTAAATAATTATTTTTTTCAATGTACTGCTTTAAAATACCTAGAAATGTTTACATTATATAATGTACTGTTTCAAGGGTTGGGAATTAAAGCTACCCATGATTCCTTATATTTGACAATTGGAAAAAAAAACGAACCCTACCTAATAGTGGCTCTTTAGTGGTCTTTTCCCTTTTTAAAAGAACTTCCACTACATCCACACTGAAATTGAAGCTTGTAGACATCCTGTCTGCCCAGCTTCCATTTCTTACGTTTAACCTCAGATTTAGTTCCCAGATTTGCATGTGTCATTTATTAATGGGAGTTCATTTATAGATGTTACGGAGCAAAAATTGTAAAAGTCAAATAAAATGTAGTATAGTCTTAAGTGAAAATACAGCTCTGTATGTGTTTAATGTCAGTTTTTCAGTCAGGCTTTTTGTGTCACTGACGCTCCTCTGGGAGAGAACAAATTATGATAGTAAATGCTCTAGTGTGTTAAGAATTAAGTGGGATGTTGTCTCAGGTTCATGTACCAGCAGGGGACACAAGAAGAAGTAACTGACCTAGAAAAGGGGAATCAAAGTCTTAAATAGGAAGGTGAAACATGGCAGCTGAAATAAAGTTGGCAGGATATTTCTGTTAATGCCACCTTTTGCCATTAAAATGAATTGGTAGAAATATTTCTGGAATTTAGTAAAATATCAACTCTGGTTCTTAATTGTAAAGTAAGAGAATGTGAAAACACAGATATGGCAAAACTAAATGTAATTTCTTTTGTTGAACTGGGTTTTACCTTTTGTAATAACTGCATATTTTTAGTATATGATATTTGCAAATAGTTATTAGTAATAGAGGTAACCATTGAGCTGAGCAATAGATGCATTTCCAGAGTGTTTTTCTTCTGGTGGAGATGAGCAAACCATACTAAAAATTGTTAATAGCCTAGAATGAAAGATAATTTTTTTAACCCTTGGCATAGTTTACTAATCTAGCTTTCATTTTTGTGTATTTAGTGTTGTGCAGATACAGATTTACTGTGCCAAGTACAGATTTCCTACTTTCTTACTCCAAGACTATATATCAAACAGCATTAGGTTGCATTTTATAATTTCCGAAGCACAATTTACACTGAAGCTGTGATTTCAATCTCAGTTCAGGTGGGATTTATATTTGCAAGATCCTTCAGCTTTGTTGTCTGCTGGGACTTCTCTTTTCTTTCAAAAGGGTGTCTTAGTAAGATCCCCTTGTGCAAAGAAAATAGGTCCTAAGAACTTGATTTAAAGGGCAAATTTAGTGTACTGCATGTAAATGAAAGCATTTGGTATTTTTTTTAAGTTAAGTTGTAAACATTTTGTCTTGTTGCTGTCTTAATGAAGAAGAGCTTTATTGTAGTTTTGTTTTTATATATTTATACACACACATATAAAACAAATACAGTTATCTCCTGGTTTGTATGTTTCATTTTCACTAAGATGTATGTTGCCATACATTTTTTTGTTTCATTTTTTACATGGGATAATATTCATAAACTGATTTAACACTCAGTCATTTAATAAATATCAACACTGCTGAAACGAGTTATTCCCCATATTACTGTGTTTTGCCAGAAAACATGAAATTGCCTCTGTGCCTGCACCCTATGAATGGCACCTATATTTCTCCTTACTGTGTACCTATAGTCATAACTGTGATACTGTACTGGCATTTTTTCCAAAGTGTTACACGTCTAGTTCAGAAGGATTCTAAGGGTCCATTGTGAACATTTTTGTAAACAGTGAGATTCAGTTTGTACTGTATTACATTTATAGAGATGGGTTAAATTGGAATAACTTACAAAATATGTTTATAACAGTAAAACTCTCTAAAAAGTTTAGTTGTACCATACCAGGTGTTCACACTTCTGTTTGTACACTTCATGATTTGAAATTAAATTCTTGGAAGATTTTTGTGCTTTCACTTGAGTAAGACTTCGTGTACATTGACAATCCATTCTCCTGAATTACTATAAACTGAATGCTTCCTCGGAACATCTTGCCTTTGCTCATAGAAAGCCTGCAAATGTAAAAGATAACAATGGATTTAAGACAAATGTCTAACCTGTATTAGTAAAAAAAAAATTAGAATCCAATAGAATGAGGTTTAGAAGAATTAACAGCAAAATTAATGTGTACAAACAGAATAGTGATGTAACTTCATCAGCATGAGTCCTGACTTACTAGGCAGAATTTTTTTTAAACTGATAATCAATAATGTATTTCTAGCTGATACATTGTCCCAATCTTAATCTGTCTGAATTTCTATAACTGCTGAATGTCAAATTTTTCATTTTATGTTTTTGTTATTGGGTTGATTGAGTATTTCCTATTTAAACTGGATTTGGATTGAATTGCAAAGACAAAACCACAACATTGTAACAGTTGATATGTATGTAGACTTTGTACTCCATATTTCATGTTTATTCTCTGATTCTTCTGCTCTCAAACCACTGTAAGCAAAATAATTTGAAGTCTGAGGCTCATTTGCTTTTTCAAAAACTGCTCTCAGATCACTCTGAAATTAGTTTCAGCTTTTGAGTGATTCAAGTAACATGGTTGGAATTTTTTGTGTTAGTAGGAGGAGAGATGGTACTGAGGGCTTACATAGTATTCATTATATTTTTGCTTCTCTAAGTTGGAACTGTCCTGTAACTGTGCTATAGCCACTTAAACATCAAGTGAAGTGTGGAATTAGCCTTTTAAGAAACATTGTAATGAATTGACAAATGCCTGTTTTTAATAGGCTATTTTAATAAGCTTCTTGTTAATTTTAAGTGAATCATGTGGTAACATTGTTCAAGACCTGGGTATGTATACCTGTCTAGAATTATATCAGGTCTGAGTCTTAAGCTATTATTAGTATTATTTACCAAATCTCTTTTTTTTTTGAACTGTGTCTTTTATGTGGGGCTGGCACTATTCTTCCGTATTTAGCACTTACCAGAGAAATAAAGCTTTGTGCATCTGATTCAGTATTTGAAATCCAGCATAGCATGATAGAGGCAAGCAGTGCCACTGGTTTATGTGCTTCTTAAAGACTGTTTTATCCTTACTCTGGTGCTTTGAAAAAACATACAGTTTATCTGTTAATGTTCAGTGATGAATCTGATTTTCTTGAGGGTGAAACAAGGATTTAAATAATGGATGGAGTATCTTGTGCTACTTATTTTCAAATGCATAATTTTATTACTTTTTTCCCGTGAGTGTGTTGCTGTAATTTTATTGACTTCTGAGGTGTCTTTAGACACACTTACATTTTTTTGTTCCTCATATACTGGGCTTTTTTATTTGTGACTTCATTAGTTTTGGCAAATTTGATCTGTATGAAAAGTTCCCCAAGAAACTTTTAGGCATATGAATCATAGAAGTGAAAACGGTTTGATGCAATGTTCTTCAAAGAATGAAAAAAAATCACTTTTTAACTTTTGCTCATTGTGGTTTGAGAACTAAGATTTCTTTTTACCAAAAAAAGGAGAGATCTTCATTTTTATGTTTTCCTGTGGTAGCCCAATCTACCTTTTTGTCTCTTCCTCATATATTAATGTGAAAAATACTTGCCAATAATTCATATCTTTTTAATTTGTAAACTAAAGATTGAATTTTCTGAATGCACCTCACTGTTCATCAGTTAGTTTGGGTGAATAGACAGACTGGGATAATAGAAGAAAGATACTTAACAAATGAAATTAGTGTGGGAGGCTTTTCCCCCATGTAAAATTATTTATACAGTCATGAAATTGTTGTTGTGTTGATCTTAAATTATACGTTAAGACTGAACAAAGACAGCAGGTAAGTACACTCCTAATAGGAGGTAGAACAGGGAGCGAATACGAGAAGGTGCTCTAGCACTGATAAAATAGTCTGTATGTGTATGGTGAACAGAACAGAACCACATATGTATCTCTGCTTACAGGCTGAAAGATAAATAGAAAGTCAAGCTTGAATTTCCTTCTTTCTCACTATGTTATAGCTAAAGCATCAGAATATTTGGGATATTTTGTGATGTTCTGGAATATAGGTTAAATTAATAAGAAGTTTTTGGCTTTTAAGCTGATACTTTCTGTGAGATTTTTGGTTTGTGTATTACTTTTTCTTCATGTACAGAATAATATAAAGGAGAATTACATGAAGTAATTCATAGGAGGTTCTAGAATATAATAGCAAATGTATATTGTGCATTTTACTGAAATGTGAACATGTGAGATTGAAATTCAGTCTCTGCAAATGAACTACTATAATAAAACTTGATGGGAATATGTATATACAGCTTTAAAACTGCAGTAGAATTTTCAAAAATTTAAAGGCTGTTTAAAGCTTTTATATGCTTACTTGGATAATTGGAATTAAAGGGAAAAAGTTAGAGCTGCTATTGCAAGATGCTTTTTTTTATATTTATATAAGAAATCTAATGGGTTTTGTTGTAAGAGTGTGCCTTTGTGGGTAAAAAAGTGCTCAAGTTGCATCTTGCATAAATACAGAAATGTTTGATCACTCAGTTTTGGGATTTCATTTGTGAAATGTTCTGGCATAAACCTCAAATTTTTAAACCACGAAATATTTATTCAACACCTAAGTCTGAAATTTGGATAGAGTTGGTAAATATTGGTAGAAATGCTGAGAAACTCATTGCTGTTTGGTGTTAAATTGTACAAATCTAACACATGCTTGGGACAGATAGCTTATGTATGAGCTTGAGGCAGATGGAAAGATGCCAATAAATACTGACTAGAGATTTAATTTTTTAAGTTTTTTGTTGCTTCAATATTCTACTTGCTTGTAGAATACTGAAAAGGGCTGAGCACACAGGTATAATCCATACAGATTTATTTCTTTTTGGAACAAGGGTTTCCAATTTTGCCAAGATGTAGTGGCAGAATACTTGGAACTGAAATGTACACCACTTTGGGTTTTAGTTGGTCATGTTTTTAAAAATGAAGACTCAGTGTGGTGCAGACCATCTTAAGAGGCCTATACCAAAAAGCATTAATCCTAAATTCACTTTATTTTGCATTCTTTGGAGTTCCTGTAGTTCTGTAAGGACCTTTACAAATACAGCAAATTATTCCCAGGAACTAAAGCTTTCTTATGGTAGTATTATAAATCATATATAGGGCGCTTTGGATCTGTTAACTGTTGCCATACACGTAATAAAGATCCATAATTCTGGCTGCAGCAATTGTATGATGAGAGCAGCAAATTCTGATGTACAGTCTCACAGCTGTCAGGTACTTACTTTCTCCACTAGAAAACTGAGATTCTCTCCTGTCTGTGCTAAATTAGCTCACAACTCCAAACGTACTTTTCTTGTGGAGGTAGCACTTAGTCACTTTGCTACTAATTAATTTCAAAAGTACATAACTCCTATGGAAACATTGGCCTCTGGGGAGGTAACTTCCCCAAAAGCAGTTACTTGTTGATGCATTCAGGACCTGGGAACAAAATCTGGGAATAAGAGAAGTTTCTCACTGATTTGGATTAGTTTATGTGCATACTGTAGTGTATAGGGTCTACTTGTTTATACTTTGGATTTTTTTTAAGTTTTCCTTAACAGTCACTTTGAGGAAATGAAGAAGAAAAATGGAATACTTAGTTTTCCCAGTTTTGAAATTATTGTACTAGTAGAAGAATATTTGACAGCTGTGTACTGTTGCACGTTCATGAAATTGCTTCTCTAAATGTTTTGGTTTTCAAATGAATAATTTATAATGTATTGGGTTTTTTAAAGAATTTGATTGAACCTATTTTGAAATTATTGAATGTTGAAAATGTGAATTATTAATGAAATTAAGATAGCTAATTGTTTTGTAATGGAATTCAACTGAAATCCAGTGTATGGAATTATACCATCCCAAGTATTTTGTGAACTCTTACAGTAATTAACTTTTGAATTGTGTGGTTCCCTGATTTGCCAAAGTAGATGAGAGTAGGAAGTAGGGCTTGGGGTTTTTTTCTAGGGCAAGTAGGTGAGGAAACCTGCAAATCTACATTGTATTAATTGAAGAGTGGGTTCTTGTGCATAACTGCAAGTGTGTATTTTTAGGTGTGAACCCTATCCAGCTTGCCACTAGTCTGAAAATTTTGAAGTACTGGTGTCAGATTCTGTGTGCTTTTAAATGTTACTGAGCTGTGAGCAATCCACTTCATTATACAATCAATTAATTACTTAAATGTCAAACCAGCTTAAAACTTATGTAAGTGGGCAGGTAAAAATGTAAAAATCTAATTGTGGTAAAATTACTTTAAATTCTTGTTCAGTTACTCTTGCAGAATGCATACTTTAGGAAGTGTTCTATATAAATTTTGCAGTCACAGAAGCAGTAGTTCTTTATCATCAATACTTTAACTATGAAGTTTATATTCTTTCAACTTTGTTGTACAACAGCATTAATATTATTTTTAATTACTGTATTAGAAAACAACTTCAAATGAGTAGCTACTGCTTCTGGGTGTTTTGTGTTAGTTAACATCATGGTGAAGTAGATGCACGAGTTGTGTATGTATAGATAAGCCAACAATTTTCTGTGTGTTATGGGGACTAGCAAAATCTACATCACAAATTTTGACACATTACAGCTGAAGGAAGAGGAACAGCGTGCAAGACAAGATACATTCTTCAAGGAAAGATGCTTGTCCAGCAGTTTGCTTCATGTGATTGAACTGAGCCTGTAAGGATTCATGGATAATATGAACAGGAATAGATCTGAATAAAGCAAATCTGCATACATGGTAACCAGTAGCTCTTTTACTTTTTTATGTTGCTTAACTGTTTAATTTGAGGGAAACCTGTGTGATTTAAACCTTATAGCTTTTGCAACTTTATTACTGGTTATATACATTTGGCAATTATAATGTGCAAGCAATTGAAAGAAGTCAAGTAAATGCTTGTTTTCATAGTAGTTTGTTCACGTTAAACTGTTCATATAATGTCTGTACACAGCACCACTGATTACAGTAGATGTAGTGTTGTAATAAACTGTTTAATGGGGCTGATGTGTAAAGCTGTTCAAGTTATTTGATGTTTACACCTCAGGGAAAGTCATGTGTTCAGCAATATTTAAAGATAATGTTACAATGAAAACATTGATGCTGTCTTCAAAAACATCGCAATAGTTCTTGCATATGCCTCAACCTAATCTTGCATTCAGCGAGTTAAACGTACTAATGTTGTGCTCTCCCACTCAATTTTGATACAAAAATAGGTGGTTACATAAAACCTTTAATTCTGTTTTGCTTTTTAGCAGTGTTTACCTAGGTGGCTTGTGAATTTGCTAATTGACTCATAAAACTGTAAAAACTGCAGATCTCTGTGGTAAGTTGTTCTAAGGAGACATAGTCCCAGGTCTGTAATTTTTAGCACACTGAAAATTTTGTCTCTCATACAGCCTTGATCCTGATTTGACACTACAGTTAATATAAACTTAGACTGTTAATATGAACTTAAACTGCCCATAATAAGGGGTAGAAAGGTTAGGTTTAAAACACCCAAAATCCTGCAGTTGTTTACAGTTTTATAGTAATAGTGCTTGTGTGTGTTCCCTGTCCACCCCAAGGCCATAGCAGTTCTGTACATAGTTGTATATTGGAAATGTGCCAGAAGAAACAAGATGTTACCATTTCTATGACTTCACGGGTTTGGTGTTATCTTAATACTTTGGGGTTTATTCACACATGCATATAAAAGAGAAGGTACATTTGTATGTCCTTGTTCACCAGTGGGCAATATTTAAATGTCTTAGCAAAAAATGGCACTGATTTGTCAGATGAGGTTTTGTAAATTTACCTAAAAACAAATTAATGGAGCGCGCAGTGAAAGTAGGCATCAAATTAAAGAATTCGTTTAAAATTTCATCAAGTGTGAAACGCAAGCAAATAGAAATTTCATAAAAGCTGCAAAAGCTTTGTTTCCGTCAGCCTTGCACAAAGGGCTCACCTTTAGTCTGTTGTAAAGTGTTATGTAATGGACACGCTCTTGGAGTTGTCACTTTTTCAAACAGCTGCACTTAATGTTTTAAGTTAAGTTTCAAGACCTCAGATGGCTTTAAGAGGCACCTCTTGGAAGCCTCTTGATTTCTTTTTTACCAATTTTGAAGATTTAACGCTGGCTTAAAATGCTACCCTGTTCAGGAAAGCATTTAAATCTGTTTGGTTTTCCAGAGCCATATAAAGCATGTGCTTACATTTCATAGATTTCAAGAAATGTAAACATCTTTAAGTATCGTGTTAGCACACATGAGTGATTTTTATGCTTTACTGAGTTGGGACCAGTAGCTTGTGCAACTGCAAAAGTTTTGCATAAGACTGAAATGCTCTAATATTTTTGGCACCTACTATTCAACCAGGTTTCCTGCAGCCAGGTTGATGCTGTTGGACTTGGCTACAGCTTCAGACTTGCCCCTTTTTCTTTTTTTCTTAAAGTGTGTACCTCAGTTCCTCACACATGAGATCACTGGTGTTTATTGAACTATTTGATACTGAGAAGATATTTCACGTGTTTGTTTAATCCTGTTTGAAAATGAAAACTGCCTTTAAAAATTTTTGTAAAACTCAAGTTGTATCAAGCAAGTCATGAATCACTTCCTGCTTTTTTTTGTGAATAGGTATTGGTTACAAACAGTACTGTTGTAACTTTTTTCTTTACTTAAAAACATTGTTTACTACTGTGTGTAATAAGTTTAAGGAAGAAATTACCTGCCTGTAGCAGTTAAATGGGGAATAGCTAATACTGGAAAAGCAGCAGGTAAGTAATGTTCCATTGTGTAGATATAAAATTAAAAAAAATAACCTTACAAGCATTTTATGCAGGAGCTGATATTTTAGTCCACATTGAAATAGATACGAGACTCTTGCTCTTTTTACATAGCGTGTAATTTCTCACTCATATATTTCCATTGCTGGCAATGGAAATAGCAGGGAGAGAATAGCAGGGGGTAAATAATGTAAGTTAAAGAGAATGACCATGGTGACCTGCAAGATGAGATCCCTGTATGAAGCCTATTATTTCTTCCTGTTCTCCAAATTCTTAGTTTAAACTGATAAATGTACTGTGTTGCAATTTAGATAATACTCTCATGTTGTTGTGGTCTTCCTTTGTTAGATTTTTTTATAAAACAAAAAAAATGTACAGAAAAAATCCAAAGACCCTGATAGACACCAAAAAGGAATATGCCTAATGTACATCATGTATAACTGGATCTGTAGTAGAATTTTTACTGAGTTTTGGTTTACTAAAGGTTCCTGCAATTTCCTGTGCACATGCAGGAAATGGCAATTTGGAAACTTGCTGACTGGTGTTGATGCCATGATGGCTACTGCTGTTTAATATTCATTCAGTTGTATTTCATTTCCTTTTGCTGATGAAAGGATGAAATAATTTGTGAGGAAATACTTAATTTTTTTCAAATATTGAGTTTATAAGTAACATTGAAAATACTATCTTAAGGCTGTGTCCTTTATCTTGAAAGACAAAGCTAACAAGTAGTGACTTAGGGGTGGTGGTGCTTTACCAACAAAACTTGTTTTGGTGGTTTGTTTTTTAGAAGTAGAGGGTGTTTTTTTTAAAGTAAGATTTTTACAGAACTATACGTTTTGACAGGTCAAAGTACTTAAGAAGAAGATCGTAGCATTTTGGAAACTGTACAGTCTTTTTTCTCATTCCCTTTTTGCTTTCTGTGCCAATAATTTTTGTTCTGATTGCATTTTGAAAAATGTTTGTCAGAACTTCAAATTTTTATTTACAGTGTGGCTTATTAGCTTTGATAGCTGTTGTTTTTTGTGTTAAACAAGATATTTTTATTAAATTTAGACAATAGCTTTTTTCTTTATAGACTAAGTACTTTCTGGTTTTGTTCCTTTGAAATTGGTGAGGCTTAGTTTTTTCTAACTGTATTTTTTTACGTGATTGTTTAGTTGCATACCCAAACCCTTGTAAATGTTTTTTTCCTAGTTGTATGTGGATAATCGGAGATTTAAATGTTGTATATACTTGTCATCCGTGTTTCTAGTAAAATACATGGCATTCTTTGTAGAAATATTTAATTCCTGATTTCCTTTCCTTATCCACTTGCTCTTTGTGTACAGGTTAAACAGACATTTCCCCCATTTTTATTTATAGAATTTTATACATAGCCTGTTAAAATTGTCTTTGGTTCTTGTGTAAACTGAGATACAGCCTTAAATTTCCTAATACAATGCTTGTTAAGATACTGTCAGACTTGTAGATTTAAATATAAAACATGCACGTTTAAAACTGGTATGCTTCAGAGATCTGAGACACTAAATTGCTTCTGCATTGAAATATAAACCCTTCAAGATTTTAGAGAAGGAAAGTGCAGGTCAGTGTCCATAGTAAAAATAAATTAATTTGAATTGTTTACAAAGTAACAATTTTAACATAGAAAAAAAGCAATGTGGATTCGGTTAAGATTCAAATTATTTTGGTAATTGCACAGGTCTTGAACATAATGGTTGCAGCATGCTGATGAATCATGATGTTTATGCAGAAATACTGTCTCTTGCAATTATGATGCCTTGCAGTTAATACTTCAGACTGGCTTGGGGTGGATGGGGGTGTTGAGTTGGGGGGTTTTTGGTTTCATAGTTGTTTCACCTCCCTCCCCTTTCCTCCCTATACCCAATTAAGGTCTGACATCCCATGTATTTTTACATTTCCGTCTAGCTTTAGAGGATAAATTTACTAAGGAGCAGTTTGGGGCATAGAAGTTCATCAATTTGATGTTCTTGTGGGATTTGTTTTTGGGATTTGCTTTGTTGGACAAAGTACGATAAAGCTCCTTATTCCATTTGTATATGATACATTTTTTAATTCTTGAACCCTTTCTGTAGCCCTAGTGATAGCAGTGAGTTCTGGGAATGATGCCTATGCCTGTGCTTAAATCTTCTAAATACATTAATTTTACGGAAGTCTCTTGAAAACAGTAAACAGTATACCTTTGGTCCCAATAGAATGGAGCATTTAAGTTGTAAAAATTTCCATCTATTCATACCATGTAATGTGATTTTTACATGATTTCAGAATAACACTTTAGACTATATTCAACTAATAGACTTCAGCCTCACCCTCTTGTACACAGTATTTTGTAATAGAAAATATTTTAAACTGTGCATATTATTATCACATTATGAAACAGACATTCCCTTGATCTTCAGATGTAAGAAAATGAGGAATGTGTGTGCTTTTATAAATATAAGTTGTTGCAAATTCATATTCCTTACTACTGCAGTTGTCCTTTTTTAAAATAATTAAGAAAGGGAAAAAAAAAAGCCAAGTGTTTTAAAGGTGAAATACATTCCTGTTTGGTAAACTCTAACATTTTTATGATGATTACCAGCACTGCTGACTTTCTAAACAAAAGGCTGTATTGTCTTCCTGTACCATTCCATTTCCTGGTTCCCACTTTGCACAAGGGTATATGAGTAGAATATTCAGTAAATGGTTTGAAATACAGGAGGGTGGTTGTCCAAGTTGGAATGCAGAATTACAATGCAAAATGTAAGGAAATGGATGCCTGTCAGAATGCTTGACTCCAAAGGATTTTATACGTGTAGTAAACAGTTTCCTGATGCTGACAGGCCAAAGAGTCTGTTGAATACTGGAGGTTTTGGAGACGTATATTTCTCCACAAGGTAAGATGGTATCCTAGCAAATGTGGATTTCAATACATTTTCAGCAGAGGTACTTAAATAATCTGTAATTTTAGGGATAATTTCCTTTTTTTTTTAGATGTTATACTTGAAATATTGCACAACTTTTAGCTTTCATAGGTTTCTTTTTTCAGCCTTTAGGAGACTGTTAAGCAATTTGCTGTCCAACTTTTGTGTTGGTCTTAAACTGCAATAGTAGTTTACCTTGTATTGAAGAAATAAAGACCATTTTTATATTAAAAAATACTTTTGTCTGTCTTCATTTCAGCTTATCTAATTTCTTTGCTCATTATTGCCAGACTTCAAATTTTCAGGCATTAGAACTTGGAGGGTGGACATTCTACGGTAGTTACAGGTAGATTCTGTGCTGTAATTACTTCTGAAACTAGAAATAGTTTATACTAGCTCTTGTCCTTATCTCGACTTTTTGTAGAGTTTACAACCAGTGAGAAGTGCAGACCTTTTTTATGATCTAACCTTATTTTTCTGTAAAATACAGTGACCTACATGAAGTGTGTTAACTAAAGGGAAAAAATTAAGCATATGCATAAAGGAACTTAAGTCTTTTAAATACATTTTCAGACTCAAAAATCAGTGTACTAATGTTTGGAGCTGTGGGCTTTCTCTGTAGGAGGCATTAAACTCTGATAGAACTTTTTAATCTGGTTTCTTGCTTTGACTAAATTTGTCAAAGGTTAATCATTGCAAAGCACGTGAGTGTTAAATGCAGTGGCTGTAAAACAGCAGTATGGCAGGTTGAACTGTTGTCAGCTCATTTCATGCAAAACATTGGTTTGGTACCAGTGACAGTATCCATCTTCTGATTATTTAAAACTGCTTTTGCTACTGGGGATACATGGGCAAACATTTTTGCTGATAAAGGAGAACATTGTGTTACATAAAACACATCTCTGTGTTAAAGACACAAAGCCACTTGCATTGCCATACTGTGCCATTCTAGTGGTGAACTTCCATGATTCATAATACTTGTCAAAGCTCATTCACTCTGGCAAAAAACAAGTTATGTCCATTGTACCATCTTAGATTATTGGTATCATTTTCTGTGCTGCTGGCTCCACCTTTGGCCTGTGATGAGCCTCTGCCATTTGACAGTGGTAAGATTATGTGAGAACGCTGGTTTTCATTTGGGAAAAAAATTATAGTTTCAAAAATAAGTCTAAAATGTAATGTGATTGGCTTGGAAGAACACAACATTCATGACTGTGTTTAAACCAAATGGGTAATTGTACAGGACTCTGTAGAGGAAACAAAATGTTCATTAGAAAATTAATCTGAATTTCTTTGGGTAGTGCTCCAAACCTGCAATAATGAAAACAACATTAACTTACTCTAAAGGGCCTCGGACATTAATTGTCAAAACAGCAACCAATAGGATAGCAGAGCCAACTTGCCCACTGGGTTTACTGTGTCAGAATTTCACCATAATAACCTGAGTTTTTAACATGATTGTGTATTTTATTGACCACATGAAAATTCAGACACAGATGGAAATGGTGTTGGGCTGTGGCTGGTGGGGTTCAGGGGACTCCACGCTTCCTTCTGGGCTGAGAACAGAGGGGTAAATCATTGCAAACTCTTCATTTTGAAAGTGTCCTGCTGCAATTTTCCTCCAGGTTAGGGTGTTCAGCAGTTCCAATTGCTGAAATGTGAGACAAGTGCAAAGTATTCTGTTCCCCAAAACATGGGATGTATACTAAGATAAACACGGTGAGGATTCAGTAGTACATGGATGAATTCAGTGTGGAGGTTTTCAAGCATAGGTCAACTAACCACAAAATAAGAGCATCAAGGTACGCTTTGAAATGGTATTGGGGAAGGTAATAAAACAAGTATGGGGTTTGTTTTCTTCCATGAGAGTTCCTTATGGAAAATATTATCCTTTGAGTTGCAGACAAGGAAATAATTTGGTAACACTTACTATGAAAATGTTCTTGCTCAGTTCTGCTTGTAAGAACCTTGCTTCCAACCTCTTTCAGGGTCTTCTTCATAACTGCTGCAGTTTGAAAGGCCCAGAGGCCTGGGTGAGCTGGAGGGAGAGATCCTGGTGGAATCCAGGCTTCAGATTATTGTCCTTCTTGTTTCTCTATGACTGGAGAGTCTCCAGTGCTTAGCAATGTGGAAGCTGGTGCAGAAGCTTCCTCTCTACCACCTCAGCAAAGAGCGATCTTCCCATCTGTCATGTCCTCTGAGGGTTGGAAACAAGATAAAAATGCCAGAAACCCAACATCACCCACACCAGGATAAACCTGTTCCTGAGCATGGCTGTACTTGGCTGAGTAACTTCACTGTGTGGCTGTTCTTATTGACTGTCAGTTTTTTGGGAGGAGAGGGAGGTGGAAGGCACCTGCGAGGTTTGGCAGGGGAGCCTAAAACTGTTGGTTCTGTGAGCCTTTCTGTTCTTACGCTAACTTCAACTGAAGGGAGATTACTGGACTGTAGGTACCTTTTCTGTGAGGAAGCTCTGGAGTTCTTGTACACATCTGCTGTGGGTTTTGCATGCCAGGCAATGGGACAGCTGAGTTCTCCTGATGTTCTTACAGGAAGAAGAGGTCTTGCCTTTTGCTGCTGCACCTTCTGTGCACCAGCCTCACTGAAAGTACTACTTTAGCAAAGCCTGCATTTTGCTTTATTTGCTGTCAATACAGGAGTTACTGGTCAGAGAGGCTTTAGTTTTGGAAATCTGTCTTTGTGGAAGTGAGCACCTTCAGGGAAGCAGGCACTGAGTAAGGAGTTGGAAGTGTCTTTTTTAACCCATATTTGGGCTGGAAAGCGATGCTCAGGTTTGAAGTATTAGTGCTATTCTCTGCCTTTTAATTTTTCCCTGGTTCATCATTTCGTTTCATAGTACTGCAGCTTGTCCAGGGGAAATGGTAAGCTGCAAAAGAGAGGAGCAGCTGAAAGCAAATCCAACACCCAAATCAGCAGAGCAAAGTCTGTATGAACTAAAAAGGAAAGTTTGTCCAGTGCAGACTGAGTAAAGGGAAGAGAGGTATGTGTGTAGTTTATGATCACAAAGATGCCTTTTTTACAAACATTATTACATGAAGTTCAGGTGCAGGCACCTGAGTGTCTGTACGCTGAAATTCTGGACTATAACATCATGACACACAAGGCAAGGAAGAACTGATTTAATAATTTTGGGGCCAGGACCTCTGTTTTGCATTGGGATTTAGCTGAGTCCCCTGTAAGGCCTGCAGTAACACGCTCCTAGATAAAAAGTAATCAACTCAGAAAGGAGTTTAGCCAAGTTAGCATTCTTCTAAAGATAACCTCCTGGTTAGCATAGCATATTTGTTAAAGGAATGTAGTCTGCACACTCAACACCTCTGACAATGGGCTTAGCATATCCTAAAGTACTTAAAGCATGACACTACTTTCTGCATGTATCTTGACTAACAACAGGGATTACTTCAGACATAGTGAAGAATTCATGAGTTGATGCTCGTTCATGTTCAATGAGTATAGGTAAGGCTGCAGCTGCTCAGGAGACTTTGTTATGCAGTCTGATGGACAGATGAACTGGAACTGCATGAGGAGGAAAACGTATTTGTCACATTGAAATTTTAGCTATTTTATCTCTTGGAAGATAGAAAAGCAATTGATGTCTTCTGTAAAATGTGAGTAAATGGCTGGGAATGGGGAGATGGTAAGCCTGCTCTGTAACTTGCTGGGAGATGTACAAAAGAGACAACAGAAAGACCAAAGAGTAAGGTGGGAATATATTTCCTTTCTTAGCCTGGGGAAGAAAGGAGGGATTTGTGAAAGGTGCAGAAGCAGTGCTGGGAAGTGGCAGCTGGGGAATGGAGCACATTTGTCAAGGATGTTGCAAGCTTGAGTGATGCGGTGCGGTTCTTGGGATGAGGGAGGGAGAAGGGCTGGTGCACTTAAGATCTTCTGCTGGACAGATTTTTAATGACTAAGCTTGAGCATGAAATTAATCAGAGAAGTGACATAATGTAACATGATGTGTAATATTGTAGAAAACAGATGCTGATTAGCTCACACTTCCAGTGCTGAAACATAAAGTATATGGTGTTCAAGGAAGCAATCAAAAATTCACTGGCTGTTTCCTCCACTCTTTTTCTGTTCTGTCTGGAGAGACAGTGCGAAAAACAAATGCAGCCCAGTAGAAACAGAGCTCTTTGCTTCAGATAGAAGATTGCTATTCCTTTCAATGCATTCAATTTGAACCTGTTCATAAATCTCTTCTGAACAATTTGTAGAAAATGTTTAGCACTCTGCTTCCCATCAGACTGCTGGAAATCTTGTCAATCCTGTGCCCTTAGTGTAAATGGAATGTAAAATTAATTTCTTCTCAAGGCTTCCCGGCTTTACAGAAGGGACCCAGTGTAAACAGTTTTAAAAATTATCTATTGCTGAACAATTTTTTCAAAACTACTTGAATCTACTTAGCACTAGCAGTAGATGTTTTCTTTTATCCTACATCTTGGTGGTGAAGATAGGCCCCTAGATGTCCTGTAAGGGTACATTCAAAATGGTGTAGATGTGATCAAGGAGTGTAAAAGGGCTCTTTCTGCCATCTAGTGGCATCAAAAAAACCTCTCCATTCCACTTAACTAATAATCTCATTAATTGTGTCTGCATTGTCAGCAGAACTAGGTGCAATAATCAACTGTCCTAAATTTAAGAAGATAGTAGTCACTTTTTACTCCCCCTTTCCACCAAATAAACAAGCTGTATTTTCTTTTCCTTGCCTTGACACCTCATGAAAAAGTCCCTGTTTATTGTCTGAATGTCTTTTGAGTGCACTACCCTGTGTGTGCTTCCCTATATGATACACTGGTACTGAAATACTTTAAGGCTTAGAAACCTTTCCTTGATGCTCAAGACACTGGAAAAAGATACTGTCCACACAGGTAGATAAAATGTTGCCTGTAGTGGAACACATCTCTAAAACCCCTCTGAAGATGGATGGGTTCCCCTGTGGAACAGGCAGCATTTGCCTCTGAAGAAGCAGTGAGTTCTGTGGAGTTACTGCATTTCAGAATGGTTACTCTTATACTTAAAACTGATTTCTGAGGCTTGCTGGTGTCCCATTTCTCCATTAGCCATTTGCTTTTTTTGACAGGCAGCCTTTGTCACCTTTTACCATCTGCAGACTGTGCTTCACTTAAAAAAGATACAGCTCTGCTTAGATTTGTTATAGCTCCACACTGGTGGGAGGGGATAGAAACAGAAACCATTCATGTCAAACAGAATCCTTATTCATAGGTCATGTTGTAAGGGACTTGGGCTCCCACCTCAAAAAGTTAATTTGAGCCTATATGTAATTAAAACTGCAGTTCTCACTTTCCTGAAAGTGATTTAGCCTGGAATCTTTGCAAGACGTAAGTTCATAGCCCCTTCTTTCTCGAAGACATGTAGTGTAAAGGTATTGAAAATGGTGAATAGTGTAGAATGGCCAACAGAACCCAGCAGAAGGAGCTGTTGAAAAAAATGTCTGAATTTTTTGGTGGGTTCTTTTTTTAGTACATAAAGTACTTTGAATAAAAGAGTCTGAGAAGGCCAGTGTTTTATTAGCAGCTATAAAAAGGTGTATTTTGAGCTTCTCTATGCAAGTACAAATTCTCCATAAGATTAGAACGATCTGCTGGCTGGCTTCTATCTCAGCAGGAATCCAGGAAAATTTTCTTGGTTTTAACTTCACAGTGGTAGCAGTATGATACTTCAGAAAAATAACTTATTTTGTCATGTAGGAGTCCTACTATGCCCTCCTAATTCCAGGTTTTCCCCTGCCTGTTCCATTTAGTTAAGTAATTTATAATATTTTAAACTTAGTTTTATGCCTTTTACAAAAAAAAAAAAAAAAAAAATTAGAAATAAAACTTAACACGTCTACATTATCATCTCCTTTTTTTTTTTTTTTTTTTTTTTCTGTTATAATTACAGCAATAGCTATCTCAGATTTTTACCTGTAAGGCACTTGGGTACATTACTGAAGAGGGGAAGGTTTCTAAAAATGCAAGTCTTTATTTAGGGGAAAAAGTAACAACTTGCCAAAACCACATTACCATCAAACTAAATTAGTAGTCTGTTAAAACGGTCAGGGTTAGTGGGAGAGATGGTGGTATAGCACATTCCTTGCTGGAACCAGGTTTGTGCTACCTCCAGCTGCACTTGATCCTTGGGGCAGGTGGCCTCTTCCCCCACTCAGTTTGTCCTTTCCAGGATTGAAAGAAGTTTGAGAAAAGTCTTGCATGACAGTTCTGCAAGGTCAGCTCCTGTGAGATTGTATGTAAACCCTTTACAAAGAATAAAGATGTAACCATCTCTTTTGAACTTAAAAACAGCAAAACCAAAACAAACAAAAAAAATTTAAAAACCACAATTTTGGAATTAAATCTTGGAATGATCTAACCTGGGTAAAGATGCTGAGGAACCTGGTAATTCTGCTGAGAATATGGAGTTGGAAGTTGTTCTTTATTTGTTGTGTGTGCCAGTATCCATGTGCCATCTGAGGACAGCTGACAGGTGAAGGGCTCAGCTCTGAGGAGCAGCCAGCTCCCTGTACATGGCTCTTTCCTTTCACAACAGTGGCATATGAAAAAACTTCACCTGAACTGCACACTTGAACAGAGGCTGGGCTCAACAGTTACAGCCTGGTGGCAGATCATGTGCAGCAGCTCCCAAAAACAGGTTGGTAGAAGCAGATTTCAGCACTTACATTCTTCAGGGTGTTCCCAGCCCTTTGCTACAGACAGGAACCTGCCTAATGTGGTCAAGTCCAAACAATCCCATCCATTTCCAGTCTCTCCCATGTCATCTTGTTATGCAGATTCTTCTTATTCCATATGTTCCCACAAAGGTGTTCCCTCAGTAGCCACAATGTGCCTCTGAAATTCAGTGACTGCCTTGAAGACTTCTCCATTTGATATGATTTCCTTTATTTCAGTTGGCACAGAACATGTCCAGTGCCAGTTTCTCTAGTTCTGCCACTTCTTTTCTTAAATGTGCTTCCATCTTGGTAGTAACATTTGAATATTCAGATAAAAAATCCATTAACTATTCTTTTGGCGAACAAATCTTTATATCAGGTTTAAAACAGGAATGTATTTCTTTTTCAATCAACCTATATCCCTATGATTGGCCACACAGGTAAAACAGGTCGGGAATGGTGTGTGGGTGTGTTTTAGCCTTCCATGCTTCATTGCAAGGCCACACAGGAAAGCAAAATAGCAAGAAAGACTGGAACATGCTGCCTGGGATATGAAGCTCAGTCTTGTCCTGAGGCAGGCAACTGCATCGTTTAACTTCTTCCGTGATTTACCTTAAAACCTCACAGGGTCTGTCTGGGGTGTTTTTTCCTTCACTTCTACAGGATGTCTGTCCTGCTTCTCCCATGCTCCAGGGGTTACAAAAGGAAATTGCTGCCTGAGTTTCTTCTTGGCTAGATTATATTAATCTGATTTTTGTGCTGATACTACTTGCTCTCTAGTTATTTCCCTTTCCATTGTGCTTAACTCCTTAAGGCATTTGTAACAGCTAGTTAATACTTTCTCTGCCTTGATTTTGGCAAATTTGTTTAAGGAGACTGGCCTTTAGGACACATGGTTTCTACACCACTTCGCCCTGTTCTTGCATATTTGCCTTTCAGTTATTTTTTTCTGTAACAGAAAAGCATTAGATATATTAGATATTAAGAAGAAATTTTTCACTATGAGGGTGGTGAGGTACTGGAACAGAGATGTTCTGGATGCCCCACCCCTGGAAGTGTTCAAGGCCAGGTTGCATGGCACTCTGAGCAGCCTGGTCTGGTGGAAGGTGTCCCTGCCCACAGCAGGGGGGAGGGCGAGAGCTAGATGGTCTTTAAGGTTGCTCCCAACCCAAACCATTTTATTATATTGTTATCTTGGAACAGAAAGGTGCAGACTTTTCCATGTGGGGTCTTAACAGGGTTTGTATGGTAGCTTCTGATGTTGTTGATGCTCTTAAATCCTGTTCTCCTTCTGACACATTAACAGGTTGGTTACACCTCCATCTTTAAAAACCAAAGCAGGAATGTTCAAGCCCACTCTTCCCAAAGGGAGATCTGTAGAGCAGTCATGAGCACGTGGGAGGAAAAGGTTCCTTCAGATCAGGAACTGCACCATTCCTCTTCTTGTTCCTCGTTCCTGGAATAAAGAGTCTTCCACAGAAGCCAGTTATAAATTAGAAGTTAGATTAACCTCAGAAAATTTATCTTCAAAGACAGAGCTTGACTACTTGCAAAAGACTGGCCCAGCTGCCAGTCTTGCCATCTTGCTTTAATAAAAAAAGAGCTGCAACATTTCAGAGCTGAGCAGTGCTGTTCACACAATCTAGCTCATACAAGGAATAGGGTAGGGAATTTTTGCATTCTGGGAGAGGGTCAGGCATGATGTTCACTGTCTTCTTGTCTGCCAGGCGTCCCAGCACAGGCACGGGAGGGCCACGGGCGGGGGATGCTCTGGAAAATGGTTTGCAGGCATGGTCTGGCTGCAGCTCCCCAGAGGAGTGGAGCGAGTTCTCCAGCCCATCACAGGGACAGAGCTGGGCTGGCCAGAGGGTGCAGCTGGGACATGGAGCAACACCACAAATCTCCTGAGAGAGCTGGGATCAGCCTGGAGAAGAGAAGGCTTCGGGGAGACCTCAGAGCAGACTTCCACGAGCTAAGGGGGCCTGTAAGAGCCAGAGAGGAAGTTTTTGCAAGGCCATGTAGTGACAGGCCAAGGGAGAATGGCTTTAAAACTGAAAGAGGATAGATTTAAAATTTATATTGGGAAGAAATTCTTCATTGTGAGGGTGGTGAGGCACTGAACAGGGTGCCACAGCAGCTGTGGATGCCCCACCACTGGAAGTGTTCAAGGCCAGGCTGGATGCGGCTCTGAGCACCCACGTGTAGAGGAAGGTGTCCCCGTGCTGGGCGCGGGGGCTGGAACTGGGCGCGGCCCCTTCCATGGACGCGTGGCTTTCCCGCCGGGCTGTCCCGTTCCGTTCCCGTTCCGGCCCGGCTGGCGGCGGCGGCGCGGCCCCGCCCCGGAAGCCGCGGGGGATGGCGGTCGCGGGGCGGCGGCGGCGGCGGGAGCGGCGGCGGGGCCGGGCGGGGCGGGCGCGGGCGGCGGCGGCGGCGGGCGGCGCCCCCGGGCAATATGTTCAAGAGAATGGCAGAGTTCGGGCCTGACTCCGGCGGCAGGGTGAAGGTGCGGCCTCGGAGGGCGGCGGCGGGGCTCGGGCCGCGGGGGCGGCCCCGCAGCGTCTCTGAAGGCGCCGTGTCCGCCTGTGCTCCTTCTCTTTAAGGGCGTTACCATCGTGAAGCCGATCGTGTACGGGAACGTCGCGCGGTATTTCGGGAAGAAGAGAGAGGAGGATGGCCACACTCACCAGTGGACGGTGTACGTGAAGCCGTACCGGAACGAGGTACAGCAGAGCCGCCTCAGCGAAAGGCTGGTCACGCTTTGGAACGGGTCTGGGAAAGTGCGGGATCGCCATCCCTGGAAGGGTGCAAACCGCCTGAGGATGTGGCACTTGGGGACAGGGCTCAGTGGGGGCCTTGGGTTAAGGGTTGGGCTCCGTGATGTTGGAGGTCTTTTCCGGCCGAGCAGTCCCGGGACGAGGGGGTTTGAAAAGCCGGGATTCGAGGGAAGGTCTTTGGCTGTAAGCAGAAGAAACACATAGGCCGGTGGGTTTCCAAAAAGGAAAACCGTGGGAAAGGCATGCTTCAACTTATGTTTTTTCGAGTGATCTTTCCAGTTTAGGGGAAGACTGGAGAACATTCATGGGGATGAAATACTAACAGACCTATGTGCCAGGACTAATTTTTTGATTTACTATTTAGTTTTCCTTCTGTGCTTGTAGTCAGGAGAAATACTGTTTTAAGATCAGAAGCAATAATTGGCATGTGGGATAGATGGATGAATAGTAGCTTGGTGTTTTGAATAATCAGAAGTAACAATGTTTCTGTTTTAGGACATGTCTGCATATGTGAAAAAAATTCAATTCAAGTTGCATGAAAGCTATGGTAATCCTTTAAGAGGTGGGTTTTGCATTTCAACATTTATTCCTAGAACTGGGGTTTTGTTCCAGCTTTATCGTAGGATTAACATTTCTGTGTTTCCTATTGCAGTTGTTACCAAACCACCATATGAAATCACCGAAACAGGCTGGGGTGAATTTGAAATAATCATTAAGATATTTTTCATTGATCCAAATGAAAGACCTGTAAGTACATTGAACTTTTAACAAAGCTTAAATAATTAATTATGATGGCCTACAGCTCTAGGAAGTTGCTGGTCAAAATAATTCTGATTGGCCTTGGAAGTAATAAAAGTCTCTTCTCATAGAAAATTATTTTAAGGACTGGTCACATTTTCCTCTTTCTGTGCTTCACTCCTGGTATTCATGAGTGCTTTTTGTGTCCTTGGCTTCTCTGACATTTACTAATATTCAACCACATATTACACTGCCTGGATTGAGCACACGCTGAGGATTTCTCTTCCATGGAGCTTCCCAGTTCTACGATATTTGAGTATTTTAATTTTTTTTTCTCTCAGATCAAAATCAGTCAAAAAGCAACAGGGATACTATGCTAGCACAAGTCTCTGCCTAAGAAGATCAGGTTAAAACAACTCTGAAGTACTGGAATTAATTTCTTTCTTCCATTCTTGTGTTTTAGACATACCTTGTAGGTTTGTTTATCGAGGTTTAGGTAACACAAAAGGATGTTGATTTCTGGAGGGACTGAATTCTTTCTGTCACATGAACAATCCTTCATCCATTTTTTGCTAAATGAGAGGGAAACTGAATTCGATGTTTTTCTTGAATACGTGTAAGTTGGTAGAAGGGGTTTCCTGTGCTGTTGTGGCAGTACCATCCTGACTTGTATTAATTCTGTTCACAGCTTGACCAAGCTGTCCTAAGGTTGGCTGGGTGTTTTTTCTTTGCTGCTGTTCTTGGAAGGCTGTTCTGGAGCCTGTCATGTTCTTCCTTTCCAGGCAGTACCAAAGGGAGTCAAGTACTGCTCTGTTCCACCCATGCTCCTGGGCCTGTTGGCGGGAGAAGCGTGGGCTGTGTGTGCTCCTCCCAAGCTTGTGGGCCAGGTGGTCAGTGGCTCCTCAGGGCTGGACAGAGGGCTTCCAGTCCTCTCCCCACCCAGGGCTTGACAGAGGGCTTCCAGTCCTCTCCCCACCCAGGGCTGGACAGAGGGCTTCCAGTCCCCTCCCCACCCTGCCATTTGCAGTGCAGGGATGGAAGGGTAACTCCATAAAGAGAGATTTCAGTGAAAAGCAATTCACAACTTCCCTGGTGCTTCTCTTTCTCAAGAAGGGAGGATAAGGTTGCAGAAAGCACTTCTAACTGATTAATTGGGAAAGTCACTTTGAATTAAATCACCCTTTGGAAATGTTTCAGAGACGGTCATATTAGTAGTTTTTATATACCAGTCCTAAACCACTTTCCCAAACATTTTTAAAGTCTCAAGAGGCCTTTGGATAGTTGGCATGTTTTAACAGTTGATGTTAAATTTCAAGTAATTCTGCTGAATATATGACATTTATATTTGCATTCCTAAAACATTTTTAAATCCCATAAAATTGTTTCGTAGGAACAAATACTTGTTGATATGTAGAACAAGATTTTTATTTCCCTGCAACTGTCAAGCTAATAAAATTCTGTCTTTGCATAGGTGACTTTATATCACTTGCTGAAGCTTTTTCAGTCGGATACCAATGCCATCCTGGGGAAGAAAACTGTAGTTTCTGAATTCTATGATGAAATGGTATGAACATTCTTAATGTAATCCTCACTTTATTTTGAAGAGTGTTAGTCATACCATGTATTTTTCTCCTTCATTAGATATTTCAAGATCCTACTGCAATGATGCAGCAGCTGTTAACAACGTCTCGTCAACTAACACTAGGTGCTTATAAACATGAAACAGAGTGTAAGTTGAAAAGTAAAATATTTTAATTTTAGAAATAACTAAGGTTTGATTTGCTTTTAGTTTGGGTTTTTTTTTCTGGGGTGTAACAGTAAAATGGATTTGGATGCTGCTAAAAAGCGGTATTTTTGCATTAAATTTAACTTCAGCTTTTGCAAAGGTATTAATACTTACCTGAAAACTTCTAAGATTTTCTTATCCATATGGCTGTTGAAAAAAAAAAGGAAAAAGGAATTGGGAATTACGTGGTATGAAGAGTGATGGCATGGTCTACACCTAGTCTGACATCTTTGAAATTAATTAAAACAGAGAATAAATGAAGGCTGCCCTGTGATACAGTTCTGTTCAGCACTGCAAGCAAAGGTCATGCCTGAAGTACAGAACAGTTAGTGATGTTTAAATCAAAGCAGCAACCCTTTGTGGGTAAAGAGCAGTGTCTGAAAGCTCTTCCTGTCTTTTTCCCCTTCTGCTTCCTTAGCTGTAGGTAATTTCATAACACACTTCAACTTCAGTACAGTGTGTCCTTTTTATCCAATTTGTCTCCAAATACAAGCAAAAATATTAAGGGAATTAAAGAATTTAAATTAAGACCTGTTGGTTCATAATTTGTAATGAATTTGGTGATTATTTCTGTTCAGATCTTCTGTATTTCATCTCTTATTTGCATTCTGAGAGTAGAAGATGTAGTATTTATTGAGCCAAAAATCCTGCCCTATTAATTACAGACTTTAATCCATTGCAGTCTGCCTAATGTGACCTTACACTCACCTGACAACAAATGTGAGGTATTTTTTGGAGAGCAAACACCTAGAGCTAAGAGTGGAGAGTGATTATGAGTTTGAAGCTCTTCAGAGTTACGGTTCCTCTTTGCCTTGTGTCTGCTTGGCTGTGTGGATGTGTGAGATACTTGTATTTCTTGCCTCAGTTCAGCCAGTCTTGAGGTGGATTTTTGTTATTGCATGTTACAGTTTTTGTTTAGAAAATGTTTAATAATACGATTCATAAAAACATCCAAATTTAAACTTATTTAATTTAAAATTTTTTCATATTTCTCCAGAGAGTAGGTAGAAACTTTCAGTGTGGTTTTTTTTTCATAAATACTTCCTTAAAATGTGATAATGAAGCAGATAATATTTGCCACTGCCCAGTTATGTAATATATGGAATATCAGTGGTCTCCGCAGGCTTCGTGGACTTGTTGGCTTTACCATCTTTGTCCTAAAACCTGTGCATGAAAAAATAATAAAAAGTAGGATGCTTGATGTCAGATACTCCTAAAAGCAGGGCAGCATCACCAAAAAGTTTAGATATGTAGAATTAAACTCCTGTGAGACAGAAAATGATTACAGTTCATGGAGAAGGAACCACAGAATGATGGAGGCTTGAAGGGATCTCTGGATGCATCTTGTTCTCCCCCTGCCCTAGCAGGGCCACCTACACCTGATTCCCCAGGACTATGTCCAGGTGGCTATATCCAAGGATGGGGATTCCACAACCTCTCTAGGCAACCTGTGCTACCACTTGGTCACTTTCACAGTAAAAATTTCCTGATGTTCCCGTGTTTCAGTTTGTGCCTGTGGCCTCGCGCTGTAACTGGGCACCACATAGTCATAGTTCACTGTAATTTCCCATGTATCTGCTGTTACCATGTCAGGTTTTATTTTCCTCACCTGATCTTTAAAAAAAACTGTAGAAAATTATTTTATGAATTATGTAATGCTGTCTACAAAACTGATGGGCTGAGGGCTGAATGAGGCTGCAACACAAGCTTATATTTTTTTTTTTAAACCCAGATTGTTATGTGGATACCATTTTGATTACAACCATTGAATCACTAAGGCTAAGAGTAAGAGATTATTTTTTTTCAGGACACATGCTATCCAAATCACTGTTTCAATTTTTAAAAAATTTGCAGATTTCATGGTACTTAAAATACATGTTTTTCTTCATCACTGCCACAGTTGCAGATCTTGAAGTGAAAACCAGGGAGAAGCTTGAAGCTGCCAAAAAGAAAACGAGTTTTGAAATTGCTGAGCTTAAAGAAAGACTAAAAGCAAGTCGTGAAACCATCAACTGTTTAAAGAGTGAAATCAGAAAACTTGAAGAAGATGATCAGTCTAAAGATATGTGACAAATGCTGAATTGAGTGTGTACTGAAAATGGAAAGACTTCAGTCATGGAATTGTATGAGTTCTCTTCAGTTCTATAACTGAGACTATGAGAATTTCACTGGCAGATGATTGAAGTTTGTGGTAATCAACTCCATAAATGGAAGAATAAAGAAAGTATCCTTGTTTTATAGCTAAAATCTGTGGGTACTTAATGTTTTATTTCAAGTGGAAGTGGTCTTGGAGACAAGACTACTTTTTATTTGAAAACAGCATTTGAGTCGTGTATGAAAACTTTGTATTAAGTCCTGTATTAGTTCAATGTGATTTTAAAAAACGCTGGTGTTTACTTTTTTTACTGTTTTTTTTTTCTACTAATTGTTTAGAGATGCATCTTTAGAGCTAAAAATAAAATACGCAGTTTTTTATTCTAATATTTTTTGTCTGTGTCCAGCTGTGGGCTTCAAGAACAACTGTAAGTAGCATACCCTGACTTAAGGCAGAGGTTGCAATAGAAAGGTATGCAAGTTGTTTAAGTCTGGTTACAGTGATTTTTGGCATGTCTCTGTTACCAGCACAGTGAAAACACTTCAGAAACAGGATTTTAAATAACTTCTATATCTACAGGTAAGTTTCTAGCCCCAAAGCTGCTTTAACACATATAAATGCATCAATGCTACACACTATGCTCAGAAGCAGCAAATTATTCCAGTATTGTTTTGTAGGATTTTGTTTAGTATTTGTACTGTACTACAGTCACTTCATAAAATGTTATCTCTGCCACTCTCTCCTCTCACTCTGCTCCTGCTTGGTGTCCCTTGGTTTCATGAACTCCTCCAATGGGAGAGCTTCTCATGGGCTACATTTCTTCAAGGAAGCGTGAAGTCCCCTATGAGGTCACAAATCCTGCCAGCAGACCTGCACCAGTGTGGGCTCCTTTCCATGGGGCCACAGAAGCCTGTCCAGTGCAGGCTTCCCACGGGATTGCAGTCTCCTTTGGGCATCCCTTTGCTCTGGTGTGAGGTCCTCCAGAGGCTGCAGGTGGAACTCTGCTCCAGCACCTGGAGCATCTTCTCCTTCACTGACCACAGTATCTGCAGGGTTGTTCCTCACATACTCTCACTCCTCTCTCTGCTCCTGTTCCCCTGCCCAGGCAAGTTTTTTCCTCCTCTTTAAATCAGCAACCTCTAGGGCTCAGCCTTGGCCAGTGGCAGATCCATCCGGGAGCTGTCTGGCATTGGCTCTGTTGGACACGGGAAACTTCTGGCTGCTTCTCACAGAAGCCACCCCTGTAGCTGCCTCACTACCAAAACCTTGCCACATAATTCTTAAGTCATTAGCAAGTGTTCCTCTGAAAAATCAGTACATGATTTTATCAATGCTTTGAGAACGAAGCACTCATTTCTTCATATTCGAAACAACTGATGATTGATGGGCTTTTATATGGCTTGTTGAACTGAAGTGAAACAGTTTCATCACTCAGTAGGTAGACTTAGAGTTTTCATTAGAACAGCAACTTGGCGTTCTTGGTTTATGGTATTATGTATGCATATAGACTGAGGAACAGCTTGTACTGTGGTGTCCACACAGATCCTTTCTAGCACTGCAGAATATCCAGATTTGTCAGTTTTTGGCTACCTAAGTGCTTTGGTTTCTTTATTCAGTAGCCAATTTCCTTTTAAGCAGCAGCTGAAGAAGAATGCTGTTTTCAGAGCTGTGCACTGAGAATAAGACTGGTATGGGTCACACTACATTGTGCATGCTGAAACAAAAATGGGAGCAGAAAGCACAATTTTTGGTGTATGCAACATTATTATCTTTGTCAGTTAAAATCATAGTAATGATGACCAACTCAAATGGAATATTAAAGAGGTTCTGCAAGAGCCGTGACGAGCATGAACAGGTCTGCCGAAAGAGACTTGAACAGACCAAAAAAGAATGGAGATGTACCTTTTGAATCCAACTTTTTAGTGGGAGCCTGAAGTATATTTTTTTGTGTACATCTAATAAACAGCCTAGTGTCCTAGGATACAGGAGCAATGATCCTGGCTCCACTGCTAGTAGCCATCAGCATGCTAGACCACTGATGTAATTTCTGTTTGTAGTTCATGGTCTTTTTTTTTCCTCAGTTTTTCTTGCAACTTTTTGTATTTTTTTTCTTCTTTGCACTCTCTTCAAAGATCCCAGAAGAGTCATTGGGCTCCTCTCTTGAAAGTAAAAACAGTCCTAATTTGCTAACACAGCTGTCTGTGCTGAGTAGTCACTGATGATAGTCAACAGGAAGAGCACGTTCTGCTTTACAAAGTTCCATGTTAGGGTCAGTGTTTTCATTAGAAAATACTTTTTTCAGATGCTGAGAAAGAAACTGAGCCCTGTATTAGACAGCAACTAAATCCTGGGAGGAGTTAATGACAATTAATCATAGACGGGGTCACAGAATATCCTGAGTTGCATGGGACCCACAAGGACTGAGTCCAGCTCCTGGCCCTGCACAGGCCATCCCCGAGAACTGCATGGATCTCAGCTAATGGAGAGGTTATGTTTGAGCCCATGTGCTCTGCAGGTAAAAGTTATTGATGCAAACACCTGAGAGTGTGTGTGTACACAGCAAATTTACAGTAAGTGTTGATCCTCTAGTGCGTATAATTTTCAAAGTTATTAGAAGTGAAATGCAGTGGGGCACCTAAGGACACAGTTGCAATTTACCTCCATCACCTTGAAGAAAAAAACAAACCCAAACACTACACTCTGCTTTATTTTTGGCAGCCCTATGAAGATGCAGTTCCAGAAAAATAGTTCCAGTTTTGCTTGCCAGGGTGCAAACTTAAATGCTATTTATATTGCTGACTGACCTTAGCCTGTGACTTCATCCTGAGTTATCATTGGGAAACACAGTTGTATTTAAATCTTGCTTTGCAGAGGAGGAGGAAAAAATCTCACTGTGTTATAGGTACAGTTTGATACCACTGAATTGCACAGTAATTTGTTCAGTTGCCTGTGCTAAAGCTTTAGCCACCACTTGAAGTAACCTTTTGCGAGGTAAAGATAAACCATGGTTTATCTCAGTTTACATGCTTACTGTTACACGTTTTACCAGTGAGCATCAATATCAAGTATGCAAAACTAGTAGTTAGTGACACTGCCACTTCTACTCTAAAGACTTGGGGGTTTTAAATGTTTTAGCTAAGACAAAGTAATACTCATCACAGTAATTTCAGACAACGCCTAATTACTCAGAACCCAGTATTATATAACACTAGTCCTTTTCTTACCCTGCTCCATCTCATATAACTCAGTTTCCTTTGGGTTTGGCACACTGTGGTTACAGTCAGACTGTGAAGTTCTATAAGGCTGTTGCCCAGGAGGTTTCTCACTAAAAGTGCCATTATCTGACAGTAGATGTGTAGATACAGTTAAGTCAAGGATTTACTTGAGAATTTTTGTAGTCAGTAGAGATGGAACTAGAAGCAACATTAAAGCACCCTGTTCATTTTCTTTCTAGACAGATGCTGGTAATAACACCAGCCTTTTGCTGCTTATGCATTTCATCCATATAAAATACATCAATATGTGTTTGCTTCTTAATGAGGATACAGATTTAAGAGCATTTCAGGTTGTTTTCAGACATATGTTGTTTTCCAAACACCAGGTGGCAGGTATGTCCAAAATATTCTCCAGTCTCTACAGCAGCTTAATTACTGGGATTTTGGCAGATCTGTGACATCTTTGGTTGATCTCATTTGCTTTGAGACTTGATCATCTGATGAGACAAGCTCTATTTTTTTTTTTTTTTTTTTTTTGTAGAGGTGACCAAATTATCTCTTGCATGTTATAGAACTGTTCAGCAGCCTTGTCAGCAAATCAAATGTGCTGTGCCAGGAAGCACAAAATAAAGTGTGAATGTTTCCAATTTTTCTTCATTTGGCAGAGGAAGGAGCTTTCAAAATACAAATCTCTAGGGTTGTTTTTAGGTTTTTTGTTTGGTTTTTTCCCTCAGGCCAAGATTATGACAATATGAGTGCACAAAACATAACTTAGGCTCTCTACTGGACTGCATACTTTGCTTGCAGTCAATTGAAGGTCCAAAGTGGCAGGATTTTCCACCACTAAAAGTAATCACTTTTTAAAGCTTAAAGTTGATAAAGTTAATAAACTTTGACTACTTACTGCTTAATGAATACTGTAAGTGAACCTTATATGGATTCCAAGTATGTTGAAACTTCTAATTTTCCTGTATACAGCAGGGAAGAACAGTTTCACTTCAGTAAGGAGAAGAAAAAAGAATTAGGATGGTAGAAAAGAATAGCAACAATGAGAAATTCCTGTTATATACATATTTAGTTGGGATTTATGTAACATTCATTTATGAATTTATACTGTTTCCATTTTAAAATGTTTTAAGCCAGCACATGAAGTCGTGTAAGTTTCCAGTGAAACAGTCTTGACTTGCAAATAGCTAATACACATCCAAAATTAAAATGTATGTCTTGATTTTCATAGGAAAAATCTCTTGAATGTCAGTGGTTAGGCCACAAAAAGACGTTCATTAACATTGCAATGTACCATATTTGTCTAATAATGACCGTATTTTTAAGGTGTTCATTTGTTAAATGAGAAGCTGGCCCTTCTCATTCCCACACTCGTGGGGAATTCAGTACTTTAGGACAGAAACAAATTTCATCTGATCTACTACTGACTTCTGCTTTGCAAATACTCTCATCTGACATGACCAATAGCTTTTTTTCTTCAATATCTTCATTCTGCAATGTCTGGCAAACACCACTTTTTGTTCAGTCTACGAATCAGCTGTTTTCAAATTCCACATTTTATTTAACCTCTGATCTAGAATGTTAATAGAAAGCATCTCTGTGTTTTTTAAAGTAAGAATTAATCCAGGTAATTTTTGTTTTAATTACTGTCCTGAGTAGAGTGATAACTGTGTTCCACCTAAAGCTCCATTCAGGTCCCAAGCCACCTGCAATCTGAGTAGGTAAAAAGGAGAATATTAAGAAGTTATGTTTGAGGAGCTCGCAGTTAACTTTTGGTGCTATTTCCTGGTTTCTTTGTGGAAGTTTATGTAGTACTTAAAACTAAATATTCCTCAGAAAAACTGAATCTGCATCTCACACAGTTTTAGATCTTCACCATGAAAACATGAGAGTACTCTCCAGGGCTGCTGCCCACAGTGAGCTGCAGACAGTCAGCTCTGCAGGACTTCCCTAGGACTGGGCAGGGAATAGGCAAAGAAAAACCATAACCTCATGTAATGATTAGGGCATTAGAGAAAACAAATGGAGTGCTTTTTTTCAAGCTGAAAAAAGTCACCATCTCAGGAAAGGGTTGCATCCTTAGTAAATAAATATGTCTAAATTAGATGGAATTATTTTCCCATTACATTTGGAAGTTATATGACCTTTTAGTGATTGTAGAATAAAAAAATATATATAGGAAAACTGGAACTGGTTTTTTTCCTTCTTGCTACAGGTTAAGCATGTTTGTGTGGTAAAGAAAGACACAGGACTAAACTAGACAGACTGAACTTCAGCACCCACTACATAGCGTTTAAAATGATCAAAGCATCTGCTGCTTTGCAAAGCTTTGTGATTGCTCTGAATCTTGCCTGTACAGTCCTTATCAGCAACAGCCAGGAGGTGCAGTGTTAGATGAAGATGGGCATTGCCTTGGATCACAAGAGGAAAACCTGGGCCATGCCAGAGGGCACGGCTGATCTGGTGTGTGCTCAGCTGCCAGGCCTGCAAGTCACCAGCCACAAGGCTGCTCCTCTTGGGTGGTATTTTGTGCTCTTAGAGCATATCATCACTGATCAGTCTGCTAGTCCTGCATCCTGATAGATTCACTCGACATTTTTTAAGTCAGGAGTCTACAATTTCAAATAGCGAACAGAATCTAGCTGAATTTAAACCAAACTGTGCTGTCAGTTTTACTTGTTTTTTATTAGTAAGTAAGGAATTAGTCCTAGTCCTTGTGCACTTGCTGAGAATAAAGAAGATAAGGCTGAATTCTTTCTAGTAGTCTTTTTCCCCTCAGGGATAAAAGACAGGAAAAAATCATTACTTTTTTGGAAGGCTGACACAGTATGTGTATTTTAAAACAGAAAAGCAGTAAAACTCTTCATAGATTCATTGTCTGAAAATACTTTGTTCATAGTTCAATCTGACCCCATATGATACTAAATGCTTGCAAGTGTTCTGACTCTGTGTTTGGAGATGGAAATGCTCAGTACTTCACTAAATAAACCTGACCTTCAATCCTTGTGAAGTGAGTGAATTTCAATCAGGCCTCTGGTGAATGAAGGCAATAAATCAGCAAACGAAGAAACCACATTTTAATAGTAGAAGGGACACTTTAGTAATGTTTTATATTTCATGATAGTTAAGACTTTACAGCATTCCCTTACAAATATTAAGCCAAGGCTTTCAGAAATCTGAAAATACCCTATGCATAAATTTAAACAAACCACTTGTCAGTTTGTCACCCAGCCACTGCTACTGCATGCCCGCTTGTTCACTTTGCAGTAAAATTATTTTTTTGCACCGTATTTTGCACATTTGCCAAAAGATTTGCCCTTTATAACTTCCATCATGCTTCTCAGTTCTATGCTAGAGCTGCTTCACCACTCAATATATACTAGACAAATGATCTGTAAAGGCAAAAAGCAGTGTAACTTGGTTTGGCTGGTGCTGTCGCTTCCTGAGCCTTATCTTACACTGATGCTGTAGAGTGCCAGCTTCACTCTTACCTAAATCTAAAGCCAGTTTGTGTGACAACGCTGAATACATTGTGATCATCTAATAGCTGTGCACACTCAAGCATGTTGAACTTGGTCAGCAGCCATTACATACCTGCATCACTTCTCTGTGGCTTCGTGTAAAAATACCCCCAAGAAACCAAAACTGTGGCTGAACCTCTATCCTAGTGTCCCTGACACAAAAAATAAAATTTACTGACCTACTGTATTTTAATAATAATAACAACATTTTGTAAATGCCATGTAATGCTAAGTCATTGATGTTTCACATCAGATGCTTGTTATCATTACAACTTTTGTTGGAATTTCTGTCTAAAAAAACCCCACCACCACATAAATCAGCTCACTTACTTGGGTTCATTCTGATCTCTTTGCTGCTCCGGAGTCATACCTGGTTTTTTGAGGACTGACTGTGGTTTACTCTACTGGGGTTAGAATTGCATCCAAACTAACTTCAGTAAAGACACTTTGTAATTGCGAAGCAGAACTGGATTTGAAATAACATTCTCATGATCAAAGATTCCAAGAAGCTTTTGTAGTAATTGAAGGATAACAACTATATAAAATGTGTTTGCTTCTCATATTTAAATGAAGCATAAAGATAAAATGCATGAAAGGCATATTAAATGAACACACAGATGCTTTACCTGATAAGACCAAAGCAATTGAGTGGGATTTTAATTTAGGCATTTGACTGACTTTGTGGAAAAAGAGATATTTTTGAAGTGATGCTGGCCTTGTTCCACAATATCTGAAAGGTTCACTCAGTTGTGGATTGCTCCACTGGACTATTCCCCTCACTGATGATATATAATTATGAATATTGTATCCTGAGAATACTGCACATGTAAAATGCACAGGCAGAGTTCCAGGCCTGAAGGCCTGCAGTCTGAATGGGCAATATAGGGTGGATGGTATAATAAATTGCAGTTCTTCGCTCCAACTGTAAGCAATGTGTTTCAGCTCTAAAATTATACCTTTCATCCACTTTGATCTGAAGAAGCATTCAGTACAGTACAGTTCTCATCCTGTGGCAACACAACAGTCTGACTACAGTGGGTAAGAGAAGAAACTGCTGTCTATGAATTCACCATCTTTAACAAATCAGACTTATTTTTTAAAAAGTAGTATTCCAGGAAGTAACTAGCATGAAAAATGTTGTTATGGTTTTAAAAAAGGAGAGATGGAAAAAAGAGTTGAGCAAAAATATTCTGAAAATCTGCCATTTGTAGCAAAAAGGCTGTTTGAGGGTAGGAGTGGGCACATGTTTGGTACAGAATTAAGTAGCCCTGGGAAAAAAACTTAAGAACAAAAACTCTCACTTCATTAGCATCTCACTTCACAAGCATCTCACTTCATTAATTTGACTTAATAATCCTGTACCCACCAATTTTGAAAGCAGAACTAAAAATCCAGATACTTCAGGCTGCTTCACAGAGGTCTGCACTGATGAGTGGGTCTCATTTAAAACCAGGATATGCAGTATACCCTGAGCTCTGACACAAACAGCAACTAATCAAACATCTCAGGAAAGGCCAAGAGTGTAACAGAGAGAAGGAAAAGCCCATCAAAGATCATCTATGGTCCACAGTCGCCAGTTTGGCCCTTCTGCCATAATGAAGCTCTCTGCCGTGAGGGCCAGAAGTTTTCTTAGCAGTGGAATGAACTTCCCCAAGAGGCAGGCTCATAAACTTCACCTTTTTTCACTTCATCTTGAAGGTCTGCTTCTTTGGGGGTCTTTAATGTAAACACTAGACTTTTTTAAAAAAATGCTTAAATAAAGCAAAAACTGTTCTGTCATCTTTCCCTCCTCCTGCAAGGAAGCAGTGGGGAATAAAACAGAATTGGGTTAATCTCTCCATTACAGAGTTAGTTAGTCCCACCTGAATCAAACTGCTTCAGGAAAAATTCTATAAGCAAGACTTCCTTGGTCTCCATCCTTCAGACTCTTCCCCATACTTGTTTCTGCATAAGGGAATAATGTTATATATTTTGATTTTGTCCTTAAATTGCCTTAAAATATATGCTATTATATGCTACTGAAGGGAAATCTAATGATTTCTTCTTGAAATAATTATTGCTTAAAATATCATTACGTTAACAACTCCCCTTGTATTTCCCTTGTTTCAAGCAATTATGTAGTTTCCTTCTGCTGGCTTATGTGTGAACTTAGGCAGTCCTAGAAGTGAGAAATAATATGCTGGCTGCAAAATGAGGCAGTGTAAAAACAGCTTTACGTTCCATTACCAATAATTCTGCTTCACCATAAGTCACCTTTTCTTCTTCTACGCCTCTTCAGAGAGAACATGCCCAAAGTTATTTCCACAGACTTTTACATTGGCTGTCTCAGCTTTAACTTTAAAAGTTATTTTTTCAGGGGCTTGGGGTGGTTCACTTTGGATGGCCCATTACCTTCACTTGGTGGTTTCTGCCCACATGGTAATAAGGTTCTTTTCTTCCTGGAGAACCCCACTCCTTATATGATGAGGAGAAATGAAAAAAATCTGACCTTTATGCTTTTTTTCTCTTAAAACTTCCGGGTATGATCAGTACTTCAGCAAGAGCTTCAGAAACTGAGCCTTCCCCCTAAGCAGGGGTGAGACCCTTCCAGGGGAGGGTAGGTGATACCTTTCCGAGTGCTCAAATTTTCACCTGTCTCTATAAATCACAATGCTTATTTATCTACCCATGTCCAGATGTGATTTTGGAGTCTGTGGGACAATGGCTCATGAAAGAAGGAGAGTAAAGCCTGCTCTACCAGTGTTCAGAAGAGCTGACCTTGCACTTCCTTTGACCACTACTTTCACTAACAAATTATGATTAAGAGGCAGAAGAGTAATCCTGCCAGTGTGAGCTTGGGTTCCCTCTGCAGATTTACTGCTGAGTAGGCAGAATTGTTTTGGAACACAGCGAGTGTGTTTTACTGTTTCTCAACATGATAATTTGACTTCTTCAGAGAAGCTTTTATGTCTGTCCTGAAGTACTACATCCATCCCAGAGAAGATGCATATCGATGTGGGTCCAATTTATGCCACTATTTCTATAAAAGTTAATTTGAAGTAGTGTATTTTATTTTTTCTCCTCCAGACAGGAAAATCACGGGACTGAAACAATCACCGTTATATCTGATTTTGCTACATCAGTTCTGTCACTGCTGGGAGAAAAAAACTCAGGTTGCAACTTTAAATGTTCCTTTAAACTTCTTCCTGAGCATACCAAAGGGCAATTTTCTAGGAAAAGCCATGGTATCGCTCTCATAGCACAAGACATGCTAATTTCTGTGTAAAAGAAAGGAGTTTCAGAAAGGCAGATACACAACTCTGGTATGTAATGTAGATTAGAATTTAACACTGAAGACTATTATCCAAAGACAGTTAAGTCATTCTGCCAACCACAATGTCCCTTAGCTATGCAAATGACCAAGTAGAGCAGCAATTATCTGCCTGTGACAATGCAGGTCTTTCCACTACTGCTAAAGATAGCTTTTCGAGAAGGTACCTGGTGCCCCTAAAGGCACTGCATTGCCTGAGGGTCATTTTAACAAGCTTTGAACTTTGAAAAAGTTATTTAAATGTAGTCATGGAACCTGAAATACTTCATTCATCCATTCATGAAAAGCTGTCTGTGAGCTGATGCAAAATACATACAAGTAACAGCTATTCTAGTAAAATTTTTCATCAATTTGCCAGCTCTCTTCCCTCACTGCCTCAGATCCTACATGTTGCCATGTTATCACCAGACTTTCTGCTACTGCCCTGCATTTATTGATTGGAAACCACAGCAGGACATATTCTTGTAACAATGCAGACTCAAGGAGAAAGTTATGTTTTCTCACTAGTAGTCACCATTCATAACTTATAATATATACTGCAAAAAGACTGAGAAAACCATTGATTGATTTAAATCAGCCTTAATTTTTGACCAAAGGCAAAAACACACACTGGTGCTTAATCATACTTTGCATCAAGTACAAGCATGCAGTTTTCCATACAAATTCCATAAGGTGTTTAATCTGCTATTGCAAAAATACTTCTTTGCATACAATCACACCCTGCTGTGGTTTTAAATGTTTTCTGAGAATACATTTTGAGACTATTATCTTAACCTCACTGCCTTTCTACCCACATACAGACTAACAGACATGCAAACCCTTTAATTTTTATTCAGGCCTGACTGTAATTAAGTTGAAGTAGATTTGTTCTTTAAAACTATAGGACTCAGCTTATTCCATAAGTATTGCTGGTGAATACATGATTGTTAAGTTGCTGAGCTGTTGCAGGATCTTCAGCTTACACATAAAAATTCTTATTACAGGAGAAAAGAGTGACGGGCAGTTTTGGGTGTTGCTGTAGTCTGAATTGTTTGTTCATGCCATGAGTGCCATGTCAGCCACAAACAGCACTATCTTACCTTCCATAGATCTTAACCCAAGTACTGAGAAGCACCGACCCTAGTTAGACATATCAGGGTGAAGAATATCTTTTTACTGACTTTCTTGTTGGAGACAGGTTTGATCCAGATGCAGAGAATATACAAACACATTATGTGACACGGCAGCACATGCTATGCTAGATACAATCTTCCCCACCATTCGGTGTCATACAAATGAATTGTATGTCATTTGCTTAAAGAAGACACTGGAAGTAAAAAACCAAAAACCTTAAGTATGGACAACAGTACCACTTACTGACTCCTGCTATAGCTGTACCCTGACAACCAACTCCTCTTCTTGACATTTTACAGAGACTCTTGCTCTGTCTCAGCCCCACAATGTTCTTAAATTAAGTTTTAATATATAGTTGTTAACCTGGAGCAAATATATTCCAATTCTGTCATGAATATGTTACGTGAAATAATGTATAGTCAGGGCACAAGCACGCGGTAAGAACCCATCTTAAGAAGCCAGAACCCACAGGTTGCAATGAGCCCCTGGAGGCCACTTAGGACAGGCTGCTGCTCAAAGTGGAGCCAGTCAGCCCAGATTGCTCAGAATATGTCTAGTCAGACTATGGGTATCTCCCTGGAAGAAGGTCACAAGCCTCTCCTGGCAACTTCTTATGGCATTTGACCACCTTCATGATGGAAAGAAAGACAGAAACAGACAGAAAGAGAGACAGAGAGACTGAAAGAAAAAAAGAGAGCACGAAAGAGAAATAAATAAATCTCTGAATCTAAGCAGAATTTAGCAGGATGTGTCCATTCCCTCTCAGCTTATCCCTGTGCACATTTGAGAAGAATCTGGCACATTTTTCCACGTGGGCAGGAGCAGTAAGTTCTTCCTGTACCTGCCTCCTTAAGGCTGAACAGTATCAGTTCTCTCAGCCTTCTCCAATACACCATTTTTCCAGCTCCCTGACCATCTTGGTGTCTCTGTCCTACATTAGCTGCCAAATGGCCATACTGCATCAGATTACAGAGGTATCCCTAACTTGCTTCTGGACTTAATGACCAGGACTAAACAGTCAAGAGTAGAAAGAAAAGGTCAGGTACAGTACAATCCTTTCTGATATTTATTCAGTTTTCTGTAAATCATTGGCTAGGGAGAACCAGAACCAAAGGCCACTGTATTCCTTTCAATTTACCAGCTGCTAATGCCCTGCTTCGCTTTTATTTCCTTTATTGGTCTTCCCTGGATTACTTTACAGTTAGAGACCAAATTTCCACTTCGTCTAACACCCATGCTGTTCAGCAGTAGGAGATGCTTTTGAAACTCCTTGCTGTCAGCTTCATAGTGCACAACTGCACAGGATTTTGCATCAGCAGCAAATTGTGCTGCTGCTTTTACCCAAGTCTCTTTCCAAGACCATTTCTGAGTATGCTAACTAGTGCAAGTCCCAGCATGAATCGCTATGGTAGTTCAATCTAACTCTCCCAAATTGTAAAAAATGACTACTTATTGCTACCTTGTTAACCCTTCTCTTTCAGCTAGTTACTAATTCACAGGAGAGGCTTCCTTCCTAACCTGCGACAGCTAGTGCTCTTTTGCAGCACCGCTGGGAGACTGCCAGAGGCTCTTTTGAAATCACTACAATGAATGTATCACCCTGGTTTATCAGTTTGTTGATTTCGTCAAAGCACTTCATAATTATGACAAAGCTCCTCTATCTACAAAAACCCATGTTGGTTTTTCCACGGTCTGACGTATTTGTCTGTATGCTAAAGCCTCACCCCACCTCTCTGTCACTGGTTAGCTTGTGTCACCTGAGACAAGTCTTGCTGACTATTCCAGTAAGAGGGCTCAGACACTGAAAATGAACACTTATGTTCCTTAAATCCAAAATTACTATCTTAAAAATTCTCATCCAGTTGTTTTCCAGCTATGGAGGTGCCTATATTCCATAAATTCTTGATTCAGTGAGGTTCCCAAAACATCTCTGACTGCTTTCACATGTACCTCCCAGCAAGTTAATTCTCCTCCTAAAAGTCCAGCCCAGATAATCAATTAAACAATTTCACATATTAATTTATAAATTCACAGACTGAGGATGAAATGAAACTCACATCCCCCACAAGTGAATTTCAGACTTTCTAATCACTGAAGTATAGGAAAAGGACAGGATGGCTTCTCCTAGCCTTGAATATGCACATTCTGTATAAAAGGGCCCCCTTAGGTGGCTAGCAAAAAAAATGTTCACGGACATGAACTCCAAGTGGAGTAAGCAGCTCTGTTATTTTGAGAATTTTGAGGGACACACTTTTAAGTTTTGCATCTGTACTTGCCTGCCTGTTTTGCCTCTACACTGAAACACTGAAACACTTGCTATGTTGGCAAAACAGAGTATTTGTCAGTGTCCTGGTTATGAACTCACACTGTGAACTTCACTGAACATTCCTGAATTAGCACTGTAGTGGCTGAGGCAAAGATGCACAGTCCACCTGCAAGTTTTCCAACAGCAGTTGTAATATTGACTCATGGGACACAACTGACACGAGCCCAGCATCTCTCAAGATTATTTTGCACTAATCCCCAGTCACTGCGTCTTCAGGCACATAAATGTCATTTTGCAGTGAAAAGTTTAGTCAGCATCTTCTTCATAGTGGATCCCAAGTGATCCTGTTTGTCCACTTGCTTCCATCACATACCACACAGGAAACCTGGACAGAGAGTTAGATGCAATTGAATTCACCCACCACCAATGTTCTTCAATGTTAACTGCCACAAATCCAAGCTGTGCACTACCAAGACCCGCTGCAGACCTAACCCACATTTCCTTGCAAGTGAAATGGAACTCTGTGGCTTCTCTTGCAAAAGCAGCACAGAAATAATTCTACTAATGCTAATGAAGTATCAACTAACACCATGACAAACACCCTAAGAATATCAAAGTATTTACTCACTAAATGAATAAAGCCAAGGGCACTTGCTGCATGCAGAGATTTAAAATAACCAGCTGTTTCCTCCCGTGAGAGGCCTCTATTCTGTCCCCCAAAAGGCACAAAATAGAAAAATGCTGTATGATAGGCAACCTAATTCTATCATACTTAGTGCCCACAAGGAAGTCAAAAACACAGCTGCACAGGTTGCCTGATTTTTAAGTCTGCCATTGTGATGGTGTTCTTTGGACACTGTTTTGTACATAGTACAGAGCCAAGTGTACACAGTTCTGAGGCCCTTAATTAGATTTATATCCCACTTGTTTATTATGGGCTTAATAACCTGGAAAAAGACAAGTGGACATTCAACAAACTGATGGCTCTCCAGGGAAACAATCACCGAGAAGTTACAGGAACTGCATATGACAGCCTTTTTTAGGACAATGAAACCAGTTCAATTTGGTTACACAGAACATTAACTTGTGAGAAGAACTGAATCAGTATAAGCACTTGTGAGGCCCAAAAAGCAGCTTCACTTGCAATGATGTTTTTCAGACTTTTAATATTCAAATTATAAAGGATCAAACATCTAGCATCTCTAAGAAAAAATTACATAATACCTCAGACAGCAAGCTCAGACTAAAGTGAGGTCAGAGGAGATACCCAAGTTTAAAATTACATTTTTGCAACTCATTGTATTATCTTAAAAAGTTTACTGACCAACTGTCACAACAAGTACCCTGTCCTTCACAGAATATTACTTAGAACTCATGGATCCTTTAACCTTGTCAGCGGTTTATTTGTACAAGGACAAGACAATTTATAAAACTGAGGAAAAACAAATTACAATATAAATAGCCATCAGAAGAATTCCTGAATGAAGAATTTCCCTGGAAGAGCAAAAAATTTGTCATATTCCAGCAGTCATTTCAGGAAAAAATTCACTGTGTGAATTAAAATTAAAAGGCTAGACACCTTTATTTACTATTGGATTTGAACTTTGTTTTTCGCTTTTAAGTGAAATCACAACTAATGACAATACTCAATGAAGCAGTAAACTACTGGTTTAAACCAGCTCAATCTTGCACTTCCTTCTGAAAAAAAACCCCAAACTTTAAACTGTACTGGGGAGGTGTGCTTTCATAAGAAGGTCAGGATCTGGCCATAAGTAGCTGCTGTATGGCCCTTACTATATGCAGGGGGTGTGTTTGGTTGTGAAAACAAAAACTTCTTGATATGATATACAAAGGGATATTCTACTTAACATGCCACACATGAAGGGATGCAGAATGTGACGTGACTGGCGTTATTCTGTTCAGCTAGCACACTAAGTCCAACTCTCTCTCTTTGTAAATCTGTTTTCCAGCTTCTGAAATGTTGTCATAGTCTGAATGTGTGGGTTTTTATTTTTAAAAAGAAGAGGTTTTTAGAGTTAAATTTGGAAAATGTGGGTCGGAATACAATTATTGTAGGTAGCCTCCTATAACAGAGAAAGCACAAGCTTCTGCACCACATCTCAACCAGAAACATGCTTTCACTGCAGTCCTAAACCAGGAAACACAGTGTTTACAGGAGAGCCCTCACCTATAGCTACGTTAGGTGGTGCCTACAGGAATATCAAAGGCCTTCTCTGTCACAAAACAAAGTGACTGCAAAGTTCTGTGATTTGTCATGAGGCTGTTGCTATGATTTTATTTTTAAGAGAAACTGTATACTCTCCTATGTTTACTGCAAGAGTATAAGTTATAGTTGAAACATTAAGGATCTGAGTCCATATGCATCTCCAAAAACACATCCAGGCTTCACGCTGGTATAGACATATCTCATACCAGTCAAAAGGACTGCACTGATGAGAAGATAAACTATACATGATGTATGAAAGGTTCCAAGGCTCTTCATGCCCTTGAGAAGTTTGCTGCCATGAATCTCTGACCAGCATATGAAAGGAAACTGCAGAAACGCAATGCAGAATTCGGCATTCTTTTCCCTAAGAGTCCTCTCTTTGTCAGGTCCAGATATTAAGAAAGAATATAAAATTAATAGGAAAAGACTGTTTTAATCAGATAAATCACAGACTCAATTAGGGTGGAAAAGACCTCTAAGATCACTGTAAGCAATCACCACCTTGTCTACTGGACCACAGCACAAAGTGCAGTTGCTTCTTGAACACCTCCAGCAATGGCGACTCCACCACCTCCCCTGGCCAGTCCATTCCAATGCTTAGCAACCCTTTCCATGAAGAAATTCTTCCTTATGTCCCACCTGAACCTCCCCTGGTGGAGCTTGAGGCCATTTCCTCTTGCCCTGTTGCCAGTTGCATGGGAAAAGAGGATGACCCCCACCTTACTACAGCCTCTTTTCAGGTAGTTGTGGAGAACAGTAAGGGCTCCCCTGAGCCTCCTTTTTTCCAGGCTAAAAAACCTCAGGTCCTCCAGCTGCTCCTCATATGACCTACCCTCTTGATCATTCCCCAGCTCCATTGCCCTTCTCTGGACAAGCTCCAGCACCTCAATGCCTCTCTTGCAGTGAGGGACCAAGAACTGGTACAGGACTCAAGGTGAGGCCTCCCCAGTGCTCAGTACCCGGGAAAAATCTGTTGTTTAAATGTATGTGACTGGACTGCGCTCCTGCTTACAGAATTGAATACTGCCTAAACTGACATAGGCCAAAGGCAAAAGCACTTGACCTGCAGAGCCCAAATTTTATTATATAAGCCACCAAAACATGTCAGTATCATCTTGTAAGAATCCAGGAACTGGAACAAGAGTGGTCTATGAATCAGCACTAAAATACATTAGGACAGTGCAATAAGAACTTCTGGAAATACAGTCTACTGCATATCTGATGCAGTTCAAATTTCTTTCCTCTTAAAATACTAAGAATCTTTCTAAAATACTTACATGACCTAGTTTTTAAATAAAAAGGAGGTGTTAAACTCTGAAAATTTTCATTTCAAGTGAAAGTTTTGTTATTAATAAATGAAAAAATTCTAAACAGTACTAAAATGTAACACCTTTGAAATGATCATTTAATTGGGTAAACCATTTATGAATCAATAGAATTATGAAATGTATGGTTACTTCTGTTGCCTCAGAAAAGTCACACATTTAGCACACCACGTAGTGGCTGTATAATGCCATATAAAAATGCTGAAGCAAACAATTTGAAAAGTTTAGTTACCAAAATAATAAATAATAATTTTACAAATTTCATCTATGGGTGAAACACTTAGAGAACAGCTTTAAAGATGGTAGCAGCACCTAATTTTTAAAAAGAGAGAATGTGAGCTATAGTGAAACAACACAGAAGGCTTTTGACTTCAAGGCTGACATAAAGAAAGTTTAGCAAGATCTTAATAGAAATGAAGATGCCATCAAAGGACTTAAAGCAATAAAAATTCATAATTTACAAAAGTCTGTAAGGAGCTATGTAATCTTTGAAAGACTTCTAATTGATGCAGCATCTGGACAGAGCTGCAATAATCTCAGTTTGAGATGACAGAAATGAATGTGGATATGAGCAGCAACAAATACGTCATGGATCCAAAACATCTATGTAGTGAGAAAGAGAAGGAACAACAAGAGAACAGAAATTCTCAGCAGGAATGCACGACAAGGTCTCAAGAAGCAAAAAAATCCCCCAGAGAAAGATCTATAAAAGCCACAAAATGCAGCAAAGTTCCAGTATCTAAATACTGAATTGGTCTGTCAGTAAACCTGGGTGAGCTGGGTAAGGTAATATTCAGGTAAACAGTAAGGATGACCAGTTTCACACATGAACAAACACAGCACTTCACCTTTGATGAAGATGTTGAACTTGACTGTCAAAGAGACAGTCTGCTATCCTAAGTTAATACCAATCCTGACATAATTTAAGTGCAGCCATTCACATGAACTGGTGAAGACGTGGTGACAGCTAGAGGGAGAAGAAAATAAATAAATGACTCAGCAGAAGAGACACGCCGAAACTTTGTTCCTTGCTCATCCAGACAGTCTTGAGAAGACAAGGGAAAAACTGAAAGGCACAATACTTAGTTGAACATGCACTCACAGATCAGGATCAAAAACTGCATCTCAACAGACTTTAAGGCCAGTTCTGTGACATGAAGGCCACAAGGAATCCTGCAGATGTTTCCCTTAAGAACAGCCTATTTCAGGAAAGTCAATGAAACCTTGCGATTTCAATGAGGATCAATTGGGCAAGCTTCGGTCCATTTCCCTGCACTTCATGTCATCCCATTGGCTTTTCTTGTTTTTGCTTCATTTCAGAATTTTTAAAATTTTTTTTTTTGAAATTTCATTTCTTCCCTTTCTTCTCTGTTTACCTTTCTTCCCTTGTTTTGGGATATCGATGGGAATAATTTGGGCCAGTTTTGGTCCTTTAAACTGCACTCTCATTTAATCTGAGAGCAATTGATTGCAGTCAGTCCGCTTGGAAATTTTCCATTTGCATTTTGATTTGATCATATCTCCTTGCCAGAGTGTTTGTTCCACTTTGTCCCACAATTTCAAGATTTCATTCCCTTTCCTGAAAGGAACAATGTTTCTGGTACACGAGGACATACTGTATATTAGATGACAGATTTTGCTGCATGACTTCACCTCTTACATGACTCAGATACAGGAAAATCCCATTTGCTCTGCTTGATCCATCTGTCCTCTAGGTCCTGAGTCGCATGCACAGAAGCCAACAGCTGCCATGGTACAAATATTGAACTACAGTTGTGCTCTCTCCACCCTTTTCCTTCTAGGTATTATCACCTTTCTATCACATCCAACTGAAGAAAATTTCTGCGTGGACTTCAGCTTTTCACCTCTAATACAACCAGCAGATTAAATGAATGTTGGGGTAATCGAGTACTGTGATCCATTTACTTTTGACATTTCTGCTGCAAAGCAGTAACTGTCCAGGAAACAGAGGAAAGTGAGCAACTCTGAAAGCAAGATTTTCTATTCTCCTTATCATGAAATAACTGGAACAGAGTCAAAAGAGGAGTTGCACAACCCCTGAGAAAGTCAAACACAGACAGACCTCTTCTATGAAGCAACTTGGTGCAAGGCATTGTTTGGTGAAGAGTTCAGAAGTTAGATTACAGCCAAAGCAGGTGGACAATAAGAAGAGACAAAGCTGAATTTTATGCAGGCTGCTGTGTGCTTTAACTGAGAGCAGTGTGTTTCTGTGTATGTTGGGATAAAACCTACACATTCTAGATTAATTGTAGATCAGAGTGTCTTCTGGCCCAAGACGTGTCACACGCATTGGTCTGTAAAGAGGAAGAGACACGGCGACGCGGAGGTAGCGAGAGCAAGAACAGACGTGTGGGGTTTTTGCACTGGTTAACAGGAGTGCTGAGCGTTTCCACAGACCTGCACAGGTATGGCACCTCCTCTGGTTCTTGTTTCCCACATTAATTGTCCTGTATCTTTGTATTTAATGTGCAAAGCGCCTGCCTTTGCGTTCAGTCACACGTAGTGCAACCTTATGAACACAGCCCAACTCCGATGGCTGTGGGTGAGGAGTCACCGTGGCAGCGCCTGAAGTAGCACCGTGACACCGAGTGCTGCAAAAGTTACAGCAAACCCAGCCAATCCTTCCCAGAGCTGTGAGCGCAATCACAGATTTTTTTTTTTTTTTTTTTTTTTTTTTTTTAAACCTGAGGAACCAGTAAGACACGCTTGGCGGCCGCCTCCCTCTCCGCCGGCCCCCGCGCCGCTCCCCTCCCGGCGCAGCCCCGCGGCCGCCCCGCCGCCCGGGCGGTGCCAGTGCCGGTGCCGGTGCCGCCGCCGGTGCCGCCGCCCCGCCCGCCCCGCGGCTCCCCGGGCGCTGCCCCGGAAGGCGATCGTGCCGCGCTCCGGAAGCGGAGCCGGGCAGGGTCCGGCCCAGAGCGCGGCCCTGTCGCTGCCGCGGTCGGAGGCGCAGCCGTGCCCCGGCGCGACGCGGGGCCGCCGTCTCGCCCGTCACAGGCGGCCCGGCCCGGCGGCCAGCGCGGGGCTCATGGCCCAGGTGGGTGCAGCTCCTCGCCCCCTCCCCCGGCTCCTTCCCGCGGGGTGCCCGGCCGGCGCCGCTGCCGCCCCCTCCCAGTGGAGCCTCCCGGGCCCCGGAGCAGCCCCTTGTCTGGCCTCCTCCCGTGGGAGCCGAGCTGGGACGTGCCCGGCGGTAGGATCTGCTTCTCCTTCCCCGGGGCTCCGGGCGCGGCAGCTCGGTGCCGGCTGGGCCCCCGCGGGCACGGGGGGCTCCGGCCCGGGGCTGCTTCTGGGCGGGGATGGCCGGGGACGGAGGGGGATTGCTGCCTTCCTCTGGGGCTGGGGCGGGAGCAGGGGTGGACGAGCGGAGTGCGAGTTCAGAAACAAAAGACGAGGCGATAAATTTGTCACTGTTGTGGCTGTGTTGGAGGCCGGTCTGGCGCGGGGAGCGGTCCCGGCTGCCTGACCGCCTCCTCGGTGCTCGGCGTGTCTGATGGTTGTGTCCCATCTCGTGTCACCTGTCAGGCCCTCGCACCTTCCTCTCGGTCAGCTGGTGTGTCACATGCCTGCCAAGACATGCTATTTTTTGCTATTCCACGGCGCTGAGCTGTTCCGGGGGCTTTCGAGGTGCGAGCCCTGAGAGGAGTTGGGAGCTCTGTCGGGTCGGTGGGTTGGGACCCGCAGACACAGCCTGCCAGGGGAAGAGGGTCCTCTTCAAAGGGGTGCTGTGTGTATGAATGAAAGTGATAGCTAGCTCACTTCCTCGTCATTTTAAACTGCCCTTTCTGTGACATTGCTAGACGTAAATATAGCAAGGATAGATCTGAAGACAAACAGACATCAGAAGGGGTCTCAGTACTGAGTTGTCTTGAGTGCTCGTCTAAACTTGAAATTTTTGAAGAAGAATGCATGTTTTTGCATCTTCCTGGTCACTGCATCTTGTTCAAAGTCGTTGCATAAGATGTGACAATCATGATTAGAAATCACTAGGAATGTTGTTTAACTGTGAGTTGAAAGTAATATTATTATTGCAATGAAAAATAGTGTAGAAATCAGGATAGATTTTAGTAAGTGTTGAAAAGGTTGCCAACTGTGGTTTGATATTAATGTTTTTAACAAACATTTTATTTGTGACTTTTAAATATTCCTGGATTTTTTTTTTATTTTAAGGCCTAGTGACAAAATGATATTTAGTATAATGAACAAAAAGAGTTCTCTGAATAAGTCTTTAATGGTTTTAACATTTGCAGTAATTCCATATAATGAACCTGTCATTTAATCTGTTCTGCTAATTCTATGGTATAGTTGTATTTAGCAAAGTGAAAAACTATTTTTTAAAGATTTATTGCTCTGTTAAAAGTGGCTTGGTATTAAGATATATATGGGTTCAGATCGAATAAGCATTCTGTTTTTTTGTTGAAATCAGCAGAATTGCCAGGGAAACTCATTGTCTGTTTTCCTTGGTTAGCAAGTGCATTTGAACATCACACCTGTCTGTGCCTGCTTGAAAAGAAACCTGTATCAGTATAAATCACCAGTTCAGGTCCAAGTACTGCTAACTCCACTCTAAAGGGAAAGAAATTAAGAACCTGATTCCTTGACTGAGATTCCCTCAGGTTATTTACTTCCATGTCAATGTGCTTTTAAAATGCTTGTTGAAACAGTGTGCCAGCAGTTGTATGAATGTATGGTTAAATAGCTTTTCAGAGTATTGCTCACTTTCCAGTGTTTTGTCTCAAGTGTTGGTGGTGAATTGTAGTCAAAATAAACTGTTCTCACTTCTGTATAATTTTTACAGGCAGAGTACTTTGGAATACTTTTTCATCATACAAGATATTTCTGTTAAAGAAAAGATCAGTTGTCTTAAAAGGCTGCCATAGGCAGGTGGTAGACTGTGGAAGAGTCTAGCTTTGTAAGAGAGTTTCATTAACTGGAAAAATATAATACATGGCACTTGGGAAGACTGCTCTTCAGAAACATGCATCTGATTCTGCAGTTCTTGAACTGTAATGTTGATATGTCTTATCTTTTGAATTGATATGATTATATTTCTTTTCTTTGTTAAGTGGATGAGCATAAACATACATTTAGTTTGCATGGAAATAGTTCTTTGCTAGATATAATGATTTGATTAGATATGGTAGATATAATCCTAGATATAGTAGTAAAACTCACTGTTTATAAGTTAAAAAGATCGTTGCTAACAGTCTGTACTCCTACATATGATACTTTGTTGTTCAAAAGTTAACTTGAAAGTAGCTACATCCATGTTTATTAGGCGTCTGATTATGACCTCATTGAAATTAGTTTTGTTCATTTCTGTGATCACTGAGACTTGTAGTTGAAACAATACAACTTTTTGAATAATGGATGAAATTCACTCTTTAGTAGAGAGGTTTGTTGACTTTAATCACCAGAACCATTTAAATTCCTTGTAAGTACTAAACTATGGTTAAGGGAATACTTAACGTGGCTGCCATGATTTTATTTTATGTATGTTCTTCTTATGTAAATATCTGAAGTAATTTAATCAGTGATGTTTAAAACAATTATTTGGTAAAACTATGATTAAGTTAGAGAAACTAACACTTTCTCTTTGTTTTATTGAAAATGAAGGGTGAACGTGGTTAATGTAGTGAACTGGCCTCCCTTCTTGCTTCTTGTGCCCAAGTAGATTATGGCTGCTTAGGTTCCTGCAAAGATTGGAGCAAGGTTTAATCTTAGGAAAAAATTGATTAAAATAGTCACATTCAGCTGTGTAGGCAAGTTGAAATTTTAAATGTGGTGGTGTCTGAGTGCTTCCACAGCATCCCAAGCTGATCAAAATTGGACCTCCCATCTTCCTAGCATCCTTCGTTCTCTTCCTTCCTTCTGTTGGTAAGGATTGCACTGGGAACTGGTTCAGGAACCTGTACTGGCTGAAAGTTAGCAACTTTTTTCTTCTTGGTAGAATTAGTTTTCAGTTGACTTGATACCCTGAACCAACTCAGCCAGCAGTTGCACACCTGTCAGTGGCTGTGTGAGTGAAGGGGTGGCATCCCAGAGAGGATGGGCAAGAGTGGCACACTGCAGACCTGGATCTATGAGGTTGGTGTTGCAAGGCTCCAGCCTTCAACCTCCTGCTTTGCGTTGGCATACAGCTGGCATAGACCAGCTCCACCATTGAAAAACATGGTCCTGTTTGCTTCCACCCTGCTCTGCTGCTTCCTCCTTTGTGCAGGCAAATACTTGTATGGTTATGTGGTGAGCTGGGCTGAGGATTGAGCTAACCTGGGGGAGGGGCAGGCAGGGAAGGGTTCTCTTTGAGCTGGATCAGTTTGCTGCACAAACATTTGTGCTGGCGCAGAGATGGGGGTGGAAGCAAGCAGTATGGGGAGCAGGGTGTGTCTGTTTCTTTTGGTGGCAGTGACACACTATGCCAGTTTAAAGTATATTTGATACTGACCTAGTTCTGTGAAGTTGAGATAGCACAGCATTAAGGGTTTGAAGACATCATTTGGTTATGGTTCATGGGAATATTTACATCTAAGACCCCTTAAACCAGGGTAGGGTGTGTCTGATTTCATTCTGTGCTTTGAAGGGATTTTGAGGGAAGAATCTGACCTTTTGTATAGTAACTAATTAAAAAAAATTATTTGATACGTATTGTTTCATACAGCTGGTGTTCATCAAATTACTGAACAAATGAAATTGTTTGGCATGTATATTGAATTTTTAAATTTAAAAGACTTAAATAAGGAAAGTTAGTGATCAGTGTCCACCAAGAAAATGGCAGGGTATTTTGCAGTAACAAGTAGATAAAGAGACAGAACAAATCTATGAAAATTATGACAGTGATGTAAGATGCACATTATAACTTCACATGGTTTCTGGGGAGGCAGTCTGTGACTTCACTTCTAAGTAACTGTAATGGTTAGTGGTTTTCAAAATCCATCTTATTCAGCCTGTCATAGAGGTTGTAGTTAATGCTTCAGGATATGGATAGTCATTGATTTTATCTTTTTTTTTTTCTCCCGTAATATCTGTGAAACTTGTAGCTACAGTGTCCCCCATCCATTTGTCTCTCCTCTGCCGTAGATTACCATGTGTAATAATCCTTTCCACCAGAGAAGCCATATGCAGTGTTACATACTTCAGGCATAATCAGCCATCAAATGGACAGTATTAGCTCAGCCTGCCTTCACTGGTCAGTTACCTTGATTAATTTTTCCCCAAATGGATTAGTGTGCTCTTTCATGATTCACTCTGTTGCAAGTCTGTATGGGTGGTAGTCTCTCTTAGCTCAGTGGTGATGAGTAACTGAGCAGTAGCTACTGCTGGAAGAGATGACCTATCTGCAGCTCTTAAGTAATGTTTTCTGTAAAAATGTAATGGGTTTTATTTTTGTCTGCTGCTGTTTTTTATCAAAACGATTTGAGGAATTGATGGCTGAAAACTGCTGTCCAGAGATGTGTATTTCATGTAGGGCATGCAGATGGTATTTTAGTTTTATATGAATTGTAGAACAGCAATTCATACAGACTTTCAGTTTTCCGCTCTTAAGCATCATCTTTTCTTGTTGGCCCTTCTGTGTAATCAGTGATAGATGTGACGATTCTTTTTAAACCTGAACTGGTGATAAACAGGTGTGTGGTGCTTTCATGTATAAGTATGTGTACATACAAATGTCTGAGTATGTATGTCATGTATTCTCCAACTATAGTGTGCTTTTCAAAGCTTCATCTTCACTGCATCTGGCAGGGTGGCAACAATCATGATGGCAAATTTAGTTCACTCTTTATTGAGTTCCCTCTTCCTGCAACCATGGGATTCTCCACGATTTCAGTTTTCCCCTCAAGCTTTAAATGACAACAGAAATAATTACCTCTTGGCTTAAATAAAAAGAACTAATAACTTATTTCTGATGTTTATACAATAAAAAAATCATGATTATTGCATGCTTGGGACTGACTATATGCATTCTTTTCTAATTAGTGGAAATGGCATTGCGATTGCTGACTGTTTCCTTCTCATGTCTTAAAGTACTTCAATTTCATGTTTTATTTTGTTCTTTTTCTAAAACGCTTTTACGTCTGTATGTGGGGTAGTGAGATGAGAAGCTCCTTGTCACAGGAGTGCTATATAACCTGTCACTGACCTCTCAGGCAGTCCAGGGTAATCCCTGTACTTTTTGTTTGAATCTCAGTCAACAAAATAATGCTAGTGTCTGCGTTAGGCAGTGTGTTCCTCTCAGATATTGCAAGCGTAAAATCATTGTGTTGCATGTCACTGCATTCATACCTGACCATGCTGCATGTCCTTTACTTACTTCAGCTTCTAGAATCAGCCAGTTACCAGACCTGCAGTTTCTTCTCGCAGAACTGTTTTGCTTTGTTTTGTTTTTATTTTTTTGTTGTTTGTTTTTGTTTTTTGGATTTTTAGAATAGATGTTTAGGTTCTGTTTTTGGCTGTTGATAGAAACAGCTCTGTGTTGGTACATTTTTGTACCAGGATTTAAAAAAAATACCCAAAATGTAGGTTTTAAGCTTATCCTTTTTCTTTCCTTTATTGATGATAGACGTGTATCTTTTGGATATCGAAAAGGCACTCAAGTATATCTTGCTGTTCAGCTTTTTCTTGTATATGTGTTTGTTACTTTTCTGTTGAGAAAAATTTAAATTCACAAATACCATATTGTCTGTGCTTGTAGCAAATGTAAAATGCTTATAGGGCAGTTGGCATATCTGAGACTGACAGTTTTCCTGTCTGTATGCCCAAGTCAGGATAGACTGGAGCCCCCTGTCAGTCTGAAGAACTGACTTTTTTCCTTGGCTTTTCTTCAGAGTGGTTTTGGTCCTGGCAGGGTTGAGATGCTACTGCTGTCATTCACACAGTGGTGATGGTTACTGTAAATCCCTGGTCTGTACTGGGTGCTGCTTGGTGAAAAGTTGCTTTAATTTCCTGCCTTTCCAAGGGTAAAATAAACTCTCTATCCCATATACCCGGATTCCTGTGTTTCTAATGCAAGATACAGATCTTGGATCTCTCATGAGAGCTGCAGTTTAAAGTAATGTGTTGATACTTTCACTGTTCTCCTGTCACTGCTGCCAAAGAAGTTAAACTGCATAGTAGTTCTTGTCAGCTAGGATTGTACACCTTGACACAGATGAAGCATTTATCTTTCACGAAGATTTTCTGAAATGCTTTGCACAGATATTACCTTCTTGTGTTATATTATGACACCTGGCACAATATGTGGGGGGGGATTTCATTCTTACCATTATTTATGGGGCAAATGTGATTGTACCAATACTGCTTTCTGAGAATCATAAAAAGCATGATTTGAAAGAGACCTAATTGTGTGGACATTGGAAAGATATTCATCAGCACAATACTTGACGAATTTCTGAGATGAAATGTCTTTATTTGATTACTTGCAAGATGTTTGACAGGGGGAAAGTTGACTGGTTTTGCCATGCCTTAAGACAGTGAGACATTTTTCCCTAATGGAGATGTTGAAGCTGTTGCTTTACTATTTCCTCTTTTTCTCCTGCAGAAATGCAAACTTTAGTTTATATTTAAACTTGAAGTGAGAAATGAAGGATCTAGTGCCATGTTCGATCTTGGAAGCAATGTATCAATCGTACGCTGAGCTTTTCTGGGCTGTCAGCAGTAGCTTTTTGCTTAGCAGCATGGCAGAGCAAAACTGAGTTGACTGTGCAGCAGTTACCCTTCAGACATGGCTAAATTTTTCAGTCTCTTTATGAGTATCAACAAACACTTTGTGCATACTTTTGCCATGCGTTGAATGCTTCTATTTTCCTTTAATTTAGTTTAAAACTAGTAATGGAATTCCTGAGGTTTTGAAAGGAATAGCTCATGGCAAGCCTTGGGTTTTGAAACCAAAGGCAAATTAAGATACCAAGCAAACACAGGGAGGGCTACTTCTTCAGGGAAGTATGTTAAGACTCTTCTGACATCTTAGCATTAGTTGTAGGGCTTGTTCTTTTTTCTTTTTTTTTAGTCTCTCTGAATTACTTCTTTACAGCACAATTGTTGTTATTTTTCTTTTACGAAAATCTTACTGAAACACAAGGGGACTTTTTTTCCCCTTGATGTCACTCAACAAGTTTAGCCTTTTCAGGCAACCATTACAAGTAGAGGATATTAGACTACTTTCTTTCTAGCTGTCTGTATTTTTCAGTAACTCCACACTGATTGGAGCATGTAGTTAGAATACAAATTTTAGTTTAAATAAAATATAGTCTTGCTTTTTAATCACCACAATAATTGTAATTGAAAGTAGTTGCTATTGTGCATCTGTCAGGTGGTACAGTAATACAATTAAAAATGATTTAAATTTTCAAAGTGTAGTTGGGCTTTTTATAAAACACGTAACTAAGCTGCTTTAGGTTTGTGGGAACGAGAGGACGTAGGATGTAAGAAAACTTGCCTGGCTGTCACAGCCTTGACCCTCTCCTGCCTTTGTGGTGCTACTTGCAATCTGCTGCAAGCATCTTCCCACTTCTGTACCCTCTTCCCACTAATCCCAAGGTGTGCAACATTCATAAAAATCTCTGCATCTCCTATATTTAAGTTGCTGCATTTCTTTGTAGAGTTTCATTGCTCTTTATGTGTCTTCATTCAATCCTGCATTTCCTTTAAGTGTTTTTTATCATCATAAACATTTTGAATGTTTCAAAGCTCTTTGTCTTTCCTCTCAAACTTAACTCATTTGCTTGCCATTTGCAATGCTGCTGGCCGTGTTATAATCCTCCCTCACCCAGGGAGGGCACTTGTTTGGGAGTAACCCTTTCTTTTTCTTCTTCTCCTTGAGTCCCCAGTCATGTTTTATTCATGTACTCCCTCTTCCTTGTCCAAATAACATTTTCAAGAACACATTTTCTTTTTCTGTCTTTGCAAATGAAGTTTCTGAATCTGCCATCTGGAGACCTTCAAGTACCTTCTCCCTCTGCTGATACTCCTATCTCTGCAATCTGTTTAAAATACAGCTGCTACAATTTTTCAGTAGTCTGACTGCTACTTTCCTCATCAAGCTCACTTATTGTCTTTGAATTCAAAGACCTGCATCTTATATTTCTGCATCATAGTCTTTTTCCTTGCTACTTTTGGCACTTGAATCTGTCTTTTTTTCTCCCCCCGCTTCTGTGTCTTTACATATGTTGTATGTCATATACTTTGCTTTACAATACTTCTGAGAATAATTATGTGTTATATATGTTAATACTATTACAAGAGAAAATGAATGCACCTCTGACCTTTCTTCTTGGGTATTAGAGTATCCTGTTGTCTCTTTGCTTATACAGATAAATTACATTTTAAACTGTTTAAGTGGACAGGGATACACGCTACCTTTGGATCTTTCCTTATTGGTACTTGGGAAATGTATATTGCTATGTATCTTTTAAATCTGATTTATTTGTTCAGTGATTTTACTTTGGAGTAAAGTGCACCAGTGGTATGCTGTAAAATCTCTTGTATGAATACAGTGTCATATTTTGTGGACTTTTAGTATCATATGTGATTTCAGTTAGTAAATATTCTGCACTTGGCAGGTTTCTTTGGTGAGGCAGATGTAACCTGCAGCTTTTACTGAAATAATATAAGAATTTAATTAAACTGGCAATCAAAGTAGTATTAAGTACTGTGTCATATACTTGACTTATTGCAGAACTAATGCTAATATTAACAGAGGTAATACTTTTCTTTTTGTTATTAAGGAAAGCCAAGTGACACTTAAATATTTTTTTCATGATTCATGAAGCTTTGGTTCCCAAGGTTTCTGTGGCTTGTGTTTTGCATTCTGTTTGTGATTTTTTTGGGGTTTGTTTTAGAGAAAGGTAAACTACTGTGGCTACTTATAATTTGAGTTTTTTTGGCTGGTGATATAATGAAAAAGTAAACTAGTTATAATAGATAAAATAATAAATTTTAACGTATAGCTTGCTGTATGTGTCTTAGAAATGTTTTAGGATAGTATAGTTAAATCATTGTGAATCTCTTCTGCATCATGGCAGGTGCCTTATGTTTTCTTCTCTTAAAATCTGATGGGTGGACTTTCATAGCTTGAAAATGAGTGTATGTGTTGCTCATAAGTTTATTTTGTCATACATGTAAAAGGACTAGGGCAGTGATAGTTAGAGTGTTAATTCTCTCAGGTGTACCAGTGTTAATACTGAAGTAAGCTGGATGTGTCCTGTCAGACTATACAGTATTTGCACAGCTAGACTGGATGCAGTCTTAAATTCTTAAATAATTGTCCCCTACTTTAGTGTTACAAAAAGCATTTAATTGGCAAATACTCAGATCTCAGTATGAATATGAATGTGTGTGTTATTATCGCTCTGATAGCTATCTCTTTCTTCATTTGCTATACAGTTTTTAGGTGATGGTACTCAGTTCCTGGAAGAGCTTCCTCTTCACTTGTGATTTTGCTAGGAAGGATGCCATTATGTTAATCTTTGTTATTAAAAGGCATTTAGTTAAGACTTTTTAGATCGTTAAATGTAATGAATAAGCTAATATTAAATCTAGTCCAATAACTTGTTCTCTAAGCTTGAACTTTGTGGTATTTATTTAGTATTACATTAACAATACTGTTGTCCCTATAGTTAGGGAAATTCTGAGTAATACATGCCAGTTGATCAGTCCTGCTACTAGAGAATGCTCAATTCCTAAAAATTGCTGGACTAGAAAGGAATGTGTAGAGGAAATGAAAAAGGGAAGGTGCTACATAGACCTCAGACAAACTAGTGTATATTTTTTTATATTTTCTTCCCTCCTCCTTTTTTTTTTTAGTGGAGAGGTGAACCTTTTTTTTGCAGTACTTACATTCTCCCTCCCTAAGTTCCAGAACTTTTTCTCATAACAGAGGTTAGGAGAGCATTTCCAGCTTGTTGTGTGGCTCTTTAGTTCTAGAGCAATGTGTGTTTTGTCTCAGAGGTACAACATATACCAGAAACTTAGATAAGCTTCTAGTTTCTGTAGGACTCTTTGGGTTTAAGTGTACATTATCCCTCTTACTTTAAGACACTTATGGCCACTTAATGTCTTGAAATATTTCTACTAGTAAAGTGCAACAAAGTGCTCTTCAAAATCTAAAGTTCAAGTTACTTCTCTTGGATTTTCTCTGCCTACAGTGTTAGGTTGATCATCTGACCTTCACAAATGTGTTTTCTTTTATGATAATTTTAGTCCCTAAGTGTCAGTACATTTGCTTAATAAATATTTATTTCTTTCTGCTTCAGAGTTCCTTATTCTGTTAAGTCTCTATTCACTAGTCCCATAGAGCACAACTTCATGTACGTCTGCTAAATTTAAATTTACTTCTCTTGAAGAGTTTGTATTTTTTATGTCAGCTGTAATATATTTTTTTTTTTGTTAAGTGGGTGTCATGTACTAACTGTAAATGGTATGGTTTTAAAATAGTTTCATATCAAAGTGAAAAGCAGTTTAGCATTGTCAGTAGTGTCAAATTAAAACTACCTTTCTGAAGGTTTGATTGTGCCATTACGATATCAATTTAGCATTACTGGTTATAAGCTCTCCATAGGAAGGATGTTTTCTTTGAAGTTGTAGGGTGATGTTTGAAGAGAAGAAACATGTTCAGCTGAGGCCTGGAGGGCAGACTAAAGTATTAAATAATAACTGGTGTACTCTGGGGAAAGCTCTAAATAAATGATTAAATGTTGACTACCAGGAGATACTTTATGCTGATAAGTAGACTTAGAAGCAGTTGTTATGTGATGTGTCAGACTGCTCTTGCATTGGCTATGACTGGTTGCAGTGGTACTCTTTCATTGGTGCTGACTTCTAAGGTGAGCAGTGCATTAAGGTGGGTGCACTGGATTCTTATCAGTAATGTCCTATCATACTGTATTAGTGAACTTCTAAAGTAGTTACACTTTAGGTTTGTTCTGTATGAAATGTTATTTCTGGAGTGTGCTGTACCAGGGAAACGTACCTTCTGTAATCTTGAGTTCAAACCAAGCAAGGAAGTAACACAGAAGAATACTTCTGATGATGGAATAATGAAGTCTAGCAGTGGTGAACAGCAGAAGTGAGTTTTTTACGTAGTCCTTCATACAGTAAATATTGTGGTCTGACAGTGATTTGTGAGAGATCTCTGTGAATTAATTCCAATACCAGACTGTTTCAATGAAGTCACATCATAATTACCTTTAAGTGTGAATGAACTGTTTCGAAGTGGGTAGTTGTAGGAAATTTTGTAACTACATAGCTACATGTAAAAAGAATGTGAAGCTAGAAAGTATAAGGGAGTGTTGTCTTTGAAATGCAAGTCTAGAGGTGTGAATAACAGGCAACTAAAATTGTTACCAAAAATTGTCACCAGAAATGTTTGATGTTAAATTTTGTATGTTGAAAGCTATTTGTTGAGCTACTGGTAGGCTAATCCTAGTAACAGACTTCATTGAAACTTTTTTTGGGTTTCAAATATGTGTTTGGGAATATATTACTCTTATGCTAGTGGTGAAAGTAAAAATGGTTGTTAAATGGAAATTTGACAAAAATCTCAGAAATCCAGAAGCTGGATTTCCTTTGTTCTTTGTTAAATATTGTATAATTTGGGACCAGGAACTTTTGCTTTTTAAAAAAAAATTATAGAAACACTTTATTTCCAAGACTTGAAAGTTTTGTGCTGATACCGATGCACAGTAGATCATTCCCACTTTCTCTAACTATATTTTTAATTAGTTTGAACAGCACAGTTCTGCCCAGCAGCTGTACACTTGGGTGAAGTGTTAACAGTTAAACTGGATATCAGTAGGTTTGGGTTTTTTAAGTCAGAAATAGTGGTGGCATATCTTGGGGCAGGTAGTGCACTTTTTTCTATAGTTTGTTTTGCAATCCTCTTGCACATGCTTGATTAAACTATTTGTAAATGAGTTTACAGTATGCCTTATGGTATTTTTTGTTTGTTTGTTTTAAGAGGCCATGGTGTAAACTGCAGCAGTTTAGCAGCTGACTCGTGAGTGCCTCAGTGTTTGTCTCCTGACTAAGGTGGGGATTTTGTTGGGGGGCTGGCACCTAGTGAGTACAGTGAATTTATTGCCTGGTTTCTTGGTGGTGGTTGTTGCTTCCCAGAACTTCATTTTATTTCCAAGAAAACTGTAAATGCTTCTCTATGAAGTGTGTGCATTCACAGGCACACATTAGACCTGTGCCTAATGTAATGAATTGTACTAGTGGGTTGTGTGGTGCCTTGCAACTTTTCATATGGATTTTAAGCATTATTTATAAATTTATTTTAGTACTTTTTTAACTAACAAAGCTGCTAGATGTGCTTCAACTAAGGTCGTATTTCACAATTGATGGCATAAGTCTATAGCAGTGACTTGGCAGAGATTTTAAACACTTAAAAATGTAATGAGACTTCTGAAAAGTGTCCACTTCAGAAGATTCCCTAGGGAAACTCTCAAATGAGTCATGTACAGTACCACACAAGTAGCAGAGTGAATTCTTAGGATTTTGTGATTGCTTCTTGTTCCCTAGGCTATCTGATGATCATCAAGGAAGCCTATATGTGCTAGGGCTTAAAGAACTCATCTTTTTCTTCAATACATAGTAAGTTACAAAAATGGCTAAAATTACCATACCTGTACAGATTTGTTCTATCCAGTTTGGTTGTAGTTCAGCGAATATGATCGACAAAAACGTATTGCCTCAGCAGTCAAGAATTAATGGAATTTAGGTTGAATAATATAAAAATTACATCACTGGGGCTAATAGATTCGTGCTGCTGCTGTGTGGAGCTGTTAGAAAAGGCAAAGTTAGCATGCTTATGGTCCTGTTTGAAGGTATGATAGAGCTGCCTGCAAAAGTCACTGCTGCAGTAGGAGAATTTATATCAGCCTGCAGCATTAGGCAGCTTTCAGAATTTGACAGCAGCCCTCCTTGTGTCATACTACAGGCTTTTATTTGCTGGCACAGCAGAAGCAAGGTATCAACATAGTCTTGTTGTGGGTCTATCATGTATTATTTAAAAGTTTTCTTACTGCTTCTTTTCCCTTCTCCACTACATATTGCTTCCCTCTCACTTGAGATGTTACAGGTGTATAAAGGGTGACCAAAATAATGTAAACTAAAAGTCCTCCTTATTAAACAGTATTGACTTCTACCTAAACCAAACAGTTTTCCCCCAGTTTAGGGGGCAATGTGCAGAAATTAATTTGCATGTTCAGATAGTCAACATAAATGGATTGAAATTTATGAAGAAGTGTAGGGATGTTATTTTAGTGATATTTAAAATGTTCAGAGTCAAGTAATTTACTTGGAGTTATACAATAGTATCAAAGCACATATGTTTACAAACACACTAATAATTAATTTCTTTTAATGATCAACTATTAGAGAGAATGCATCCAATTCAGATGTAGAATTGGACCTGTGAAAACTTGCAGTGTTTTACATAGGTGAGCAGCCTAAAGGCTGGTGGGTTAAAACTGAAGTTGTAGGAGCTGGGCAAGATAAGGTAAGGCAGTCATTCAGCACAGGGAATTGTATGGGAACTGATAAAGAAAGGGGACTTGGAATCAGTTAGGAAGAAGCTTGATTTTTGGGAATTTTGTGTGCTTGTTTTAATTTATCCTAATTTTGCCTATAACATATAGAATTTGAATTACAGTATTTTACTGTCTTAACATTAGGTAATTATGTTTCTTAGTTCTAAATTACTTTCAAAATACCTGCAGTATTTTTAGGCAGGGATAAGTGGCTTCTGTGCTTTTGGGTGTCTTCCAGTATATACAGAGGGGTTGCAGTAAGTGGATAGTGTATCTGGCATTTAAGTGTACTGAAAGTAGCATAATGATTATTTCACACTGCTTGTGTGACTGCATCTAAACTTCCATCAGTTCCTTTCTATTTCTGTTCTAGAAAATAATGTAACTTCTGCAGATTTTATTGTTGGATTGCAGTTTTTGTAACATACTCTTGTTGACTGATTTCATTATTTATTGATGATAATATGTTGCTTTGTCAGAAACTTGTGTTTTGTTTGCTTGTACATGTAAGACACACCATTTTCATTTGCTTTTGAATTTTTATATTAACTGAAAAGTACAGAGAGAAAGAATAGAAATCATGGTTTATCTTGGATATCCAAACTTGCTTTGGGACATTACTGCCAAAGGCAATTACTCTTACTGATTATTATGTTTACGAAGTTGTTATATTTTCTCAAACCACAGTTCTTGTAAAAGGATAATTAAGTTAAAGCTTGGGCTGTTCTTTGCAGATTCTGTGCCAGTGCCAAAATATTTTCAGACAATACATAGTTATCATTTCAAAGATACCCTTTTAACTTGAAAGTTAAAAGCTAAGTAGTGTAGCAAGTTTTTAAACTGGTATTTAGTAAACTGGGACAGTAGCAAATGTATGGTGAAAACAAGTCATTTATCTTGCACTGTCATTAGAAATTAGATGTGAAATGTGAAGGCTTGAAGTTTATGTTCTTGCTCTGAATTAATTTGTCTCCTATTTATCTTTCGTAGGTGGGAGGACAAAAATCTTTCAATTTGTGGCTATGCTTCCTGAATACTTTAGTGATCAGGTTTAGCAAATGACAAACTTCCAAAGGTTTCATGCTGAGTGTTTATGTAAAGTATAATTTAAAACTGGGTTGGATAATGTTTGAGCTGGAGTGTGTAAGGATGCTTGATATCCGTAGTTGACTTTTTGAGAAACGATGGGAATGACTTGTACACTTAAATGAGGTTTTGTGTTCTTATTTTAAGCAAAATGCAAAATTAAGTGCACTTCTGCATGAAAACAAAAGCTGTACTGGCTAAATTGTCACTAATCCTGTTCTTAAATATTGAGGAATTTTTGAAGCTGTATTTGTGCAGAATTTTTGACACTTGCACTGCAGTGTAAATGGAAGTTAGAAATAGCACTGTTAGAAGTTATAGAATGCCAAGAAGCTGCATGTATAAGTCTAGATTTAATAAGTCTTACCAACACAAATTTTGATGTTGCAACTGAAATACTGCAATTTGAATGTATAAAACTCTTCCCAATATTTAAACAGATTTACACTTTGCGCATAACTTCACCTTTATATGAACTCAGCTTTGATTAAAGTATGTTAAAAGAAAGCAGTTCAGAAGCTACAGATTGGTTTATTTTCCCTTAGATTTTCTATAGGGTTCTATAGAAGTGATGTACCGGTTAATCTACTCTAGGAAATTCCTGTAGTATCATCTTAGACTATAATGAAGTTTTATTTTCATGACTGCTTTAAGATGGTCAAAGTGTGACCTGCTGTGAAAAAAGAAGAGTCTGTTTTCTTCTTAGGCGTCATGGTGTCCAGCTTTTCTTTTGTTGGCACTGGTCATAGTGTGCTCATTTGATCTGCAAGACCAGTGCAGTGGTTGAGATTGAAGCTTGTCTGCCTAATTAGAATATTGCCAGAGCAGGAAAGATGGTGGCTTTCAGATGCTGTCACCTTTAGATCAGCTGAGGGGAACACAAAATAGCATTCAGAGAAAGAAAAGCAGTTAATTTAAAATACCCCACCTCACAGTGACTCTGTCATTTACAAAAGGAAAGCTTCTTGCAGCTTGATAAATGTACAGCTGTTTTCTGTACATGTGAGGGAATTATATACCCTTGTTATAAATTAAATTTGTATTATCTCAGAAACATAGGCTTGGTTTTGAAAGAGATGGGATTTTTTTGTTACCTCTTACCTCTTATTATGTCAGTTCTAGTAGACATAATTGCAGCAGAGAACATTAAAAATTTTAAAAATAATTATTTTGGGCATTTTTGGGCTTCAGTGTCAACATATAAAGAAGAACAAGTGGAGTAGGACATAGGTATGTAAATATTAGTATTGAGTCATTTGGACTTCCCTGTGATTTCACAACAGTGGTAAGAAATTAGTTGTATTTTTTTTCAGTCAAGCAAGCAGAGGTTGGCAGTGTAAAAATTTGTGGAACAGCCTAACTTAATATTTAGTAAGTGGTATACAACTGCTTGATTACCAGTGTTCACTGTTTAGGCCTTTTTTTTCTTTTTAAAGTGATACAGTCATCTTAAGTTACTCCCTTTATGTAACTAAAAGCAAACACTGTGGTTAAAGTATTTCTTACAAGGAAAATTATATTGAGTATAATGCAACTGAATTTCTTCTGTGTATGGAATTTTTTTACGTCCCTCTCCCTACCTCCCATTCATTCCTGTATCACATGTACTTAAACATGGCTTCTGGGACACGTTTATTGTAACGTGGATTTTTTTAAAATTATGAAAGAGAATATTTAAAAGAAACTCAAAACTTTTAAAAGTTTAGCTTTAATCTTGAGTATAAGGTCAAAAGAAACTTTACAGTTTCAACTGTTTGAAAGCTGTATGGCTGTAATGTTCGAATCTTTGACATACAGCATGGCCCTTATTAACAAGACCTTACAGGAGTAGAAGAGGCACATGTTTTCTTTTAACCTTTGTATTTCCTTTTCAGGTTAAATACTTGTTGCTACCTGCAAAATAATTGAACTTTTGGCTACGTTCTGCCTAGATTAGTGTTGTCCTTGGATGTGCAGAATATATTAAAATGCAAAATTATTTGGGATTTCTCCTCACTTTTAGAATCAGAATGATTGAAAGATTGCTACAAGAAACTTAAATTTTTAATGTTAACTTGTAGCTTTACTGACTGTGAGGGGTGTTATTAGACACAGCTGTTCACTTTTTTTCTCTGTTCTCCCCAGAAACATCCTATCTATCCCCACTGCATGAAAACACCAGAAACCCCAGGTTTCTGGGATTGCAGTGAATCAGTAGGAACCTTGTGGTGTTAATTAGATATTATTAACAACATCTGGCTTTGCTATTCATACTCCTGTCTTTTTCTGGATAGACTAAATAAGCAAGATCACGTCAGTATTTTGAAGTTAGAAGCATCAGTTTGTGGTAATTGAAGATGTGGTTTCTAAGGAATGACTTGGAAAATGCTTTAAGGAATACATTTAAGGGATTACTTGGAAAATACATTTTAATTTTAATGGCATCCTTCAGTGGTTTATATTGTGTATATATGTAAATTTTTATGGGAAAATGCAGAGTGTGATATACATGGCTGTGCTATTGTTAATTTGTTAGCTTGCTTTTAGTGGTGGTTTGAGAGGACTGTCTCTTAACTCAGTGTGAAATGATAATCATTCTCTTAGATCTCAGATCTGGTACAACTTTTTGAGAATCCATGTTGGTTTTGTCAGGTAGGAGGATTTATCTAGCAAGTGCAGACAGCAATACCAGTGGTGAGATGGAGGCACAGGTAGCAAATGGTGCCTTAAAGTTTACAGAAAGCTCAAAGAGGAGATTCCTTTTTATGAAGTGAAGACCAACAGCCTATTTCAGAGCTAGGAGAGCAAATACTGGATTTATATATGGTGAGACCACATGTAAAATCTGCCCCGCTTAAAGTCAGTGATACTGGGTAACTGGAGGTTCTGATGTGCAGTAAAGCTTTGGAAAACAGGAACTACATGCTCAGGGATTCTGCATCTATATCACCATGCCAATGAGTACAAATGATCATGTCCTTCTGTTAGCTTATTGTATATTTTAGGTAAAGATTGAGCTTTTTGCCTTAGAGACTGCTAACTGGAATAATTCTGTGTATTTTGTGAGTAGGTAATTAATGGATATTTCAATACAAATTATGACCAGTTTTTTGAACCAGTCAAGCATACTTGCCGGTGTGTTTCCAAAACATGCCTATATCCAAAATTGCGAATTTGTTGGACCACTTGCGCAGATTGTTGAGATAATTTTTGTGCATTTGGTAGAAATGAGTCATCCTAAAGACTATTTCTTCATTGAAGTTCTCACTGGTTATTTACAGTGTAATCCATGCTGATAAGTGCTCAACTTCACTTGCCATGCAGTAAGTTTTTTGAAATGTTGGATGGATACATGTTCTCTTCACTCACATTTTCTCTTTGCCACATAGACTTTCTTTTATACAGCCTTCAGATTGTAAGGGAATGGTGAGAGACTTTCTGACGGGGTGCCTCTTTTCCCTTAGTACGTATGAGCAAAACTCTATAAATGGTTGCAAGAAATACTTTAAATACCTTATTAATATATAATATTTAAAATATTTAATTTAGGACACGATTGAGTCTCCTAAATATGGACCTTTCAACTTGCTAGTTGTATTACCTCTAAGAACTCAGTTTCTGTAAGAAAAGTAAACTAATTGGCACAGCTTGTCTTGAGAATATCTTTTCATCAAGGTCTTCCACCATTATGTTTTCATCCTTTGTCTCTTGAGCTATTGCAGAGAAAGTTTTTAAACATAAAAATAAAAAAGCAGATTTGTAAGCACTGTGCTGACTGTAAATAAGGTGTAGCTGTAGTTTCTTAGGAAACTTTGTTTAAGCCAAGTTTACTGACAAACTGCCAGCCCCATCAAATTCGTGTTTGGTGTCTTTACAATTTAGGGTCAGAAGGGTTATAAGCAGTACAGTATCAAGTAATACCTCTGTAAGTGTAGAGTTGCACATCAAGCCCCCTCATAACTTGCATGCAAATTAAGGATGAAGTGCAAGGCAATTGGACTGTATTATAAGTACAGTGGTGTTTTAACATAATTGAAATTAATTTGCTCATTGCCAGTTCTTGGATGGAGAATATTTTCATTTCATGGTAACAGACAAAAGCAACAAAAGCAAGATAGCTGTGCCATAAAATGGGGATGCCAGTTTAGACTGGTGGAGGTGTTCCTGCCAAGAAACTGTGGCTGGACTTAAGAGTTTTTGTGTGTGTTACACTGTGTGTAATGGTCAGCGGCAGTCACATCTCTTGTGATAGCTGCAGTAAAAATATTAGGGCAGGTATTACCAACTGTTTTCTAGAGTACAGTCTAAATGGATAAGATAGGCATACAAAACAGGACTACTACATTATATACGTGATTGTAGATTGACAGCAGTGGTGGGAGCAAATTCCCAGATATGAGCCAGGGATGAGCTGAACAAAAAAAACGGAGAAAGAGGCAGATAACTGAGATGAGGTGTTGTGAGAGGAGAGGGTGCAAGGAATTGAGATGAGGACTGTAACAGAAAGAAAACCTCTCAACAACAGAGGAAGGACCATCAGTGAGCTGTACAGTGAGTTTGAATATTAACAGTGGTAAGAAGCAATTTCCCTGATTTAAAAAAAAAGCTGGTAAAATACATAGTTCACTGCAGAAATGCTAATAAGCTGGAGTAGAGAAATATAACAGTGGAAATCAGTACTTTATATATATGTTACTGCTTTGAGTTTTCACCTAGAGAGTAAATCTAGAAGGGACTTAGTAAGTCAGTTATCTGTTGGATTTGGTTTTTAACTAGCATTCGTCTGTACTTGAAGTCTAGTTTAAGATGTTGAGTCATGTATAAATACTACATTTAAAATACGAATCTAGTTCTTAGAATTGAGCAAATTAGAATAGATTTTGTTTTCTTTCCACTCTTTTCTAAGTAACTGCCAGCAAGCTTTATGGACTTGTTATTTAAATGGGATTTGTGCCAAATCATATTGCATTTCATGTTTTTAAACAAGTGGTGCTGGTTTGCTAGAGACTGCGGAGTTTTTACTCACAAAGGGCTACACTTTCAGCATCTGCGAGTAACTGTGTTTTGTGTCCTTTTTGGGCAATCTTCTAATCCTCTGAAGCAGCAAATTGGTTGATTGAACTATCTGTCCTCTTCTAGAAAATTGTTGTATTGGAGTGATATCCATTTTGCTTGTTGTAGTTGCTTTAAAATTAAGCTCCAAGTCCTGTGGATTGCTCAGAACCATAACTTTCTTTTAATTATTCTGTTAAAAAGAACCTGCCTAAATCTGAATTCTTCTTTATCTGTCCTTTCTTTCACGTTTTCTGTGAGTTTTTATTGACAGTAGGATGTGACTGATTATTTAACTAAAACATGGAATAGAGTAACTACAAAGATGTATCTATAGGCATGGTTTCAAATTACCTTTCTCTTTGTGGTGCTGTCGGTTTAAACAGTGCCAACCCCTGACTTGTGTTAGAGTGTTCATGTGGTGAACCTTATCAGGAAGCCAGTCCAGGTTAAAAAATAGCTGAGCAAGAAAAATAATGATTATTTTTAACCCAGAGCAATTGTGAGTTGTGAGTGACCTGCTGATGTTTGGAAATGATGGGTAACTGAAAAAATATTTCTAGAGAGGAAAACCTGAGATAGCTAACATTCAGGTGGGCATGGGATTTCATTATTATTTTGCTTGTATTTTATTTCTCAGTAGCAATATATGGTATTTTACATACATTTAGGTAGAGATGTATTAGCTGGAGGAGGGACATAAGCCAGTTTATCCCATTGCAATTCTCCGTTGCCTCCTGCCAAGAGCTCCTTGAACTACAGGGGAGGATAGGAGGGATGGGAAGATTAAATGAACCTTGAGCTTGCAAGCTTCAGTTTGAGGATTGCTGGTTGAGGTGATAGTGGCTGAGTTATGAATAGGGACTCTTCATAAAGGAGACAAACTCATCTGCTTTAGCCAATTATGTCTCAGAATCAGTAACTCACATGGAGGTCTGCAGGGTTTTCAGAGCATCAGTATTTCATTTGTTTTGGTTTCTTGTTTCCAGGGCCTTTTTGAAGTTTAATAATGAAAAATTAACAGATGAGCTACTGTTCGGACCTTATAATCTAATGTGCTCTGCCAAGTGGTACTACTTCACTATCCATTAAATAGCACAGCTGGCACAGAGTAATGAGAGTGTGATCTGTTTGAGCAGTGATTTGTGAAAGAGTATCATATAAATATGAAGAACTAATGTAGTGTACTCTACACATGCTGGCCCCCCTGGCTTCAAATGTCAATGCTTTCCACTGTGGAAGTTCATCAGAAAAAAGGACAAACTGTGTAGCTGTTGAGGGTAAATTTTGGAGACTTCAGTCCCAAGTAAAGACAAGACCCTGTTGTGTAATTGATACCATTTTCAAAGAGTGCTGTGGGTGCTGCTTTGATGTATTCATCGTTAGTAATGGCAGTAGAGCTTTGGCATCATCAGAAGTTTCTAGAGTTAATTATTCATGAGAGAAGATGGGCATTCAGTATAGCCATCAGATGGATGGGCAAAGGCAAGCTTGTTCATGCTAGCTAAAAATCAAATCAGTTTATTTTCCATATGCAGAAGTGTTTGGACTTTCAGTGTGGTATTTTAAACTATATCAATCTCTTTCTTATTATCCAGAAGTTACAGAAATTTGCAGGACAAAAGATTGAGGCACAAAATAATACAGGAAGGTATAGCCAGTGAGAACTGCTATGTAGAGATTCCTGCTGAATGCCGTTGTAGAGAAACAAAACATCTGTGTAGAGGCTTTGAGGGCTACAGCGTTTCAGGTGATATTTGACACTCTGCAGTGCTTGGAATTCCCCATAGCAGAGGAGAAGAGAAGGTGTGTGAGGTTTGTCTGAGGCTGAAACTTAAGGCTACTGTGCCTCCACTGGAAAAGTTCAGGGCACTTCTTTAGGCCTTTCACTTAGGAGGGCTTTTTTTCTCTTTTTTTTAATTGAGTTGTGTCACTCTTACTTACTCAGTCTTCGTAGGTACTTATGAATCCAAATCTTGGCTATGACTGCTTTGTGAGGGCATGTAGTGCACATTCAAGCATCATAGTTGATTAGAAAACATGCATGTGTTATGACAATGAAAATCCAAAAAGGCTGCTTTTTATCCTTAAATATCTGCCACTTGTGACAATAGGAAATTTCAGTACAAGAAGGTGAATATGATTTTTCTGTGTAGTCAAATGTACTGGTGATTCTAAATGTCATGTGACACACGAAGTCGACAGTTTAATCCTAAAAATCTCCCACAGAAATTAATTTCTAAATGATACCTATTCGGACTTGCTAATAGAAGGTATATTGTGGAAGGACTTGTTTAAACAGAAGTGTATATATACATACACACACACACACAGACACTTCTAATGTATATATGTATTTATTTTTTCTCTCTGGTGAGGAAAGCTTGCTTTTGTTGTAAACTTCCTCCCTTCAAAATGGGCATCTTCACTGCACAAACAGTCTTTCAGTGTAAAAATTTGGGTCAGTAAAGTGCTTGAACATTAAGCTGCAGTAATGTCTTGGGAAGAGTTACATTTTACAAAAAGAAGAAAATCAGATTTTTTTTTTTTTCCTACCATCTCAAATTTTGTCATCTGAGGCCATACTCTTCCAGGAAATAAGGAAATAAAGGTAAAGTTGGTAATAGAAATTCAAAAAGGTGACCCAGGCAAAAAAATTAATTATGTAAATAGTAGCAAATAATGAGGTCCTCAACTGATGGCATTGAGGAATTCTAAATAATGGCTGGGTTTGCAAGCCATATGTTCATTCTTGTATTACAATTCATTATGTTGAAAAGTAAAAGACAGCAAATGGTTACTCAGGCTAACTTTGTATGAAACCAGTGGCTCTATGACAGTTACTTTACCATAAGAATCAGAGATTTAGTTTTATCTTTTTAGGAAGAATGGTATAACAAAATTCAGTGCAAGATCCTATGGTAGGCCAAGGTGACATTTTTTTCTCTGATCTTCAAGTTACCTGAGATGCACTGTCTGACAGATTTCATTTGCTTGCACTCTTGTGTCCACTTCATCACCATGCAGCCGGACTTGTGCCAAGTGGTTTAGCCAGGATCCCTTGTGGGTGACACAGGACAAGAAAAAAGCTGTAAAATCTTAATGACATCTCTGGCATCCTTATTGACTGGTAATGTCAAAATTATTTTTGCATGATCTTTTATGTGTTTTAATCATCATGAGATGTTGTGATAACGCTTTTCTCAATCTTCAGCTTCCACGAGTCATAGGAGGGGTGTCTGTTAATTTTCTGTTTTATTTATTTCATATATCTTAAATATGTGTCAATAGTCTGTTTTGGGGACGTGGTAACAGGAGAAGAAACAATATACAAAGTAAGGTGCAGCCTTGTGTTAGGCTGCGGGCTCTTCTGCTGGTGAGTGTTCTGATCAGGCCTTGCTGCTGGGGTCACTCCTGTGGGAATGGTGCTCTTCCTTATCAGGGCAAGCAAAGCTTTAATCTTTGTCCTGCTCCTTGTTCTGGTCTGTAGATATTGACAAGCACATGCACACACTGACATCCACATTTCTACTGATATATATTCTCCTAATATTAGTTTTACAGCTTTTTAAAAAAGGATGGTTATACAAAGCAGACAATATAGATTCTATAAAAAGGTACGTTTATTCTTTGCTAGGACAAAATGGTGCCTGATCTTAACATTGAACACTAGTTGTCTAATGTGATGTAAATCATCCACAACAGAAAAAGGCTTTGTGGGGCTCTGTATTGAGAGAACTAGGCTAATACAGACACTTCTGTAGTGGTTCAGCAGTGATCAAGAAGGACACATTTTATAAGACCCTAAATGGAGCTTTTTAAAAACACAGAAGTATAATATAAGGAAGTGGACCTTTTAGCTGTGTTAATTATAGAGGACTGAATAAAGGTTTTTTTTGCTCAATGAAACTTTGCTCTCCATTTGATAGGTAGATCAAACTAATTTTTAGTAGCTTCCATCTCAAATGGGAAAATAATTTTAGGGCATGGATCAACTAGACTAATGGGGAAGGTGTTAAATCACTAAAAAAGAAATACTCATATCTAAAGAAGATGTAGTTATTTAATTACATAAAGTTGACTCTAAGACATTCAACAATGAAAAGAAGAAAATAGTTGCTTGGATGCACAAATGTAATTATAGTAAGATTTTACTTGAATCGGCTGTGCACATCCTAATAATCAGAATTTTAATGAGTAGCCCAAAGCAAAGACAGACATCTATGCAATCAAGTTACCATGATTTAGCAAATCAGCCACATTAACTAATAGCTTTTATGCTCTTCTTCACTGCGAATACTAAGAAAATAAATTTAAACTAAACCTGTTTTTTGGCAGATGAAGTTCAGTGGTGACAAAATACACCCTAAGACTGTGGATTTTACTTCACTGACCAATCTGCATAATTTTGATTTAGAGGTGTAACTAGCTATTGTTAATCTTCCCCTTTTATCTAATGATTTGGGGCCACAGGGTAGCTAAGTTCAAATGATTATTAGAGTGTCTCCTTAAAGTGGAAAGAAAAAATGTAAAAGAAGCACATGAGGAGATAGGCAAACAGAGCTAAGAAAACTGTGAGTCTTTCAAAAGTGATGGGAAGAGGTCTGTGTGGAAAATGGAAAAATGGTAAATACAGAAGGCAAGCTATTTTTAGTAGCTTTAATGAGATCTTGGGAGGATTCGGTTGTCAGTTTTCCAAGAAATAAAACCATATATAAAAGCTTGATGTTCAAGTAAAGTCAGATTCCTTGTATCTAAGTGCTAAGAACCTGGTGATAGTGGAACCAATGGATAGATGAAGAAGGGCACATATTGAGAATACATACTGAAATGATAGACATACTGTGTTTATTTATTTATTTATTTTAATAAAACACAGTGGCCTGGTCTCAGTTTTGATAACTTCTTAGTGAATCTGCTTAACATTTCAGTAGGAAAGATCTTGTAGGCTTTCCAGAGTTGTTTCTATTAATGTATTATAAAACTATGTGTAAAACATAAAACAAAAACATAAAAGTAGAACCCTTCCTGAAATGTTCAAACAAACACTATTTCAAAGATTAAAATATTACAAAATATAAACTCAATGCCATTTACTTAATTACAAGATTTGGCACTTCACTGGCTTTGAAAACTTGGCAAGAGCTGCAGGCCTCAAGTTGTAGAAGGCATTTGTGGTTAAATATTGGAGAACGGACTCACTATTTAAACAATTTCAAGTCAGGCTTCCTTTTCAAGAATTAAGCTAGATTCTCTCTTCTTCCTCAGCTCCATTGCTTAATTATTGTAGCCTTCCACTTTATTTTCCAATCTTCTTGCCTTACTCCTTGATCCTGTATCCAAAAAGCATTTCCATAACACAGCTCTTAAAACTTCAGTGCCATTTCTGCTGGTTTTCTGTTGTGTAAAAATTATGCTTTCAGTATGTGTTATTCCTTAGAGGATGTTTTAAAAGAGATTCAAATTTTCAAAGAATAAAATAATTTATAATACTTGCTTGTTTAACCTAATGTCATGATTTGGAGTTTGATGTTCAGGCTATTTCTTTTAAAAGGATGCAGTTGATCTGGCAGGCATTCACAGAAAACAATATGGTGGTGTGGATATGGAGAAATTGTTTTACTAAGATATTGAAAAATATTTGCATGTGTGTAAGTTGTTTTAAAAATGATACCAAGTAAAACATAAGTCGTGTTTCTCAGGAAGTTTAGAGTAAGAGGATCATTTTTTGGAGAGCAATTAAAGAGTAGAACAAGCAACTATGTCCCACATCCTCAGAAGGATTAATGGGGATGGTGAAGCAAGCAGCTTTTGTGCTCCTGTTCAAGATTCATGTTCATTAAAAACATTGAGTTTTCAAAATGCACTGAGATGAAAATTTGAACTTCATTTAAGGTTGTACGTGTGTCTGTGGGCACTTGTCAAATAGAGCAGTTGTACCAACCTGGTACCCCAATGAAATGTGTGATTACCCTTCCTACTGCATTGGGACAGGCCAAAGTATGGAGGTACCACACCGCAGGATAAGGGAATGCAGTCCTTAGAGTGTCATGCTAGAGCAAAGTGGAGAGGTGGAGGATTGAGGTTACATAAATTGGTCTTCAACGTCATGAAGTATTTAGTGTTGGCACAACATTGCTGCCTGCTGCAGCTCTCTGTCTGCTCATCTTAGCTCAGCTGCTTGGACTGCTCTTTAATCTTCACTTCTACTGTAATTGTGGTGAATAGAAGAGCTTTTCTGTCAGAATGAGCATGTTTTTTTAAGGAATTACTGTTGAACAGTGTTCCTGCAAATGTTTGACTATCTCACCAAATTTGAGCATTTTGCTGAAATTATCACTTTTAAAGAGAACTGTAGAGAATTAATTTAACAGTAGCCTACTATGTCAAATTTTTGCATAATGACTTTTTGAGATCAGTTGCTAGTTCTGAATTTAAACAAACAAGGCTCCAAGTTTGCTTTTCTTTACATGTAATTTTATTTCATTTTAGTTTTATTAAATGGTATTGGCTGTCTTTGTCCCACTAAAGTGGGATAAAGTAAAAAGTTGCTGTTCATTTTGAATCCAAATATATGGAAACATACACAGCAGAACAGGTCAAATTATGAGGTGATCTGGGTGTTAAAAAGCAGGAGTACGTAAGAAAGAATGCCTCCTGTGAGTTTGAGGAGCAGAGAGTTGGCAGCAGCAGAAGGTGCCGGCAGAGGAATGCTGCTGAGAGGGTGAGTTCTGGTGTGATCCTGCATCAGCCTCCTCAAGGCGTGTTCAAAGAGGGCTCTGAGGGCACTGCACTGAAATGGCAAGCTGGTGTGCTCAAGCTGGTGTGTGGTTGCAATAGTTTTGTTTTCATTGGAGCCAGAAAGCTTTTACAGTTTAGCTTGGGTTTTGTCAGTTTTGTTGTTTTGTTTTTGTTTTTTTCCTTTGGTAAGGGCTAAAGAGAGAACAGGAGTGTACATTTATTCCATATTCTAATCATAAGTCTGACAACATGCTCATTTAATAAAAATCTTGAGGGAAAACTCTACCTGTTAGCATAAGCAAAGTTATAAACTAGATTCTGCAACTTCACCTCAACCCTTCATACTTTGTTTTCTCTAATTGCAGCCAGCGGCATCAAACTCTTTCTCATCATGTTTTGTTTCTTCTTGGATCTCCTTCGTTGTAGTTTTTAACTCTGTTACAGTTTGTTAGTACTGCTTTTTTCATCCTAGGGTACTTTCATCCTAAGGTACCTGCAGTATTAATTTTCTTAGTAATTGTTGCCAAGTGGATGAAGGGCAAAGACTGTCTGACCTTAGTTCAGTTTGCATTACTGTTAAAGCGCCTTCTTCCCAAAATGCATTTGCTTTTTGGGTGTGACTTGTTACATTGTTGTCAGGCTGTGCACGGCAAGAGCCTTCCAGGACACCTGAAAGAAGACGAGAGATTTGAATGATGTGGGCAGGCAAGGAGAACATTTTGCGCTTCTTTTGCTGTATTTCTCATGGGTTTCCTCCTGTTCTCCTGAACACTATATCCCATTAAACCTCTGTACTTCCATGGGAGAACATTCCAGCTTTGGCATCTCTTTTGCCTGTTGCATCTCCAAATATTAAAGTCAGTCTTTGCTGATGTACAGATTTTTTTTCTTTTCCTTTTGGTAATTATAAAGTGAAGAAGTCCTTTTTTTGACCATTGGGAAAATCAGGCTCTTGGATTTCAAGGCCACACTCAATAATTACTTTATTTTGGTGCTTCATCTCTTACATGCATGTTAGGTCTGGTACGTGGGAGTCCCGTGTACCAGAGATGTTTTGTTTTCCAGTTGAAAATCTTGGCATCGTGGCAGTGAAGATATACTAGCCAAAATTAACAGAAGGTCAAAGTACAGGGTATTTTAAGTCCCAAGTGGGATACCAGAATTCTTAAATCATATAGAATTTGCCAGCATGGATTACATCACAATGCTAAAGACCTAGAATGTATCACGTTAGATACAGAGGTTATCCATTTAATGTGTCGTGTTAGCCAGTTGTGAAATGGGCAGTTTTCAGCTACCAGGAAAAATTTAAAGGACTGACTGCAGTACCATTCAGGCTCCTTCACTTATATTCTGAAATTAATGTCATGCCAATAAAACAGTCATTGTCTTACTCAATAACATTTTTCTTACATGGTAAATTCGTTTCTCTTATCTGTATGTTTGCTGTCTTACACTTTAATACAAAGTTTGTTTTGTGTGGAAAGCTGAAAGCTGCTTTACTGTAGTGACAATGCTGGTTAAGGAGCAGAGGGTATAGTGAGTTACTTAGAAATTTTCTATGTACAACCTGAAATGTTCAGGTTTATACTCTAAGTTTCAATTTAATCTCTGAGGTAACACTTTCCAGGTGAAATTATCACCTCCTGTAGAAGAACCAGTGACATCAACAAGTGCTCAAAAACTGAAATGAGAAAATTAGTTATAATGCATCTGTAGGGATTTGGCTGTATTTTCTTCAAGTATTTCCAATTTGCATGTGAGATAGCAGGATGTACTGGGCAGGTTTACTGATAGTCATCATAATACTAAATTTGGGATACTTCTCTGAATCCCTCTAGAAATACAAATCCAAATTCTTGAGAGTCAGGAGTTTTCAACTTTGGGAGGAAGTTTTCCAAGTTAGTTTTGCCTCTTTCAGTATGTTCAGTTCTCTAACACATTATTTTTGATGTTTACTCCTAGTGTCTAGTTTAGATGCAGTTTAGACAACCAACATTTGGACTTTGATTCTTACACACTAAATGGAAAGACGTTGACAGAAGACCTAGCACTCTGGCAAGCTCATGGTTTGGAAGGCAACTTTTCCATTTGAAACTACTGTGTAAAAAGATGGGTTAACAGACAAGGCACCCTTGCTGCTCCCTGCCTCTTCTGAGGTGTGCTATGGTTTGGGTTTTTTTCCTTCCCTGATTTTTAGGAGGTTTGTGGGAGGAATTTATGTGTCCAGAAAATATCTCCCAAAATTAATGTTTGATTCTGCAATGAGAGCATGCAGAACTAAGTTAAAACCAGCTTTTAGATCAGCTTTGCAACCATGATCTGACTTCAGTGGGGTGGCTATGGGCAAATGAGGAGTATGACAGCAGCATGTCCATGTGGCCTTTCTTACACAAGGGGAATACACACCTCGTTCAGGTCGTTCCCATCCCTGTTGATGTTAGAATTTCTACAAGCTTTTGACTGTGTTGTTCTTTTTAAAGTATCTACTCTTGTTTACACTGATGCCTTGTGTTCATTGACTTCTGAGAGATTCGTGTAACTTGTTGGCCCTGCTTAGTCTGTGAGGGAAAGAGCCACGTTTTACTTCACAGAGCCAAGTAATAAATGTTACTGAAGTTACAGCAGTCCCTACCTTTCACTCCCATTAACACAGTTTGGATGAGTGCTGGTCCTGGTTTGTCTTGCCTGGGATTTTTACCTTGTAATGCAGTAATGAATGTGTTAGGAAGAGGCAGAAAATCCTCTCCATCCCTTTTCCCCTCCTTGCATGACTGCACCCAACCACCACTGATGCTTTGTGAATGGGAAATTACAGCTCCTAAATTTGGCATTGTAGACATAACTTAGGGTTGTGACTGTGGAAATGTCTACTTTTTCTTGTACGTTTAAGTTTGGGTAAATATTTTGCAATCTGGAAAAATTTAAGAAAATCCCGAACTGAGTAAACAGCCAACTTGTAATTGGAAGCAACTGTTTGGAGAATTTTATTATTGCTTTACATTTAAAAGAAGTTAGGTGCTGCAAGTTTGTGTGCTTTCTTTAATCCATTATAAACTCTGTTTAGATTGTTTAAGAATCCTTCTTTGAAAACTGAAACAGGCTAGTCTGCTTTAGGTAGCCATGTAAAAGCTTTGAAACTTTTCTAGAAAAATACCACAGTAAAGACCAGTGCAAGCATACCTGCATTAGGATACCTTGCTTATGAACATTTTAATTTTAATTATTTTTCTAATGACTACCTCCTGAGATTTCACCAGAGTGGATGGGTCAGGTTTTCTTCTCCCACTTTCCATCCTCCTGTTCTGAAAATTTTAGCAGGGAATTTGGTAAACTTCAATCTCAGTAGTTAGTGAAGTGGCTAATTTTTTCTGAAAACTGGGTAGAGGTGACTAAGGCTGTGATTCTGTCCCCAGCTGGCTCTAGCACTTGCTGGACTCTCTGCTAGCTGGTTTGGTACGTTAAGTCAGCAAAATTCTAACCTGACCAAAATCACAGTTTAATAATATCAGCTAGATTGGGTACAGTCATCCCATAACCAGAGCTTGAACTTGCAGAGGGATAGGTACACAACTGTATGGAAAATTACATCTCTGTCAAGCAGTTCAATAAATTTACCTTTTGGTACCTTCATGAAATCTAGGGTTGAGCTTCAAGTTAAGTATAAGTTTTTAATTATTTCCTTTTTTTAATGTCTTATGGCAGAGTGCTCACAAATTTATGCTGAGTTGGTGTCATCCATGTATGTAAATTAGAATGGCCTTATTGGGTCACACTTGAAGTATCAGTTTGTCCAGTATCATATTTCTGACAGGCAACAGTAAATTCTGGCAGCCAATAGTAAATACAAAGGGAAGGGAATAGTAAGAAGGAACATTTTAGGAACATTCTTTAAGACCCTTCTAAATATCTGCACCTTAGAGGCTTTTTGAGCCAAATGTGACATCGTTGAGTTTAAAAGCTCTTTATGGAGCTTTCATTTGTTCAATTACTTTCTGAATCTAAATTTTTGGAACTCATTGCCACTAGACATTGCAGATCACAAAGTTTGCATATATCATGTGCAAAAAAGAACTTTTGTATGTTTCTTTGAAACCCCCCCCCCCCATAATATCAGCTGCTGTTCCCCAGTGGTTGCATTTGGAAAATAGTTGTGCTTTTTTAATCTCGTCTATGTCACCTATAATTCTCTACTCATTTTTTCTTCCCTGGGTGCTCCCTTTTTTCAGGCTGAGCCATTTAAGTAGCATATTCCTGCTTTTACTTTGTCTTTTTTTGACAGGGTAGGCCTGATGGCATACATTACTACATCTGTGGGTGTACTATGGGTTCATATAGTAGAATTGTGGTTTTGGTTTGGCACTTTTAGTTCTTTCCAAACAGTTATGTTTCATTTGCTTTATGATAGCTGTCCAGCTAGAGTTTCCACTGGACTGCATGACTGTGTGACTGATCTTTCCTAACAGATAGAGCTCCTTTGCTAGGTGTGGTTTTATTGCATTTGCCAGTATTGAATTTCTGGTGTTGTCTTGCACAGTCCCTTCAAGAGTAAGAGGTTTCTGCAACTGGTATAATCATGCCTAGGGCCTGGGATGAAATTGGGACTACATTACTCTTGATAATATGCAGAAAATGCAGAGTGCTCTGGTTTCCCAATATGATCTTAATCCAGGGGCAAGACAGGGGACAACCGATGAATACAAAGAATTGCAGCAAAAGATTATAAGCAAAACTGCAGTGGTCTTAAAGAAGTTTGCATAGACATCCTCAAAGACTGTTTAGAAAGACTAATAATAAAGTATTATTCTGAGAAATTAGCCCTTTTATTGAGTTTAATAAGCAGCATCAAAGGAAACATCAATGCTTGTTTGGCAATTTACAAACAGAGAACAGAGGCTTTCCAGCTGATAGTGTGATGGAAGCAGCAGTTAGCTTTCAGTGTTAATCGTGAGTGGATAGCTAGTGTGAGAATAATCTGGGGGGTGGGGAGGTAAAAGCAAGCAATTCATGGTTAATGTCATGAAGCAGGAATCATGAGGGAAGCAGAGAAAGGGTGATGTGTTAGCCATACAAGTCAGCGTTTGTGTATGTTCAGTAGGATAAGCAAGAGGGAGTTAAATAGAGTCAGTTGTATGTGTTCTTCTGTTTTTCTGCTGTGGTTTGGTTTGGGTTGGTATGCACTGAGGATAACAGGAGCTTCACGTCTGTCGTATCCACACTGAACTGGGTGCTCAGTGAGTGGAGAATGAATGGAGTGACAGGCTACACTGCAGAAAGGAATGCCAGATTATTTTCTTCCAAGGCTTTGAAATCACAGGGCAACTCAGAGATTAGTCTTATCTAAAACATCATGAAGACCTTGCTTGACATAATATTCACAAAATAATTATAAATGAAAGCATGTATTTTTGTTAGTTTACTGACTGCCATCTTAAAAACAAGAAAAAAATTGACATTTTTATTTACCCTTCTAGTTTTAGGTCCAATGATTAGTTCTGTGACAAGACAGCATGACACTTTGAGTATGACAGAAACCCTGATGCTGCAGCAGAGGCTGGGAATATTAATGGCCAAATCTAGGTGAGTGATTTTTAATTCTGCCAGTTACCTAGCTTTTTAATTTCTTCCTCATAGCCTTAGTTCACATGTCTCCTTTGAAGCAGCATTGCAGTTCTTGGTTTTCTGAAATACCAATATTAGAACATACTTGAGACAAAATAACAAGCTTGTATGATTATTGATTGCATACCCTTTCTTTGTTGTTCCTGAAATACAGAGGCTGTGTTCAAACATCTTAATATACTACTTTTTCTTGCAACTCTAGTGATTTTTTCTCTCCAAAGTGATTTGCTTTTAAGTTCTGGGTTTTTTTTTTTTAAAGTTTTCAGGCACCTGTCTTCAACAGACATGGTCAGTTATTTCATGCTGAATATATAGAAAGTCTGATACTAATAGCATGCAGCTATGTAGTTCTGTTTGCATTACAAAACATTTGAACAGTTCTAAGTCTGGGCTTCATTAAGTGAATGCATGTTTGCCTGAAGGCTGCTAGAGGCATATGCAGCTACATTGTTTGGAGCAGAGTCTTCACTGTTACTCTGCATTGAGGCTGTTGTCACCTGTTTCTCTTCCTAGCTGGGGATTCTCAAGATAAATAACACAGTGGCAGTAGGCTGACAAGAACAACATCTGAACACTATTGTGGTGAGACACTGTGGGGTGCCAGGGCAGGAAACCATGAACAGGTGTTATTACCTGTATCTCCTGTTCTAAACAGAAGAGGAAGAACTACTGCTAATACTACTACTGCTAGTACTACTATAAAAAGTTTCAAAACAATGAAAAGAAAATGTGTGTAGTATAGCTTCTTTTCTGCAGCAGTAGAAGCAAACAAGCAACCCCACCATTCCATCTTGAGTTGGGGAAAAAATCTGTGTCAATATAATGCATGTTTTCATGTTATGGCCAGAAATTGAAGAATCCATGATTTTGATTAGGTGCTGGTATTTTGCCTCTTTATGATTGGATTAATTGGAGCAGTGTTGTTACCTCTGCAGGGGATTCTTGGTGGCTGGTTTATACAGTTCTCTAGAGTAGGAGTATCTCTTTTGAGTGGCTTTTCTGATCTAAAAGAGTGGAAGAGTTAGCTGCTCTTCAGTGTATTCTTTGCACCTTAGCAGACTGAAGTGCTATATGGATACTACTGCTGCATGCTAATACAAGTGCCTGTCTAGAAACCAAGTCATGATTTTCTTAGGATGACGTTGGATTTTTTCCCTCTAGTCAGGAAAACTTATCAGCCCGTTCTGTCTTCTTTCTTCTTGATTTCTAGTATTGTATCTCCTGTTGACTTAATAGCACTCTTCCAGAATTTTGCCCCATTTTTCATTTGTGTAGTGGAAATTTTCTTACCCAATATAAAGATGATGTAAACAGGTTAAGTTTTCTTTTGCCAGACTTTATTGTACTTAAGAAATATGAGACTTAACCCCATCTTCATGGTGGTAGAGGGTGAAACAGTGAGTTGTGAGACTTCATTCTGTGGACATTGTATCATACTGTTTTGTGAAAGTTTTGCCATACACACAGAAGTATTTTAAATGAAAATATCAAAAATATCAAGGTGGATTTTTGGTTTCATTATTTTAGCATTGCTATTCGGTGTTACTTGAGTATTTTACTGTTTTATAACGAATGTGTAACACAATTTAATACAAATGGAACTTAATAGAAATATAAAAACCCCTGAGTTTTAAAATATTTGTGTTGAATGTGGGTTTTTTTCCTTCCCTTGTCTTTGGTTACATAGTTTGATGTACACTGCTGTATGGGAAGTACTCAAAATTGGAAGCACAGAGCCTCGCTGCGTGGCTGCCAGCACAGGGCTACCTCCAGGCCTAGAATGCCTCCACCCTGGAGCTGCCAACCCAGAGCAGCCTTTCAGGATTGCCATATGGGCTCTTTGTGCTGCCTGTGCCTGGTAACCTGCTACAGCCCAGGGCTTCTAGGGGCGTCTCTAGTGCTGTGCTCCTGAGCCAAGCAGTGCTCGTTTAGATGGAACTGGAATCCAGATAGCAGCCTTGTGTAAAAGCTTTGTTTAGGAGATGAAAGTCTCACACAGTAAGTTGTTGGGTTTTGTTTTCCCCCAGGCTGCTACCATGGGAATTAAGGTGACAAATCAAGTGAGTCTGTTTGGTAGTAACCTCAAGTTGAGTTATTGGTAGGCTTTTAACAGCTCAGTGTTGCCACTCTTACTGTCAAATCTAAATTATCTATCATATTTGTAGTATCTGTGTTGATTTTTTTACTACATGTGACTGGAAGATTCATCATGAAGAGTTGAATGTCAGAGAGTAATTTGCATTTGGTTGTTTTGTTGATGTTACTTTATTTTTACTTCAGCTAAAAGATCATTTTGTTGGTTCTTCTTCTTCTCTCCCTTTAGAGATCAGATGGTCTTCTAAAGAAGTCATGGGTAGCTGTTGTAGCTGTCCAGATAAAGAAACTGTCCCAGATAACCACCGAAACAAATTTAAGGTAAGCAGCTGCTGTGGTGTGTTGTGAACTATTTTGTTTTCTTGCAGACTAGGTCTGTGATTTAAAAAAAGCAATGAGTGCAAATTTCTGAACAGTTGAAACAGTGCAGAGTTGCAAGTGCCTGTGACTACAAGTTTTTCTTGCACCTTTGAGAAACTCTTATCAGCAGTGACAGAAATTCTCTAGACAGGATAGAATTTTTGGGACAGTTTTGATCTTCAGGAAAGAGAAGAAGCCCTGTGATTTTGATCCATCTCCACTTCAATTGGTAGAGCCCAAGTAAGTGGTGTTGCCTATGGAAGGTTATAGAAGGTTAAGTTAGGAAAGGAGACCTTAGCATAAGGGAATGAATAGCTTTTGGGGAAGTGTGATTGTGAACCTGAATGTGGGGTCATCAATAGAAAATTTTAGGCCAGTTTTACTGGAATGTTGCTACTGATCATATATTTTGAAAACTTTTGTCCTTTATGTGGAAAAATTTTATTTCTAAGTGCCTTTTTGTCTCATATATCTCTGGAATTTATAAGCTTGTGAACACTCATTCATGTGCTTAACATGCTAAGCATGAAGCAGCTGAAGTCAATGACTGTGAGTAAACATACCTTTGCATAGGTCACACAAGTCAGATTTGTTTCTGTGCTCCAGACTGTCTCTGTGAGTTGACAAAGGAATGTAATGCTTCCATAGTGAAAAATGATTCATGTGTTGCCTGAGGGCAACAATGAAACGAACTTTAAAGCCATGGGAATTTTTGGAAATGTTTAATATTATCAGTTAAGAAAGCTGGAGGATAAAACATTTTTCTGTTTTCTTGCTCTTTACACATCACTTTATGTTAGTAGTCCCTATTTTTCTCCTTGTAGAATTTCTCTATTGTTTGTTTAGTCACGGGTAGGGGGTGGGGAGAGGAGACATGAAAGAATGTAATCTGCAAAATTAGGAAAGTGGGCATAAGCCTCACAGGCAGATGAAACAATTCTTTTCAATAGACTAGATTTCAAGTTGCAAATGTGTCTTTAAGGAGTAACTTTAATTCCATAGGGAATTTTTTGATAGCTTTTTTATTGATTAAGAAAGAATCCTACTAAAAGCAGCATCGTGAGGTAAAATAGGGGGGAAATATATATTGTCCAAATTCTATAAAGGATGCGGGTGAGCTCAAAACTGGCTTAAAAGCAGAAAGAACCAGAGTTTAGCTTTATACGCATCTTTTCACACAAGACAGCCATAAGGTATTTGAATTATTTGTTGACTTTAAAAAGGCAGCAAAATAGTTAAAACTGTTGAGTGATTCAGCACAGTGCAAGGCTATACATATATGTGAAGGAAGCTTTATCTTTGGAGCCACTTACCCTTTCTCATTCCTTTTCCCAACTGTAAGTGGGGTTATATGACAAAGCAAATATTTTTTTTTAGAAATGGGGCTCTGAAAGATTCCGTTATCTGAGGTATGCCTTATCCATGTGGGAATACTAGAATATGTACATAAAGCCAGTTAAAAAAAATATTTAACTTACAAATCTCTTCTACTTTGATTTTCTCATCAGATTGTACAGTAATGTTAGGCCTTCTCATTTGTATTGTTTTTAAATAAGTATTATTTTAATTTTTTAAATTCTGGGTAAGGATAGCACAGAAACTAGTTTGTTGAGTTCTTTTTTTGTTTTTTTTTTTTAAACCTTCACTTCCAAGATTGCAACTAATGTGATAGCACAGATGGAGTCTACCAGTCAGGCGTTAAGATTATTAAAAGTGGTGTTGTTTCTTAAAAGAGTAATTACCAAATGCTTTTTAATGTATTTTTTTATAGGTTATTAATGTGGATGATGATGGTAATGAACTGGGTTCTGGCATAATGGAACTTACAGATACCGAACTAATTTTGTACACCCGTAAAAGGGACTCTGTAAAATGGCACTACCTCTGTCTCCGTCGCTATGGCTATGACTCAAATCTTTTCTCTTTTGAAAGTGGTCGAAGGTGTCAAACTGGACAAGGTATGTGGAAATGTATATAAAACTTTTTGGAAATTTATTTGATGTTGGAAGGTATTTGCCCATCCTTTGGCAAGAGTTATAAAGGCTGTAGTCCTATAGGTGAATGTGGTTCTTGAGAAAAACTACCTTATGAGAAATGGTGTTCTGGTATAATGAGGATTTGAGTTGCACATCGTTTTTGGCATTTGTAGGTCTGGAGGACTTCAAGCTTCTATGTGCATATTCTTTTGGTCAGCTTAGGAGGTGGTTTTGATAGGGAAATTCTCCTACCTCAGAGGTTGACTTGACTTCCAGGGGGAAGCAGTAGAATCTGAAACCCTGGAGGAGTCTCCTCAGAATTCAAATAATTCTCAATTTTTAAGATTTTAAAAGACTGGAGCACTGATATGAACTGGATGTCCCCTCATTATTTCTGTCTTCAGTAACACACTTGTGTTTCATCATCTTCCTAAAGCAAATACCACTTTCATTAATATCAGTGACACAATTCTCAAATTTTGACACGTTTTTGTATGAAGTGTGTATACTTCAGTTATGCTCAATTATTTTTCGTGTGACTTCTATTGGAAAGATATGGTTACCTTTCCAGTACCCAGAACTGGGTACTGCCTTGGCCAAGGTTGGCTCCCTCTGAGAAGATTCAGGTGTTTCTCTGTTCCCTGCAGCAGTCCCGAGGGAACAGCTGTTTCAGTTGAGTTCTCAGCCTCATTTTGCATCTGTGAAATAGCTGTGTGTAGTTGAAATTCTTACACATTCATACGTTGTGAAATTAAGTTCCAGTGGTTTTCTGGATTTTTGGCATTTACCAGTGTTCTTATCAATAATTTTAGACATTGAGAAATTGCAGGTTTTGTTTTTTAATTTCACTGTTAAAAAGTCAGAAAGATGGAAGAACTTGTTCATAAATAAACCTAGTCAGTATTCATTGTCCAAGCAGTGGGAAAGGAAGACAAGTTTTTTTAATGGGAGTTTAAAAGGCACTCTCAGTTCACCTCCTCATGAGAAATGGAGATATTTTCAAACATTGAAGTATACGGCATACTAAACTAAATTTTCATAAATTCTTTAAGTAAAAAAAACCTTTATTTTGAAGATAATCACTTTAATGGGTTTTGCAGATTTAATTTGCTGCTTCTTCTGAACATTGAAAACAGATACTAATAATACTTAATTGAAAATACTAATTTGAAGGTTCTCTACAGTCTATTAGCAAGTCTGCAAAATCTTACACTAAGTCTAATTGACGTCTCTGTTTTCCTTCTAATTTTTCTTTTTTTTTTTTTTTTTTTTTAACAAAATTATTCAGGCTGTATAAGCAGCAACCCTTTCCTCCCTCTTTTGTTTCTTGCCTTCCTTATGTAATACTAAAATACTGTGACTATTGAGAAAAAAGAAATCTGGCAGAAAATGTTCTCTGCTGTCCTTTTGCAACAGAACATTGTTCCTGAGACCTACAGTTGGTTTTGTGGGCATAGTTGCAAAACTTCATCTTCACTTCATGGGATGACCAAGAAGTTTTTCATTTCAGAATTCCCTGAATACTACCCAGCAACTTCTTACATTAGTCAGTATTCTTGTTTCTGTTTTTCCTATAATACCAAGTTATTTCTGTTGATAAGTTGTGAAAAACAATTATGGTGAAACATAGAGTTTGTGATAGGTATTAAAAACCTTGCAGACATGTTTTGGGAGCACATCTAATTCAGGATATAAAACCTGGGGAAATTGGTATGTCACCATGTTGTGTGACAGATCACATTGTATTTAATATGAATGTATTTAAAGGCAGCTGTATTTCTCAGAAACATACTGGGAGCTTTTTAAAGTTTGTGAACCTAAATTTTAAAAAAATTCTGGGTTTTGTCCACTAAGATTTAAATATCCAGTGTGAATGTTCAGAAATACTCAAAATATTATATACAAAATATTAAACACGGACTATTGTACATGGCTGGATTAGGGGACAGGGAGATGTAGTAGTAGAAGCTCTATAGGTGCAGTGTTGCAAACATGAAGCTTGTTCATTGCAGCAGCATATTAATAGCTGAGCATCATTGCTCATAGCCCATTTGGTGTATTCCCAGGTGGGGTTGTGTGAACTTCTGCCATGTGAAGCATTTCTGGTGGTTCTGATCTGTCACAGCTCTGTGTCCCTAAATAAGTATGTGGTGATAGTTATTGCCAGCATATTCACATAACTGCAGTTACAGGAGTGGCTGTATAGGTAGGTAGTTTTCAGTAAAGAGTGTTTTTAAGATTGTAATACTCACTTTACGAAATGAGCACCTGCACCCACGTTTAACAAGCGTGTCAACTTTAACTTCATGCTTTCAATGGAAGAATAATCCAAAGCTGCGACTTTGCTGGTGAGGGTAAGTTGGGACACTCCCTGCTCTTCAAAGGCAAAGTGGCACAATACACACGCAAAATCCATGGTATTGCTGCTAACTTTGTGTTCTGTGTCTATCCTTTAGCCTAAGCAATTAGTTTGTTGCTGTCTGTTTCACACAGTTTGTCTTACTAGCTTTTCATTTTAGTCTTCTTAAAGAAACTAAACTTTTACCCAGTGTTTAACTCCTTTTCTGTTGTGCAGGTATCTTATTTTTATGGTAGTTCAATAGAAATCTGATTTAGGAAATATGACTTCATAGCACCACAGTAGTTTCATTTAATATTTTTAAAAGATGCATCTATTTAACAGGTATCCTTTTTATCAGCTTTAAAAAAAAAGAAAGATAATTCTTGTTGGCTTTTTTCCCCTCATTTAGCAGTCAAAACTTAGTTTGGTTCCTAACTGAATCAGTTTTCTGTTCTAACTTAACTTTTGGTGCATGGGAACCTTATTCTTCTATTAAAGAACTGCTTTAAAGGTTGTCACAGTAATTTAGTGTTTTTGGTGCAATAAAGATTTTATAACATTTTGCTTCTTTAGCAGGTATTCATTATGTGGATTCCAGTTCTGTTTCTTGAAAGTTATATATATTGTAAGGCATGTTTCTGAGTTCCAGGATTTTCATTCTTTTTTTCTGTATTTATAGGAATCTTTGCCTTTAAGTGCGCCCGGGCAGAAGAGCTATTTAACATGTTACAAGAGATAATGCAGAATAATAGCATAAATGTGGTAGAAGAACCAGTAGTAGAAAGGAATAATCATCAAACCGAGTTGGAAGTACCAAGAACCCCTCGAACACCTACCAGTAAGTATGGTTCTACTGTCAGATGACATACCTGAATGTAATCTGAAATAGCATTTGATTTGCATTTGATCTTCAGGTAATTAAAAAGAAGGCTAATTTAAAGCTAAGGGGCTAATTATCACTAATGCATTCTCTTGAGGGACTTGCTGAGGATTATCTTCAAGAAAAAAACTTTGGGAAGTTAGTTGTTGCATAAGAACACTTATGAATACACCTGTTGAATTGCTTGATGATATATCAACATGCTTTATTTGTAGCATTTCAGAGAATGTTAATGTTGGGCAATATTTCAGACTTTTAGTAGGGGAAAAAATACTGTTTAAATCACATATGCAGTTGGTTTGGAATATTTTCTTTTGCTCTGAGTAGATGAATGGGTGAGTGAAGTATTTACCTAAAATTTTCTGGTATTTTTGAAGTCTCAGGCAGATGGCTTGATATTTGAAACTAGAAATTCCAGTTTATTGATGATTTCAGAGAAATGGAAGCTCAGGTAAATGAGTTTCTGTTTGTTAGGGAGATACGTTAATGGGAGAAAGAGAAGTTGGATAGGGAGTTTACTGGGTGTAAATACACCTAGGTTTCAGTGATTGCTTCAGAAATGTGTTCCAGTAAATACCGGAATGTTGTTCCGTTTTCCATTTCCTTCCTCCAAAGCAGAATTGAGCTTTGTGAATATTTCATGCTGTTTTACATATTTTACTTTCTCTTTTGAAAATTAAACTTAAAGATATAAAGTGTCTTATTCATATACAGTAAAATGTTCTATTCTAATATGGTTTTCCTTGTTTTCTAACTGAATCAGCTCCTGGGTTCAATGCACAAAGTTTACCCAATGGCTATCCCAGATACCCGTCTTTTGGAGATGCTTCATCACACCCTTCCAGCAGACACCCTTCTGTCGGCAGTGCACGCCTCCCCTCTGTTGGTGAAGAGTCAACACATCCTTTACTTGTAGCAGAGGAGCAAGTGGGTGTTTTTTTTCTCTTCATACAACTTAGGTTCTACATTACTTCAGATTTTTCTAATGATTGTTCTGTAGGCTTTTATTTTCCTTTTTCAGTATCAGGTGTAATGTATTCCTACAGTACTTTACCTCAGAAAAGTGTTTGCCTTGCCTCTTTAAAATGATACTTTGTAGAATGGCTTGCTGAGGAATTAATATTTTATATACAAATAAAGATACAGAAAGTATGTGTTTGCATTATACTCTTTTCAGAAATATCAATAATTATTTTTAAACGTATGTAATTGTACATTATAATGAGAGATCCTGATCAAAAAGCTTCTTTATATGGAAGTCTTCTATTTGCCAAATAGAAATAATGGAATAATTTAGGTTAGAAGGGCCCTCTAGCCCTCCAGATCAAAGTTTTAAATTAGAGACAGCCATACAGAGCCTTCTCCTGGTCTTGTTTTGAATACTACAGGCAAGGGGATTCCACAGAATCTGAGCCACATGTTCAGTGTTCCACCACCTTTGTTGTGAAATCATTTCTCCCTAATACGTAATCAGATTTTTGCCTGCTACAGCTGGTGTCGGCTGTCCCTTGGCCTTTTGCTGAATATCTCCAAAAAGCATCTGGCTGTGTCTTTGCTTTATGTGTTTGGTAATTGAAAACAGCTATTAGGTGGTTCCCTGCCTTCTCTTAAAATGGAATGAGGATGATGTCCTCAGCTTCTCCTTGTATGTCATGTGCTCGGTCTCCTCTCTAGTCTTGGCCCTCCACTGGACTTGCCTCAGTATGATGCAGTCCATCTTGTACTGTGGGGCTCAGGTTCAATCTTGTGAGAGCTGACTTGATGGTAATAGTAACTTTCCTTAACATACTGGCTGTGCTGTTGCTAACACAAACCAGTACATGTTTGGTTTTCATTGCTGCGAGAACAGACTGAAGACTCATATTCAACCTACCATCCACCTGGACCCCTGAAGTTCTGCTGCAAGGCTGTTTTCAGTCAGTTGGTATCTAGCCTGTACAGTTGGTGATGTTTCATACCAAGCACTGGACTTTGTACTTACTGTTGCTGAACTTCATAATGTTTCTATGAGGTTGGTTCTCCAGGCTTATGAGATCCCCCTCAGTGGAAACCCTATCAGTCTGGATAGACAGAAAACTGTCAGGTTATGTTCTCGTCCATCATCCAGGTTGCTGATGAAAATGATAGTTAAGTTTAATAATGTCATGTGGTTTAGGAAGACTTTCATGTGTGACAAGAAAGAGTGTTGGAAACCAGTGAAGGTAACCAGAACAGAGTGCAGTGAGCTATCTTGTGGGAAAGGATTTGTTAGGAGCCCTCACAGAAGAGCTCAGGTGTTACTGTTGGACTTACTGAACAGTAAATGAGTTTTAAAAATCACTGGGGGAGTCAAGTGAGCTGGTAAATGACACTTCAGCTTGCAGTGTCATTGCAGCTTGCAGAGAGGTTGGCAAGGTACTTGACTGCTGCTGCAAAGTACTACTTTTGCTGTTTGGATATCCAGAGAAAGAATTAAAATTTACAGGAGAAATCCAGTCTCTCCCATTCAGCCTTCTATTGATCCACTGTGGAAACTGGAGGGATAACCTAGAAGTGTATTTCTGCCTTTTTTAGTGGCAAATGGTGCCAACTCATGCTTCCTTTTAATTCTGAGTGCCACACTTCATATGGAATTGTATATTTTTCTACTTGAGTTCCTGTTCTTAGGAGGCTGTTGGCTCTTGAAGAAAGAATGGACAGTTCTTCCTGTAGACCCGACCTCTCTGTTCCTGGAGTAGTACACAAGGCAAGAGCCCCTGAGGGTTTTCTTAGGTCTCTCTGTAGTTTTCTTTTTCGTTGTGTTTTTTGGGTTTTTTTTCCCTTTTATGGACAGTGGATTTCCTTTGCAGTGTGGAAGTTATGAACATAAACTTAGCAAGTAATTGTTGGTCACTGGTAAGGGACAACAAAGTAGAGCTGTCACTGATCTGCCCTGTTAAAGTAATGAGCTAAGTTGGAGCAGCCCAAGGTGGCCTTGATCAGAGCCAAGCTATAACAGACCCTGAAAAGCTAGAACTAGAGCACAACTGAGATAAAACATCAAATAAAAATAATTACCAGCGTAAGATACAAATTCTGGTTTTTTGTTAGAGGAACATTAACATAACTAATAACAAAATTTCAGGGAAAAAACCTAAAACTGACTACAGTTCAGCAAAATGCTAGAGAGGTGACTTTTGCTCTTAAACACCTGCTGTCACAAGTTTTTCTTTTCAGGTATTTTGATTAGAAAAGTGGGGAGTTAAGAATCTAATAAATTCGGAGGTGAGGGGGAAAGGCACAATAGTATTTGAATTTCCTCTTTTTTCTTTCCTTTTAGGTGCACACTTATGTAAACACTACTGGAGTACAAGAGGAAAGAAAAAACCGATCAAGTGTGCATGTGCCACTGGAATCAAAGCTTTCAAACACTGAAACAACTAAAGTGAAAGAAGATCAGATGTGTACTGATGACAGAGATGCTCAGGTTCTCCTGGAGCCCGAAGGAGTGAAGTTTGTTTTAGGACCAACACCTGTTCAAAGGCAGTTAATGGAAAGAGAGAAACTGGAACAACTTGGGAGAGATCAAGTTAGTGGCAGCAGCACAAACAATACTGAATGGGACACTGGGTACGACAGTGATGAACGTAGAGAAACACCATCTGGTAATAAATTGGTGTATGAAAATATAAATAGGTTATCAATCCCTAGTGCCTCAGGGGTCAGGAGAGGTCGCTTGACATCAACCAGTACCTCAGACACCCAGAACATTAACAACTCTGCTCAGAGGAGAACTGCGCTGCTGAACTACGAGAACTTGCCATCCTTGCCTCCTGTTTGGGAAGCCCGCAAGCTGAGCAGAGATGAAGATGACAGTTTAGGACCAAAGACCCCATCTCTGAATGGCTACCACAATAACCTAGATCTAATGCATAACTATGTCAATACAGAGAATGTAACAGTACCAGCAAGTGCTCATAAAGTAGAATTTACACGACGTCGGGACTGTACCCCAACAGTCTTTAACTTTGACATTAGGCGTCCAAGTTTAGAACACAGGCAGCTCAACTATATACAGGTTGACTTGGAAGGTGGCAGTGACTCTGACAACCCTCAGACTCCAAAAACCCCCACCACTCCACTTCCGCAAACTCCAACCAGGCGCACAGAGCTGTATGCTGTGATAGACATTGAAAGAACTGCTGCTATGTCAAGCTTGCAAAAAGCACTGCCCCGAGATGATGGTACTTCTAGGAAAACTAGACATAACAGTACTGACCTGCCTATGTGAGCCTGGGGAGCATTGAATCATTTGCACCTTTTGTGAAGTTTATAAAATTGAAGATGCGAGTACTTTGCGTTTCTTAACACTAACGCCTTTTATAGACTAATAGAACTTTTTCTGCATACTTCATGTACTTGTCTAACTAAAGGGAATTAATGTAGAGCAAGTATTCATTTTAGGTAACACTATTTCATTCTACAGTAGAAGTAATTACTGCATAGCAGCATCACCACCTTTCACAGTGCCTCTTTAATTGATTAGAGTCTGAGTGACATGCCAGTTTGAATTTATAAATATTCTGGTCTGGTGCCTATACTCATTAATGGCATTTATAACACTTTTTAAAGCCTCTTGATATGTGCATTATTAGCAGGTAAACCTAATCTTTCAATATACATATTTGACGTTCATTCCTCATTGAAGTGGTTCCTCCAGAATGAAACGTATGTAATGCGTTAATTCACACAGTTTGACATACACAAGATATATTGGTTCATCTCAAGGAATATAAACACAACACCTTTTTTGTCTGTGGGCAAGAAGGCCTCTAATTCCTGACAGTTTTCTTAAGTTGTGTGATATTTGAGAGGTCACATTCACGGTTGTTGATCAGAGCTATAAACACATCAAAAACCAGCCTTAAGCTCCTTCCGTTGAAATAGAATTCCAAGAATTCCAAGAATAACAAATTCCCTCTGAAATCTGACAAAATTTTAATCTCATCAGAGTTTTTGAGGTTTTTTGTGAAGGAATTCACAGGTGGGCTGTATGAATTAAGGCTCTCTTGTCATTTCTTAGTTCAGTGTGCCTTCCTTTCTTTGCATTTGTGTGTTTCCTTTTTATTTGTTCCATAATGTCTTGTTTTGAAAGTCAGAATTTTGTACATAGCTTTAATTGTTCAGGGTCATCTATGTATTTGTCTTACTCTCTGCATTTGACAAAGCAAGACTCTTGAAGGTCAAATGGTTGTCTTTGTCCAGTGTTCTGACTTTTTATGCCTGACAGAAATATCACAGCTCTCCAGCAGCATGCATTATTGCACATCTGGAAAGGTTTATTATGCAGTTATTGTCTTCCTCTAAAGCATCAAACACAGGTTACACGGGAGGCAGGGTACTGGACTTGATAGTTCTTTATAGAGAGTTGTAGGTTCTAGCAATGTGCATCCATAGGTGATAATGTACTTTAATTTAGAAAGAGACGTAGTAAATTATCTGAAGGTAGCATTATCTATGAGCATACTTGTTTTCCTTTTGCAGTTGGTGAATTTGGTTACAATGATGGCTGCTCAGTGTTACAGGTACATCCGGGTAGACTGTTGTTTGTTGAATATGCCAGAGACAGCCTTAGAAGTTTTGTCCTGTTTTGTTTATTAATACTCTGAATAATCTTAGAATTCTGGCAGTATTTAAGGTGCACCTTGGTACTAGCAGCAGAAGAGATTGCTCTTGAGCCTGTGATTACAAAGGAACTGACACTTGTGTGAACTGGTATGATGTAAAATAACCCTTGAACTGTGAGGAAAAACATGCAAGAAAAGCCATTTGGAGATCTGAAAAAGCATTAAGGGTCTCCATGCAATATTGAATTGAAGTTTTATAAAAACCAAACTACAATTATTTTCTGTCTTTTAAATTGGTGTGTATTTCTGTTCCTACAACTTTTTTTCTTTGCTCTTCTCTCATTTAGTAGTGGCAGCAGTAGTAGCACCTGAAATATATCTCTTGCTATACCATTAGGTGGTATCAGGCTACCTTTTCACTCTGGCTTTCATTATTCTTTACAGACTGTATGGTACTGAAATACCAGATGGACAAAGGACATAATTTGTAGAAGTAAAAGATGGGAGTCATTGAGACCATTGTGAGGAACTTAAAAGAGATTTAAAAAAAAAAACACTGTTAATGATTTTATGGTCAGCCTCTGCATACTCTTGTGATAGACTCGCTGACTTGTGAGGAGACTTTGGTACTCAAGAAGGTAAAGCCTGCCTAGAGCTAGGCATTTTAAAGGTCTGAAATCTCTACCTGACAGGAGGTTGTAGCCAGGTGGGGGTTGGCCTCTTTGCCCAGTCAGCCAGCAACAGGACAGGAGGACATAGGCTTTAACTGTGCCAGCTAGATGTTAGCAAGAAATTCTTCACAGAAGGGCTGATTAGGCATTGGAATGTGCTGCCCAGGGAGGTGGTGGAGTCACTGTCCCTGGAGATGTGCAAGGAAAGGCCGGACATGGCAGTTGGTGCCGTGGTCTGGTTGACAAGGTGGTGTTCGGTCATAGGTTGGATTCAGTGATCTCAGAGGTCTTTTCCAAGCCTAATGATTCTGTGATTCTGTAACTGCTCCCTCACATCTTTGCCATTGCCTCACCTTAGCTATGGACCTCCTGGTCTGTACTGAAGATGTATTGCATGTATTGCAAAATACTTACTGGGTTAATAATATTGGTGTGATTCTTGTTCTTAGCATATAGCTCACTTAAATTTGTGAGCTGAACTAATGCTTCAGCATGTGTTTTGAGGCAGACGTGTTTGACCTAACTAGCTGCTTAGAAATACATGGTCCTCATCTGTATAGTTTGGACTAATTAACTGGACCCTTAAAACACACCTGTGAGGCAGGGAAGTAATAATATTCTTAACTACTAAATAGGGAAGCAGAGGCTTTGGGTAGATCGTAAGTGACCTGCTGAAATTTCAACAACCAGCCATATCCCTCCTTAGTTCCAGTGCACTGTTCTATGCATTTATTCTGAATAGTCTCAGATAAAAAGAATGGTTTGAGCAAATTTTTTACATTGTTGCAAGTTTCACAATGTTTTCTTAGCTCTGGTCCCCAGAATTGAGAACATACTGAAATTTCAACTGTCTGTAGCCTTAATTATGTTAACAAGACTGATGACATATTTTTCAGGACTACTTTTTTAACCTGTTACATTTTACAGGTGGGATAATGCTTTCTCGTTTTGTATACGCTGCAGACATACTGGGTAGTCCCTGTCACCCACACTGCTCATCTTTAGCATTCCTTATTTTCTGCCCCTTGAAGTAGATGCAGTTGCAATGCACTTTACCCTTTGAGACTTGGTAAATATTTTTTCAATTCAGTCTCTTTTAAAGGCTGTGATGTTAGATTTAGTGTCTGTAATCTAGGATTCAGTTTTCAGCTGAAATCTCTCCATGGTATTTAGATCATATTTATTTTGGGCCCACAGGTGTATAGACTGAGAAACTAGAAATATGTAATAATTTTCTTTAGTAAATGTGGCATGTTAAGTTTACATAAACTAGGTCCTGTAAAAATGGTAGCATCTCCATCAATTCTACTTTTCATCTATAACGTGCAGTCGGTTGCTGCCCTTCAAACACATTTGACAAGGGGAAACCTTTAACTGTAGGTATTCCTTTAGTGCAATGATTTGGGAAAGACATACATTACTGTATCTTTTAAACAAAGAAACAGACTTGTTAAAGAACACAAAAAAGTGACCAAAAGTACATAATAAAGATTGTGATAGAAATACAGGGAGTGAGAATTGATTCCATTGTTATATCAGGAAAATAATCTTTTCCTCAAAACGATGTCAGAAGGAGGACCAGTTGTTTTAATTTTTGTGGTATTTTTTGCTGACTTCCTAAAACAATATTGTAAAAGGACCATTCTGAAAACCTTGACACTCATTAGAACATATTTTCTTTCCCCCAATAAGTATGTTTTGCATTTGACAGGGGTTGAATCTGATGGTGTGCATTGAAGTACTTTTCCTATTCAAGTCTTCAGAGCTTCTATAGAAAATTTAAGTTTTGAAGTAGACATTTCATACAATAAATTGATAAAATATCCTCCCCCCCCCAGTGTTTGGATATTTGTGTGTGTTTGCACCTCTGACTTGGGCGTGGGTGTAAAAAGGATCACAGAAATGTGCAAACTGTACAAAGTCCAAACCAATGTCAAAACAGGGCTGCTTTTTGTAGGTGACAGACCAGCAGTTGATTTTGCTGGTTTTATAACACTATGTGTTGGCTCAAAATCTGGCTATTCTTGTTTTTATTTTATATTTAACCACTTCTCAATGAGAGAGATTCAGGAGAGAGCAGATCGTTCTTATTCATTGTCAGTGAAGTAAAAATAGAGATTCTGATTAATGTCCTTTGATATTTTGAGCATATAATGATGTATCTGGTTTGGACGTGTACTTCTAAGCAGTATTCCTCGTTTCATGTAAGGTGAGATCAACGGTGAAATTCCATTTCTGCACTGTACTAATTTATTTAATGGCTGCAAATAAGATGAAACTAATGGAGTAGGAACTCTTAGTGAACTTAAATCTGAAATTCTCCTATTTCTCCTAAGGGAGTTTGGTCCTTCATTGTGATAGATAAAGTTAGGTATTTTTGGAATTTAATAGTATGATCTTTCCCATCTCTTCCTTGAGGTAGCAATTCAGGCATTTATATTTGACCGTATATACTTAATATAAACCTAAGTTCATTGATTATATCTTTATTTTAAATTCATATACACTCCAAGAAAAAGAAATCCAGAAGAAATTCCACCACAAAAAACTGCGTTAAGATGGAGTCAGGTTTACTGATGTCCTTCTTACAGAAGATTATGAAAAAGGAAGTCACGTTGAGGTTCTTTTATGATCTTTAGGAATTACTTCCTCTTTTGGACAAGATAAGTGAATCAGAAGAAAAAAAAAGAGCAACTTAGCATCTGCAACTCTGACCATGTATACATTATTTCTTGTGCTGTGCTGTAAGGTATGTGACTAAGTCTGTCAGATGTCTTACGAGGATATTTTCCTAACCCGGTGTTTACTCCAGATTAACGCAGTATTTTGTTTGGAAGTATGTAAGTGTACAGGTAGAAATAGAATATGAGAAATAAGGTTGATGAAACAAGTGTTGGACATTTCTGTATTTTTATATATTATGAAGGGCATTTTTGAATTTTTTCTTGCAGTTTTAGTAATTATTTAGTGTGGTAATATACAAATATTGTGACAATGTTTTCCGCTTTTTCCATTACTTTGGTGTAATTCTATTTTATGTAGCAAATATGTGTATATACAAAGGAGATTATGTAAAAACTATGATGAAAGAATAGGCTCAAGCCCTTCAGAACAGGGACCATCTTCCTCTGTGTCTGCAAAGTAGTAAATGCCTTGGGGTCCCAGCCAGAGCTCCCATCTGAGACCTGTAGTGACTGAATTGCCAAGTGAGGAGCGTTGGGGGAAGCAGCTCCTCTGCTTTCCATGAGAAGCCTTAGTCTGAAAGGTGCTGTGAAGCTCCCCCTGCCAATCACCAGTGCTGGGGCTATGCGTGGCTGTTCCCAGCACCACCTCCCAGGCCACCCAGAGAGCCCAGAGCACACACAGCCTTTGCTCTGCTCCTTCCCCTTTGCTGTAGGGAAGGAGCTTTGATGCCATCGGGAGATCTTGTTTGCAGGGTGACCCTTCCAGAGCTTGTTCAGTCCGCATGCAGTATCCTTTAAAGCCAAGCAAGTGATTCGTGTTGACTTCAAGGGCCACTGGATGTGCTCCTGCAAGACTGGCTCTGTAACTCCTGAGAACCTGGTTGGTCAAGTTCTTCAGGAATAGTCTAAAAAGATGTAAAAATATAAATATATTTAATTACATGTACTGAAAAACAAATTCTGTTTGTTGTGGTCAGAGTTCAGATAATTATGAGAATTTTGATTTCTTAGTCATATATACTTGCATATATATTGCTTTAACTATTGTGTATGAAAGAGGAAGTGATTCTAAAATGTGCGAAAGATCAGGATTACACCTGTTTTTTAATGGTCGTGTTATTTTGGAATGGATGTCAGCGAATTTAACTCCATAATAATGCAGTTTTTTTGCATTGGAATATGTGTGTATATCATACACCCACATTTTATATATAATATATTATATATTTGGTACTAACTTTGTATTTTGAAATTTTGCCAAATCGCAAACACAGACGTTCTCACTTGTACGACTTTGGTACTTAATAACTGAATGTATAAAAAATGCTCTGGTATGAGAGGAAAGAGTGTTGTATGGTGTCCCACAGTCCAGATGGCTTGACCAGCAGGCACGTTGCCTTTTTCACATCTTGCTTCATTGCAGCACCACCCTTGGTCTCCTGGAAAGCAGTCTGTGTCCCAGCCTGACTGCAGGCCAGCTGACTGGTAGTAGTGATACAGTAGTCACCAGTGTGCCACAAATGCATTTATTTAATGCAGAAATAGACATTTCTACAAAGGCCAAAATCTCACGTTGTATGTTCCTTTCTTGTCATTACATTGTATCATATTGTAAGATTATTGTATGTCCTAATTTGCATTATAAAATGTTTTTTCCTACTTAAAGGCATAAATATAGCAACTTTGTATAAAGGTAGCTTTCTAGATTTTTATTTCTTTTATATAAAAAAGTCTAAACAGTGGGAGTACCATTGCCAAATTGTTTATAAAATTTCAAGTAATTTTCCCTGTTCAATGAATTTGTTTTTACACACATTCCGTATTTCTTATACTATGCAGAAAGAGTGTATTTTTGTGCCATTCCACATTAATCTTAAAAAAAAAAAAATCACTTCTTTTAAGCCGTCATTATTGAGTAAGCTTACCAAATGTGCGTTTTTTAAAAAACTGTTACGTATTATGACATTTTTCCCCTTACCAGTGCCAACTTCATTTGGAAAAAGAAACTGTAGCATGGCAATAAACTATTGATTTTACATTAGAAATTGTCTGAGTTACTTCAGTAGTTTGCAGTGTTAGTGTCACTGTATTGTGTTTTGTTTGTATAACCTTTTTTGCTTCTTGATCTGAAGTCTGTAGATTCATCTCCAAGATTTTGTTTCATTTCTGCTGGGCTTCTGTCACATCTTTGTCACGCATGTTAATTGAGATTTTTTTTAATGATATTTTCAAAATGAGGTACTTTTTCATTCACATATATTGCAACTTGAAAAATTGCCCTTGGCACCACAGAGGTGAGGGCAGTGCACGGCTGAGAGGCAGGAGCCCAGAACCAGCACTGCTGCTGTGTTCTTCCTATTCTGGTGTCATAACTTTTACACATTATAAATCATAGCCTAGCAATGATCAAAAGCCCTTTAAACCAAATTTACTAATTTGCTGTAGTAAGTTTTTCTGCGATCATTGGAGCTTTCAAAGGCCATAGTTTGGGTAAGTCTGAGGCACTTTAAAATCTTTTTTTCTCCCAGCTCACCACAGTAACAGCAAATGTGAATTAAAATGAATTACTACTTCAGTGCAAATCTTTATGAATGCTGTGATTCTGAGAGAGAAGCTGTTTACATTGTTCAGTTGGATTATTTGCCCAAGCCAAAACTAAAATGGTTTTCTGCGTAAGTATAAGGAAAAGTAAAGATATTTAAATTAAATTAGTAGTCTAGTTTTCAGAACAGAGTTGTTGAGGGAAGTGTATATAACTCTGTGAAGAAAATAGGACAAAAAGCCTTAAGTGCTCAAGAACTAATATTAACCAGGATCAGCAAGCGATACAGGTGAGACAGTTGGCAGAATTTATAGTCATGTTATGTTTTTCTGTCTCCATTGAGCTGGATTTCTGTCTTTGGCCAGTTTGGATCTAGAACAAACAACTTTCCGTATGTCCCAAGAGTTTAGTATCTAGCAGCAAGAAGAGGGGTACCAGCTGGAATTAATTCTTGAGGATGAGTCATACAATAATACAGATTGGTTTGGTTTGGTTTTTTTCTTTTTTTGTTATATGACCAGGTAACGGGCTTTTAGTGTAGAGAAAAAGCAGTGACAAAGTAAGGTTTAGGTGTTGTTTTGCACTGGCAAAGCTGCCAGGGGAATAGCTACCAATTTTTCTGTATTGAATTGCAGAGTTTATGGAGTGGGATTGCGCTGAGCCTCTCCTGCTCACTGCTTTTCACTGGAGACGTGGTTTAAGAGCAGCCGTCTGGGATGGTCCGTGAAGCGCACTGGAGACCAAAACAGTAACTAAAAACGCTTTTGACCTGCCTGAGAACTGACCTCCAGGAATACCACAGAACCGCAGAATCTTAAAATAGTTTGAGTTGGAAGGGACCTTAAAAACCATCTAGCTGCAAAGGCCCTGCCATGAGGAGGGACACCTTTCACTCGACCAAGTTGCTCAGAGCCCCATCCAACCTGGCCTTGGACGCTGCCAGGGATGGGGTGCGCAGGCTTTCTCTGAGCAGCGTGTTCCCGTGGCTCTCCACCCGCCGTGAGGAGTTTCTTCCCCAGAGGTCTCCAAGGCACAGAGCCCATGCCAGCCCCGAGCCGCTCTCGCCGGGCCGGCGCAGCCGCTGAGGGCGCGGGCGGGGCCGCACTGCGGCTCCCAGAGCGGCGCGCCGCCGGAAGGGGCGGCCGCCGTGACGGCAGTTCCGGAGGGGCTCGTGGGGGCTGCGGCGCGGCGTTGGTTCTCTGCTGAAGGAGGGGCGGACGGCGGCACCGGCACCATGGTGAGCGGCGGCGGCGGCGGCTTGGCCCCGGGAAGGGCAGGGCACGGCACGGCACGGACGGGGTGCGGCGCGGCGGGCCCGGGCGGGGCCGCGCTCCACGCGGGCGGCGTGCGAGCGCCTGAGGCCTGGAGGCCGCGCCCTGCTTTCCCCGCGCTGTGTCGGGAGGGGGGGGTGGCGGGTTCTGCCGAAGGTTCTGGAGCGAATCCCCGCCCGACCGCGCTTTGGCTCCCGAGAGCCCTGATTTGTGTGTGTGTGCGGGTATGGGTTCCTTCTGCATTTAAGACCTTGGATGCTTTGCAAGTGTTGGCCCTTAAGGGCGGATACTGGTTACTGCTTATAATTAATGCGCATTGATACGCCAAAAAAAAAAAAAAAAAAAAAAAAAAAAAAAGAGTAACGAGTTCAGCTCGGGTATTAAAATGCTAAAGCCTCAGTGTGGTCAGTAAATGGAGTTTTTTTAGTTGGTGCTGGTTGAGCCTTCCCCCGGGTTGCAGGGAAGGGCGGAATATTTGGGGAGAGCGGCAGCGCACGCACGGCCATGAGGGAAGGGCTGGGAGAGGCCGTGGGGGCGCGGGCACCGCAGGCTGCGAACACTCGCTCTTGTAATCCCTCCACAGGACTGTGAGATTGCAAGACGGGCTTTTAAGAGCCTCGACTATTTCTTAAATATATCTTTTATCACAACAAAATGGGGTATGGAAGTAATTTTATTAATAAAAACGTTGTCGTTAGCGTCGTTGTTTTATTGAAGCTAGGACAGTATTCTTGCATTAACTCTGTTTTAGGCATCCATTTCCCTTGCTCCTGTGAACATTTTCAAGGCAGGTGCAGATGAAGAGAAGGCAGAAACAGCTCGGCTGGTAAGTTTAATTCTTGAAGAAATTGGTAGTACTTGAGATAATTATACTTTGTCTTTTCTACCACTAAAAATACTTTCGCTATGTCATGATATGGATCTTCTATCTCTAACTGGCTTTCCTTGTTGCATGTCCATAAGCAGAAGGGAGGAGGAGTGTTGTTTATACTGAAAAATAGAGAAACTCTTCATTTTCAAAACCAAAGTAACTCTACTGGAGCCCAGAAGATTGGTGTTTTATTGGGTGGCGTTTCATCTGGCTTTGAGATAGACTTACAGTTTCTGGGTATATTTGATCTGGTTATTAAAATTTAGCAGTTAAGAAACTTGTACACAGCCTTCACTGAAAGAGGGCTGTGGAAGAGTTGATTCAACTATCTAAAGCTACATGATGGTGTCTAATTCTTATATTACAATAGAAACAAATTGTTTCCTGAGGTGTATTTATTTTCATTTCAGTCATCCTTTGTTGGTGCCATTGCCATTGGTGACCTAGTCAAGAGCACCCTGGGGCCTAAAGGCATGGTAAGTCAGCTGCAGGCTCTTAGTAGTCATACCAGTCAATTTAGCTTTAATAGTTACAGTGTGTTCTTAAGCAGTATTCTAAATCTCATATCTTGCAGGACAAGATTCTTTTAAGTACTGGGAGAGACAGCTCTGTGACAGTTACCAATGATGGTGCAACCATCCTGAAAGCTATTGGAGTTGACAATCCAGCTGCCAAGGTCTTGGTTGGTGAGTTCTTAAAGGCTTGTTATTTCTTAGTTAGTAACTCTATTATGGCATTTTTATTTGTTCTTAGAAGGGTGTTCCTGAAATACTGTGAAAAATTGAAGGGAGGGGGAGCAGAAATCCGAAGTAAGAAGGGCAGGGTACTGCAAGAGTTGTGGAATTCTACAAAAGTAAAATTGAGGTGTATGCTGCTCTTCAAAACTGTTCTTGTATCTTCCTTTCCCTCAACCCTGCTGTGTTCCAGGAGTCAGAAGGGACAAAAGACAGCTGTGTGCCCCTCTTTTTGCAGTGGGAAAATTTGGAACAGAAATCTGTGGGACAATAGAAGTTCTCTCTGGTTCTCTCAGATTTAAATCTCTGTCTCTCAGTGAGCACTGGACAGAGTTTACCATTGTGATCAACTGTTTTACTGTGCCAGTGGTCCAGTACTGGTGACAAGCAGGAGCCTGAACAATTAGGTGTCAGGTTTCCTATTGATTTTCTGATTGTTTGGTCCCAGTTTATCAGCAGTTCATGCAGCAGACCTGATTATTCTGATCTTGTACCTATACCTTAGGGCTTCTATCAGCTGTTCTTCCTTTTGATAACCATCTTTAGGATTGGGAGCACAGGGGAGCATCTTGACCATCACCAGGCTGAAACTGGTGCCTAGGTTGCAAATAAAGAGCAGAAATTTGAAGAATGCTGAATTTCATTTGCATGTCATGTTTTTCTGGGGTTTTTTTTTAGAGTTCCCTGTGTACACAAAGAGTGAGATCTTTTTCTTTCCTCCTAATGCATGAGAAAAATAGCACTAATACTGTGTTTTCCTTCTTCAGATATGTCAAAGGTTCAAGATGATGAAGTTGGTGATGGAACTACATCTGTCACAGTGTTGGCAGCTGAATTACTGAGGGTGATGTATTTCATTTTTTCAGATGTCTGCTTGTCGGTGTGCTTGTGTGATACCACCAGTAGGAGGTGTGTTATCCTATGTTAGTGAAAGGGCTCCCAAAGCACGGGAAGGAATAGCTTGCTCTGTTACTGTTGAAATTGATAGGGGAAAAAACAACCCTTAGGTATTGCATCATCATTTTTTGAGTATTATTTTGGACTATTAATCCTTATATTATTCTTTATAAACTCTCAAGTATTTTAGATTGACTCTTACAAGTCACTTCCTGGCTATTGTACTGGGCAGCATGCACCACTGTGTAGTTGTGAGGCTTAGTCCTCTGAAATCCTTTTCCATAACATTAATGAGAAAAAAGCCCTGCTAAATTCTGTTCTTTGCTCACGACCTGAATTCATATTGTTCCTTTAAATTCTGTATGGGTTTTATGCTTATGTAAAAATTTACACTGCCAAACTCTAAACCTGAAATTACTGTGAAAGAGACTTAAGAAGTGAGTAATTCTTGCTAGCAGAGCTGTTGCAGAATGTCTGATCATCTCAGGTCCAGGAACTAGGATCAAGAGCATCTTTAGGAATGATCCACCAGCTTGCCAAGTTCCTCAGAAAAATGAAGATAGTTTGTTTTTGACTACAGTTTAAGTAGCATTCGTAAATGAACATGTCTCTTCTAGTTAGGGTAACTGTGCTTTTGGAGGGGAATAATTATTGATTTCATTTAAATAGGAGGCAGAACTGTTGATTGCAAGGAAGATTCATCCTCAGACCATCATTGCAGGCTGGAGAGCAGCCACAAAGGCTTCAAGAGAGGCGCTTTTGAAAGCAGCTGTTGATCATGGGTTAGTAATGTCCATTTGCTTTAACTCTTCATAAAAAACTACTCAAGATCAAAACACCAATGTGAATTACAGTTCATTGGTAAATTCTTCACTCTTGTTAAAGTAGTGTGAAGGCTGAGCTCATGAATTTTAGCAGTTGAGAAAAAAAACTGAGTTTTTTAAAGTGAATTACAGAAGCTTTCTGATACTCAGAATTAATTACAATGTGCAGAAATGAAATACAAGCTGTAATTTGCTCCCTGGAACAAAGATCTGAGCTATTATTTCAGATTTCATACTCACATTTTAAGTGTAACTATTTCCCATGCCCAGCACTTCGAGAGTACAAACTTTCTAAAGCTGAATGTGAAAATTCTCCTAACAAAACTTGTATTCCAGCTAGAAGGTTGTGTTCTGGGACAGTGCAGGGATTCTGTGCTGCATTCCTCTAAAGAGAATATGGTACATATAGATGCAGGCCAGAAGAAGGGGGCAAGGACTCATAGGGGTAACTTGTGGTACTTAAGACTTTCAGACTTTACACTTCAACTGAACTGTCTTTATTTTAGTAATGATGAAGTGAAGTTCCGTGAAGACTTGATGAACATTGCAGGAACAACTCTTTCATCAAAATTACTTACTCACCATAAGGATCACTTTGTCAAGCTAGCTGTAGAAGCTGTTCTTAGGTTGAAAGGTTCTGGTAATTTGGAGGCTATCCATGTCATTAAGAAGCTTGGTGGAAGTTTGGCTGATTCCTACTTAGATGAAGGTAAGTCTTTGAGTGTTGACTGTGTATGCACTTGAGAAATAAAGCTGCTAAAGGTTACACATATATGTAAATTTGTTTTAGGAAACACTGTTATCATTAAATTGAACACTAAAGATGAGGGGATTTTGTAATAATTATTAATTGTTCTCCTTTTTTAATCCAAAGTTTTACAAGACCTTTCTGTTACTACAGGCTTTTTACTTGACAAGAAGATTGGTGTAAATCAGCCAAAAAGAATTGAAAATGCGAAGATTCTTATTGCAAATACTGGTATGGATACAGACAAGATTAAGGTATGTGACAGAACTACTGTTGAGAAACTGTGTTTTTTTAAATGGAATTTTGAGACTGAGCTCTCTTTGCTTTAGATTTTTGGCTCTCGTGTTAGAGTGGACTCCACAGCAAAAGTGGCAGAAATAGAACAGGCAGAAAAAGAGAAAATGAAGGAGAAAGTGGATCGTATTCTTAAACATGGAATTAATTGCTTTATTAACAGGTATGTATTTCTTGGGAAAAGGGGAGAGTTGTGTTACTCCCTATGTTCGAGTTCACTCTGCTAGAATAGGCAGTTAGTGCCTAACAGACACTTAGGATCAAAGGGCTTAGAACCTAAAGCATATGGTATGATAGTGTTTTGTCAGAGAAAGGGTATTTCAAAAAACATCAGAGTTTGAATTGATTTTTTTTTTTCTTAGCTTTATACATTTTCCTGTCACTATGTTTGCTTCTGTGTTATGTAACATTCCATGTGTGCCAAGTGCCTCATACATTGACTGCTTCAGTAGCTGTCAGAAATCGGTCCTGTGTCCATGCTGCTGACAGTCTGGTGTCTTTGTTACTCTGTTGTTTTCAGAGGTTTGTTCTGTGTATGATGGTGAGATGTGTTTTAATTTTAGACAGCTCATCTACAACTACCCTGAACATCTCTTTGGAGCTGCTGGTGTCATGGCTATTGAACACGCAGACTTTGCTGGCGTAGAACGTCTGGCTCTTGTCACAGGTGTGTGGAGTATCTTGTTGTATGAAACTTGGAGGGGCACAGTATTTGTTTGATCATTAGTAAACATTAAGCTTACTTAAACATATTTGTTTTTCTCCAGCCTCTGTGAATAAAGGATCATAATGTGAAACATTGGATATAATTTAGCAAGTTAGTGCCAGTTAGTAATTTTCTTTCATATTTTAAAAATATTTTCAGTTAAATTCCTGCTTGATAAGATTTTGAAATGTTTGTTTTCTAAGGAAAAGATGAAACTTGGCAATTGAAAGAATAATTCCACAAGTTAACACTAATAGTTCTTGATTCTGTGATAACACTTTGTTCTAAATGGCTGTTGTTTGACTGTAATGATAGAGAAGACTAAAGAGTCATCCTTTGTTAAAAAGGTGGGCCTGAGTTGTTGGCTTGAGGTGAACCTCAAATGACAAGAACCTGGATATTTTGAGCAGTGGTCATCATAAATGTGATTCTGGTAACTAATGAAAACGAAACCTCTGGAAAGCTACAGATAATTCTCATTACTGAAGTAAGAGGTAGTTAACTGGGACATCATGGTTGATTTTGAAATTGATCAGGAGGATGAATTTACTTTGCAGGAGAAAGGAAAAGACAGTGGCTTGTTCATCTTAGCAAAACTGAAGTAGCAATTGTATGTAACTGTCAGTAGGCACATTGACACAGGCAGATGCTTGATTGAGAGGAACATTGCTTACATTCTGAAGCAAATTCAGAGCTAACTTCCTTTCTATGCAGAGAAAATGGGCCTTACCAAACCACACTGACTTGAATAGTATAGCTGGAAAAAAGGACGAGTTTTTTAATATGCACAAGCTCTCTGCTACAAATCTTGGTTTTCCTTGTAGTGCTACAACTACTCTGTGGTGCAAGCTACTGTGGAATAATTGAGCATGCATTGGGAGTGCATGCATGTAAAGAGTTTTCTAATAGGAAGAGGAAAGAACTAGAACAATATCCTGTTCAAAGACATTTTGTTCTTTGTAGTGCCTGTGTTGTTTATGATGTGGCAGTTTACAGATGGTGCGTATTACTGCTGCTACAGCATGGAATGAGACTTGCAATGCGAAATGGTGGCCAGTGGTTCTCAGCCATCATCAGGCAGGCTCAAGTCTTAAAGCATTAGAGACTTCATTTAGTATTTTATAAATACTTAATCAGTAAATACTACAAAAACTTGAAACATACTGACATTTTAAGCTAGCAAAAATGAGTGTTTATTCTGTTATCAGACACAACTCACAAGCATTTTAGTCCTTGTGATGTGAAATAAAACATTAGTGTTTTAAGTGTTAAAGGTTTCTGGGGCCATATGCTGACATGAGAAAGTCTTGGCTTAACAGTGTTGTTAATTTAAATTTATTTTGGGGCAATTAGGAAGATGGTTTTTTCACACACAACCCCTTCCCCCCCACTGCTTGGTTAGACCTTGCCTGAAAGGATGCTTTCATTGTGAGCTCTGATTTCTTTATGATCTTACACTTGTAGGTGGTGAAATTGCATCAACCTTTGATCACCCTGAGCTGGTAAAACTAGGAAGCTGCAAGCTTATTGAAGAAGTCATGATTGGAGAAGATAAACTCATTCATTTCTCTGGAGTGGCAATGGGTAGGTGTTCTATCATTAATGGTGTATTGTAACATTTGTGTTAATCCTCTGCTAATGCTTTTCAGCTTCCAGTGAGGCATGGGAATTCTGTAATGATGCATGTAACTTTTTATTAAAGCCTTGCTTTTCAGTAAAAATCCTGTACAGTTTCGTGGTTGAAACATGAAAGTTTCATGTTACGTAAATGAACATATAATCATTTTTAAGGATGGGAACTAAGGGTTCTGCTTTGGGAAATTCAGTTGACAAGAAAAACAGCAATATGTCATACTTAAAGAGCTTGAGAGCTTGTTCTAGTAAATGGCAATACTCTTAAGTTTTCAAGGAGTTTTGAGGTGATACTAATTTTCTGTTAAATTAAAGAAGGTGTTGTGGAACCAAAGCAATAGCACTGTGTACGTAATTTGATTCTATTTTTGAAATGTTATGCTTTCTTTTGCTCCCAAAATTAAGTAATACAAAACTTGACTTCAGTGGTAGCAAAACCATTGTAAATGTTTTGTGATAGCCCATTTTTGAGTCCTGGTTTCTCTTCTTAATCCTTTTATATTTGCGCTTTCTAGGTGAAGCTTGCACTATAGTTTTGCGTGGAGCCACGCAGCAGATCCTAGATGAAGCAGAGAGGTCTTTGCATGATGCTCTTTGTGTTCTGGCCCAGACTGTGAAGGACACAAGAACTGTGTATGGTGGAGGTGAATATCAGATTCTTTGTACATGTCACACATTTTGTATTACTGTACATCAGATATATAACATGTGTGTTTTCAATGAATAGGTTGTTCAGAGATGCTGATGGCTAATGCTGTTGCGGAACTTGCTGTCAGAACACCTGGCAAAGAGTCTGTTGCAATGGAGTCCTTTGCTAAGGCTTTACGAATGGTAGGTTTATTTAATCAGATTGCTGGATTAAGAGACAAAGTTTCATGAAGTTTACTTACTTGTGACATCAGATAGTTGCTTTACTTTAAAAGTTTTGATTGTCCAAAGTAAAATAGTGAAGGTTAGCAACACATCTTGGATAAACAAAGGGGGAAATCGGACTTTGTCTTAGGAAAAAAGTACTGGTGTTTTAATAATTGTGCATGTTACAGAATTATGAATGTTCATATGTTAGCCCTCCTCTTTTAGTTCTTGCTCACCTTACCTGCTAGTTTAAGGTGCTGCAGAAATAGTAGATAAAAATCTCACCTTATGTAGTTGACAACTGATTTAGAAAAGAGCAATCCTTCTGTTCCACTGATGCTCTAGTGCTGTTTGGGTATATTGACACTCTAGTACTATCAACCAGTTTCTAGTCTTGCTTTGGAGATTGTATCTTAGTAGGAAATAAGAATGTCACAAGAAATATTAATAGAGTTGTGCTAACAGGCTGTCAATTTAAGAAAAAAAATTGCTTCCTGCAATTTAAATGAGGGAAAACCTTTCTCCCAAGAAAATTAAATTCAATAGCTTGGTAACACTTGGCGTTACCTCTTCAGTCAGCACATGCAAGTTGGCACTGAAACAGTGAGTTTCATGATTCAGTGATCAGATAGTTAATGCTTACCAGCAGACTTTTGCTTTTTAAATGAAAACATTTTTCCAGTTGTAGTCTGAAATTATAAAAGACAAGATACTCTTTTATCTTCTGTCCGTGTAAAATGAACTGACAAATCTGCTAACATGCTTCTGTCCTCTTAGGTACTTAGTTACAATAGGGTCTTGAAATTGTTAGAAAGGTAGTTTGGGTTTTTTACTTTTTCCTTATCTTCTGATCACAGTCATAGATCATCTGCTATGTTTTGAAGCATCTTCTTGAAATTCAGTTGTAAACTAATAACATCGGAATGTGTTTCATGTTGACTAAGGATCAGTCCCTATGTTAATTAAAAACAACCTGTGTTTATCCCCTTAGATCCCAACAATAATAGCTGATAATGCTGGCTATGACAGTGCTGATTTGGTTGCTCAGCTCAGAGCTGCTCATAGTGAAGGGAAGACTACTTATGGACTGGGTAAGGGGCTCAGTTTTACTTCTGTGTTTGAACTGCCGTTCAGCAGGTCCATTAGGCTCGTTACAGATGTTCATGTATGTCTGTCACATATATTCAGCTGGGAGAACTGTTGATTTGTTTGCATTGCATAGAACATGGGTGTACAGCACTACATTCTTTTTCTGTTCTACCAGGCTTTTGACAGTAGAGTGAAACCCTTGTTTTTGAAGTCGATGGTTTTCACCTCTAAAAAGTACTTTCCTTACACTGAGGCTAGTTATAGGAAGCTTAAAAATAAAAACATTGTTTTAAAACCAGCAACCACCTAAAAACCCAGAAGAATCAAATACATCTTTCCCCTTGCCCCTTCCCCCTACCCCCAAAATTAAAACCCAACCAAACAACAGCACAGAGTTGTGGAGAAGAACCCTGGAGTTAATATACCTAAGAAAATACTGCTGAGAGTCCTGTTGGGATCTTGTCTCCCCATCATGGTGTATAAAGTTTTTATCATTAATTGTTTGTATGTAATTGCAACGTTAGGCTTAAATCAGGAGTCTTGAGGTAAAAAACTTTATTTAATACTTCCTTAACTATCAGTATAGTTCATTTGAGCAGATAAGGTACTATTCTCTCAGCTTTTTGTAATTTTCTTAAAAAAAAAAACTGAGTTACAAAAACAAAACTGAAAAACCACCTCTTAATGTATTTCTTTTTCCAGATATGAAAGAGGGTGTCATTGGGGACATGTCAGTTTTGGGAGTCACAGAAAGTTTCCAGGTCAAGAGACAAGTTTTGCTGAGCGCAGCTGAAGCAGCAGAAATGATTCTTCGTGTAGATGACATCATTAAAGCAGCACCAAGGTATGATCAGAGAGACTGCATGGTCCATCACAGTGGTGTAGAGTAAACCTCCTTCTGTGGTAGAGTAACGGTGCAGAAAAGTCTAGTTCCAAAAATACTTAAAAGGGAACCTGACATCTGACATGCTGTTGTTCATACTAGATAATTTTATTGCATTTGCAGTATCATCAGGCCTTTAGAGCTATCAGTGAACTTAAACTGCTGTGCACGAGTAATGCCTAGTTAATCTTAGGTCACCACTAAACATCTGCACAGGTGACTGACCAAAATGTAAGGGATTGTGGTTTCTTTTTGCTTTTGGCGAGAATTGTAGTGAAATGTCCAGCTGCTTGTGAGATAGAATCGCAGCTAGAACAGAAACATGTTTGTTAAAAGGGTTGGGAAGAATTGGCACTGATAGGCAGGTTATCCCATGGGTGCCTGCTGCCGTGTAGTTTTCATGGCTTTTTGAATTACAGGATTTTTTTTTTACCATGGTCATGGGTGGTGTTTTAGCTTTGAGGTTGTACTGCTTTTTGGGCTGTGAGATAAAGCTGTCACTGAACACAAAATACTAACTAAAGGTTAAAAGTAAGAGTGGGTGGGGAGAGGATGGTGGATTTCAACATGGTGGGAATTTTCTGATTTTTCTTTTTCTCCCCAGAAAACGTGTACCAGACCATCGTCCCTGTTAAATTTTCTTCAATACCTGAGGATGTGTGGACCAGATCTCACCTAGTAATTTTTTAATGGTCTAGTTTTTGTGAGGTTATGGAACAGAAGCTTGAGACAAATGGATCTCCATTAATAGTCCTGCCTTCAGTTGGTTTTTACTTATTGGAGCTTTTTTGTGTTGTGGGGAAGAATTCACTTTCAGGGGTATATAAACCAGGGGTTTTGTACAACCCTATTCATTCTGTTCTTTCCAGGTTCCTTTTAAAGTACACGGAAATAAAAAATAAATAATTCAGATTCCCTGAAGTTGCATTTCTTTCTGTGGAGCCAGGGAGAGCAGACCTGTTAGGACAGCTGCAGTGCACATCCTCAGGCCTCAGCTGCTTCAGGGAGTGACTAAGCCCTTGTAGCTCACTGGCTTGTGTTCACCTGCTGTGTTAGTGTAAGTGGTGTATTCCAGTCCTGGCTGCATAGTTTTTGAGTTGGGGTCCTAGAAAAAGGCTCTGAAGTTAGATTGTATCTTTTTCTAGTGATACTGCAGTATTACTTAGAGGGCACTTAGCAGAAAATGTGCCAGGCTCTCTAACATTCACTTCCTGCACTCTGCCCCATCCCTTTCATGTCTGTTGTATCCTATCTTCAGTAGTTGCTGCAAAGGCAACACGTTTCTTGACTGGATGGGTTTTTTTTGTGCTTAGGTTGTAAGGAAGCCTGTGATGCCTGCAGCAGTCTGCACACAGAGTTGTGACAACTGTAAGCAGAGACAAGCAGAGGCCCTGTCTGTGTGAGGGCCCAGAAAGGTACCTGCAGGGCTTTGTGATCTTTCTGGCCCTTGGAAGTGTAGTACAGCACCTGGCAAACACCAGGCAAGTCTGCCAAAGCAGAAAGATTAAATTGAAATAAGCAAGTATGTGTGCAAACACTTTTCTTCTGTAGATTTCTTAAAATGAAGGGAATCTGCTTACAGAATCCTCCCCTTAACTCTTACAGAGACTCTTCAACTCTCCAGCAGTGACAGTACTGTTTGGAGAGAGCTGAGGGAAGCACAAAGCACTGATAAGCCAGTGAAAGCACACTCTTCCCCATCCCCTCAGATAAATACAGAACCAAATCAGTTCTGTGTAGTATCAAACATTGACCTCGGATATTAAAACTAGAGCCCCAAACTCATGTCCTGCTTTCCTTTTTGTAGGAAGAAATTGTTAGAACAAGACTAGATAAAGAATTTGCTGTTAATTCCAAAGGAGGGCGGTTTAACTTGGCAAGATGCTAGAATACTTTTATTTTATTTGACTAGTAGCACACTACATGGGTGCTAGCCAGATCCAAATTTGGACTTCATTTAACAAGACAACAAGTGCTAGCAGAGTATATATTTCCAGATAATTTTTCAAGCATGTAGATGACATTAAGCAGTCACGAACTGGCATGGAATCAAACCTTTTCTGGGAAGTCAGCTGCCACTTCTGCAGGCTGTGCTGGTGAGACAGTTCTACATGAAGAGTGCCACCTATGACTCTCCACCCTTGTTAAAAAAGCTGTCTTTCACCTAATTCAACCATGCTATAGAGTGTAAAGTTTAAACTGTCACTTTAAGCCAGATTCCTGTTACTCAAAGCTTAAAAAAAAGTGCATTTTTAAGGAGTTCTGAACTGGTCCATGTTGCAAGCTCGAGAAATACCCAGCAGAAATAAGCTGAGTAAAGGTTGCCTGATCTTCAGATTGTGTGCAAGCCTATAGTGAAAGGCTCACGGCCTTGGATTTTATTCATGCAAGTTTACCTTTGCAGCTCTTGTGGCTTTTCCTTTTTAGTCAGGCTTTGATTTTCTTCTTTGCTCCTGCGTGAAACCTTGTCCTGTACAGCTGCCCTTGGAGGCAATGTTGTCAGTAACAAAACCCAGTAGCAAAGCCTACAGCTTTCCTCACCATCATTTGAATGCTGCTCGGCAGTAACCAAACAGTTGTCACAAATTTTGCAGGAAGAAAGAGGAGAGCCCCCTGTGTGTGTGCTGTTTCCTTGATTGTGCAGCTGGGGCTCTGCTACCATTTTCCACTTGACAGGGAAACCTTCAAGGTGTTGCTGCATTTCTGATAAATAATTTGAGATAAATGCTGTAGGTTGCTTTAGAGCTGTGGATCTCAGCAGTGGTCACCCTGAAGAGTGGCTTCCAGCTGACCTGGGACACAGCAAAGTGGAAGGGAGAAGAGTGAGCCCATGGGTGAGGAGCAGCAAGTCCATCTGTGCTCCATGCAATCACCCATGGAAAACATCTAAACTGTGTCTTCATCTCTGCTGTGAAGTCTGAGTGGTCCCAGCAGGGGAGGAGGGGGAAAGGGAAGAAGTCTGTTGTAGGGAGAGTGCGGGTGCTGCACAAAGTCAGGTGTCCGTCACATCATCTCCAAGATGGTGCATGAACTGATAGCTGCCAGGTGGTGTGGTGCTCCCTGGACAGCAGCAAGCAAGGGAAAGGTAGAGGCTGGGCAGGGGTGTGGGTGCGCTGCCACCTTGGCCAAAAGGGGCACTTGAGCATCAGCAGGGCTCAGCTTCTGGCTCGGTTTTGGCAGCAGGAGGTAGCAATGGTTTCTCATCGAGCGTGATTTCTATCACTGCCCCGGATCGCTTGCGGGGCTCGGGGGTCTCCTCTGACCATCTGCCCACCCTGCGCACCCCTTTGGCCACTTTGGGGGCATTCCTGCAGGGGTTGTGGTCATAGATCACCAGCTTCAGGCCGGGGAGGTGGGCAAGGCTGGGGAAGTACCGGATGGAATTGCGATCCACGTCGATCACCTCCAGGAAGGGCATGTCCAGGAGCACAGGGGGGAACTCGGACAGCAGGTTTCCTGAGAGCCAGATGGTGCGCAGCTCCTGCAGGCACTGCAGCTGGGGAGGGAGCGTGCGCAGGGCGTTGGAGCCGGCGTGCAGGGTCTTGAGCAGGCTGAGCTCGCACACCACTTCGGGCAGGTACTGCAGGCAGTTGGACTCGATCCAGAGGGTCTTGAGGTTCTGCAGGAGTCGGAGCTCGAGGGGCAGGCTGCAGAGCTTGTTGTTGCCCAGGTAGAGGATGCACAGCTGCTTCAGCGTGCACACAACTAGGGGCAGTGCTTTGAAGTTGTTGAAGTCCAGTGCCAAGATCTGCAGGTTTTGCAGCTGCTCCAGCTCGGGGGGCAGGTGGTTCAGGTTGTTGTCACTCAGGTACAGCTTAACCAGTTCCCTAAAAGAGCAAATGTGCACAGGCAGCCGCCTCATCTGCCTGCCACTCAGATCCACCATTTTATCCACTGGCATCTCTTCTAGGTCTTCTAGGAGGTACTTCTGGCACTTGTGAGAGGGCACAAAAGCAGCTATGGCTTTCAGATTATTGCCCATCTCAGGATTTTGTTTTGGGATGGCTGGGACTGCGAGAGACAGGGTCCTGTCTTGGTCTTCTGCTGCTGCACACTGGCCTGTTGGTAACTCGTTCTTCCCAATATAAGGCTCTGTTTACATGGCACCAGCCATTAATCTCAAGGGCTCTGAAATGCTTCTGATAACTGAATGAGTGTTTGGTGATGGGGATTATAGACAGGACGACTCAGGGCCCAGGTCTCCCTCTCTCACCCGCACTCCCACTCGCTCACCCCTCCCGAAAACATTCCTCCTTGCCTGTTCTTGCACACTGTAAAGGTTCTCTGATTTTGCCCCAAACAAATCAGGGTCACACCAATGCCCCAGCCCCTCACCTCTTGCTGTAGCTGTGCTGTCTGTGTTGTGAATGCAGGCAGGAATGATGGGTTTGGGAAAGTAAACATCACAGCAGACCAAAGTTTTAAGCTCAGATGTTCAACTTTCATGAAACTTTCAGCAGAAATGTCAGATATAATCGAATGGTTGTTTAAAATACCTGTCAAGACTTGACTGACTTTCAAGATGAGTGGCACTTTAAGGGATGTATTTTGAAAGGTGCCAAATACGTGGATTTCAGAGTGTAACTTGCCACCCAGTACTTATCTTAAAGCTTTAACACAAATACTTGGCAAACTGCTATCTTAAGCGGTTCTACTATTTATGTTCCTAATTTAATGGTATTTATTATAGCCTCTGGCACTCTTGACTGTGTAGGGCCTTTTTCATTACATTATGTTTTACTTCTTGTCTGTAGGGCCTTTTTCATTACATTATGCTTTACTCCTTGTCTGAATCCCAATGTAACGTGCTATCACAAATTGCCACGGCTGTTCTCCATCCGCCTTCCAACTGCGCTACTGCTGTTCCCGTGTCTGTACCAAAACCTGTCAAGAAACTCCCATGGATTTAATTCCATCAAAATTCTCACTTGTTATGAGTGAGATAAACTTGGTTTTGAAAAGTTACAGCTATTTAGATGTGACAGTGTAAACTGTTCTCCTCTCATCAAGACCTATTTTGCCATTCAGTTCTAATTTCTAGGAGCATTCCCAAACCTCTGCATAGTTTGATTTGTTGAGCCACTGCTATTTCAAGCTTTTCTGGGAATTCATATGTATCTCTGCCCAGGGCAGGGGGGTTGGAACTATGTGATCTTTAAGATTCCTTCCAACCCAACCCATTCTATGATTGTTCTGCCTGTGTGTTTGCCATGGCTCTCCCATGAACTTTGGACGTGAAAGGTGGCAGAGTGTTTTAAGGTAAAATGGCCGTTTCAGCACCTGACTCTTTGCTTAGGTATCTACAGCTCATTGCTGCCATTTTCCACACTTACCATAATTTAGGGATAATTACTTTCTTTGAACAATCTGCAATTGGTTTCGGGGTATTAGGTGCTATTCTACCAAAATCCATGACTGCTGAGAGCCACATGCGCTTGAAAAACAAAAGGCAGAGCAAACAGAAGAAAAGTACCACTTAAGGTGGCCTTTCTGGTCAAATCTGGTTATATTGAGCTCTCCACTATCACTTGCTTTCAAATGTAAAGCAGCTCTTAGCTATCAATTTGGTATAGGCTATGGGATGTTTATGAGCCTTTTCCCCACAAGATGAGTGGCTGTGCCATGCAGCAGTGATGCTGTGAAATGTATGGAGGGCTTCCCTGGCAGGAGAGCAATGGAGAGGACATCTGGGAAACGGTATTGCAGCAGGACAGAGAACAGTGAGTGCTGAGACCTGAGTGCTGTAAAATAGGTTTTGGATGGAGAAGCTGGGCAGAGTATCAAGCCTGGAGAACAATGTCACAGTTGTCTGTGGTGGTGTTGGGGAATAGAGGGCCTGAAGGGTGCCTCTCTGATGGTGGGGCATGCTGTGCATGGCATCCCAGCAGCAAGAGGCCAACTTGCACTGCATGAGCATCTCCCTCCAGACACTTCTGTGCTGCTTTGACACTCTGTGCTCTGTCAGAGGGCCACTGTGGGGAATGTGTCAGCAGGTTGGTGTATTTGTTTTTCATTTCTAAACAGCAGTGGCACCTTCTGAAGGCAAGGATCCCTCCCCTTAAGGCACTGTGGGCTAGAGGTGTGGAAAACCAAATGCAATTAGCATAATTAATAATGAATATACATCCACAGCAAAGCCTTGTCTTTTAGACAAATTTTTTCCGACAACCTACTAATCATAACAACATAAGACCCTAGCTAAGAATATATTAATGCTACAGTTTGGGTGTATTATTTCTCAATAATCCATATGTAGACTAGTAACTTTGCAAAGTACCTTACATCTGCATATATGGATATGAGTGTATTTTTTTTTCTACCTGAATTATTTTTCCTTAATGGAACTTTTAAGCTGCAGATAACTAATTCTTAGGGATCCTCTGCACTGTAGCTTAATCATTATTCCAGCTTATCAAAAAAGGTCACAATGACCTTTTGTTGCTGCATTTTGTACCTCTGTTAGCTAAATTAATGTCTGCTTGGAACATAGTGTGAGATCAGAGAATTTGGGAAAGAATAACCTTTGTGTGTGGATTAATAAAGGGCTACACTTGCAATAAAATTAACAATCACATTCTTTCTGAGAATCAGCCACTCAGTGGAGGCACTAAGGCAAAGGCAGTCCCCACAGTAGATCCAGGCGGCGTTTTGAAAGCCACTTTGTGTCTTCAAAGTTACCGTGGTGCCCTCCAACATGAACATTAACGACTTCCCAGAAGCATTTGTAGCATTTGAGGAAAAGTTCAAGTGATAAAGGCACTCAGCACAGACATTGTCTTGCTCTTGTCAAAGTGATACTGCCCTACCCAAGGGCATGACTTCTGCTCTGCTGTGCATCAGGTGACAGGTGGGGGCTCCTTGAGAAATGCCTTTGCTTTCCAGGAGTTCACAAATGGTCACATCCTTGCTCACTATTCCCATTTCCAACACTCAGCTCTTGCAGCTCAGTGGCTGGGATGACTCTGGGATGGAAAACACGGTCATCCGCTGATAACTTGTGTAAAACCTCTGAGTCCAGAAGAAATATAGAATATTACCCAGAGTTAGATAATTGAAAAAGAATTATAATAAAACAGAAATCAATATAAAAGATGCATTTTTGAGATTCTATTATTTTTTGAAACAAGGTATTATAACAGAGATGCTGGTGCTTTTTCAGATCCAAAGTTCTGCTGTGTGATGACCCCAGGCTCTTAATGAAACCACGCTCTTAATATATTTGCTGGGTTATTTTAGCCCTTACAGTTCTGGAGGTACACTGGAAAAAGCAAACTATGTATTTCAAAATACAGGGGAACTAATAAATAGAGCTCTAAACTTACTGATTTTAAGGCTGTCATACCCCTCCTCAATCAGTCTGACATAGCAAGGGAAGTGACTTAAAGGAGCAATTTTTTTTGCTTTGTGTTTATTTAAGCTCTGTGACAGGCATTTAGACCCCTTCTTGGTTCACCAAAGCTGTGTGTTTGGGTTTTTCTGCTGTTTTTTCTAGACATTGTTGCTGGAGCAGATGATGACAACTCCTGCCTCCTCCATGTCCTTTGACATTCACTCCTTATTGTGCTGTTGCACATCTACTCTTTTGGGAGAATTACTTCGTTCCAGTTCACCTTTTCATACTGAGCAGTTTGTTTTAAATACATGGTGTATTGAGAGGAAAAAACATGGTTTCTCTTTTCCCAGCATCCTACCATAGCCTTTTGAACAAAAATGGCTGATTATTCAAAGTAAGCTTTATTATACGCTAGGCTGCATTATGTGGTTGCTTACTGCTCTTTCTTGTGCAGAGGAAAGATTCAAAAAGTCTTGTAATTGCAAACTCAGTGCTCAGCTTCCTCCTGGGCAGCTGATGGGTTGGGGATTGTGCTCTACCAAAGCAGCCTCTTTTTGACTCTATTATTTCTCTGCAGGCTTGACTTGAATACAAGTATCAGGCAGGGGTGGGAGCCACTAACCTCAGGAAACTTGCAGGAAAATAAACCCAAGACAGCTTTTCCAAAAAATTATTGCTGGTTTTTTACTTTATGTTGCAGTATTGTACCGTTGTGTTTTTTAATTTGAAGTTCCATTTTGTGGGATGACAGTCACATTTATGTTTAGACTGGAGCCCTACCATAAATTGGGAATTAAACTTCAGCTGTTAGGGGGTGACTTGTCACAATCCATCAAATGTCTGTCTGCTCAGCCCTGCTGAAATGTCTCCATGCAAAGGGGAAATGGTTTTATATTATGTCCTCTTTCTCTGCATTGAACACTTCTGGGCAACATCTCACTAAAGCAAGCTTGAAAAGCAGCAAGTCCTTGGACCGCTTTCTCTTTCTCATGCTGGCAGGAGCCAAGCTCACCCCATGTATTATATTTATGTAAAAGACATTAAGGATTGTTAGTGAAATGTCTGTTTGGTCTAGACTGTGCCCTGGTTATCTGTGCCTGAGTAGCTCCACTGGACACCACTGTTTGCACAAACCAGCAGTTAGTCTGAGAGTAAATCAATCAGTTTTCTGCCAAAGCACTGACCTCCTGCAATTGATTGACCTGGCGAGCAGCCCTCAGCTGACAGCAGGCCATAAAAAAGGGACTTCTGAGCAAAGGAGTGTCATTAGACTCTGAACCACTTGGAGCCATGAGGGCAATACTGTTGGCTGTGGTTTACATCCCGTTCATCATGGCTGTGGAACGGTAAGAAAACACGTCTGGCTTCACTGCCACACATCTCAGCTGGCTTCATGGGGTGACCTGTTCTTGTTGTTACTCAAGGTCTCAAAAAATAAACAGTTTTTTAAAAAAAGGAGCATATGACAGTTCTATGAAGGACAATCAGAAACTTTTTCGTGTGTTTATTTTATTTGCATAGAATCCCCTTGATTCGATTCAAATCCATCAAGAAACAGCTGAAGGAAAAGGGAGAATTAGAGGAATTTTGGAGGAATCACCACCCTGATGTTTTTGCCCGGAGGTATCTGCATTGTTTCCCTGCAGATATTGCTTTATCAGTAGGAACTGCTTCAGAAAGGCTGTATGATTACATGAATGTAAGTACAGTTTTGGTAATGCAATCATTAGGACTCATCTTTCTATTGAAGGCAGGGTTTTTTTCTCAGCACATTTCAAATCTGGTCTGTCAATGAAATTGTAGGGCTTGAGGTGTCTTGCTGCTTTATGCTATAAATATTAGATCATAAAATAACAGGTTGCAAAATAAAGCATGTCTAGATCTAGGATAGCATGGGACCTGGGCAGAAAGCTGATGTAGCGTAGCAGTGGTAGTCCTCTGACAAGTTTTATTTTTGTATGGATCTGTATTGGACTCGGTTGGGTCCCCAAGGAAATATGGGAGGTTTGCCTGTATCAGTCTTGGTGAACTATAGAGTTTTTCATAGCAGAATCTGATTACTTCATTTAGTCATATTCCATTTACCAGACACTTGGATGCTTCTGTGTTATAACAAAATCCTCTAAATCTCATTTATTTGATCAGGTGGAGTCATAAATCAGTGATGGCAAAGACCTAAGTAGAGTTTTTTATTTTTCTGCTTTTATCATTGGAGTTTAATATGTATTAAATATTGGAGACTGACCTGGGAGGATTTACCATCTAAATTGAAAAAGGAAAAATATTAATTTCACTGGATCTCAGACAGGCAAGTCAGCAGGTCTACCATTTTGTAAGCTGTCTTTCCTGGTTTTAGAATTTTGTCCATTTGGATGGTCTCTGTTTTCTGTTTTATTTGGTTCTTCTGCTATGCTTATCTCAAGGGAAACTAAGCTGCAGAAGACTTGTGAAGTCTTGATCTGAACAGGGAATGGAATTGAAGGGAAGGTCAAATTAATTCAATAAGAACTTACTGACCCTTGAGGGCCATAAAGAAATAAGTAAGTGAAGAAGAATAAAGCACAATGAAACATTTCAACCGGCTGTAAAGCTTATTTCAAAGAGGGACAAATCTCAAAACAACCAGGCAAAACCTGCTTCCCCAGCCATATTCAGGTAGCACCAGGAACAATTTTATTGTGGTGTGCATGAGGGTTTTGTAGTTGTATGTCTTTTTGATTTTTTTGTCAATTTCTTTTTTTTAAATTAACATCCCTTAGGTTTGTTTAGTGCAGAAAAAAATAGAATCCTACTGTATAGCTGGATATTCTCTTAAAAGTCATGCTTGCTTGCCTTTTCAAGATTATCTCATTTGGACTGTATATTCTGGGGTCAGAAATGTCAGTGTATTAATTAACAAGCATGTACTTGAAGGTACATATCCAAATACTTCTATTGCTGAACAAAGTTTGGCACTGGCTATTGCTTTTCTATCGGTGGTTGAATTCCAGAAATGCCTCTTCCTAAAAATAGGTCTCTTAATGCTGAAGTGCTCTTCCAGGGCCAGATAGAAGCACTTAGACACTTGTATTCGGGATGTGGATAAGCACTTCACTCCAGCATTCACGTGTTCACAGATTATCTCAGTCTCAATTGGTATCCAGGGATGGTCAGTGGTTTCTTCATCCTCTGGATGAACTTTGTCCGGTACATCAGGAGCAGTTTATGCAACACAATACTTTTTGACTTGCTATAATAGCTGCTAATTACAAAGGAAAAAGGGCAGCCACATTTGACAGTGTTTGTGCCACTGGTCGGAGCCCTCTGAAGTTGGCAGGGGCAGGTTGTGCTGACTTTGCAACACTGATTTCTAATTGACATCAGTAATGAACAGCTGTGTGGTCATGTGGGAGTTTCATCTTGGGGATGACCTTGTCACCTCTGAAGCCAGTGAAAGAGGGTTTATTGACTCCATAGGGAACCCAAATGAATGTTTGCTTAAAAGGCTTTAAACATGTCACCATTGTACATTCAGCTGGAGTGAAACCTGCTGCATGAAGCCACTTGTGATACCAGACACACTTGGTGCGGTGTGCATTTACATTTAGGAGGAATTGCACAGCACCCTCTGAGGCAGCTCTGTGTGATGCTCACAGTCAGGCCCCTTCCTCAGGAGCAGCTGGCTGGAGTCTGGAGGCTGAGCAGGTTGTTCCTCCCTGCTGCAGGCGCAGTACTACGGGGTTGTGAGCGTCGGGACACCGCCCCAGAGGTTCACCGTCGTGTTTGACACCGGCTCCGCCAACTTCTGGGTGCCTTCTGCTTACTGCATCAGCGAGGCCTGCAGTAAGAAATGTTACTCTCCCTGATGCTTCTCTTGCTGTGGGTACAGAGACCTCACCCACTTCTCCTTTCCCAAGAAGCTTGCCTGCAGCAGGGATCTGCAAGGGGAGGATTAGGAGCATCCCCTAGGGCCATTCTCCTCTCCCCAGTTTGCTCCTCTGTCCCTCATGTCACTCTGCAGCCAGGCCAGGCGCCGGCTGCAACTGCCCAGAGTCCCTCTGCACCATGAGGTTAAAGGCATGAAAATACACCTCAGAGACCTACCAACAGAGGTGGAAATGCCCATTTTTGTTCTAACTTCTCTTTAAAATGCAAAATTACCTCTCAGGTACAGAAAAACTGGGGTGTCTGCAGGGGAACTGAGGTGCCTCCAGTACCACTTCAACACTTTTCGCCTGAGAGAAGCAAAAATCTGGCTCTCCTACATCTCATCTGGTTCTGCACTGGGAAGTGGGTGCGTTGCCAGGACCTCCCCTCAGTGTAGAGATGTCATTATTTTTTGTGTAGGGGTACACCAGAAATTTAAGTCCTTCAAGTCAGACTCATATGAGCACGGAGGGGAAGCCTTCTCCCTGCAGTACGGCTCAGGACAGCTTCTGGGCGTTGCTGGCAAAGACACACTGCAGGTGAGTGTCCCCCTGAAATGGATGTCAGCTGTTTTCAGGGCTGTTCAGATACTGGCCTTGGCCTGGAAAACCTTGCCTGGTTTAGGCAAGGGCAGGGTGAGGTCCCACCAAGGTGGGTGCTGCGAGGTGTGGGTTCTGCTCCAGCTTTGGGCTACCAACAAAAATGTCTCAGATGTTATTTTTCATTTCTGCTTGTCTTCTTGGATCTTCTTCTGGGCTTACAAACAAGCAGCCACATAATTAAGGCATTCTAAGGAATCGGTGCAGCCTGTCTGCCAAATGGGCATGTGCTATATTGATGCAAGTCATACAAAGATAGCCAGGCTTTATAAACTGAATGAATCCATTGATATGGGTCGGAAATATGGCTAATTTCTCATTCCTGGTGGTGTCATTACTTTTAGTTGTGGTTGTTCTTTGCTTGGTTGTTTGTTGCCTTTTTTTTTACCGAACAGATAAGTAACATCTCCATCAAGGGACAGGACTTTGGCGAGTCGGTGTTTGAGCCAGGAACAACTTTTGTCCTTGCCCACTTTGATGGTATCCTGGGCTTAGGCTACCCCTCCTTAGCAGTGGGTAATGCTCTGCCTGTGTTTGACAGCATCATGAACCAGAACCTGGTAGAGGAGCCGATCTTCTCTTTCTATCTGAAAAGGTCTGTCTTTAAAATGGCACTGCTAAAAAGGAAGTAAATCTATTTCAACTGTTGATAGAAACAACTGTGCATCTTCAACCCAAGAAAAAACGTTATGGGGAGGACCATGACTTTTTGGACTGTGATTTATTCTTGTTGGAGCTGATCATAAAGGAGAGAAAGTTTCCAGCTCAAACTCTCCATGTCTGTTGCCAGAGGTTTCCCTCTGGCCCATGCAGATGAACAGAAATGCTGTGCTACACCCCGCTACATTTCAGAAAAATACTGTTCCCTAATCTGGACCTACCTGCAACTCCATCTATTTCTCTAGAGTTTATTCTGAGTTGAGAGTAGTAAGTGGCTCAGTCTGCTCCTGATGCCTACCTTGGTATCTACAGTAAGACTTCTCAGAAGTTGTTTGGAGGGTCTGAGTTGGAACATATGCAGTGATAATTTAGGAATAATCACTTTCAGCCATCCATATCTGAATTTAGAAAGGGCTGTGATTTGTCTTTTGCTTTTTAAGTGTAATCTCATTGGTGCATGCTGGCAGACTCCCATGTCTGTATTAAACTTTTTCTGTTTTCAGGGGAGATGACACTGAGAATGGTGGTGAGCTGATTCTGGGGGGAATAGACCATTCTCTGTACAAAGGTTCAATCCACTGGGTCCCAGTCACTGAGAAAAGCTACTGGCAAATACACATGAACAAGTACGTATGTATGTATAAAAAATCTGGTGGAATTTACCTCCCTAGGTAAATCCCCACAGACAGAAACACTTGGTGACACAGGTGTAGGAGGACTCAGCTGCAGTCTTTTACCCCTGTGCCTCTCAAAGAGGGGTTCACCAGGGTGGGACTGGGGTTTGTTAGTTCTCTGAATCTGCTGTGACATGGGTAGCTGGTTTCTGGGACAGCATGCTAGCATGTTTTAATATGATACACCAGTGGCCAAGCTGAGTCTTGATGGACTGTTCAGTTAAGAGGTTAAGGAACCCAGGAATGGAACCCAGCTCTGGGTCCTGCTCTCATCTGTCCTGCTCACTTTGATCAAAGTAGCCAGTGTTTCTTTGTCCTGCCTCTAGCACACTGCCTGCATTGATCAGAGCACATACCTGGGGGCGAGGACAAATTCATCAGCAGGAAGCACATGATTAGAGCTGTAGGAGTCTTGAGAGAGAAAAGTAGGTCCACAGACATTCTTGTCTTTAGCAAAGCTTGGCAACTAGTTTTAATAATAGAGACACAGAATCATTAGGGTTGGAAAAGATCTTTAAGATCATTGAGTACAACTTTCAACCCAGCACCACTATCAAATACACCACTAAACCATGTCCTCAAGTGCTACATTCACGCATCTTTTAAACACTTCCAAGGATGGTGACCCTACCACTTCCTTGGGCAGCATGTTCCAATGCTTTACACTTTCTGTGAAGAAATTTTTCCTAATATCCATTCTAAATCTACCCTCGTGTGACTTGTGGCCATTTTCTTTTGTCTTGTCTCTTGTTGTCTGGGATTAACTTCAGTCAGTACTCTGGTACTTTAGCTAGCAATAATGTGGTGTTTCAGTCACAGTGTATATGCCATTTGCTTGAAGCTGCTTTTTTTTTTTTTTTTCACTTGCAGCATAAAGATCCAGGGCCGGGTGGCATTTTGCTCCCATGGCTGTGAAGCCATCATTGACTCAGGCACTTCTCTTGTCACCGGCCCCTCTTCACAAATCAGGCGATTGCAGGAATATATCGGGGCAAGCCCATCAGATACTGGAGAGGTAAAAGCTGTAGAGCCAGAAAACAGCTAGAGAGGAAGAGAAACTGGTGTATGATGCAAAGAGTTGGGAAATAACAGAAATGATTGCTTAGACAGGTGCCAGTGAAAACCTTGCTTCCAGGACAGCACTGAACTCTGAGCCAACCTGCTTTTGACCTATATGCCTTGTCCTAGCTCTCCTCCCAAATGTTCACCTCCTCTTCTATACTGGTGTGTAAGGAAATAATGGGGACATCTATTTGAGGAATTGATCTGTACTCTGCATGAGAGATAATTTTCTTCTGGAAGCTCAGAGTATTTTCATGGTCCCCAGCTCTAGCTGTTGGCTCTCCCAAGCCAGGAGGGATTTGGTGCTGATGGCCAGCTATGTCAGCATCAAATGGAAAGGGAATGGTATTTTAATGACAGCCCCACAGACGCTTCACTGACAGGACCTCTCACTGTCAGCTTGCAGTGGAGCAGTTGATGTGATGCCAGAGCTCCTGGGAGGGATGCACATCAGTGTCACTCACAATGCTGCCTCCTTGCACATGAGTCACAAGGTACAGGACAAGGCTTGCTGGCTCTTACTCTTCCTCCTGAACCTTACTCCTCTGATCCTCTGCTGGTTTTCTTTTCTGCCGGCTGCTGTCTCCTGCATCTCTCTTGCTGATGCTCCTCACGACTCCTTCCTGTCCCTGCCTCAGGGAAAGAGCAGTTTATTTCTACCGTGCCTTATTGCTGGCCCTTGGCTGACTCCCACAGGTCACTGGCACATTGCCACAGCTCCAGTGCTCAAGGAAAGCTGCTGTGTGTGGCTCTTGTTAACTTTGCATTTCACAGAACATTCTGGATTGGAACGGACCCACAAGGATCATCAAGTCCAACTCTCAGGTGGATGGCCCTTACAGGGGTCAAACCCACGCCCTTGGTGTTATTAGCACCATGTTCTAACCAACTGAGCTAATCTCAATTTGTCTTCATCCTGACCCAAAACTGCTCTTGGAAGAAAATTAAGAGTATGACAAGTGCCCAGTGCATTGGACAAAGAGCAAAGACAAAAGTGGCCTCAATCCACTTTCATTTGTAAGAGGAGGACTTGCAGTGACATCTGTGTAACTCCTGAGGCTTCTGATTCTTTCTCCATCAAACCTTTAATCTTTTGTTCGAATTTTTAGATACATGCCAAAGAGTATGCTTTGATAACAAGTTGATTTTACAATGGTTCATGCTAATGAACATAGATAAAATATGTATTTCCAATGTACTTATGCTAGCCTAATACAAACAAGGAATGGGTCATTGCTGTGTAGGTTTGTAAACATCAGTGCTGACGTAAGAACACTCAACTGGCATCTCAGGGTCTGCAAAAAGCATCCTGAAAATAAGACTCTCTATGACTGATTTTTAGCAATCATAGACAGACTGCACATATTGGCTCAAATTTAAAAGTGAGTGTATCCATCCTGGATTTTACCAGAACTTTAATCTCTTTTCAGCAAGGATTGATTTGTTCTGGATGTACTATTCTGTAATAGCTATGTAAAAGAATTATGTCTCACTTCCTGTATCCTACAAATAATTTTACTGGCTTTTTTTACCCTTGTCCTCTGTATCCCGTAGTTTGTTTTGTTCTAATGGTATGACAGCTGGTAAGTGTACACAATATGTAGGGTTATGTTTTCATAAAACAGATTGAAAAACAGCAAAAAGCAGATTCTTCCTTCTAGGAAACCTCTAAAACAATGACTTTAAACACTACAGTTTACAGCAAAGATTCCTCTGGGACTTGGAGCATTCTGCAGTGCCATTTCACATACCAGTTGTTTCATGAAATAACTAGAAAGGCCAGGAAATTGTCTTCTCTATTACTGTAAGTGAATGTATTATTTATGGAAATCAATGACCATGCCAAAGTTTAGTCCTTCTACTCTTTAAATCCTACTTCAGGGCAAAGTATAAGCATAAAATGCTGTATTCCTCACTAGCTTTTTTTCCCTCAAGTGATGGTATTATGGGAGGACGTGGGGTGAACTGCAGCCACAGGGTGCTCCCTCTGTGGCTGGAGCAGCTCCCTCTACCCTGTCAAGGCCAGAGCATTGGAGGACTTTTGCTCAGCAGACCTTGCTGATGTAGGCTCACTGGGGTTCACACACTTAGTTTTGCCTTTGAGCTGCACAGGGAGGATATCAGAGCCCCTTCACCTCCTTCCTTTTGGGAACTGCAAGGATTTTCATCAGCCCTGCGTCCCTAGGGTGCAGTGGTCTGAGCTGCTGGGCTGCTTCGACCAAGTATAGGAAAGCTGGAGGGCAGTGTTAGGCTGTAAGTCAGCCTGATGCTGTTTCTCTGTAGTAAATTCACCATTACCTACTCCAAAAGCCTTGAATTCAAAGGGCAATACTTAAAGAAAGACAAAGTGATCCCATCTCAGTCAGTGTCTCGTGTCTAGTTTCTTGTAGACTGCAGAAGATTGTCGAGCTTGCCTCACATCAGCTTCACCATCGGGCACCATGAGTACAAGCTGACAGCAGAGCAGTACATCATAAAGGTGTGTACCCACAGCTTCCCTGCTCCCTGTTCCTCACTCTCTGAGATGGGCATGGAGCAGGCTGCTGCAGGGATGTGTGCTTTCCCTTCCAGGAGTCCATTGATGACCAGACCTTCTGCATGAGCGGCTTTCAGTCTCTCGACATCCCCACTCGCACTGGCTCGCTCTGGATTTTAGGAGATGTCTTCATGTCTGTATTTTACTGCATTTTTGACCGTGGGAATGACAGAGTGGGATTTGCAAAAGCTGTTCACAGGAAGGATTACTACTGAGTCGTAGTAGCATTTATTCTGTCTTAACTCAAGTTAATATAATGATCTTCAACACATGTGTGAAGAAGAACTTTTGCTGGAACTCTGGACCTAAATGCACATTGTGTTGTTTCCCTCCAGGTTTTAAGGACTTTGCAGTGATCCTTGTCCCAGATGATATAGTTTGGTTAAGTATCTGTATGTTTACAACAGAGAGACAATTTCCCCTGAGTAACTCATGGACACTACAGCTCTCAGAATAAGCAGATCAGCACTGAGATTTGCAAAAGATCAGGAAGAATAAAAATACTGAACTGTGCCAGGCTGAAAAGATAGCAGCTATGAGTGGGGAAAACTAATCCTAGTTCTGCTTTGTCTGGCTATCCTTTTTTTCTTCTTGTGTGCCAGTTTCCACCTCATTTCCTACAGCTTTCCTTTCCATCATTATTTTTCATGGTTTGGGTTTTGCTCAACTTTTTTCCTGAGCGCCATGGAAATTCTCTTAAAATTAGGTTGCTCCAAGCAGCTCATATAAAAGGGAATTTGACTGATGCCACTAATTTCAACAACTGTTCCTTGCACAATTTCCTGCTCCTTACAGCACCTCTCAAACCTGCTTTTTCCCTGGGATTTATTATCCTTTGATAATTCTCCTTTTTTGGGTCTCGGCATTTGATGTCTGTGCCTTAGGTCAGATGCTGCTTTTAGTGCCTGACTCGTCTGCCCCTCGGTGGTGTGAGCAGCTGGAGCAGCATCTATTCACATTAGAAAACCCAGAATGCAGCCTGTGCAAAGGGACACCACAGTGTTCCTCCACCTCAGATGAGTTATGGGACTCATGCACCAGCACTACACATCTACTGCCCCTTGCTCAGCCACTTCTTGTCAGCAGTGGCAGGAGTTCCAGATGAAACAGCCACAGGGAGCTGCACTGATTTGGCAAAAGATTTACCTAAATTCTACCCATTGGAGTATTTGTTTGGATTGCTAAAGCTAATACTGCCTCCATACACATGAATAAAACTTAACCAAACAAAGTCTGCTTTGACCTTAGTGCTGTTTCAGTTATATTTTATGTTTCTTTATAGTGGTTCCTGTGCTGAGAGGAAGGGGAATTGAATGTGGAACAACAACTGAAAAATCAGGTTGCTCTGTGTCCTGGAGGGAAAAAAAAATGTAATTTATTGGCATGTTGGGGCTCATTGTATCTTCCTAAAGCCAAAAAATGTCTGCAGTCCCAGCTGTGTGCACTGGGCACCTCCCCAGCAGGGCAGAGCCATGGGGAGACAGAGACTGGCCCCATGGCAGCATCGCTGGGACAGAGGTTGGTGGTCCCCAGGGACTTGCTGCTGCTGTCTGGATGTGCCTGGCACAGACCAAAGGCAAGGTCCCTTGCTGGCCTTGGCTGTATCACAATCACAGCCCCTTAGATTTTAAGTTTTCAATTGTAAGACTCAATCAGTATTACAAAACCAGGATGGTTTTCCTGTCGGTATCTCTGGAATACTGATCTTGCCTCCCAGTATGAAATACTCCTTCTCTCTGGTGCCTGTTTTCATGACTCTCTATTTGCAGCCACATTGTGCTACACATTTGGCATCCAGGCTATCAGCCTCTAGCAAAGGAGACTCTGCTGCCAGCTGTCTCTTTCTGCAGACAAGACTGAGCTGTGTGAAGTTACCGTGTATTTCAAGCCAGTCTTGCCTTGATTCCCCTTTGTCCGTGTCACTCTTAAAGAATGGATTGACCATGAGCTAACTTATTTGTCTAGAAAATGTCATTTGTTTGGTCATGAACCAAGAAAGAAAACCATCTAAAAAGCCCCATCCCTATTTTAACAGCAGCAAGGTATTTTTGTTTTCTCTACTGTGCAGCAGATTTAACACTCTGGTACATTTTCATTATATACAAAACATGTATATGATCCTCAAATATGAGTTTGCAGTCAGAGTTAGAGATCTGTTATTTACAAGAGAAGATTTTAAAGGTGTTGGGACATGTCCTCACAGGCAGTCGGTTCCAGCACTGACATCTTGGCTCTATGAATTCCAGCACAGAGTGTGAACACATCCTAGAAGCAGGTGGAAAGTCAGGCAGCATGCACAGGGTCTAGCCCTCTCTTTGTTCTGATACATCTCATCTTGCTCAAGATTAACACCATCTGATGGGAGCAAACTGCTGCTCTGACCTACTTGTCTATCCTGGCCCTGTTCTATCCTTTTACAACTTTGCCAGCTTCTGTAAGTGCCTTGCTGTTCCCGCTAGACATCAAATTGATTTGCATGATAGATCAAACCCTTGCCAGAAGAGCTTCTTGAGAGTTCAGTACAACCAGGACGATGGTGTTTCTCCAAGTGCCTTTATTCATGCAATAATTCAACATTGCTTATATCTGTGAATATGAATTGCAGATTGTTGACTTTGCTAAAATAGTCCATTTACCATGCTAAGGCAAATAGTTTACTGAGAGAAGTGCCTAGGAGACCACAGAATTCAAAAAGATAATTTAATACAAATCAGAGTCCACTGATGTTTGCAGAAGTGAGAAAACAGACTAAAGGAGGAGAGGAAATGTTTCTGGTCACTCATCCCAGTACTAGCTTCTTCAGAAGCAATGAACAGAATACTGTAGCTAACCTGGAGCTGGCCCACTGTGTGAAATGCTGGTTGTGTATTAGAGATTGCATTGCATGACTTCAGAGCTGTAATTCCTAATTTAGCATGCACCGACCTGTGTAATGGACACCTCTGTGGGGCTTAAGTGAAGCTCTTACCTACCTAATGGCTGCTGTGTGGCCACCCTTAGCCTCCAGCAAACAATGAACACAGTTGCGGGGCCAGGGAGTGCTGGCAGAGTAAGTGGGAGAGGCAGTAAAAGCATTGCTGATCAGATGTACAATGTCCTGGTGGAAAGCAGCAGTGTGCATCCTAGGCAGTGGCCAGCCTGAGAAGAAGATGAGCAGAGCTGGATGATGAGAAGCTGGGAAGGCTTTTCAAGCTTAGCAGTGCTGGGATGAAACAAACTGATGTCTGGGTTGGGGACAAAGAGCACTTTGGTCCAATACCTTAAGCCCTGGTGGAAGCTGAGTGAAAGATTAGAGAGAGGAGGTGTGGTGGGACTGGACTCCCAGTGCAGATTTGTGGTGGACACTTGAGAGTCATCTCTAATTTCTGGCTTAAGTTCCCTTACAGGGTGAAGCACAGCTCCTCAAGCTTATGTACAGTGAGGAGAGAGCTGGATAATGGGCCAGGCTTCCTTCACAGCTGCTGAAAACCCTTCCTGTACATGCACGGATGGGAGGAGTATGGCCAAACTCCCCAGAAACTTGAGTTGCTCTCCTGATTTTAACAAAAGTGCTATAGACGAGAGCAGCGGTTACTTTTACTTTGTTTCTAGCTGTGACTGGAGATGTCTGGCTATCCTTAAAATGTATTGTTTATACTTAAAATTAGCTATTTATTTAAGTTCATTGGTAAATTGAGTTTCTTGACAATTGCAGATGCAAATAGATTGAGAAACATTGAATTGAAAAGTGTGGCTTCAGCTACAAGAAGAAAGAGAGAATTGGGAGGAAAAAGGGAATGCTTCCGAAAGTTGCATAAGGGCCATTCAGAGAATTGGACTGCTAGGGTTTATTTCTATATAATTTCACTCCACAGAGTTTCTCATTTTATTGGTCAAACCTGAATTGCCTGAAGAGTTGTTGTGGAGTGGCAAGGGTGAGGTTGCACCAGAACGCCTGACGCCAAACTGTGCTCAAATTTCAATGAGCTGCAGTCAGACGCCAGTGCCACCTCATTGCATGCTGTGGAGAAGTCCTTCCGTAGGTGCCTGGCAAATCTGCGCTTGGCTTTCCTGCATAACAGGAATTCAGATAATATGAGTTTAAACAGTGCTTCCTTGGGCCAAGTGTCCTCTGCTTCCTTAAACTGATGGGATACATGTGTTTTTGTGTAGTGTCTTTGGAGGATTTGAGAGCGCGGCTCTGCTCAGACCATGCCCAATAAACAGCAGCAGGAGCCAGTTTTCAGACTGAAATAAAGCTGGAAGAAGTACAAGTGGGGAGGGTGGTTGATTTTTGTTCAAAGCCTACCCAGATGAGATAGAGTCCTGCTCTATGTGATAGCCTGCTAGAAGGGCTCCTCACCTAAGTTGTTGGCCTTAGGAGCAGGAGTGGCCAGGTCTGTTAATTCCCTGCCCAGGTTCAGGAGGTACTAAAGTCTCGCAGGAGCCACTGGTGTTGCCAATTACTATGGCAGAGAGGCTGGTTTGTTTTCTGAAGTGCAACCTTCTGAGCAAGAGAGCTGGATGGACTTGCTGTCCCTGCAGTCCACGCTGCTTTTGCTGGCTGTTGCAGACTCATAACTCAGTCTCCCCCTCTCTCTGTTCTTTCCCGTCCCTGAGCTACCTTGTCTCTCCCTTGTCTGTCCTCTGCTTGGTTACTCACTGATGGGAGAATGCTGGCAACATGCTCTGGACTGCACTTTTGTAAACATGGGTAAGAGCTAAAACCAAGGAGCTGTGGCTGCTTTCCTGGTCTACTTTGAGACATCTTGCAGGAGTGATAGCTGAAAGACCAGGTCACTACTAGAAGGTTTAGGGAGCTGGCTTGGTCATCCCTGGAGTAGCAGGAGCCACCTAATGCTGACTCAGGCTTGGGTTAATTAAAAATGTGTGTGGTACATCTGGGAAGCATGAGAATGGGGGAGAGGTTTAGGAAGCAGAGAACAGTTTTGCTAGCAGATATGGCTCACTTTGTTGTCTGCCTGGGATGACTACAGCCTGTGCCCTTCCAGCTGAACACTTCCACATGAGTGCAGTCCTAAACTTAGTTGCACCTGCAGCTCCATCACCTCTTGAGAGAGTGCTGCAGCCCTGTCATCATTAGGGAGGCTGCCTGGGAACCTCATTTTCCAATGAAGTGTCACTGGGTATGCCACATACGTGCGCCAAGGCTCAGACATCCCATGCCCAGGTCATCAGTTGTTTTGCACCTTCAGTGTTTTAAAATGAAATTAAATATTTAATCCTTTTATTTTTTCTGCTCTTTAGTGGTATAGCTTCATCAGGAGTGGGGCAGAATGCTGTCCTACACAAATGAGAGGCCTGATTTTTCAAGTGTTCCTCCAGGCAGTGAGAGATAGTGGGCTGAATCTCTCCAAGCTGAGAAAGGAATTGAGCCCACATCTTGTCTTTGAGCCATTTGACTAGAAACCAAAACTGTTGGTGGATCTTACAGGAATGTGATGGACCTTAAGCTGATGGAGCAGACAAAGGCAGCAGAGTTCGATGTGTATCCAAAGTGGACAGGACCACACCCACTCCTCTAATAATCTTGGTGTTTCCTCTAGTTACGTCTACACAGCTCAGTGCCATATACATCCTGAGGCTCCCAATCCTCCCTGTAAATGTATTTCCCACAGGGTCACAGATTTCAAACCAGTGCCAAGTGGCTTAAAGTGTGTCACAACAGTGCCTCCTATTTAGGTGACCAAATTCTCTGCTGATCTTGTTCAAGACTTGTCTGAGTACCGAGTCTGCCCTTCTGCACTTTCAGCAAATTTGTGTGAGAACCGCGTCCAAGGGAAGACAAGAAGTTCAGTCAAATCCAGAGGAAGAATGGTCAAAGTTTTCTTTCACTTTCCTCATTAGAAAATTCTACTATGGCTGTTTCTTTACTGTCCAGGTTTTCCCATAAGTCCTGCATCTCAAATGTTTGCGGAGCAGAAGCAGAAGTAACATTTGTTCCATCACTGAATGTCCTTTGTTGTGAAGTTGTCCCAGAATCTGTTGAAGGCTGTGCAGCATCAGCATTTGATGCTGTATTGGGGCTATGGAAACTTGGTAAACTCCATCGCTGAAGGTTTCTCTCATGATCTGTTATAAGACCAGCTATGTTACTGACCTGGGGCTCATGTTTGGGCTCTCCTATCACACTAGGAAGGGACTGATGCACCTCTGAACTTGAGAGGTATGGAGTAATTTCTGGGGGGAAAAAGTGCTGGTTCAGAAGAGCCACATTTGCCTCAGCTAGGATCCTCTGGAGCTTCTCTTCTGGCACGCTTGCAGAGCGCTCTGTTGGCAGCTCTGCTTTGTCCAGCACATCAGGTTCAACCTCCTTGGCTTCAGAGATGATGACCTCAGGAATTGGCCTGTTTGTCTCAGATGAGGTGTCACTGTCACCGAATGGTGCCTCGTTCCTTGAGGTTTCTGTTATGGGTCCTAGCTCTCGGCTACCATGAAGTCTGTTACTTCTGGTAACTCCTTCATATTTCTTCTTGAAGCTTGCGGTGGAGTGCCTCCCCCTCGTGTGCATTTCCTGCAGCCGTCTGATGTGCCCCTTTTCATCTGCTGGGAAAAACACCGAATTCTCACTCGTCTGCCGACTGTAGCGGTGCTGAGTCGGGTATGAAGGACCCTCATGGACGCTGAGAAACCTCTTGACTCTTCTCAAAACTGAATAGTGCCTCTGGTGTTTCTCCTCTTCCCAAGGCCACTCTTCCCCGTAGAGGAATTCAGTATCAGCCAGCCTGCCAAATAAAGCAGGTGGTAGATATCAGTTAAATATGGGAAGCACTGAGTCTCTATGCACATAGATCCCTCTGTCTCAGACACAGGAACCAAGGCCCTTGTGTGTCCCTAAAGAAGAGCATGAAGAGGATGAGCGAGCAAGGAAAGAGCATCTATGCCTTTGAATCACACAAAGAACTCTCCACATCCAAATGTCTCTTCTCCAAAGGACCAGGCTGGGAGAGCATCCAGCCAAGCATCTGGCACCATTTCATATTTGACCTGCAGCCTTCTCAGGCAGCTCCACATGGTTAGGCTTGTGCTAGGGGTGAGGGAAAGGGGAGAAAGGACTCCAATTCAGTGATGTAGTTACTTTTTCAGGAAGATCCTTCATGCAAAAATAACAGTGAAAAAGCTACTGCTGGAAACAGAGGACAACAGTTTCAAAAAATGTTGAAATTATTCAGATGGCCAAATACCACTTACTTCTGGGGCATGACAGAGTGTCTGAAGGTCTCACCTGTACCTGGTACTCTTCTCCTGCACAGCCTTGGTGCTTCATGAGAACAGCTATTGCTGCATGTGCCAGTGAATTCAGTACACATCATTGACTCAGTGCAGCCTGGACAAACCAAACTGGCCCAGTTACCTGTGCTACGGACCGGAATGGCAAAGGCGCTTGGACCAAATCTGAGGTAAGGAGCACAGGCAGGCAACACTAACCTGGAGGGACAGAGGAACTTCATCCAGCATTTGTGGAGATCATAGAAGTTTATGTTGGAAGGGACCTTTAGAGGCATCTAGTCCAACCTCCCTGCGATGAGCAGGGACACGTTCAAATAGACCTGGCTGCTCATTGCCCCATCCAATCTGGCCTTGAATGTTTACAGGAATGGGACATCTACCACCTCTTTGGGCAGTCTGTTCCAGATGTTAGCTTGAGGTGACTGGAGAAGACTTCGAATTTGGGCTAAGTTTTATATATTTGCTTTGGACTTGGAAGAATTTTTAGAGCTTGATTTTGAAGTTTGCATAAGAACTATCCATTATTTTTAGAGATATGAATAGAGAAATGGTTTGGATGAGAAGATAATTAATAAAAAGTCAACACATCAGAGCTGTTTGCATTCCACAGGGGCTATCAGGAAGCTACTCTTAATTCACTCCTTAATTTTTTATGCGAAGTACTTCTTATTAAAAAATTGTTTGCAGACTTAATGATGTTTCTTCTTTACCACTTTTCCCCTCTAAAAATTATCTTAAAATAAATTACATGCCATGATTTTTTTCTACTTTACTTTTTTTACTTTCTTCTTTACTTTACTTTTTGCCATTTTATAATTTTTTTCCATAAGGCGATAACTTCTGAAAAGGCTGTGTGTGATAAAAGGAACTCATATAAACCATTACCCTTTGTAGTAGAATGCATGTAAAAATGAAAAAATAAGTGGAACAAAAATGAAAAAACCACAATTTTGAAGCCAAATGGAACAAAAAATTAAAGACATTTTAAAATATCTTTAAAAAAATTAAAGACATTTTGATAGAGGTGGGAAATGATGGGAAAATTGCAAATATCTTGAGATAATTTTTAAAGTTAAAAGAACAGCTTCTGTAAAGTTTTAAGAAAGATTTTTGGATGAGAACATCTTGTCTGGCATTTTTTCAGACATGATGGCATTTACACTTATTGACCTATCTACATTACAGCATGTCACAAGTATTTAAACTAACAGCTTGCAAGCTAAATGGCCTGTCACTGCTTTCTTATATAGATCCTGACAACAGGGGGCAATCCCATACCCTCTGTTTCTTTGTAACCATTGTTCTTCATTGCTCTCTGCAAATAAAACCTCTTCACACCTGCACAAAATCTGACCATTTAACCTGTGCTCAGAGACTATTAACAAACCCTCCCTGCAAACATTCTCTATTTATTGACGATACAATTTAAGATATGCGTGCACAGTTTGGATCATCACGTGGATCACTGCAGACATCATCCCACCAACACCAGCCCGTCTACTCCCTCCTAATTTCTGTTCCCATTTCCATCTTCTCTGCTTGCAGAATCGTCAGAGCCCGCATCCCTGCACTGACTGTCTGCCAATCAGCGCGGGCTGTTGGCATGGTGATCTTTCTGATGGCATTAAGGACCCTTAGTGCCACTCACCCCATTTCAATAGTTGATCCAAGAAATGAAGGAATACAGTAATCAGCAGCTGCTTTTGTGTAGGGTGGCCGGGCAGAGGTATCATTCCAGTAAATATCTTTCTCCATCCTTGGCAAGTTCATGTGCATCTCATCCACCGCCAGAAGAGAAACCTTAGAATTTTTTGGTATAAATCATGTCACTTTCAACATCGTGCAGTATATGAAATAGTCTCCTTTATACTCCCTGGGTTAACATTTCTTTCAGAAGGCCTTTAACATAAGCTGTGTATGATGGCCTGGGCATTAGGAAGAGACTCAGTATTATAAAATAAATCCCCAGTATTTGCCTATACTCATGGAAGCATAAATCTTATTGTAACTTGAATCTTCTGTACTGCAAAGGTATTCATGCCAGATTGAAGTCTTTCCCACATGTATAATGAGTTAAATGTTATCCTTTGTGTGCTATGGAAAGTCAGTGTAAAGTATTATACATGTGCTCCTTAAAATGTTCAGAGGTCAAGAATCTTTCTGATAGGCTTCATTGTCATTTTGAGACATTCTGAATCAATTATGTGAACATCCTTCCAATATATTTTACACAATAGGCTCTAAGGCACAGTAGCAGGAGCACCCTGAAGTGGTGCTAAGCCAGAGAGCATCTCACTGCAAAGTGCTGTCCCACTCTTGCACATACCTGCATGAATTACTTTGGTTACTCTGCTTAATTCAGTGATTTTCTTGGCGCTTGCTCCCCCTCACTCTGGGCTCTGCTTTGCTGAAGTGGAGTCTGACAGCAGCTCAGCCAGCCCTGTGCTTGGCTGTATGCAAGGGGAGCAGCGGGTGCTGTGGAACCTCCTCATGTGTCTGAGCTCCTTCACAGCACAACAGACAGGGCTCTTTGGGAATCAGGGTAACTGGAATAAAGCTGTACCCTTGTCATCTCGCAGCTCATGCCACTGGGGATACCAGCTCCTGTACTGACCACAGATACTGCCTGGGTGGCAGCATCACAACATGAATCACAGTACTGGCCCTGCTTATTAGTTCAGGGCCCTGCTTGGTCTTTTTTACTATTTTTGCTGCCTTTATTTTTAAAGGAAGGTTCATATGCAATATTTTATTTTCAACACATTCAGATTATCTAAATGTGTTCCTATATATGTAGATTATCTACATGTGTTCCTATGTATGTGGGAATGACTTTTGGATTTTGCAGGTTTGACCTATATTACATGCTTTTTCAGGAATAAAGTGGTTTTATAATTTAAGGTCAGCTGTTTGCATGTTTAGTCAGGCATTGTAAATGCCAAATACCAAAATCAAGATGCATTAGCTTGTAAGAACAAACTCTGTGGCTCACAGCCACAGGTAATCCTTCAGGGAAAGAATATCTTTTGCTGGCACTTGTTGCCCTGATTTGTTCTTCAGTATAAGACATAGTATTAGATATAATGATAACCTATGGTCGAGTAAAGCTGGAAGTAGAAATAACAACAGCAACCTGTAAATTTCTATCTATGCACCAGTTAGTTTCAAAATCATCATCATCTTCTCCAAATGGATTAATGAGCTGTTCAGCGACCTGGAAAGAAAACGAGACAGTGAAGCAAGGTTGGCATGCCATGACAGGACTAGTGCTGCAGAGAAAGCAGGATTGGATTTTTCTCTCTCTCTCTGCCTGTCACTCGCAATCATAGCTTGAGCTTCTGCGTGATGGTTCTGCCAGCCTAGCACAGGAACAGCTTGCTTTCACTATAGATTCATATCTCTGTGCCTTGCTGCTGCTGTCAATCATAATCATCAGCACTGGCCTGCTGGGAAATGAGACATGTCTGGGCCAAGGTATTGTCACATCCTATAGTCATTACCTTTCCTTACTGTTGTCTTTGGCTCATTTAAATGAATGGTTTAGCAGCTAGAGGCTCTGTTATTGCAATAGTCCACCAGCCCATGGGGTCACTGCTCCCAAGCCTTCCTGCAGGGAGTAGAGCTCATGTCTCCACCTCAGCCCTCAGCCCCTGCTTCTTTATCAGCCTTAACCCTGATGGCAACCTTCTAAGACTTTTGAGGATAAGCAGCCTACAAAAAACGTGACTCAAGTGGACTCTGTGCATCATGCTAACCAAATCCAAGAGACAGAATCTGAGGCTGTTCTTTAATTCAGCCTGCTGGCTTGAGTTTCTGTACCTGAAGTGGTTGAAACTGCAGGGCAGAAGCTCATCCTGTGGAGGACACAATCAGTGAGCTCCAACACATTTGTGGTGAGGCACCTTAGTCTGGGAATTAGTCTGGAAAGGGACACCTCTCTGGCTCCCCATGTCCAATGAAAAAACCCCAGATACTGCCCCCCACCCCATGATCACTAAAGAACATTGTATGGGGAGTAAGCACATAGCTGCTCATGAAAGCAAAAAAAGATTAACTAGAAAAAAGTTTTTAAAAAATTTTAGGAAATTCAGACTGCTTCTCTATTTCCTAGTTTCTTGGTACACTGACATTACATATCCTCTCCCTTCCATTCTTTTCTCCTTCTGTTTATCTTTTTAAGCCCTGGTTTTAAAGCTGATCACACCCTTGATAACCATTCCAAGCCTTCCTTGTGGTCACCAGGGTCACGCACAGGAGCAGCAGTCAGGTCCTTGGTTTAATGTGGATATGGGTAAAGCAACTGTATGATTAAACAGTCCATTAACCTCACTATGGACAGCTATGATCTAAATAACTCATAGCTGTAGGTGGTTGCTCCCTGGATATTTTTCCTGTGTGCTCTAGGTTGGGCCTGTGGATAAGCACTTGCTGACTCTCCCTGGCCACCACTTCCCAGGCCAGCACTGGCACACAAGAAAAGAACTGCTGAGTAGATTAACACTACAAAACACCTGTAAAGCAGGAGGAGTGAAAGGAGACAGGGGTCACCTCTGCTCACACTCATTGACATGGGATTAAATTTTGGGTATAGCTGTGAAAGTGCTGCAATAGGGAGGAACCAGAAGACAGTCTGGGTTGTGACTCTCCAAGGAAGACGTGGATCAGCTTCACGTAAACCAGTGGATCACCACCCAAAAATCCACCATAAAACCTACCACATAAGCTTGAAAAAGTGAGAAAGACTGTGACAGAGCAAACAGCAGTGGTGGCCTTTTTTTTTATCTGACCTGGTCCTGGCATGTGAGATAGGACTTTATTCTCCTGAAAGGAATGTACTGCTGGACAACTAAACTCTGTATTTGGACAGTCCATCTGTCCCTGTAATGAAAATGGGGATTTAGAAGTGTCTCATGTAACGGGAAACTTTGGCCCTGTACAACAGACAAGGCTTGAGGCCAAGGAATGAGCTCAGTTTACCCATTATTTCTGAGGAATTGCCAAGTTACTGGAAGTCAATATCTCAGGGCCCTCGTTGCTGCCTGGCAGCCAAAGTCCAACACGCTCAGCAGGAAACTAGCTGTAACATTCAAGACAAAAATATCCTGACTTGAGGCACTGAAGGTTTGGACAAACCTCCAGCCTGAAGAAATACTGCTAAATTAACTTTTAAAAATGTCTTCTCCTTCCTTTCATTTCCTTATGCGGAAGATTTTTCAGTTACAATGTCATCTCATACCTGCCACAGCCAGGAGTTGGCTGGAAGCCCTGAGCCTAACTGGAAGAGTTGCTATCAACATCTTTGGGTGTTGAAGAAGGAAAACCCATTTCCTCTCAGGAGCACCAGCAGGGCAGTCAAGAGGAACAGCTTACAGTTTTTAACCCTCTAGTATAACCCTGGAAGACACTGCCTAGAGATAAAACCTCACTTTTGTCCAGGAGAAGTTTCTACCTTCACCATACCAGCCTCCCTTCCTCTCTCTCCTGCTCCCACCCAGGCTGGTCCCTATGCAGCAAAATTCTTTTCCCCCTAATCTCCTAGGACAGAGGACTAGAGGAGCTTTTCCTGCATGCATTTTACTTTTTCTCACAATCTGCCAGCTCAATGTGCTGCCTTCTTCACTCTGCCCTTTGGATTTGGCTGTGAGAAGGTGTCTCTAAAACTGGCCAACTTTGTTCAATTTATATTCTAACAGACAAGTTAGCTCTATGTTTCCAGCCATGATTAATAAACACAAAAGGAAATCTTAATGTGCGTGGACCTCAATGTACCAATTTGCTTTTTATTTGAAACTTTTTTCCAGTTAATCTATCGCACAGGAGAGAACCACCCAGTTCTCTGGTTTAATTACTCAACTATCAGATTGACTATGATATGTTAACCTAGAAGGCATCATTGGGCAGCATCCAATTCCTCTATAACTCTTCTTTTTAATGAACATTTTTATGCAATGGTGTTCTAGCCAATATTGTCTGTCACTGTTTCATGGTCACTCTTTTCGGAACTGGGGACCTTTAATTGGCTTCATCTGATGAGGTTAATAGCAGATACTACTGGCTTTGATCATAAGAAGAAAGTTTCACTCAGTCCCTTTCAGCTGGTGCCAGGTCTGCAGCCTTATTTCCTCATTGCAGAAGGGACCGAGAGAAAGGTTTTTTAAATCTCTTTTCTGTCACTTTATAGTTCAAGTCCTGAGGCCTGATTTTTGTGGGAGCAATACTCCCTTGGGGAGCCGTGGCTGCATTGGTGCTACTAAAATGAGCTCTTTCAGACTCATGACCATTTCTTACCACATGGTCTGTCAGATAGAATCAAAAATGTATTGCATGATATTTCTATATGATACAGAACACTTCAGGCCAAATTCACCTCTGGTGTAACCTCAGTGCTCAATGGTGATTTTACATGTGTGTCACAGATCTGACACCTTGACCAGCCCCCCAGGGAGGCCTCCCCCATCACCTGTCCAGAAAGCCAGTTTACCTTGAGCCATCCAGCGTAGAAGAAGAACTGCAGCAGTGTGAAAATTGGAATGTAAATATCTAAGTCATGTCCCTGATACCCTTGGTCAGTATCCAAAAATTGGCGCCCTATCAGGCAGGCAAAGAAAAAGGTATAGACTGCGAGAGTAACAACCTGCAAAGAACAGAATTAACTGAAATAATGGACTAATACAATCTTATGCATAAGGTAACACATACCCAAAGGTCTTTGACTGCCTTTTTCCATAGAATTTACAAATCTGTAGGAAGTATTGCAAATACAGAGGCCACAGGAATAATTATGACCAGAAAGAACACTCAGGAAACATAAAAACATTTCAGTGCTTCCCTCCCCTCTTCCAAATTACACAAGACCTTCAGAACATCTCTGCATTAAATATGCCTCAAATAGCTGGCCAGGCCTCCATGACCCTGTGTGAGTGAACCAGTGCTCAATATCTCAGAGACTCTGGTTGGGACTATGAATGTTTTATACTGTGAATGTTTTGTACCAACCCCCTCTTTTATGGAAATTATGTTTTGGATTTTCTATAGGATAGTAGCTCAGTACCTGGGTATAGACCAGTGGAATTCCAACCCAGTCATAACCAAACAAAAGGCTACACCAAGACCGGTACTTATTCATCTCCTAAAAGGGGAAAAAAAACCAAACTAACCAGCAAGAAACCACAACGAAATAAAATTGCATGGGGTACAATTCTGAATTATACATATTTTGTTACGGTTCATTTTTGCACATTTAAAAGGTCAGGGAGAAAAGAAAGTATAGTCAATAAAAATTGATACTATAACTGTACCCAGCACACCATTTGAATATTGACTTGGTTTATGGAGTTGGAGTGCTTAGTATACTTTGTATTTCTTCACAAATTATCTTCTTTTTCTATCTTATCCATGTGATACATGAAAGAGAATATATTATATCAGATCATAAAAAGGATATCTTACCACTTAATGAAATATTCAGGGAGATTATCTTCTCTAAAACTGATAATAAAATCTTCAAAATGCCAAATTATTCTCATTTCTCATATTTTTAGCAATGGAACAAGTATGAATTTAGAGAGATGTTACAGCAATTTTTTACTCATCAATATTTGCTTCTATCAATACCTTCTTAGTCATATTAAAAAGAATCCCAGTGAATGCTGCTGTGTGTGTTTAAGTGTACATTGGTACACAGAAAAAAGTGGCATAAATCCTGAGTAAGTTCATTTAGATGACACTGGAGACCTGTGCACACTAAATAAAATCAATTATGTAAGTGAAAACTCACCACATGGCAATTTTAGATCCACTTTTTGAAGATTTTCTTCTTCTACTTACATTCATCAGTGTCTGCAGATCCACACTGTCTCGAATTCTTCCCTCTTTTCGTGCCTTTGATGCCAAATTTCCAAACCAGACAAAGGGAACCCAGTATTTCAGGTGGGGAGACTTAAGGTCATCAAAAAGTTTTCTTTCATATCTTGTCATAAAACCTGTTTACCAAAAAACCAAAAAAAACCTTAATTTATTCTGTGCTTTCAGTACTACTGATACTATAAATTTGGAATATGTTTCTATCTGTTTATGTAATATTTACATAGAAGTCCGCTTAACACAACTTATAATTCTAATTAGTAACCTTCTCTTTTGTTTTAATATTTTTTTTTTGCAGGACAGATCTTGCTTGAAAGAACTCCTTTTTGCATTAATTACATATTCTAAATTACTATTTACTAATATAGGCAATAATTTGCAATTACCATGTTCTCATATCTAACTGCTGAGATATGGTAGATACACAGAATACTAAGAGTTGTACAGATTACTCTCTAGTTTCATATTCTACTTTCAGAAAAATAAGGAACTGGATATATCAGTCAAGAAATACTTTTCAGCAATGATGGCTTTCAGGAGCACTTTGACATGGATTGTAAGGGCAGTTTGTCGTGGGGTAGCCTTGGCTGGGATTTCCGATGCAGAAAGAAGAAGGTGGAGCCAGAAATGAGGTATCCAAAAGGAGGTATTGCAGGTTCCGCCCCCAGAACTCAAAAAACCAAGAAAGTATCTAAAGACTGCCTCTTTTAGACTTCCAGCTTGGTGAGAGAAGACATCGCTCTCTCCCCTCTGCGCCATGTGGTGAGGTCCGACCAGGCCACATGACTGGGCCGAGATGGCGCGGAGGGGGAAGGGGAGTGGGGGAGCCTGTGTCAGCCTTTCAGTCCATCACGGCAGCTGTGGGTGAGGAAAGACAGATGGACCCTGCTCAGCTCCGGCGTAGCTGAAAAAGCTTTGTACTGTTGCCCCGGGCCGAGGTGACTCAGCTCTGCCGGCCCTGCTGGGCTGGGCCGGGCCAGCTCCACGGCATGGCCCAGCGCAGGAGAAGGCTCGGGCTGACCCCCTCCAGCTCAGGCGCGGCTTGGATGGAGAGCGGCACAGGCGGCTCCTCTCCCTCAGCTTGGGCACTGGGAATGCTACACTCAAACAGCATGGGCGGAGCTCATGTGACCATCACCCAGCTGAGAGACAAATTAGCCTTTTCAGTGTCAGGATGGGACTTGAAAACACCCATTTTCCCCTGCACAGAAAGGATGAAGACACCTGCAAAGAATACAACATAAAGATTCCAAGTTAATGAATGAAGCAAGGCTTATATCCAGAGAAGGAGGAAATGAGGAGTGCCTAAACTTTGAAACTGAAAATTCTCTTGTAAAGACATGTTGATAAACTCAGCTATAATATACCCTGTAACATATGAACAATGATTTAAACAAGTGAAAAAGGGGGGATGTAATGTTCTAGCTACAGCCAGTGGACTAAGGCTCCTGTGTAAAGATTCCTTGCCCCGGGAATAGTAGAAGACTTATGTTGCCAATAATGAGAAAAGGGGATTTCATTGCTGCTGTAATAGAAATGTTCATCCTCACAGGAGTACCTCAGTGACCATCATATACCCACTATAGTGGTCCTGGGAAAGCTACTGAAGTGGGAGGGATTTCCAGAACAAGCAGATCTTTTCCTTCCGGGCGGCTGCTTGTTGTGTGGCTGACACTCATAGGAACTGTATTTCTTATGGGGAAAACCAACATAGTAAAGCAAGAGAAAACTTCTCTCCCTACATGAACTGAGAAAAGGACTGCTCTAGAAGTGGTAAAGTAACTAAAAGTCAAAGTGTTGTCTTTTTGTATGGTCAGTGGGAAAGAAATTGGGGGGGGGGGGGGGGGAAGGGAAGAAGGGTGTTCTAAAGGCTTTGTTCTGATTCCTGATTTTTATTATTCTTTTTTTTAAAGTCTGTTAATAAATTCCCTTTCTATTCCTTAAAGTGTGAACCTACTTTGCCTACTATTAATCCTTATCTCACAACAAAAATCAAGTAAATTTTGGTAAATGTGCTGGTGTGTAGCCAGAAACTAAAATAGGCAAATCTAAACCACTGCAGAGTTACATGGCCTTCTGATTCTGGTATTTTCTCTGTTAAATCTGCAAAGTAGTGAGCAAGCAACAGAGGATATAAGTGCATGCATGAAACAGAACCCAACAGAGTGTGTGTCTTCTGCCAGTGAAATACTTCCCTGACAGATTGTTTGATGTTTTCTTTGGGGCTATGAAAGCATGCAAAGAGATGAAGAGGGAATAGTGTACAGAAATCCCGCTGCTAAGGGGACACGGGGCCAGGTGACATGCTGTGGGGCTGCAGGCTGAAGCTGCTCTCTGCCTGGCAATTTGCCTTGCTGGGGTGCTGGGAAGGTATTGGGTTTCCTGAAGAGTTCCCCTGCCTTGTGAAGCCCTGCTTCCCCCTGCTGTAAGTAAGTCCAAGGTCACATAACCGGGGAGCCAGGGCTGCGTGTGACAAATCCTGCACCAGAGCCAAGCTCTGCCTGGGACTGGCATGGGAGCAGCTGGCTTTTGGAGCAACACCTCTACCCTCCTGGGGAAGAAAGCTCTGCTCTGCTGTCCTCCTTTCACCCAGGCTTTGACAAAAACAAACTCAGAAAATTCACATTTTACTTCGTTCAAATCCTGGATTTTCTGGTATTGGAGCAATTGTCATGTTTGGAGGATCTTAGTTTTTGCTCAGGTGTGTGACATCTGTCTGGGTGGGTATAAAGCTTCTTTTGTTGTGTTGACATTAGCTCTGAAATGGGACAAAGTTAGTAATATGATAGTCCCAAAATAGGGGGCTTAGTCAACCAATTAAGTTTGAATGATGAAAATTCTGTAAGGAAATTGACAGTAGACTCCAACTAATAACTATGTCCATTATTGCTAACATTGCTAAAGATACATGAGGCAGCAAACAAATGAATATATAGAAACTCAGTTGTGTTGCACAGAAATGTGAATTAAGTTAAAGGAAATTTGCTAAACACAGTGACCTTAAATATTCTGTTGTTGAGGAAAATGTCAATATTGTACAGTAGGAACAAGCCTACACACGAGATGTGAAATACTGCAACTACCGACAAGAAAGGCAAGGACAGGACAGAAAATACAGGGGAAGAGGAAATATTCAGCAGCAAGAGACAGTACTTGTGCAATATCACAGAATTTTGGAACAGAGTAAGATAAACCTAGTAAAAGTTCCCAGGGCATTTTGCAGCCACCTCTCATAATCAACTTCATAGAAATTATCAAGCAACCAGAAAAATTACCCTGCTAGTCATGACTCCTGACTCCTAAAAGTCAGTCTTTCAGGCTGTCTTTAGTTTTTGTCTGGCCAGCCTTCTTATTACAGGACAGGAAAAGATGTTTCTGCCAGGCCGAAACAGACATACAGAAAAACAAAGAATTGAGTCTGGAGTAAACACTGGATGCAAGTCACTTGGAGGATCTGGAAAGACACAGCCTGAGGGGGTCATGAAGAACAGCAAGGATCAATTCAGCTTTCCACTGAAGCTGGGCACCTGTTCATGAAAACTCAACAAAGTCTGGTTCTTTTAATTATAAAGTTCGATTTGACATTAAAGTGTTTGTCTTAATATTGATTAAATATTCTTTTTGATGAATATTAATAATGCCTAGTATTCTTATTGCAGAAAATACTAATTCTGGATTGCTCTTATTGCTGGCAATACAGACAATATACAGTTCAGAATAGCTTGCTGTTCTTGCAGTGGTAAAGAAACACATTATATTCCATCAAATACAGGGGAGCATAAGAAACCTCAGTTACTAACATTACATGGTTTCTAAATATGGTCACGCTATTTTTATCTAGGAATATTCAAAGAATCAACCAAGAAACTCTGTAAACAAGAACACTGGTTTTGACAAACAGTGGGAGGCTGGAGCAACTCCAGAAAATGGGAAATATTTGTCAAATATTGTGCCAAGATCTTGAAAAGGATGATCTAAAGAATGACAGGGCAGTGAATCCTTGTGAAAGCATGAGAAGAGTGACACGGAGTGCAATCAATAAATAATCAAAGAACACTAATATGAACAGTGTCGGCTAAAGAGATCTTACAGGAAAATTATTGATGAGAACACAAGCCTGGCCGGGAAAAAATCACTCGTGCTCTCCCTTGAGTGATTCAAAGAGTACGGCTTGAGATGGTTTGAAACAAGACTGGTTCAGGGTACCCACATTAAACATTCTGAATACTAATGGTTATAGAAGAAGGAAAATTATCAGTTTCATTTTCTGCTTCTGTGTTATGTGAGAAAGAGTTAATTTAGGTGCCTCCTTCCAGCAGAGGATTTGGGACTGCCATCTTCAGCCACCTGTAGATATTCATATTGCTGAGCTCACACCTCACATTCCTCTTCAGCGTTTCCCATCAGCTCTTTTGGGGTACTCTCTGCTCAGCTGCTCACTCATTATTCTGTTAAGAGTTGTGTTCTTGAGCATCCAACTTCCCTCTTGCACCTTGCAGCCAACAGGATTGCTCAGGGTGGCTGCAGGGCATTTGACACTTACAGCATGTGTGCCCCAGCAGTCAGCAATATAAAGGAGTGATCCTATATGCATCTACTGTCTACAGTTCCATAAAGAGTGTTAAAACATGGAAAAGAGTCTGATGGAAGGTCCAGCACTCAAGACTGTATGCTATAGGGAGAGACTACAGTTGGTGAAGCTCTTGAGTTTCATTCAAGCCTTTATGCAGTCTGCTAACAGGTAACTATTTGGGGAAAAAATATGTTTTCTTCTAATTAAAAAAAGAAGAACCCAAACCTGTTACAAAATCCAGTGAATAAAAGATAGCACTGTGCAAGTTCAGGCTGAGAATAAAATGTCACTCTTCAACAGCAAGTTTACTGTTGCGAATGTCTGTTCACCTAGGATGCAGTGTTGTCTCCAGTATATCTATCTGAATTTTAAATCTGGGCTGATTATTTTCCTAGAAGGTATTACACCCCAGTCAGAAATTGCAGCATGATAAAGGATGCTGCTAGCAAGCTTTTGTGCCTTGTGTATGGATGAGTCAGACTAGATTATCATGGCACGGTTCTCAAATTTAAAATCTATGAATTTAGGCAGTTCATTTGCTGGAAAAGGACATGTATAGCAATAGTTACTTCGTGGCAGTTCTCAGTTTTACAGAAAAATGCAAAATCCTCACAAGTTGTTTCAATGATGACTGTGCTGTAAGTATCAGATTTGTGCTGTTCACTTTCATATTAAATGCCTCCCTCCCATGCAGTCTGATATGAAATGCCACAGGGAGCTAGGAAGGGGATGATTGCAAAATATTGTCTAAGTCACTGGATGCTAATAGGAGCAAAATACACCCTGAAATGCTCGGTAATGCAGCAATAAAAATTCTGCAGCACAAAATACATTAAAACCTGCAAAATAAGTACCGAAATCCAGAGCTGACTACACTATCTATACTTACAGACACAGTTTATAGTAGAAGATTTTTCACTGTTAAAAAAAACAACAATCAAAACTTGCTTTCCAGTCTACAATTTTGGTACAATGCTGTGACATTCTGTCTCTTTGGAACAGATTGTCTTTAGCAATAGGGAGGCAGAGCTGGATTAGCTGCCTGGAAATGTTGTAATTTTCCAGTGTGTAGTAGAAGCAGATTGCTGGGGAGAGTGACAGAAGCTTCCTTGACCTCTCACAGTCTCAGGTAAACAGTTTTGTTGAACAGCACAAGGAAGAGAGCTTTAAAATTAAATGAATCCAACATAAATGGTTTGGGTTTTTTTCAGTGAGACTGGTGCATTCTGCCTGGCATTTTTTTTTTTTTTTTAATATCCAAAGCTTCTCACACATATTTGAAATGTGTATGTGTATATACACACTGCATATTTTAACTTGCTACAACTTTGCTTACTAATCTCCGCCAAAGGAATAATTTTAAGAAATTCAAAACATTCAGTAGAAAACATGACTTCTATTTGGAACAGATCCCCGTATCTTTGCATTGCTGTTCTACCTCTGACACTGACTGTGCCAGTCAGAGGCCACAGTGCCACACCTTGCCTTTAAATACTGAGCAGTCAGTCCTTGACAGACATTCAAAGTGTTACACAATTGAACTCTCTTCACCATCATCACACTCATTGTGTTTTTGAAAGAAACAGAAAAAAAGACATGTTTAATACTTAGTATGTTTATCCTTGAAAAACTAAGTTTAAGGTAAGGTTTTCAATTTAAAGGAAAACCTCTTGGGGCTGAGGGGTTTTTTTGAGTAAATCACAATGCTTAAAATGTGCAATCTATTTAAAATGCAGTCTACTTAAATAAAAATCAAGATAAAGCTGTACTTGTGAAGTGCCTGCAGAGATCTGTCTCTGATACACAGACCAAGTGATATCCTAGACACTGAGACAATGCCATGCAACAAGTCACCATTCCTACTGCAATCATACTGTATTGCAACTTTGTTATTTTTTGTGCTTTAGAGAATGATGTACCTGACCCATAAGCCTGAGTGTTTGGGGCAGGCTTATTGCCCCCATGGACTCTGAAAGCAGATTCACATAAGAGGGTCAAACTTGTTTGATTTCTATCCTATAGCTGGATGAAGCCTTCAAGAACATTAAAGATGCATTCTTAAGGTTATGTCATTTAAGTCACTAACAAGAAGGTGATTGCTTTGACATGGGTTAGTATGAGGCACACATGGGCCCCAAGAAAGAAAAAATGAGGCTGGCTCCTTCCCTCCCTGAGTCCCCACCCCTGAGGGAAAGGAAAGTAGTTTTGGGGAGGCAAAGTCTGGTACCTGCTCCTACCACATGGTCCATGGTGGGGAACCTTTTGTACACAGCGGTGCTGACAGAGCGGAAGATCAGCAGCGAGGTTAAATTCACATAACGCATGAGAGTCCTCCTTAGCAAGCGCCCGTACTCATCTCTGCCCTGGACACAGCTGGAGATGAGCAGCATCAGACGGTCTGGCCACGGCAAGTTCACAAACTGGTTCCACCAGCGATTCACCACCAAAGTAACATAGAAACCTGAGGGTTAGAACATCAGGATTTCAGTTACTTTAATTTTAGTGTTGTTCGTATCACTAAGCTGCTACATTTCCCAGAATAAATGCAATAAGCTATGCCAAAACCCAGGATGCAAAAAATACTAATTATTGAATGGACATTGCAATGTAACAGAATGTTCCAGCTGAGTATCTCATACCCACAAACTTCCAGATTTCCCCTTCTGTAGTAAAACTTATGGTGGATTTAGTTCATTGGAAGATCAGGTACAAGGTATCAGTGTTAGTGGGCATGATCTAGATCTAAATATATGTATCTAGAACTAGATCTGTGGAAACCTTTTTTGTTAGTATATTAAGAACATAAGCATAAATGTTGATGTGACAAAAGCAACTTGAACTTGAAGAGATCTGTTGGAAGCAGATGATTTATTGCAAACCTCTAACCTCCCACGTGCCCTTCAGCTCTGAAATGCTTCCATGCACTAACATTCACAAAATGCCTGAACAGAGATAGAGTTGGAGAATAATTTCACATTTAACTGGCACTTACCAAGCACAAAAGTTACTGGGATTTGTTCAGCATATTTGTCACAGTAAATTGATAATTTTTCAAAGAACCGTTTTTGGCTACCTGTAAGAAAAAATCTGCAGCAAAAATAAAATGTATCTGTCCTTTCATAATATTCTGGCACTAGCTACTAAGTGCAAACACGTATAAATAATCAGATATGTGCACTGGGGAACAGCCTTGGCTAATGTCTTCAAGCAAATTCTTAAAGGTAAAGGGCTGAACACTTTTGGCATGTATTAAGAAAGCTGAAGGAGACAACAGTATTATACCCTGGTCTTTGTAGTTTTCTCAGGACTAATTTGACTGGCACTACTAATTGGTCGATATGCCTGGAGAATCAGTTTGCTGTCCCATACAGACCAAAGACAATAGTATGCTCTAAGTCTGCAAGTAGAGCTTACTCTCCTTTTTCAGAGTAGTTAATAGAAATGCTCAGGTCTGCTTGAATTGCAAAAGGTTACCAATCGAATTACTCTGATTTGAAAATATTACATTGTTGCAATAGTTTTTTTATTCTTTCTCCTATGAAATTTTTCTTTTTTACAAGGTTACAATACAATTGTATTTATTTTGCAATGATGAAAATATTCACGAAATGATAGGAAATGGACCATGGTAGTAGCTTCTGCCCACAGGAAAAGATACCTATTGAAATACAACAAGCTTCAATATAATTTTTTTTTATTTGTATAGGTGAGTATTACAGTTATTCTTCAATTTCTTATAAAAGGAACATATAACAAATATTTGGTGGGTTTTGCTTACAATTGTGCAATAAAAACTGGAGCACATCTAGATAGCTTTCTGTGGTGTATTTACCATGGTCTTCAATTGGCTGACATTTCAATAAAACTAGATTAATTTAGATAACTGTGACACTTTGGTGTTCCTTTACATATTAATGCTATAATTTTCTTTCTTTGTTTACAGGTATAGATTACTGAACAAAAAATAGTGATTAATCAGAGACAAAATGAAGTTCATTTTCTCCTTGCTTCCAATAAAAAACAGAGATCTAATTACAGATTATGGTGAGAACTGAACCATAATTTTGACAGTTCTGTGTAATGTACTTAATCAATTAAAAGTTTGACTATACTAATTGATGCATTGCGTCTGTCATATGGTGTTTAATTCACACCTTGGTGGAAACTGCAATTCTTCTTCTGTTGTGTTCCTCCCAGGTGCTGGGTGACACACAGATACTAACCATGTCTGGCTTCCATGAAGTTTTCCTTGGTTCTTTGCAAGCTTAAAAATCAAGGTTGCATGCTTTCCTAGCTTTAAGCAAAACTTTGCTTTTCCTGGCTATATAACTTCACCCTAATATTATTACCCCTCAAGGCTGTTAAATTCCCACCAAGCAACCAAAGACATTGTTCTGCAGGGAGAACAGAAGGTCTATATCCATGATCTAAAGCAGGGAGGCACGCTCACAACTGACAGCTCAATGTTAGAATGACAAAAGCTGTATAACCTAGGCTAGCTCTGAGTTTTTTTTTAGTCTAACTTCAGTAGGATGGTTGCTCTGTGCTAGGCTAAAAGTACAATCAGCTGAATATGAAAAACAGTATTGATACTCTGCATACATCCTCTAGAACCTTAAACAAAGGTAAGCACATTAGAAAATGTCCAAGGAAAAGAAAATAAGTAAATAGTAACTTCCCCCCATCATTCATCAGCCTAACACCAGGAAATCTGAAACTACAGTATAATATTTAATGAGACATGAATTGGAAAGAGTGTACCTGTATAATACACTTATTGCTGTGTAAAGAGTAGCAAAAACAATAAATTCTCTGTAGAGCAATTTGTAGATGCTGCCTTTCCACCTTAGGAGCAATCTGTGAAATCCAAAGAAAGTGGCATTTGCTACTTTGCTGGAATAAGTGACTGTCATCGTCGTGGTATGCTGGGCCTAGAAACAGTAGAAGAGAAGCAGGACACCAACAACATTTTAGACAGAGTATCCTAATCTGAATGTACCCTTGCATAGATAGATACATGGATATACATGTAAATTTATATATATATAATAGAATGTGTACATAAATACATTATGATTGTTTTCATACATATATATATATATATATAGAGAGAGAGAGAGAGAGAGAGAGGGAAAAATGAAAATCTTGCAGTTACAAGCCCTGGTATGACCTGCAGATTGACCGATGCAAGGCTGTATTTGGGCTTTATATCAACGACCACTCAAACCCAGCAGTTAGCACTGAATGTGACCACCTTTCTGGGTGGCAGTGGCAGGGACATGTTACGCCTCTGAAGCCTCTGCTTACTCTCAGTTTGCTCCACTCTAGTGTGAGTCAAGAATAGGAAACAAATTTGCTTGAAATTTTTTTCAAATTTTTTCAGCTTCTTGGTAAGAGAAGTAAATCTAAATTCCACAAATGCACGTACATCCCCAGCCAGTATTTTTAGCTGGCTCTGGTAATTATAACCATTGAAAAACCAAATGAGATTTGGAGACTGCCTCTTCTATATTATGACAGCAGCTGAAATCAGCTGGGGAATGCTGTTATTTCTCTCCCTAGAGAGAAATAGCAGCCAGACTTACTCGTCAATACTTCAGCATTGCATGGCCACAAAAAACAAGCCATAGGGATGCTCAGGCAGGTAGATGAAACACAGTGTAATTAAAGTACAGCCAAAAATTCATAGGTAAACATTTTGTGCTGGGTTTGGTACTTGCTTACCCAGTAGTGCAGGGAGATTCTACAGGAACTTTCATGTGCTTACAAAACAAATCCTAACTCCAAATGTGGATGAAAGCAGTTTTATACAGCATGCAAGAAAGAGAGTAATTAAGACAAGCACAAAACCTCAAGAAAGTTACTGTGTATCACAAATATGAGTCTTCTCTATTTTTGTGATGCCACTGTAGAAAATTTATTGGAGGGGTGGCAGAGAAAAATCTGAACTCCTAGTTAATAGTTGACTTGGTAGTATTTTGTGTATCTTGGCTGTGTCTCTGATGCAGAGCAAAATGAAAGCCATCAAAATTCAGCTGTAAAAGTGCCACTTTTATTTTAGTCACCAAGGGAATCAGCAGGGAAAAGACACCATAAGCCTTACATTGCTGACAGGCTGTCTCTTTTCCTCTGTGGAATGACTGCTCGGTATTTGCCAGCATGGGTCTGAAGATTTTTTCTTTTTAAGAACCATGGGTTTTGATCTTTAGAATTCAAATGATAGTTTCTATTTTCCTGAGCCTTGGCACAGACTTTTAAATTTTTTGTTGTCATTGTGGTATTCCAAAAGTTCAATGGAAGAGCCAACCTGTCTGACTGGCATGCATGGAAATGTAGTCCTGTCTGCTAAAATCTTGTGGTCAGGATGCAATGCTTAAGAAAATAAAGGCAAAGATGTAAATTCTCCAGCAAAAGTGTGTCTTTATCAACAATGAAAGAAATCTTTGGCTGGGCTATAGGGGAGGAATGAGGTAAAATGTATGCTTAAAAATACACTGTGTTTCTTGGAATTGCTGTAGGAGCCTTTAGATCTCGCCCATTGATGCTGTGGAGTTTGTGTTTAAGCTGTATCAGCAACAAGTGTGTCTCTATCTCCGCGTTAATACCCACTTTGTAATGGAAATGTCCAGTGGGAATGACTACATGTAGGGACTTAGATCTAGAAAAGATGTCTGATAATGGGAGGGCTTATAGCCCAGCAAGAACCGAGACCCTCAGCACAACACAGGGCCACAATGAGAGGATGAAGCTAGAGAAATGCAGGATGAAACAAAACATATATTGCTAACCGTGGGGCAATCAAATACCAGAACAGGGGACTGGATAGTCACCCTCTTGTTTAGGATCTTTAAGCTGAGGGGAAGTCTAAGGACAGAAGATGACCTTCCGGAAAAATTCACATAACTGAGACAGACAGGGGCTGAGGGGTTCTGCTGGTCTCCCCTGGTATCTGGGCATCTGTTAAACTTTCTGTGAGGTCTCTTCTGTTATGGGCCCCAGAGGAAAAAAGATTGCTTGTAGCACCTTCACAGCATCTGCAACTCTGCAGGAAGGCAGCCATCAGTGTCAAAAACATGACCCTCGGTTTCTGCCCAGGAGTTTCAGGAAGGATTCATTCCTCCCAGCTATCAGAAAGTGGAAAATGCCAGAAACTGGTCAGTAGCTAAGCTGGACACAGTGGGTCTACCTTCTCTACAGACCTGAAGCAAGGTCCAGTGGATGGGCTTTGGCCACAAAGGCAGAGTTGTAGTGATTACAGGAATCAGAACTAAGGATATTTCCCCATGCGTAATTCTGGGAGAAGAGTTTTATCCACGAAATGTGATTTGTCTGCTTGATTCTAGCAACCATATTTCACTTAATGACACTCCAGCCATCTCTTAGCACCTTACTCAATGCCCTTGACTCTGAATAGAAACTCTTGGAAGATACTGGACGCCTTGCTTTTTCTTTCTGCCTCTGAAATGGGGCAAATAAAAGTGGGACTCTTACAGCAATTTTAGGCTTTGGTGCCTTGGTTTCCTTGCCTTGCCTGTGATACGCTCTGCTTTATCTTCCTGCTAAGCAAATGCTTTCCTTAACATATATCATTGGGTTCATATAGGGACTTCAGGATAATATAATTCAATGTCTTAAAATATACATTAGGTCAGATTAGGTGACTGCAGAAGAGTTTAGACTATACAAAGCCATGAAAGACAGCTATGTGTTTGTCTGATTAGATTTCTCAACACAGCAAACACAAATTTTAATCTGCATTTGTGGTTTTTTTCTCTCAGAGCAACTACAAGCATTTTAGTATGGCCTCCTCTTGCAATGGGAAGTTTTGGCATAAGGCTTTGCTCTGACTCTGGCTCTTGCATGGTGGTCCCAAGCCCTTGGGTCACGGGCAGCATGTTGATGGAGAGTCCTTCCTACATTACTTATGGCCACAGGAAATTAAAAGCTAAAACTGAGATGGACAGGAAGAGCAAAGCATAACAATGCCCCCCAGCACATTCCTTCCTGAGCACTCTTTTGGCCAGGGCTGAAGAAAGACAGAGTACATTAGATCAGATACCACTGGTGTCATGAAAAACATTCCTAATTATTGTGTTGCCCTTAAATTCATCAGCAGATATAGGGCTAGGCTTTTTGCTGGTATGGATTTGTGAGTTTTGAGAACATAACGCAAGTTATGCCCACTTGATGCCTGTAGAGACCTTGACTCATATCTATGATACTGCTTTTTCTTTTACTCGGTGTTTATTTCCTTTCTGAAATGTTCTCAAGCACAGACTGAAATATGTGTTATGTATTACTCCACTTTTGCTAAGATCATCAGAAGACCTTAGGCACAGACAGCTAAAAATATGTGTGTCCTCTCCATTAATACTGAACGCAATTGTAAATGGGATTTTTGCCTGGCTGAGAAATTCAGGATTCATTAGGATTCAGTGAGGAAACACAGCACAAAATAGCAACCATCAGTGTTTCCTAACTGACTATGAAAAGCTCATTATAGAATGTATAAATAAATAGTACCTCTATGCAGACCTACCCCTTGTCATGGTTCACCTTATTTTTTAGTTTACAGCATAGAAGAGAAAGTGAGTGAGAGAGATTTGAGTTAAGCCAGCTATAAAAACATATTAAGCTTATGCTGTATCTACTGACCTGCTATTTTGATTCAGCAATCCAAGCCCGAAGGCAAATCCTGGACCCTTCCTCTTTCTCAGACGTCCTAAACCAAGTCCCCTTCAGATCCGCAATAATCACCTTGCTCTTCCCTTAACCTGAAGCAAGGGGTTGCTGCTGCTGAGCCTTAGGAGGAGTGGACTGACAAGAACAGGGGTTAAAATGTCTTTCCACTTCTGGAAGTCTGTTTTTGCCAAGTACTCTGTCCTGTCAGTTACACAGGGAACAAACGCAAGCAGCAGCAGCAGCAGCAGCTGCTGATCTTGCTCTTTTCTAGTCTATAATTATAACGCCACTTGCCATCGGAAGGACCTCTTTCATTTGAATGAAGAATCTTACAATTATTTTGGCTGGCACATACAGTTTTTTTGCATTTTATTTCCTCCAAAATGGGATAGACAAGAAGGGAGCATTTTGTTCTGAGACTTCTCTTGAAAAGTGATATGTCTCTAACATGGTCCTGTGAAGATACATCAATGAATAGAAGTGATTAACTACATCTAAATAGGAAGACCAGAGACAACCCCACCAAACCTGAAAATGTGCCCCAGCTGCACCTTCATCCCACCCTGGAGCACAGCTTTTGCTGCATTTCTGCTTTGCTGATTTGATTTGGGAAATCAGGTCTCTGGGGTATGCTGCAGAAATCACTCATCCCTCAAAACAGGCAGAGTTGCTGCTACCAAAAGTCTCAGTGGACTTACTCACATTTGTATATTTCAGCACGTGAAAATCCTTCTGCTACTGGAGGTTTTACATAGGACTTCTTTCCAGCTTCCCCTTTGTAAAATGAGATGAACTCTGTCTTTTATGACCCGTGGCATTAAGAATGAGCTGTAAAAGGTGACAGACTGTGAAAGCCCAGGAGATATCATATAATGTTGTCATAAGCTTCAACCGAGAATGAAATAATGTGACTGTGAAGTAAATAAAAAAAATGCAAGGGGAGAGATTAAGCAAGATTTATAGATTTAATTCATTTTATGATGTAAGGTCTTCCCCCCTGCCTTACTGCCATTAAGCTATTTGAGGCCATTTATTTAATTAAAACTCTCTCAGAAAGAATGGAAGTTTCTGCTATTGTTTGCCTTTCTTCTTGTTGTTAATGGCTGAAGGAAGACACTTTGATGTCAAAGCAGGCGAGATATTAGACTGTGGCATGTGTGTGTCAGGCAGTGGCCTGTGGCGAAAGATGACAAATCATTTTAGCATTCAGTGACTTGGCATGAAGAAACATACTGCCTGATCCCATTACAGAGACTGCCCTGTGCAAGGAAAATTCTTAACAACAGGGATATTTTAAGGTCACTGGTAAAATAATTACTTAGACCTAAAACATTTTTCTTTGCTGAGCATAATGGTTTGCTGGTCTCACTGAGCAGTAAATAATAGCACCTCTGTGTGTCAGTGGGTATCAGGTGGTTTTCCTGGCGGCTCTTCAGTTTTCCTGCAGATTGGAGTGGTTGAGATTGCTCTACCGTCTCTGAGCTGTTTTTCAGAAGACATGAGATTTAGAGGTCCTATATTTTCAGAGGCAGAAATAAATACAGGCTTCCAGCTGTGTAGCTCCATTGTGACTGGTTCTGTAGGAAGTGCTCCTTTTTTATCCCTAAGGTGTCCCTAATTCCCTGTTGGATATTTCAAAAGATAGGCCATGTTTTTACCTCTCTTCCTCTGTTTCCCTCTAGGGAAATGTGGTTTCATCTACAAAAACAGTTTTCAGAAGTTCTTTTTTTGTATGCAGTTCTAGTAATAATCACCGATAATGGTGTATTTTGCATGCATTTTTTCTTGATGTACTTTGAACACATATGAGAGACAAAAACATTTTAGCACTGTGTAATTAGACAGGTTTCTGCTAGTATCATCCATGGGTGTTTAACAAGACAGCTGAGTGCAACAGATAGTAGAAATCCATAAAATAAAAGTCATTTAATATATTCATGCTTCTGACTTTTCTTTCTTCTTGATTTTTGAGCCCATTTATACTGGAAAACACATTATTATGTATCATGTGCTAGTGAAGGTTCAAGCAAGCACTTCAATATCTGTAACAACAACATCTAAGGCCAATATCCAAAAAAATGCCATAAAAAATAGGGTAAAATGTGGTCTGAACAACATGAAAGAATTTTATTATTGAAAGGAAGTGAATAATTTAAGTGTTGGGAAGAGAGCAGTATTAAAGAACCTGCTGTCAGATTTTCTCAAATGAGAATATATTGAGTTTTGCTATACTTTTCTACTCACTGTCACTTGCTGCTGGAATTCCTGTCTTAAATAAATCAGTAAATTAACATAAAATGTCCTCTGCCTGCAGAATGAATGTGTAAAGACTGTGCTATCTTACAGTCTCTTTCATGAGAGAAATTGCAATAATTAAAAGTTAATCTAGTGGGAGAGATACCACTGTACTTAGCATCACTCAATGTGGGTTATGGAAATATACTTTAAAGGAGGCTCTTTTATCTCCTGAAGTCACATGGTAGAATACTTGAGAGGATTACAAATGAATTTGTCTGCAGAATAAAGCCTGCTGTCCTGACAGATTAATTGTCTGAGTACTGTAAAACTGCAATCAGAAATACTATGCTTTGCAACTTCCTTGTAATGAAATAAATATCATTTGTTATGCAGTAGCAATGAGTTTGGTATTAGAAATATTATTACCGTGACTCTTATCAGCCTCAACAATCCTTTTATAGGCAAAAGGCACAGACACGCAATGGGACTTATCAGACAGAAGATGAGATCAACAATGCATCCAGGAATAAGGTATCCAGGAACTGAATTCAAAAGTCAGTGTCTGGATTGACTGCGAGAGCTTTATCCTGATTTCAGACTTATATCTCCAAAGTGCTCCTTATTGTGCTTAACTGAAACAACCTGGGTAGGTTATTTAATATATGCTACCATAGCTTGAGTGAAAGCTAAATGGTTAAAAGGCAATCACAGAAGGAGAGGTGCTTGATTTTGCTCTATGGACTGGTTTTTCTGAAGTCAGTGTCATTCTGCTTTGCAATATGACCAGGATTTCAAAACTTCTTGCAAATTATCAAATGTTAGCTATCGGACAACTTCTTTACTTACCCAAAAATCCAGCTGATTGCACAGCCATTTGCATAATCATTTTTTTTTTTTTACTTGCAGATGCTGCAAAACTGTAATTTCTTTTCTTTTTAATGAAGTTATGTTAACAAAATTTTGTATTGTTCTGGACATTGAAGAATACTGATAGTTGATAGTCTGTGCTTCATAGTATGTATTAATGTCTCCTGCATTTCTTAGGGAGTTAAGTTAGAGAAAGACAAATATTTTCTCCCATTTAATTGTTTATTTTACACCACAAATATTCATCTGTATTAGAGTTAATAATGCATCTTTGTTTGCACAACAGGCGTGTTTGTGCTCTCCATCAAGATTTTTGAGGTATCACTGGAAGCCTCATAAATTCATGCTCTTTATGGCTTAATGGCCTAGGTTTTCAGTGAGGGATATTACATCTCAGAATAGCAAATGACCCATGCACCCTGCATGGAAATACAGTAACAACAACAACAATAATAAAAATAGTATGTAAAAATGGGCAGCACACATAACACTACAACTGAGCCATTCTGTTTCTCCTACTTCATAAGGACAGCTTTGCTTATTTGGAGAAATTCTTCATATGATTATATTTTGGTTTGTATATATGAAAATCTGCCTACAAGAATAACGATCCAGATTAGTGTATTACTTAAGATAATAACACCATGCAGTGATGAGTGATACAAACCTGTGGAGCAATTCACCACATATAACACTGCTAGAGACATGATTAAACCATGCTGCGACTGATGGGAGAAAGTACACCCTTCTATTCAACTTAAAGGGGACCTCAACCCAAAATTTAGAGTCATGGTGCCAGCAAATTCAAATGGGACTGTAAGGATGGAAGATTTTCTTGAATTGTCTGTTGGGCAGAGATTTGTTGGAGTATCTGCTTGTATGGGAGACAAAGGGAAAGATAAGACAGAAGAGATTCCAAGAACAAGATAGCAACCAAGAACAAAAGAGCATTTCCAGGGAAATGTTGAAAAAAGTTGAGCTCTTTTGAGTTAGTTATTGTCTGGAAAGAATTTGGAATAGCTGTTGTTGCTGTATTTGTTAGAATAGGATTATTGATATTTGTGCTAAAAAAGGATTACATCAAGAAGACTAACCATCATTCATTTCTTTTTGTAAAGGGAAGAACTCATATGAGTTTTATATTATTTAACTAGTTTTATTTCAAAGAACCCTAATAATACATTCTGGTATTCAAAGTAGCAGTAATACACACATGAAAATGATAAAACTTTACTCCATCAGTTAGGTGGTCCTGCCTGTCCTGTATCTGGCTTTCCTCTCTTGCATACTTCAATGCTACACATTTTCCTCAGAACTTCATTTGTTCACTTTTTAGATATTGCTTAAGAGGGGAAAAAACAGAAAGAGTGGAAAAAGGGCAAGTAGGACGCAGGAGAAAGAATAGTGTGTCTAGTGAACCAAGAGAGATAAACAACTAACCATTTGCTATGGACAGCAAGCCTGATCATTGCCACCTGAATTTCAACAAACCCTCTCATTCTCTGGTCTCTGCAACTTTTCACTTAGAAAAAATGCCTGAACAGCACATAAAGTCTCATTCCTCCCCCAGACATGAGGTTCAATCAGTTAGGCAAGAGTAGATGAAACAAATCTTCTGCTCACTGTGTTGGTGCTGAGCCAGTGCGTGGCCCAAAACATGCGCAGGCATTGAATGGTGCTAGCTGGGGAATTTATCCTTCACTCTCCTCTGGGTAAATCCATGCTTTGACTATTTTAATGAGGTGACAGAAAATGTTTCCTACCACGGTGAGTGTGAGAAAACATTTCCAATCAAGGTAACAGATGTATATGATACTGGAGACCAGACTCCTGGGAGGCCTAGCACTTTTAAGGTCACTTTGGGAAGTGTAACAGCAATCCCTCTCTTTTGTGCAACTGAAACTGCTCTGGTTTCAATACTACTCAAGCATTTTTTACCATCCACCCAACTGAGTAAAGAATTCAGATTACTTTTCAGAAATGCCTCTCTGCTGCGCTGAACTTGCGGAGCCTCGGTATCATGAGTGTGCCGAGGTGGAGAAGACAGAAGAAGACAAGGAGAAGAAAAGGCTACTCTAAACTGGGAGGCATTCCTATGCCCCGTGGAGTGATGCCTGTACCAACTAGGTAACTCTAATCAGGAGGTGAATAAAATGGTATTTCTATCACACAGGGAAATGGTTGGTACCTGCAAAAACGTCTCCATAAGATCAACTTCACCTCACAGAGTAGAACTCAGCAATAACTAGCAGGCTTGACTGAAATCTGATTTTGAATCTCTGTGTCATTGAGAAAAAATAAAGAAACACCAGCCCATATAAAGTCACATACTCCATCTTCATAGCAACTTCAGTCAGAAAGAATGACGACCTTTGAAAAATTATTTAAACTTTATTAGGTATTTGTTATGGGGAAGGAGGAAGCAGTTTCATGAATTTCATTTAGAGATGGAAAAATTAAGGCACAAAGAAGGTACCTAGGTCCAAAGCAGGCTTGTGAATAAAATACAGAATTCCTGAATTCTCACCTGATGCCTTTATTTTTAGTATTTGGTGGAGCTGCTTTTGGAGTCTCATTAAGTAAAAGAATTCTTGAGTTTTAACAACAGGTTTGTCAGGGCTACAAAGTTTGCCTGGATTTTTGGAGAGCTAACTTTCATGTGAAAATATATTCTGTATTTTTATTTTCTGATTTCTGAGTTCAGGTTTGGTATCTCTGCTGTCTTCCAACTACGGATGAACATGTTGTACTATTTTTAATCACACTCTGGATCCGTCCCTGCCTAGCTTCTAAAGATAAACGAAGCCACATGTCAATGCTTACATAAGTTAGTAAGCCCATTTCTGTTGTTATGTTTCTTCTACATAGTATTGTTACATTTATAAACACCTTCAAAAAAAACTAGAGGAATTATGTATTTCATGTTCAACAGCAGAATCTGCATAGTTGGGCAGATTGTTTGCAGAATCAGTTTTAAGGCCAAAGTGGACAATAGTAATCTAACATGCTTGAAGGGAAAATATCTTTTTAATCCTTGTTATTTTAATAGCTAATGAAGAATTTATATTCTTTATTACTTTGTATCTTCCCTGGTTAGGCTGTGTTCTGTGTATTTATGTAACAGTATTGTTTAGTTTAGTTTAGTTTGGTTTTTTAATCAGTAAAGAATAGTCTTTTTTTATTTTGTGTCAGTGAGTTCTGGTTGTGTATATGCTGCGTATAAAAGGAATTTATTTGCCAAGTTTCTATTTTTTAGTATTCAAGCCTTGACTTTCAATTAATGAATACAGGGCTTTAATGAACATTTCCTTTTTAGACATAATTTTGAGCTCTTGTTTCTGACTTTAATGTAGTGCATGGACAACAGAGGTTCACACGTAAACCGGCGCACATAAACTACATAAACTACATAAATTACAGCATAAAGTACTGTAAAAACAATACAAGATGGGTATGAAAATCCCTCTCAAACCATGGTTTTAGGTCAATTTTTCAAGAGGAGCATCTCAGTGGATCATTCTGGATCTGATAACAAGCGGTATTTTAATTAATGATTTGGCTGATGGAATAGACAGTGCACTTACCAAATCTGCAAGATATGAAGGGTCTTAAACATTTTTTTTTTCAGAACAAGATTAGAATTTGGTAAGAATCAATGGACATAGAAGAAAATTTACAAGTGAAATCATACACAAACTGGAGAAGGACTTATGGCATCCTGCTGCCACAAGAGAAAAAGCAAAGGATCTTTGGTGGGATGTATAAGCAGATGTGTGATATCTTAAAGCCAGTGCTGGTCAAACCTCAGCTGGAGTGCTGTGCCTGGAACTGAGCACTGTTCTGATAAATACCCACAGGAAGAAACCCAGAGAGAGCAATAAAAACAATTGGAGGTCTAAAAAACATTACCTATGAGGAAAGATTAAAATAATTATTTATTCTTTGACAAAATTTAGGGTACAGAGGATGCTATCAAACACCCTGAAGACTGCTGCTTCCTGTATTCACTGAGATAAGCTTGTTACTTCTATACCGCAGCAAACAAGATGAGGTAAGACTTTGGAAGATACTTGTAGCTACAAGGTGAGTTCAGCACTGGAATGCACTGCTTAAGGGGCTGTTCTGTCTTTCAGCATTGCAAGTTTCGAGAAAGAGCTTCAAGAGCAGTTAATATCAATCCTGCTTATTTTCAGTTATTCTGGGCATACTTTTAATGGGTAGATTTGAAAAATAACACAGACCTCACCAGTTTTAGCATTCTATTAGTTGAACAGGGAGGGCAGCATAGAGATAAGTTTTAGGGCTCCAAAAAGCTGGAGGCTTATTTATGTCAATATACTGATTGGATTTGCTTTCAAAATGCTTAGCTAAACATTGAAGAAATATGTAATATTTCTTGTGTGGGGAAATATAGTTTCCAATACTGCTAGTACTGATGCAACTGAGCTAGTAGAAGCGGGGGGGGGGGGGGGGCGGAATTTTCTAAAATAGATAAGTCTTATAGTCTCTTTACTTTTTCCTGTATATAGTGGATCATTCTTCAGTTTTTTTTCGCTGTACTATGGGGTTTCAATGCATGTGTGACTACTATTAATAGATTCATCCTTTGGTTTTCTTGAGCTTATTGTTTTATAACATCTTCACAAAAAAGGAGGTAATAATTATAGTTCATTCAAAAGTAAAAGAAATTAATAAAATAAACAAGTAAGAAATACCATAGACAAGTAGAAAATGAGATTTCTAAGTTTATTTGCTTTATTTATCCATGAAATTGCTGGGACATCTTCCCCTACCAAACACTTGAGCATCTTGTACAAAGAGAACAACCATCTCTTTCTTTTATTCCTCCCAACCTGCAGGGGGAAAATTTACATTAGCTGGCATTTGTGCTTCTGTGTGGAGACGAGAAACTTTAACTAAATTCAGATAGAAGAAAAATGACACACTTGTTTTTTCTAAAGTCCTGCAGCAATCCTTGCCTTCAACAGAGAGCCCTGCCATGGTCTGAGACTACCTTCTGCAAAACAGCTTTGTCTCTTCTGTTTTCTCCACCCAAAAAAACCAGGTTTCTTAGATTGAGTGGACTGTAACTATTAGGAAAGGAAACAACCACATTTGAAGATATGGTCTTTCAGACAGATGGTTCAAATGTGACAGAAGACATTGACAGACAGAGCTGCAGTTCAGGGGGACTCTGTGCAGTGCAGGAACTGTTTGCAATGATTTTTATCACACCTTCCATCAGTATGACTGGACAGAAGCTACACAACTGAGACTCAGTTTTAAGTACATAAATTGCTCCAGCCAAGTCAGTGCTCTATCGAGCTGGAGAATGGGAAATTTCTGACCTGGGGAATTTAACCACACTAGGGAACTCAAAACAAACAGACAAACTGTACTTTGTCTTGTGTGAGTCTGTCTTGGATGATCCTTCCTTAGATGATCCTTCTTTGGATGAGCCTCAGACCTACGTTACAGGTGTAGGTCTGCACACAGGTCACACATGTCTCCAGTACTGCCTCCTGCTCCTCCTGACGAGACTTCCTGAATGGATCCCTGACTTAATTTGACATCTCACCTTGGGTGATGGTCACTGGTGAGTGACAAAGCTCGTTGATATTGTCACCTGGCCCTGCTCTTGGCTGTGCCCTCATTGGTGGCCTTGGCTCTAAGTTCATGATGCCTGGAGGAGTAGCTCTGCCCTGACATTCATGTGCAGCTCAGGAAGGAGCAAAGGGCTGGATAAAAATACTCTTTTAAAATAGCTTTTTCTTTTCCCCCAGCCTCCCTCAAAATGCTCCTTCTCTTATTCATGACTGGATTTAATTCAATTTATTTATTCAATTTATTTTAGCTTTTAATTTTAACCATGTAAATGATGCTTTCTGTGGTTTGTTGCTGCCTGACTCTTTAAAGTATTACACACAACAAAATACAGGAGTACTTTGACAAAATAAATCTGTTGGTGATTAATTTTAGCAATCAAATGTTTTTGGAACTGTATTGCTTTTATTTCTTGAAATGCAGTATGTCTAATCTGGTTAAGACAGCAGATTGTCATGCCAAGCACAGTCATTGTACCGGATTAAGAACTATAGGATTACAGATCCTAATTATAGACTCGTTGGTTTACTATGTCTTAATAGGTTGTTTTCAACTTCTGATTCCACTTGTCATGCCTCTTTTGCAATCATGTTTTTAATAAACTTTCTGAAGCATCTTCTAATTTGTCAAACCTGTATTCTGGTAACACTGCCTGGATTCTATTTCATGTCAATATTAGCAAATTAAATAATTTAAAGTTCAAAGTCCTTATACTAAACATCTCTGCTCTTTTGGTTTTTCTTACAACAAACTTCAAGTTATACTGCTGTTTGAATATTCCACTTTTTGCACTTTGGTTTCTTGGTTTTCAGATTGCTTCCAGAAAAGCTATAGATGATGACTTTCTGCAGCTATTTTTTCTGTCTGAGCCCCATTGTAGTCAGGGTAGATTGACATACTGGAAAGTAATTTAGAAGATATTAGTATTTACAAGTACTGTATTTACTTTATGAGGAATGGTATTGATACATTTGCCTTTTGACATCACCTTTGTCATATTATTTTGCTCTCAATGAACTTCTTGCTTGGTGGATGCCATGGGGAATGTGCCACAGAGAGCATTGTTTGTCTGTGGCTATGTCCTGCAGGACTCGCCAAACAGGATTCTTTCACATTCAGTGGAAAGCTGTCAAGATAATTAAAGTTTCAATTATTGACTGGAATGCGGCCTGGATTCCTTAACTGATGAATGGGACAAGGTCTTGTTTACCTTAGTTTTTTGCTCAAGTTCCTCACCATGCAGCACTCGGCTCAGTTCAGCTGCACTAACAGCACGGAAAGTACATGGTCCAGCCAGAAATGGCTGTCATTTGAAGCATATTTTTTGGCACTGTAATCAGACCAGTGGTGAAATGGAGTCTTATTTATAGCAGCTTTACAACATTTTGCCTATCACCTTTAAAGACATAGGACACACAGAACAGTACAGACCAGGACTTCAAGTGCATTAAGTACCATGCTTGTGTCAGAGTGGCAATGGGGATGGCTTAGGGCAAGCCCAGATGAGACATTGTAGTAATCGCTCTTTATCGAACTACTGGAGCTGGAAAAACACCTCTCCTTAGCACATGAGTCCTTTTATAGCTCTATACGTGGACTTATTTCAGGAATTCTGTGTGTACAGTTCAGTCTTTAATTACGACATACATTAGGGAGGCTCAGAAACTGATTTGAAGCAGTGCAAGCCCCATGAATGAAAATTGCTGGATAATCATCTGGCATACCTTTCATTTTCTCACTTTTAATTGCACAACGCCGTGCCTTTGTTAAGGCACACCATTAAACACAGAATCATTAACTTCCTCGTGTTTTACACGGCAACAAAACACAGAATTAAGCAGCGCTGTTCCCGCCTGCCCTTGAACAGGAGCAATGTTTCGGTGTTTTAACCCTCAGGCTCAGGTGAGGAGCGCAGGCACCGCGGGCCCGGCCGCTCTCCCCTCACGGAGCCACCCCGCCCCGCCGCTAGGGGGCGGCAGCGGGCCCGCGCACACCTGCCCCCCCGCCCCGCTGCGGGCGCTGCGCTGCGCCGCGCTGCGCCGCGCATGCGCTGCCCGGCCCCGCAGGTCGGCTGAGGGGACGCGGCGGCGGCGGCGGCCGCTCCTCTCTCGAGGCTCGGCAGGTACGTGCGGCGGGGGCTGCGCGGTCCCGGCTCCGCCAGCGGGGACGTAGGGTGGGTGCCCGGGCTGTGGCTCCCCGCTAGTGCTGCTGCACTAGCTAGTGCTGCTCCCCGCCGACGCGTCTCCGGGAGCCTGTGCCCAGGCGGGCGGAGCCGGCGCCGGCGGGGAGCGCTGCCCCTTACCGGGGCGCTGTGACCGGGCGCGGGCTGGCTGTGGTGGCTGTGGGTCCCTGCTCGGAAGAACGTGGGGACAGGTGTCGGCCCGGGCCATGCCGCTGTGCCCGTCTGCGGCGGGAGGGCGTCCCCGGATCCGTCGGGGCTTGCGTGGGCACGGAAGGGGCAGTCGGCGGCAGGGATGCGCTTGTCCCCGAGTCCAGCCGCGGTCGAAGGCAAAACCGGGCAAAAGTAGTTCTCAGGGATCACCCTGGGAAGTGCCGGGAGCACCTGTCCCCAGGGAGGCAGCGGCGGCGGACAAAGAGCCATGGCCTCCCCGGGGCTGGCGGGTCGGAGCAGCTGCCGTGCTCCCCGCGTAGTGCCTGTGCGGGGCCCAGGGGGAAGGGCGGCCGGCGGCAGAGACCGAGACGAGGAGAGGAGCGATGCGAGAAGACGCTGAGCTAGCGCTGAACGCTTCGCCTCCGCTCACAGAGCTCTCGGCCGGCGGGGCGGCAGGTGCGGGTCGAGGGAGAGCGCCGGCAAGGGCAGAGAAGCGGGCGAGGGCCGGGCAGGGCCCCTGGTGGGGTTCGCAGATTTCACCCGCTCGAGGGGTGCCCGAGCAGCCTGGGCAGGGACCCGAGTGGCGTCCTGCGCTGTGGGACAGCGGGACTGCCCTCGCCTGTAGGGTTTATGGTTTGTGGTCTGTCGGGCATGATTGAGGGTCATACCTATTCGCCGATAAGTGGTCTTGTAAGCTGAAGTAGTTAAGTAGCAGATTTGAGTTAGCCTTAATTTTTACTGTAGTTACGTTCGACAGTAAGACTCAGAAAGTAAATTTTGGTTACAAGTTGATTTCAAGCGATGAACTATGCAGAAATTTGTGCTGCCAGAGTGTTGATGCTCCACCAATTACCCGAGAGTCGCAGGGCTTTGGAAATAGAACACAGTGACCAAAGCCTTAATGATACCCTCAGAGTTTGTCTTGCTGACAAACAGCTACAGTGTTTTCATGAGTTTGAAAGTGTTGTCTGTTTTGTTTGCAGATAATGTAATAAGTTTTATGTTGCTTTGTTTGTTTGATGTGTTCATTTATAAGCATGTTCTTAGGAAGTCTCAAAAACAGTTATCTAGATAAAATAATTAATCTTCAACAGACTTGCTGTAACTGAAATTATCAGCTTCTCTTTTGAAGCAGATGTAAGGTTATTCAGACCAGAAGTATGTATTGGCAGCTACCATCTGTTCAAATATTTGTATTCCTCACTGTAGGGCAAAACCTGAAATCTTCTTGCTTTAATATTTTTATTGTTTTTTCTATTATAGATATGTTTAGTGAGTTTTTGGAAGGGTTAAAGTTTGGCCTTCTGTATTTGTGTCTTGGCAGTCCGTTGTGCTTGGTTAATGTTACCTAGTAAGCAAAGAAGGATAAATAATTTACTGTTCTCATTATGCTTTTAATAAATAACAAATGGGAGTGCACCTCACAGCTGCGACTGGAATATCCATCTTGTTATGCTGTATTTAAAAGGGGATATTTTTTTTTCTGTAGGAGAACTGAAGAGTCACAGGAAGCATTTTGATTATAAACTGCAGCTATCTTCATAGCTTTTATTGACTTGGTTTAAAAATTCATGTAAAATATCAAATGAGCTGGTCACTCACTGTTCCACTTAGGTTTATGGATTTTCTCAGAAAAGAGATGTGTACTTTGGATTTTTATTTTTAAGACCCTTTTTAATATGACCTGTAAAATACTGTCGTACTGTAACCTGACTGTCAAGAGTTGTCTTAGAGACTTCATTAGCACTAATATGCTGTTTTTTAATAAATTAGGAAAATACTTCTTTAGATGCGTTTTCAGATACAATGTCGGGAAATTCGTGGTAATTTTACTGACGTTTAAGTTCGCTTACTGAATAATTTCAGTGTTAACTGAAAATGAGAGGGTCTTTAGGTCCAACTCTTGGCAAGAATGACACTACAGTCATTGTGATCAGGTTTAAACCTGAGATGGGCTCGTGAAATTGTTTCCAAGATAAGGCAGAACAGTTCCCTGCTTTCAGAAGAACAGTGTCTGCAAAGAGAATCATATTTTCAGTTTAATTAACTTGGTTTGAGAGTCTTTGTGAACAGAACAGCATTCTTTGAATGTTTGTTTACAGTGAAAGTTTGCAGTATTTGCATTTGCAAAGCACTGACTTTTCACTCTAGTAAGAGGTGTACTACCAGACTCTAAACTATGTTTATTTATAAGTTTCACAAGCACTTCATAAATATAGGTCATTGAATCTCATGTGCTGCTTGTTTCTGTAAGAGAGACACTTGCTGTCTGTACCTATATTTTTCTAGTTGAAGATACACTTACAATAAAGTTTTTAAAAGAGATTTTTTTTTGATCTTCAGTTCATCAAAACAAAAATCCTTGTAACTTCATAAAATTCTGCTATCAAGTAGGCTGTGTTTCTTTTAAAACAGTGCAAACTAGTGTTTTAAATGCATAAAATGAGAGTAAAAATGGAAGACCAACATCGTAGTAGTATTTGACAACACTAGAGGGAATGCAGTAGAAAAATATTCTCACATTAAACCAAGTGTGTTTTCTGGTAGCTGTTAAATTCTGTAGACTTGCTGAACTTACAATTTACCTTCCATTTACCATTTTGCGTAATTTATGATCTGTTGGTAAATATCTGGTATGAAGTCACTTGTAAATAAAAGTAGAATATGTGAAGACTGGAGTAGTCCAGTGCTTTCTTTTGTCTTGTATCTTACTGGCTCAAAAAAAAAAGAATTTTGTTTTGGGTTCCTGAAGTAGAAATTTCTATCACAATTGCAAAATATTAGGAGTGGGAGTTACTTTTTGCAAATGTTAAAGGAACTCCTGTGCCAAATCTTGAATTGTGTTCATGCAGTCAACGGGCATTGCTAATGGTGTTTAAATTTGCTTGAAATCTCTGGCTAAGCTTAAATATAAAACAGTTTAGGAAGAAAATCTACCAAACTTTGTCCTGTGCCTACATCTCATGAATATCTTGTACTGCATAGATGTAATTGAATTAGTTTTGAACTGGAAGTTAATGCCTGTATATGCCTTACAACAATTTAAATTTTAAACCACCTATTTGCATCTGATAGGTTTGAAGTAGCACTACTTAACTGCTTCTTCAAAAGGTGTTTGTTAGTTCACTATTAATTCCCTGCTGAGTTCTTTAGAGTTTAAAACATATTACATTCCAGGCTCTATAATGCCAAATATTTTAAATTTTTTTTTTCCTAAACTGACTAAGAAGAATGCAGACCCACTGGTGGGCTAATGCCAGTCATTTTAAGAAAAAGTCCACTTTCGAGATCCCTTCCAAATCAGTTGAAGCAGATGTTGGAGTCTAATAAATGAAGTCTTTGAGACTCGGTTACATATTAAAGGGCCTGCTGCATGGAGGTTAAACCACGGTGGCTAATAGGCACGTTCTTTTGATAAATGCTAATTAGAATTTGCTCTTGGTGAAAATGTTTAGAGGTGTTAAATTCCTTCCTTAGGGGATCTTTTTCCCCTTCCTACTTGAGCAGGTAGCCATTCTGTTATGATGGTACTCTTTACTATTAAAGTTAAAAATTAAATTACTGATGTGTGAAATGTTTAGTGTTGGCGTTGCTTTTAAATGGACTATAGCAGTCAGGAGATTGTTCAGAGTTGTTATCCTCAAAGTGTCTGGTATTCAAAAGCAATCTGTGAAAGACAAACTCCAGAGTTTGTAGTAGATGGTTTTCAATAATTTTTTTTTTTTCAGCAGGAAACAAACCACCATAAATTACTGCCTTTCAGGGAACTTTTTAGTATTTAGTTGTTGAGTGCTTTGATTCAGACAAGTAGCTAAACCCCTCGTAGAGTTATAACAGAAAAATTAGATTAAACATTTTGATTTGACTACTGTTAAGAATGTTTGTGGTTCTTGATTTCTGTTAGAAGCCATGGGAAGTGTTCAACTGACTGTTGTTAAACTGATTTCTTTGTAGTACATTTTAGTTTACTATTAGAGAAAATAACAGATTTGAGCATAGTTTCCTCATGAAGTTGTGGTTAGTCAGCAGTGCAGGTGTGGCAGCAAAGAGGTAATAAAAAGCGACATTTTGTCAGCTCCCACAAAATTTGCATTATTTCCAGATGAAAACATAAGGAAATGAATTTATTTTGTTGTTTCATCCTGATTTATTACCGTACTTGACATTTTTTTATGTGATCCTAATTACACAGTATCAATTAACACAAAAATAATGTCTGGTTGGCACTAATGTGATTCCAAGCTTTCACCTTATATTAATGTGGTAGAAGAAGTATTAAGAAAATTAGTTATTTTATTTAACATGTATGCTGCCCTGAAATGTCAGAGTATCAGCTTTTGTTCACAGTAGCAGAGTTACTACTAGAGAGTGCTGTGTCAACAGTGTGTGGTTTTTTGCACACAGTCAGCTTGGCTCCTAGTGAAGCTCTCTGCTTACCATTCGCTTCGTGTTCCTTCACAGCAAGGCTGTTCATCGCTACCTTAGTCAATAATATGAATCCTTCCTGCAAGCCTTGAGGAAGCCTCTATTCTTTAATGACACTGAAGTTTAATGTGCATTTTTAATCCTCCTTCTTTTGATTGCCATTACTTTGAAGAGTTCTTTCCCAAAAGAGAGCTTTTAATTTTACGACCACCTGGCTTTTTGCATGTATGTTTGGTTTCATTAATGTGTGACGTGTCTTCATAATGGTGTTGGTTCCCTAGTGAGAAGTAATCTTAGGAAAGAAAAAAGTTGTAAACGGGAAGTGTTTTACACAGATGGTTTGCTTATGACTGTCCATTTGGCAAGCTATGGGAAAAATATAGCTGAGGAACTTCATTTTCAGCTCTTCCTGGAATAACTTGTATAACTTTTTAAACTTCTTTTACTTCCTGTATCAGGAAGAGCTTGTTTTTTGATAGCTGAGAAGTTATGCATAGATTTATTTAGGCTGAGGTCAATATTTAATGTGTAAGCAGAGCGATAGTCTTGTAAATACCATAATCTTTTTGGCTTGGGCTCTTTTTTATTTTACTGTTAAAAATACTGCAGGATATAGGTGGGTTAGGCGAAAAAGCTACAGAAAAGAGTTAAGGGGTACATTTCTTAAAGGAGTCAGACCATGTAGGTAGGATAGATTGCTCCCATCCATTCCCCCAAACATACTATTTTGCTGGGGCAAATTGATGTGATGGTCCAGAGGGACAGCTAGAAATGCATTTAAACATTTGGAAGATAATAAGTAAGTTTTCAATTGTTTTTTCTCTATGTGAGCCAGCCTGGCCTTCTGGGCTTCAGAATGTAGATGAATTTGTGTCCGTTATCACAAATATATGGAATGGTGCATCTTTTAACCTGTTGCCTACTCTGTGTACTTGAAGTATTTGCTCCAGACAGGTAGCCCTAAGATTTGTACAGAAAGGGTAAAATAAATTAAAAAACAACAAATAAGCTTTCCTTGAGCCTTTTTTTATTCTTGGAAAAGGCTAAGTGGTATTTTTTAAAAAATCAATCTTTGAAAAAAAAAACTTCCATAGCAAAGTTCAGCCCAATGGGGTGTGCAACTTTAAACAGTCAGTGCTAATGGTGATATGAATATCTCTTCTGAATATCAAGGCAGACTGTGAGTTTTAAGAGTGACTAGCAGTGCATCTTTCAAACTTGGAATAGAAACTTGTCAACAGTAGAATGTGTGTGGAAGAAGCCTGTTTTGCACTCAGGTGGGTCTCAGTTTCTGCTTCTGTTGTGTGGATTTGGGTGCACTTTCCTAGGTGCTGTAGAAAAGAATCCAGCCCTTCTACATCCTTGTTCAGAGCCTGTGTCATTTGTTAGTTGTGAAGACTGGAATCCAAAGAATCGGGAATTGGAAGTGACAGGTTGGTGGCATTGCCAGTATAGTGGTGTTGGGTTTGGCTGACTGGGTGGTCAAAGAAGAGGAGAATGGTGGGAACAAAGAAAGGGGGAGTGTTTGTGTAGATGTGACCCTGACTTTGAGATCTGTGACATGGATGTTTTTCAGCTGGGGTTATGAACTATAAAGATGGCAGTATTTTAGCATACTAAGAGTAAAACAATGATACAATAATTGCATTGTAGAGCTGAAAACATTCTTGAAATTTGACTTTGAAGAAATGTCCTGTAGCTGTGTCAGTTCCTTCATTTTAATTTGTCTACTCAACAGGCTTTATCATGCTGGAGAACATGTAATTATAAGGCTTCTAATGGTTAAAAAGAACTGTAGGGAAAACAAACAGCCATATTTGCCTAAGTTACTTAAATTCAAAAATAAACTTTTCATCTCTTTTATGGGAAAACTTCAGAGCCCAAAACTGTGACAGGGTTTTTCTGTGTAAATCATATTTGTGCAACTGCTCTTGATAGTTCAAAATAAAACAAATTTCTGCATAAAATTTTCTGCACAAAAGGAAACTGAAACAAAAATGTTCCTTTTTATTCATGTAAGGTCCTTTTTGTCCCTTAAGTCTGGGCAGTTTCTTAGAGGGGGGGATTTTTTTTTTTTTTTTTTTTTTTTTTTTTTTTAGCAATTAACATATTTTTACTGTCTGGATGGTTGAATTTCTCCCACATGTACCTGTTGATGTGGTAAAGCTCCTAATTTTGCACTGATGTATGCACACCACAATCCTTGAGATGCAGAACAGTTTTCAGTAGTGTTCTTTGACTGTAAGGTGACCAGAAGGTCTTAATTTAACTAAAACATTACTTCATATGTAATTTTGGGATTCCGTTCTTGAGATCTTCCTGTGTGTTTCATGAAGTAACTAATGAAGTGGATGTACATGTAAGTTGCTGGCATCCTGTCTTCATGATTATGACCATCATCTTTCTAGATCTTCTCCCTGTCTTTTGAAATGTAGGATCCAAGCAACTTTCTCTGTAAAATACAATGTATTATTTTGTTTATGTTTTTTTTTTTTGCACATTAAGTATCTTTTTGAGGCTTTTCTCTCTTCTACATTTATGTAACGTGGAAAAGGGCTTTTTTGCAGTGAATAGTCAGTGCTAAGTAATTCCTTCACAAATGTCTTCATACTACTTCCAACTTACAGTTTTGAATTATGCAAAGATTTTTGCCGTGTCTGATAAACTGCTGGAAAGTAGGACTTGTAAAAATCATGTGTTGTACTTGTTTTATGTTGACCTTATAAAAAGCATATGTAATTAAAAAATACATTGAAAGATTGTCAGTTAAATTGCCAATTCATAGTACTTTTTGCCTGTAATATATTTTTGGTATACTTGTTCACAATTGTCATGTTCACTTAATAATGTGATGTGTTAAATATACATCATTATACTTCATGAGAAATCTTCTTCGTTAAGTCTGTAATTTCAGTTGAACTGTTAAAAGATCAGATGAGTAATTTAACCAAAACCACTACGGACTCTAATTTATTTAAAGGTTCACTGATTTCTGTCCTAGATTATTTGCTTCATTGAGGTGAAAAGTGGAAGTTTTAGGTTTAGAATGTTTTTTTCTTCACTGATTGCCAGGTCCTCCCCTCTTTCATGGATGAAATACATTTGTTTTGATTCGAAACAGCTCTAGATTATATTAAAAATTACATTGTTTTATGATCTAGAGTATGTTCTTGATTTCATCATCCCATTTAGATGCAGAGTCTGCTGTTAGATCTTCTGGACTCAACAGTACAATGGGTGGGAAAGAACATTTTTGGTGGTTGAAGTTCGTACTTTTGCAAAAGTAGTGCACAGTTTTCATTCTGTCATTAAGTACTCTGAACATATTTGAGTGTTTTTTAAAATTCCAATATAAGTCAGATATATTTAAGTATTTCCTGTTTCTGATAATGTGATTATTTCATTTAGGGATTCATATAATGAGGCTTTTATTATGGCCAGTGACCCCTTGGAAGGCTTTCATGAAGTGAACCTTGCTTCACCTACTACACCAGATCTTCTTGGAGTAAATGAGCCAGGGACTCAGGAACAAACTACCTCACCCAGTGTAATCTACCGACCGCATCCTTCTGTTGTGTCCTCCACTCCAATCCAACCCAATGCATTAAACGTTTCTGACCTTCCTACACAACCTGTTTATTCATCTCCCAGACAACTGAATTGTGGAGAAGTACCCGGTGTCAGGTAAATTCCATGTGTCTTTTTATTTAAATTGTTGGTGTTTGTTGCAATGTTTGCTTCATTAAAGATACAATTTTAATCTTATTTACAGTGTTGTAATATAAATGGTGTCCATAATTTTATATTCAACATCACTTCTGCCATTTCTAAAATGCTTACTCTTGATGTATTATATAAATAAAAAATATATTGCTTTCTTTACAGCATCAATGTTACCGATGCAGTACTTTGTTCTACCTCTGGACCCCAGAGTGGGTCATTCAATCACAGTAATGCCAGGAAGGAGAGCAATAACGTGGAGAGAGAGTTTTTGCAGGCCGCTACAGTAGCAGATGTTGCTGAAGGAAATGAAGATATTTTTGGATTGAGTACAGACAGTTTATCTCACTTACGGAGCCCATCTGTACTGGAAGTAAGAGAAAAGGGCTATGAACGATTGAAAGAAGAACTTGCAAAAGCTCAGAGGGTAAGGTTCGTTGTCTTGTTTCCTCCCGCTTTTTCTTTCTTCAAAGTGTTTCTAATATTGCACAATAATAGATGGGCCAGAAGGTGCACTTGAAGTCTACTAATTCCTTACAGATTTATTATGATGTAATTATTTAATGTAAAATTTTACTAGCACAGTGCTGATGTCTTAGAATTATTCTTTGATAATTTTTTTTCTAGTGCTGCTGCTGTTACTTAATCGTGGAAGCTTTTGCTGCAATATCTGGTTAAACACACTCTTTTTGAAATGTAGGCTTTCCTTCATTCTGACATTTGAGAATAGGAGTAATTTTCTGTCATTCTTTTGTTACGGAATAAGTATTTATAGACACTGATTATGTACCTTTTGAGTCTTCTTTCCTCTAGAGTTGAAAAGTGTAGTATGTGTCATGGAATTTATAAATGCTTTAGAAACAGGGTTGTTTCATAAGGGAATGCCTGCATAGGAAAGAAGCAGTAAAAATGTCTCTGGTGTTCTTTAGAGTACTGTTACACCATGCCTCAAATTGAATATGGATACCTTTGAAGACACTGTGTCTCAATTCATTAATATTTGTAAAGCGCTTTGTCTTGTTTGGATGGATGGTGCTATATAAATGCAAAACCATTATTTATCATTTGAACATCTCTCTGTGCTTGAGTTTTTGAGTAGATTTTGTGCTATTTGTATCTGTGCCCTTTCTTCTCCTCTAGGTGATTTCATTCTTGTTTGGGTTTAAGTTCATCTTGTGTTTGAATTTGTTACCCTCTGTTTGTTACCTCATCTTGTTGGATGCAGTCATCATTACTGTCATAGTGAATCTTAACTATGGATTCAGACATTGCTTTTTCTGCTGATTGTTTTATTGCTGAGTAGTGGCTTCCTTTGCTAATGTGTGTGTTTGCTTAGCTTTTGACCACTGAAAGAAAACATTAACCTGAGCTAAACTTGAGGACCTTGCATGTGACTATATAATCCTAGCAGTTAAACTTGGAACCCTAGAAAGTAAGAACAAATTAACATCCAAACTTTAGAGAAGCTCTTCTTTACAGTATGCCAAATTACAGCTCAAGTTCTTGAAAACCACAACTCAGATCTCCTACTGATAGCTTGGAATGATGTAGAAATCTTATTTCAGCATGTATTACTTTGTCTCTTAAAGATTGAAATGTCTCCTATTTCACTCTGAAATTTGTTAAGGCTGTTCTTACGGAAATGGCATGAAGGCTGCTAGGACATACTTAACTGCATGTTACGTGCTTTCAATCTCTTTGTGTAGTCTTAACAAAAGCAATTCAGCACTAATTTGAGACTGTTGATGTCAGAGTTCTTTGCTAATTCTCAACTCTTCATGTGATTCCTACCAGTGTTATACTGGAGAGGTAACTTAATTTGCTTGTCTTTCTAAACTTGCACTGTTTTGGAATTGCTTAGTCACGGCAGGAGTCTCTACGGACTGTACAACAATAAACCCTGTTCCTTCCATTATGCCTGCTTTCTTCCTCTTCCTGCATGAGGACTATTTTTTTCTTATCCCTAATTCATCTCTGGTATCTTTCTTTCAAAACTCATGGCAGTTCATGTAGTGCTGTATCCTCTCTGTGATACTCATATGTAATGTCTAAAATCTTTAAACTTCTGTTTCCAAGCATATTCACTTCTGTTAATAGTACTCGGTTCAAACCCTGTGGGGATGTAATGAATAGGTTGTGTCTTTGTATAACTGGTTTTCTTTTGTGTAATGGCTTTAAATTCTCTGTAATTCTCTATGCTGTTTACTAGTGAGAAAAACGAGAATTACAATTTGCACTTGAATTTAGTGAGCTCATTGAGCCTGGAAACTTCACAGGCTACAGAGGTTGAACAAAGTAAATGCAAATTTGCTGTTTTGCATTTTTCATTTGTTCCAAATTTCCTGCTTAAAGTGAGTGCTATTGTACTATATGTTAAATATTGATTTGAATTTGTTGCAGTTGTGATCAGAAAGGAACTAGAAAGGAAATGGAAATTTTAAAGCTTAGGGATCCACTAATTTTTTTCATGTCTTTGCTTGGAGTGCAACTCTTTTCTTAATGTGCTGTCAGATTTCTTATATTAGATTATATATGTATGTCATGTAATTGTTAGACATTTCAATATGGTTCCTAAATAAATTATTCAGTAATAGAACAAGTATTAGGTTTTTTTCCCTGCTTTGTGTGTGCCTTGGATTTTTTAAGATTATAGACTTCTTAAGAGGGATGGCATTCCTGGCAAGATTGTTAAAAAACTTTCAAAAATTCGTTTCATAATAAGAGAAAAATACACTTTATACACTTTCTGCTTCAATTTAGACCAGTTGCAGCATCAAATCATGTCATAAGATTGGGAAAAAAGTTGGGTCAGAGGTTAACAGCAGTGCTGAACTCTGTACTAATTGGGCATATGAGATTTTACATACTTTTGCCTTAAAATGCTCCCTTAATTAAAATGACAGATTTTTTTCAATCTTTGAGACCATTCTGGTAATTTTTTTGCTTATTTTTTCACTGAAGTCTTAATTTCTGGCTATATTCTAAAGGTGGAGATGACTAGTGTTTGCTTTAGATTATCTGAACCTTTCTTGTTTCATTAATCTTCTAAAGCAGCATCAGGGAAATTGAGAATGTGTTAAAAGGCTTAGTGATTGTAATGTCTGGGACCTTATGTCCTCACATCTCTGCACTTGTATTTTCTCTGCCATGTTTGGATTGAGCTCTGTCACTGTGGTTATTGACCGTAGGTCAGCCACGTGTGGTGTGCCTGCCAGAGAATAGTGATGGTGTTTTTGATACATGGTATTTCTTGATACACAGTTTAGTGCAGTCCTTGCGAGGGAATACCTTTTTCTTTTCATCTGAGTTGACCAGCATACTGCATGTGTTATGGTTAGCTTACCTGTAGTTTCTGAGCTTCAGCAGTTCATAGTCATGTTTTTCTTGAGTTTTTGTGTGATTTCATCCAAAGTTATTTCTTTGCCAAGCAAACTGATGTTTTAGCCTTCTGATGAGGAAAGAGCTGTCTGCCAGAGATTGTGGTAACAACATACTTGGTTTCTATGATTCCCATGGTCTTTAGAGTAAGGTCTGACACTTGCTAGTAACAACTAAAACCATATTTGACTTTTTGTAGGAAAATGCGAATTAATTGTATTCTCCCAGAAGAGTAAAATTGTTCCCCCCAATACAGTAATTCTTGTGAAAGAAGTGATGTAGTATAGGATATGTTACTGTCAATTTCAACATAATTTGAGAGCCTGATCCTCAGATTTTGCATTTTCTTTCAAAGGCTTCAATTTCTGTACACAGTTTTAATCTGAGAAACAAACCCAGCATTACAATTTGATCTCATGTCTTCAGATCTTTAGTAAAGTGTGATCTTTTAAAACTCTGCATGGATTAATCAGTTAACAGGTTCACAGTAACTACCCAGGAATTCCAGTGGTACTATACAGTACTATACAGAATTTTAAAATTTTTATTGTTTTCTTATAAATTAACAATAATAAAACTGGGGTGTGTTAGAACTGTACTGAAGCGAGTGCTTTTTATCATTTCTAAAATCAAATTGCAGTAGAATTGTAAGGCCACAGGCTTGTGATTGTTAAAGATGCATTGGTTCTCTGAAGGTGTTTTAGCAGTTCCTGGCTGTCTTTGATGAAAGTTTCCACACCTCTTATGCTGTCACAGTGCATTGTAGGCAGAAAAATTTCTCTCAGGCGAGTAGAGAGAAGACTACATGAAAGCAAAATAGAAACATCTTCACCCACATCATAAGATAATTCAGCAGTTTGTGAAATGCTGCTGACTTTGAAGAGAGATTCTGGATCTTCTGTCACAATAAACACCCTTGTGAATCTGGTTGCAAAGGACCGATTTTTATGGAGCTTGTTCAACTTGTGTGCTGAGTGACCAGTCAAATAGGAGTGCATTTAATATGAATACTTCTTTGGTGACTTTAGAATTCAGCAGTATCCCACAGTTCAGAATTCGGGTGATACCTGTAGAAAATGTTCTTTCCTTGGTATTATGTATCTCATTCTGACTTGGTTAAATTGCTGAGCTAGATGTAGGATGATTTTCTTTCTAGAATGTAAAGTGTGAATGGTTTTGAAGCAGTAATTTGCATTTCTTACCTCCCACTTCTTTTTAAAGACCCACCCTGTAGTCTGAGAAGATCAAGGAGAAATGAACAATAATGTGACTCTTTGATACAGATTTCTTTTTAACTGTAAGATTTTTTTTCCATGCAAGTTAGTTTTTTTCCTTGCCTTCTCTACGTGTGTTTGTAATGTGCTTTATAATAGTTCCCCATCTTCATGTAGTTACTTTTTCAGAACAGTAATGTATGAAGGACTGCAGCATGAATGGTTAGTCTGGCACACAGTTGTCTTTTCTGCTTCTTTATTGGGGATGGCTGGGAAGTCTCCAGTAATGCCTTTAAGCCACAGGCATTAGTAATGTTTCTAATAATTGCTAAGCTTTTTGCTTTAGGCACTCTTCATTTCTGCCCTGCCTAAAAAACCTGAGCTTAAATTTGCTTGACAGAAATAGTGCCTATGTTATGCTTCTCCTGAATCATGTAGTGGAAACTTGCCCAGTGTTTGACAAATCCAGCTAAGCAGCCATGCGTAGTAGACTGCCTGGTGTTGTCTTTTTGTTTTTGTTAAGAAACTTTACTCATCCACCTGAATTTTAATCTAATCTCTCCTAATCTTTCCAGTTGCAGGAAAAACTGTTTTATGTAAATTGTGTATTGGTAGTGGAAGGTGAACCTGGGGTAGTATTGCTTGCATTGTTAGTTTCACAACTCTTGATCTGAATGTTAATACGACCTCCTTTTAAGACATACTGATGCATATGTAGCATTGTCCTTACAAATTAGGGAGAGATACTTTAAACCAACACAAAATAATTATATTTTTTTCCCTTTATTTTTTAACCTCTTTTTCTCTCTTTTTTTGGGGTTTAGTTTTCTGTATTCCTTTCTCTTTCTCATGCCTCCATCTGTAGCAATTTTCCTGCAGCCTTTTTGTTTTTTTTTTTTTTTTTTTTTGAGAAAGAGATAGGTCACTGTGTGCAAAATAGTAGCTAGCAAGTAAGATTTTAATAGAATTTGAGAAATACTGTATTTGGAAAAATCCCCATTATTTAAACGATACCTTACAAAATAGTTGCATATTGAACACAAAAAATCCAAACAACAGACAGACTAGACTTAACATCAATCCAAATGTTCAAAGTTAAAACCAATTAAATGAAGGGTAGAATAAAACCTTTGGTACTAAATGGTTCTGGAAGAGTCCCTAAACTCTTGTCCAGTGTACGAGCTGGAACCAAACAGGACCCTTCACCTTACAGAAAAATCTATTGCCAATTTCACTGCAGAAATTGATAGTAAGACCTAATACCAGCATGCTACAAGGCAAGATGCAGTTTCCCACATAGTTGTATGCAACATTACTTCAGTCATGAAGACTTTGGAAGAAATACTAACCACCTTCCAAAACCAAAAAAAAAGCTGCCATTTGGACCTTTTTTATGACTCTCTTGTGACTGGCCTCCCACAGTTTTCTGAAGGCAGCTCTTTTTTTACTGGCTTCTGGAGATTTTCAGAGCAAATCATTGCTAGATTGTATTTGAAGTCTTTAACCTACCAGTGACAGTCTTTAGTCTTGCATTTCAAGAGTGATGGCAGTGTAATACCTTTCTTGGCAGGTGAAGAGGAAAAAGAGATGGATGGGGATGGGAAGGGAGTTAGGGCCAAAAACAGTTTGAAAGGTCAGAATTACCTACTTTTCTTTCTTTTACTTTATCTCTACATTCTTCTCTTTCTGCAAGAGATTCCAGGGTTTAATGGATGTGTTATGGGAGAAGACCTTTCTTCCAAATTTCTTATCAGCCTTTTTCTACTTCTCTGCAAAGTACTCCTGTTTATTCGCAGTACGGATGAGACTGGACATATGTAACCCTTATACCATGTAATCTGTGTTAAAATCTTACTGTAAAAATGCTTATGGTCAGACCTTCACTCAAATTTAGTAGTGTAGACACTAACATTTTGAATTTCATTAAGTTGCTTTAATTTTATTTTTCTATCTGCATAAACAAGGGCAAGGATATAATTAAAGTATGATTTTGGAAACATTGTAAGGAGATATTTGGAAGACAATATTTATAATAAAATATATTTTAAGATTAGTTTAGAATTGCAGATTGTCCTGAGAGAGTGCTTTTTGATTTTTTAAATTAATTTTTTCATTTTTAAAGAAGGATTACTTTAAGCATATTTTAAGGAATGGGTAGACGAGTTGGTGTTCTGTCTGCCCCAATAATTAATTTGATCTATATTTTATGTGAATACAGCTTTTTATACTTCCAGGAAAAAAAAAAGAGGATTTTGGAAATGTTGGTGTTTAGCTTAGGTATACATTAGATTGGCCTGGTATAATTCTGTATAGCAGGAAGAAACAGCTGTATATGCATAGCGTTAATTTAATTGTTTTTAGTGTTAAGATGACTGTTTTGAAAGGCTTTGTTTAGCAAAGGTTTTATGCTCCTCTGATTATTTGCTTTTATTTGTCCCCCCTCTCTTGTGGTATTAGCTTTAAAAGGCCAAATTCCTACTCTAAGTCAGAATAAATAACTTTCAATTTTCCATAGGAGCTGAAGTTAAAAGATGAAGAATGTGAAAGGCTTTCTAAAGTGCGAGATCAACTTGGACAGGAATTGGAAGAACTTACAGCTAGTCTGTTTGAGGTTTGTTGGAGTCTTCAATGTGATATACTTAAGGGAAGCTGAGCTAGATGTTTTATGTAGAAGCAGTTTATTGTATGCTGAATTTTTCCACAATAAGCATATAAAGGGATTTGTGTCCTGAAGACTTGGGTGTGCTCAAGTAGAGGCTTAAGAGAAAGCAGCAGACTTTTCACTTAGACATGAGACACCTTGTTGAGCTTGTCAATCTGCCTAGACACAAAATGTAGGAAATAAGGAAAATATATCAGCTTATTTTTTGGCTTAACTATTTTGAGACAACTTCTCTGTCTGACAACAAGGCTAACTAGATAAGAGCTAAATTTGGGATTGCCATGGTGACTAAATAAAAAATAACGTAGTTCCAGATGAATGGAGGTAGCAAGTACATAACTTAACCATGCTTTCAGTTTCTGAATTTTGGCTCTGGCAGCATGCTACACCCAGAGACTTCAAAAGAAATATTAGTACTGAGTGATGCACCAGGTTGAAACCTGGTTACCAAGTGAGAAACCTGAACTTTAAGTGGGACCTTTGCATTTGAGTAAAAGGCAGTAGTACCAGCAAAGATTGTGAGATTGTATTACACAGAAATAAAATACTAAATCCATTACTTGAAGTAGGATCAGTTCTCATTTTATCTTAGGGATATATGTAGGAATGCTTTGGGCCTAAACTCTGGTGTCAGAATAAATTCCATAATCCATGGATGATTTATACATTTACTAAATTGTAAGTGTAGGCTTTCAGTAGATGCATAAAAATACAACATTAGGTATGTTTTAGAAGCAGTGCTTAACCTATGATGTTGTATAAAAGTACTATTAAACATTTGAAAATACTGACATTCAAAAATCAAATTGCAAACTACATCCTGGTAGGGCAAGGTTACTTAAAATATTAAGCAGTTCCTTTGTGTAAAAAAATAAATAGAAGAGTGGAAGGGTATTTTTTAGCATAAATACGTGTTTGTGCTGGGGGGAGGAAAATGCTGGGTAGGTATTTTAACTGTGGAGGAATAAAAGGAAAATGATCACTGACACTTTAGATTTATGACATTGTATTGCTTAGAACAGTGTGTCAGTTTGTTAAAAATACGTTTGAAATATAGTTTATTAGTAATAAATAGTTTGAGTTTGAATTGTACAGACTGTTACAGGCATGTTACCCTAAGTTTTCTGTTGTGATTTGATTTCACTAAGAGGCTCTAACAGGACACAGTGGTGAGGTTTATTGATTTTTTGCACTGGCATCTGCAGCCCTTGAATTCATGTTTAATTTTGAGTCCCGCTAATTTCAGCAGCCATATGAATGGATATGCTAGAGCTTGTATTGTTGCATCCCAGTGGAGGAGTGAGATTTGTTTTGCACAGCTGGGTGCATATATTACGTTATTACACTGTAATAGCACAGTAACATGCTTTGCTGTCAAAGGTGCATCACTAAGCAGAAACTGCATGGTCAATGTTAAATGTATTTGTACACATTGTATAAATGTGTATGTTCCCATTCCTGCATGTGTCTTGTTACTTATGAGAATTTTACAAACCCATATTATACAGCTGTGTTGTATGCCAGTGGGAGCCAGATGGTATGATGATGTATGAACTTTTTTGTTTTATTTATATAGTGTCCAGATGTGCTAGGCGCTTTACAGATATGAAAAGGATCCTATCCCAAGTAATTTGGTTGGTGGCTCTGATATTTCAGTTTTTGTTGCCTTCAGTAAGTACCATGTGAGAACAGTAATTTGATCGTAGGCACAAATTGCTGGATCAGAGCCTAAACAAATACATTATACAGATAAAAGGCTTGGAGTTATGAGGTAAAAGGATGTTGGAAAAACCCTCAGTCCTTTTATGCTTCCTTCTTTATTGGCTTAGCCTTGTTTCTTTACTTGGATTGTTTTATTTATTATTTTCCATTCTACTTAAAAAATGTTTCTTAAATTACAAACTGTTTTTATGCTGTTGTTTTGTCTGTTTTATTGATGACAAGAATGTAGATTTCATAGTTGTTTGACTGGTTCCTTCATGCAGAAATTTACAGTTGTCTAAAACTGGTTATTCTGGCTACAAGAAGGGAGAAGTTCTTTTGAATGTGCTACTGTGCCTATGTTGCTTTTGTTGCTACTGGTTGAGTCTTTCTCTTGGGGGTCAAGGAACTTGTCAGCCACTGAAGTGTGACTGGAGCCTGGTGTTCATGACAGGTATTGTTCCTGCTGGAGGGGGGTTGGTGGAGTTGCTGAATTTCTGAATCTGGGCTCAGGACCAAGGAGAACCTTAGCTGGCCAGTGATGAATCAAAATGATAGATTTGTTAGGATTTTTTTTTTAATGTAGCTATTTCATTTCAGACTATTGCACAACTTACTAGTCGCAAGTAGTCTTCATGAAGCAAAAGCATGTCATTAGTTGCTGGATTTTTCATAGATTTGTGTGAAGCATTTACACTAGCTAAACATCTTTTATAGGAAGCACACAAAATGGTTAAAGAAGCAAATGTCAAACAAGCTGCAGCAGAAAAACAGTTAAAAGAAGCACAAGGAAAGGTGAGTTTTTTCCCAGCTTGTTTGCTTTGTCTTTTCACGTTGTTTTAAATTTGAAGTGTGAATCATAAAGATGTAGATAGGGCATTACTGTATACATGTTTAGAAGACATACTCAGTTGTTTTGTGTTGCTTGACACCCATGGACACGGTGTTTCAGCGTCATGTCAGCTAGCAAGGTGCATCGGAAGCCAATGTTACTACAATATGCAATTACATAGGCGCCTGTGTGTTAGTATTGTTGGAAGATGAAGTTTTGATTTGCACCAGGATAGCTGGAGATGTTGTTAATTGATTTAACATATTTATAAACTGATATATTTTTGTTTGTTAATGACTTTTTCCCCCCCTCCTGCCCCGTGAAGATCGATGTCCTCCAGGCTGAAGTAGCAGCATTGAAAACACTAGTACTGTCTACTTCACCAACATCTCCAACTAAGGAGTTCCAGTCTGGTGGAAAAACTCCTTTTAAGAAAGGCCATGCAAGAAACAAGAGTACAAGCAGTGCTATGGGTGGCAGTCATCAGGACCTTACCATGATGCAGCCAATTGTAAAAGACTGTAAAGAGGTAACACACAAGGATCATTCTCTTTTTGCTGATCAACTGGCTTTATTGTTTTGTTTTATTTATAATAAATATAGTATACCTTAAATATTCATCGAATGCTTACTATCTTAGAGATATTTTTCATCAGTGAAAGAACTTTCCTTACATACCAATAGGTGGTAATTTTTCCAAATCTTGTTTACCTTTAAGTCATTAAGGGTAGATGAGATAAGATTGCAAATACTGGAATTGCACATGGTAATTAAAAAACCCCAAACAGTAAACCAAACAGTATAACGGAATGGTAAATCCTGGTGGCTTTTTTATGAAGTCCATCACTGAAAGTTCATAAACTTCCATAAGCTTCCATAAACTATCATAGAAAAGAGGAAGAGTCATTTTATCGCTCAGTAGTGGGTGAAAGAAGTCAGGGAAAAGGTGAAACCAGTAATTTATTAGAGAACAAGTAAAGAGTCACTGGAATCCTGGGGCCTGGGGGGGGGGAAGTGTTTGTTTACTTGGTTTTTTGAATCTACTTGTGTCACTGAAAATGGGGAAATAATGAAGCTGGAAGTTGGTACTTGAGTCCTTGGAACGGTACTAGCAAAAACTGACCAAAGAGTTGAGAAGGAGCTTATTTTACTGGTGATTAGTAGAACAGCAGGTAAAATCCAAAAATCAATGAGAAACGAGGCATTTCAGAAAAAATGCAACTAGCAAGCTTGCAGTTGTGAACTTGGAAAGAGCTACATTGTGATGGAAAAAAAACCTAGTGTCCTTGTTGATCATTGTGTGAAAACCCCATCTCAGTGTTCAGTGATAGTCAAAGACCTACAGAGACTTAAGAGTTCTTAGGAAAGGAATAAATAACAAAAGAAAAGGTATTGTACTGCTGTATAAACACATAGTAGAAGTGTTTCTGTAAATGCAGCTATGATATATTCATCTCAGAAAGGACACTGTGAAAATACCAGGAAGCGTGACATAGATGGTCAAACCTAATGGAAAGATTTCTGTGAAGAGATACTTGAGGTAGAAGAAAAATCTCTGCAATCTCAGGTGACATGGGGAAGATGAATGATGAACAATTATTAGTGAATTAATGAAAACTCTGGAGGCTAAAAGGAAAATAATTTTTAGTCAGTACGTAATGAAACATTGTCATGAGGAAGCCAGATTAAAAATATATGGAGGTCATGCTGCAGAAGAACTACTTTTCTTTAGTTCATTCTCCTTTTCGTTGGCTGCATAAGGAGACACTTCAAGGCTGTTCAAATTGGTGACTTTTCTTCCAGTGACAGCCCAGGGAATCACTAAGAAACACATGGGTTTTCCACCCACTGGGACTTGAGTATTTTTATTTCTCTTCTGGGCAGGAGTATTTAATAGATTGTAAAATGGGGTGAAAAAAGCAAGAGTGCCTTTGGCCTGCTAGCTAGGACGTCGTTTTAAGCAGGGGATACATGCCTTCCCAGCTGCTCCTGTTAACCAGTGCTTTGTTGTTTTGTTTACTGGTCTTATTTATGGCTGCTCTAAGGTAAAGATTTTTGCGAGCTTGGGTCTGAAACCTTAGCTCTGTCCCCTTCTTGCTAGTTGTTCATGCCGCTGAGTTGTTACTCTTTGAATCCCATTCTTCTGTTTTTGTGTCACTTGACTTCTAAAGGGGGTCAAGAGTATCCTTGCTCAGGGTTGTGTTTTGGCCCTGAGCCAATAGCTTTGGACCCTTTTGCAGAGTCTACCACCTAAAACTTTTTGTTGAGGGATGGAGCTGGGTGTAAATACAGGTGAGCTCTGATTTCTTTGTGGAATGTAGATAGAGTCAAGAGTGGCTGGCTATCCACCCTAAATTGCAGTGGGGCTAGAAAGGTGCCAGCATCCCAGAGAAACATTTCTTAGCATGTGGTAATAACCTCTGGGGTAAATAGACATGTCTAATGAATTTAGATATTAAAAAGATTGAGATAAGCTGAATAGCTGCCTGGATCTTAAGCAGACAGGTACCATCCCCTCACCAGAAATGTTGATAAGTGCATCAGTGTTGTTCAGAGAGTTATTTTGCTGATGTCATATTTACTGTAATGAAAGCATTAAGAATTTTAACTGGAAGTATTGTTACATTTGACTGTATGTTTAATTTCAGATAATCAAAACTGGGATCTGGTGAAAGCATAAGTAAAGGCAGGGAGGAGATACACTTGTATCACACACTGTAGAAAAGGAAGAAACATCAAGCTATGGTCACTGAACAGTTTTTTCAAGGCAGCTTCTTTATAAACTGTAGATTTGTGTTGCGGTGGTTCCAAGTCCCCAAAAACCCTTTACTCCCCCCCCCCAGGAAGCTGGGGACTGGGGACTCCCCTGGGGCAGAGCCCTAAGTGGTTTGCCCTGTGGGTGTGCGGGGCTTCCCAGGAGTTGGCTACCCTGTCCCCACCTGCCACTCTCCTATCTATCATCTTTAAGCTCCAGAAAGTTCACTGTTACATAGTACTTGTTTCTATCATCTCCTTGCTGGTCTCCCCTTCTCCCTCTTCCCTTCCCAGTTTGTTCCTGTTCCCTGATCCCTCCCTGGTTCCTCCCCTGAGCCCATCAGTGATTGGTTTGTAATCCCTCAATAAAAGTCTGATGCAGAGAGGTCTTTCGCCTGGATGCCCAGAGAGCTGGTAACACTGCGTTACAGTGTCTCTATTATTCCGGGGCGAAAGAACCCTCCCGCGATACTCTGGCTCTTCGGTTACAGTGGCCACCATAAAGGGAGGCACAGCCTGCGGCAAGGGACGTGAGACCTGACAGCAGTGAACCCGCTCAGGTTGGGGACGCTGGCTTGTAAACGCTGTGGGGCTGCTGTCCGAGACCCTGGTGGGCAGTTGGCCGGCCCACGCCATCGGCCACAGGTTTGGGTAAAATTGAGTAAATCTAGAAAATAACCAAGTTAATAAGAAATGCGTCTGAATTTTTTGAATTCTAGAGTACAAATAAAAAATAGATGGTTTTCTGCTGGTATCTCTTGATTGTATTAATTTTAAAGACATACCTGAGATGGGTTTAAGTTATGGGAAATGTTCCTTTAGGGAGCAATTTACACCTGTTGAATTGCATTTGTACGATGAAGTTGGTGGCTTAGCAACCAGAACACTTATGGATTAGCTTAATTAAGATAGTTGTTCCTGATTGTACCTGGGCGTAATGCAAGTGGCTGTAATGATAAACAAATTTTCCAGTCTAATTTTTGTAGGTTACTTTTCAAGGAAAAAAAAAAGAAAATATAAAGAATAACGTTTTAGCCCAAACCCCCTGAAAGTGATTAAAGAACTCCCCAAAGCATATATGTAAAATAATGGCAAAGTGCTGAGAACTCAGAGAAGGGGTAATGCATAGGGAATGAGAAAAAGACTGAGGTTGGTTCAAAGCAGCATACTGGTCTTTTAAATAGGATTAAAAATCAATTTTTAGTATATGCTATTTCCCCATTTCATTGTCTTACTGGTACTATTTTTTTAATTGTACAAAATTTTAGGTTCACATCCTGGCTTATCTTTTTCCTGCAGTGTACATCCTTTCTGTAGTTTTAGGAGTATAGGTCTGCTGTAGTTCAAGAAAGGGATTTAAACAGGGGAAAAGGTGCTGTTGCAGAATGCTGAAACCAGTGTGAGGATGGTGATGCACCTGGGCAGCAGGATGGTGTTGCATATCCCTTTGGGATTGGAGTTAGTTTAGATGTTGGATTAGGAGCATGTGTCAGAAGCACTCATTCCCACACTGCTTGTCTTGTGTCCTGCAGCAATGTTGGAGCCCATGAAAGATGTTTCTCAAGTAACCCTAAAGCAGATTATGTGCTCTGGGAGCAGCTCAGTGTGCTCTAGCTGTTAGTGGGTAGCAGGCCTATGGGACAGACTGCCCCATAATGCGAACAGATTTTTAATAACAACCTAGTATCCATCTCTGGACCACCACACTGGGTAGGTGCCATCCTACTGCTAACTGATCTCAGCATGAAGATGACAAAAAAAGGTGTTTTCAAAGCAGGTGCAATTATCTTTTCCTAACACAGAACACAATTCATCCAAGCATAATTTAATAGGTAATTTTAGCATTTCCTCTTTGACTAGAGGAGCTAGGGGGGGAGCAGACTCATAAATTGTTCCCAGTGAACATCCTTGCCTTTCCGTTGTAGAGAGGTATAGGAGAGAGTTTTGGCATAAAGATGAAAAATAAAGAATAACAGTGTACTTCTAATTGAGTTGTACATTGACTTCCTGTTTTCTTTTCTTAGTATATTCAGTGTGATAGTCTGTTTTCTTTTAGTGTTTGGATAGCAGCATGTTAGAGTCAGATGCAGCATGAAATGTCTAAGATTGCAGTTGTTTTCTTTGAATTTATCTGCTTTTCTTAACTTCCATAAATGGAGGTGAACTGAAATACTGTAATGAAGATGCATGAAGGTAGAAACTGTTTTCTGGCTGTTCCTAAGTCTTCCAAAGCTATCCTGTAAGCTTAGGAAATGGGGGAAAGGTAATTAGCTGGTGTAGTAACCAGTAGATGGATTATCTCTGTGTATTGAAAATTGTATGCTTTGATTTGATGAATTTACGGGCTTTGGAAAGTGGATTTAAGAAAGTATTTGTAGCTGAACCATGACAGCATTCTTTCACATTGCAATAGAAAGCATTTTAGTGCTTATTATTTACCTATGGATATTTGCAAATGATTGACACTAGTGTGATAATTACATTACTAAAATATGTGAATCTTTGTGTGTTCTAGGCTGACTTATCTCTGTACAACGACTTCAGATCTTGGAAGGATGAGCCTACTATGGACAGAACATGTCCTTTCTTGGACAAAATTTATCGGGAAGATATTTTTCCATGTTTAACCTTCTCCAAAAGTGAGGTAATGGAAATGGTCTAAATGTGGTCACTGACGTCTTTCCCTCAAATATGTTACATGGAGCCAAAAGACTATTACATTGTTTTCAATATGAAGTTCAACCATTTTGTTTCATTAGTGTGTGACAACTTACAGTGAAGTCCTAAAGCTTGGTCTGGAGTATTGAAATGACCAATTTTTTGTTCACTATTCTATTCCATTTATGCTCTTCCAGATATGGCCTTTTTAGGTCTACTTCTTCAGATGTTACTCCCGTCTGTCAGAATCTGATGTTTGTAGAAATGGATGGAAGTTTTCTTCGCGATACTTCAAATACAGTGTAAAAGTCTTGTTCTGTCTCTTGTTTATATAGGGGGCAGTAGAGACCAATATATTTAATTTTGTGGACTGATTTTCTCTCAAATCAGTCAAAGCAGAGTGCAACCATAGTCTGGGCCTTTTCTTGAAGAGAGGTTTGAGTTATAAGAATTAGACTTTGGGGTTTAAGATTCAACAGGGGCAGTTTCTAAATATGGTTTTAGAGGAATCAAATAATGAGACGTTTTTCCTTGTGTTATTCCCACACATTCTCCCATACAGAGGAAAGACTGGAGTTTTACCTGTCCTGGGAATAACATGGAACTGATTACACATCCAGTTGCTTTACTTAGTTGCTCTTAAGCAGCATTTACAGGCTGTAGTTGTAGTATCAGACAGTAGAGAAAAGGGAGCATGTCCTTAGATCTTTATTAAAATAAGAACAAGAAATTTTAAAGTCCTAATTATTGATATTCTTTCCCAATAAAATTAAGCACCTCACATGGAAAATCCTACATTTTCTTCATAATGTTTATCTGTTGTTTTCAGGAGGTGTTATTTTCTTTTCCCTTGCTTTTCATCTACTGTTACTTGCTGGCCATAAGCACACACGGTCTTCTAGTTAATTGTATACCAGTTTGGTGTATAGCATCATATGAACCTTACCCACTAAAAAGTTTACTTGGTTACTATGGGAATTAAATTCTTTCTGCAATAAATGTAAGTAGGCCATCCTATTGTCTTTTGCAGCAACTTAATTTTGGATTTTGTTCTTCACTGGTAATGTAATTACTGTAGATTTGTATTGCCTCTTCAGGGAAGAATGAGGCTTCTAGCACTTGTCAGTTACACCATTTATTGTTTCCAGATGCTGTGTGTAATGACCAATTTCTGTTTTCCTTGGCTATAGATAGGCTAGTGTGCAGTTAAGCCAAACAATAAATTACATGCGTATTGTGTTTTTGAATAATTGAAAATACAATTATGTGAATGGTTGAAGTATTACATTAACTGTCAGTAGCCTCTTGTGTGTATGTGTAGTGTTCTACTTTTGGGAGATGGCAGAGAGAGTATTTCATATGAACTATTTTAATAGTAACATTCTGGTCTTAAAATAATTAAAGTACAATAGAAGAAATGTCTTTATTACTTAGTAGGAAGGAACCTTGGCACAAAATTATTTCATTAGTAAATTGCACCTTTTTTAAAATCAGGTAATGGCTATTACTTGAAACAGTGGTCTTGGGCAAGTGTTCAGTCCAATGAAGCAAAATGGTCACATTTCCAGTGCCTTATGATTGTTTATAAGGAGTGAACATAAAAAAAAACTCAGCAAAGTTGCACTTTAAGTAGACTAGTGTTTGAAAGTTGCAACTACCTTTTCTATATATTATTCAGTCTTACTTGTTTGAACACCTTGCTAGAGCTATCTTTAGCTCAAAACCAGGGACATAACATTTACTTGTTTTATTCAAGATAAAGATGTATGCAGCATAATTTTGTATTTTTCATAGAACACAATAAAATTAGACCAAATTTTTTAAAAAAAGTTTGTGCCATATTCAGTCTCTGTCAAGAACACAGCACGTACAAATATATGTGCTATTTGAGTGTTTGAGGAAAGGCTGAAAATACAGTTAGCATTCTAAACATGCTTGACTGCATTCCTGGCTGTAAAGGAAGTTAGCTTGCCTCAGGGAAGGCAGGGTTATTTGGAGGGCAGAATTTAAACAGGAGCCTGGAAATGGGACCTCTTGCTCATGATGAAAGTGAAATCTTATTTGTAAAAGAATTTTTGTTTGGTGCGTTGATTTTCCCCCCCCCCCGTTCTGCTTTCTTAACTTTCCAGAAGAAGAAAATGCTTCATCCATTGCCTCTGCTTTGAGGCAATGGATGAAGCAGAGCTGTTTTTAACTGCTTTCTAAATTTCTCTTGCAGTTGGCCTCAGCTGTTCTGGAAGCTGTTGAAAACAACACTCTGAGCATTGAACCTGTTGGCTTGCAACCTGTTCGATTTGTGAAAGCTTCTGCAGTTGAATGTGGGGGACCAAAGTATGTTGAGCTAATGCAGGGGGATTATCTTGGCTCATGTGAGATCTCTTGGCTTGAGAAAACTGCTATAAACTGATTACTTGAGTCAAATTTGTGTATCTTAAATTTAATTTCCTGAAGTCTAAGACTTCAAGATTGTTGTTACAAATTTTATGGGAAAGTAAGCAGCTAATAAATGAAACTTCATAAATACCTAATATAGAAGAAACCTTACCATATGGGGAGAGCCTGACTTTTGCTTATTTTGATGTATTGACTCTGAAAGTAGCATTCACCTCCTTGGAGAAGACCATTCTGATACTTGAACCCGATGCTTTTGAACTGAGGGCTCTCAGCTGGAAAGCATCATGAAAGGAATAGGTATTGAAATAGTACAGACTTGGTTTATGACATCTGAAGTACTTGTGGCATAAATAATTTGGGACACACATAGGACACTGACAAAGGTAGCTGAAATGTATGAGAAATACAGAGTTAATCCTCTGAATTTGAGTAGAAGGACTGTAAGTGGGAATGAAGATGAATTAGAGTTTGAACCTAAAGATGGAAATGTGCTTAAATGACAGGAAGGAACATTATTTTAGAAATTTTGGAATGGTCCTAGAGGAATGTGTTGTCAGGTGCTGCTACAAACGTTGAAGTTGGGTCGGAGGGAGTTGCCTGAGGCACTGGGGCATTGGTGATGTGGAGAAGGAAAGGTATGGTAGGATGCCTTCGTGTATGTTGGAATAAGAAAGCAGGGTCAGTCTGGAGATTAATCTGGGGCCTTCCAAATCTTGGGAAAGACTTGACTTTTCTGTTGGTGGTATTTTGGAGAAGTTGACAATTTACTCTCTACTATTTGATTTGAGAGAGCTCAGTTTTAGAAAACTTCCATCAGAGTGTTTTCCTCTAAAATTTTTTTCTTTCTCACTGCCATTGCTTTTTAATCCTTGTTTTTCTTCTCTTGAGTGGAAGAGAAGCTACAACTGATATATCTCAAAATTCTTTTTTTTCTCTTTAAAGAAACTGTATAAAATGAAATTTGTGTTTTATGACTTAGTCTTTGATCCTTTCTAGCCTGCAAAATTCAAGCATTCAATATTTTTCAACTTCCTCCTGTCACTAGAACAGAGACCTTTTGAACTGTGGCAGCCTCTCATCAGAAGGGCCCACACCAGTAATGGAGCCACTCAAGGACTAGTGAATTCCCATCCAAGATCTGCCACTGTAAGCTGTGTTCCTTGAAAGCTGTAGAGAATCTGGACAGTCAGAAACTACTGAAACAAGTCGTGTCATTAAAGAGCAACTGGCAAATGGATTTAAAGTCATTGTGGTTCAAGCAACTTCACTGCATCTTGATATGATGAAATACTTAGCCAGAGGAGACTCTATTGCATTATTCAGAAATTCTGGAGAGTTTTAATCTGTTTTCTCCAGTGTATGATAACTTTTAAATCAGAACTTAGAAAATCCATATGTATTTGGCAAGATAGAGATTAATGTTTTGAGGTGACAATACACATGTTATAAATTAGTTATTCTAGGTATATCAAGAAGTCAGGCAAGTTCTTTTCTCCCTTTTCCAATTCTTCTGTACTGACAAAAACTTCTGTGGTGCTGCTTGTATATAAGTAATAGGTAAGGAGTCTGCAGCATTTAAATGTAATTTGACAGCAGTTGTGCTTTGACTTATATATTATTACTGGCACTGAATGGGAAACAGGTGTTGCAGTTTTCACTGAATCAGCGTAGCAGTTTCAGATTTTTATTTTTATATGGTACAAAATGCTTTTTTTACTGAAACTGTCTTCTTAAATGGGTAACATAATATAGATGAACTGAAAATAAACGGTACCAAAAGCTAGGGTAATGTTTTTAAAGAAGTCATTTTATTCTACATTTGCGTTTTGTTGTACATTTGTATGTGGGAACAGATGCATAAAAATAGTGGGTAACAGCCAAAATAGCACAGTGAGGAGTGGAGGACAGAGAGCTGTGATAGTAGTACAGAAAGGTTCTGAATATATAGAAGTTACTGAATGGTGCCTGTGATGGTGTGTAGTGAGTGCTGCCTTAACAAAAGACAGCTGGGTTTTCCCAGAAGATTCAAATAATTGTCCCCATGGGGAACAAAGCTCTGAGCTGCATGTGCTGTGCAGCAGGGAACTGAGTCACCAGCAGGAACCCTCAGCATTTAACTGATGTGATGGAAGACAACATAGAGAAGGCAATTATGTAACCAGAAGAAAAAAAGGGTTTTATTTTCCTAACACTGAAAGTTTGTCTTTTGAAAAACACTAGACTGAAATTGTGATCCAGCTTGCTTCAGCTACTTCAGGATTTCTTGTATCAATGAACTGCTGTCAGTCCTCATAAATTGCTATGGAAAATTGTATGCACACTTCAATTTTCTGCTGTTTTGAATGGTTCTGTGGACCAGCTGCAGGCAATTTAAAAGGGCCTATGAGCCACTGTTCAGAACCACAGAAACTTAGTAATTTTTGTTTCACTTTTGAAATGCAGCTTGTTTTTAGACTCCCCAGTTTCATGAGGTAGAAATGGAAGAAAAAAGAACCAGCAGCTTTTAAAATTAATGAAACAGTGGTTGCCATGACAACTCAGTTCATCTGAGATGCTGTAATACAGACATTCCGAATAAATCAAATTCTTCTCATCTTTAAAAATTCACCATTTTCCTAAATTGTTTTTTTTGGGAACAGCTTGTGGTGACTAATGATCTTTCCTGAACAGTGCATTGTTGTAATACACCAGAAGTAAATTTGATTATTTTACTCTCAGTTTTTGCAATGGTAATAGAAAGATTTACTGCCAGACAGCCCATTTTCCTTTGTCCCAAAAGATTTTATACTCTGAATGTAAAATATTATTTCAAATTGGGCATAAATGCAAAACTGGATTTAAAATGCATCTGAGAAAAGCTTCAGAGAATTGACTTCTCTTCTGTGGGGCTGATATTTTTTTATGATGAAATACAATATCAAGTGGAACTTTTAAAAAAGTCTGTTTAAATGTTGGCATCAGCTGATAATTTTAAAAATGTTTATTTGACATATCAAGAGTTAATTAAATAAATCCCACTGTGCCAGGGTTCTCAAGCCTAGTTAAATTAGTGAATATGGAAGTGCATTCCCAGAGCTGAAGAAGGTTTTAGAATTCAGAAAAGCATCGTAATGCACCAGTATTGAAATTAAATTAGGCCTTGTAGAACTAAAATAATTGACAAAATAATGTAATAATTGCAGCTTGTTAAATGAAGGTAGGCTCACCTACCTGTGCCAATATGAGGCAGTTACATTAACGCCATAAACACATGCATGTGTTTAGACATTAATGTCAGATTTGTTCATTGAATCATGTGACTTTTATATTTGTAGGAAATGTGCTCTCAGTGGACAAAGTAAGTCATGCAAGCATAGAATCAAATTAGGAGATTCAAGCAGTTATTACTACATTTCTCCTTTCTGTCGCTACAGGGTAAGTAGATTTACTATGATTTAATTTTGTGTAGTAGTTATTTAGCTGTTTTTTCCTCTGTACAAAATTATATTAACCACCATTATTTTTATATGAGTTTAGATCACTTCTGTGTGTAACTTCTTTACATATATTCGATATATCCAGCAAGGACTGTTAAAGCAGCAAGATGGTGAGTATAAAAATTGTGTTTGACCTACATAAAGAGACTTTTACATAGTGCTTGTGCCTGAGAGTTGCTGTCTGTGCAACAAAGTTGCTAACTGTGACCTGACATTAGGGGAAAGCCATCAGTTTATAGTCATTGTTGTAATTTTGAGAATGTGGTGATATTTCACTCTCTAATTAAGTTATTTTTTTTAAAACAACAAATAAAAATGCATTGATTTTCAGTCCATTAAAAAAACCCTTATACAGTAAGGAATATTTAAAAAAAATATAACTAGGGGAGTTAGTTACAGTTTTTTCACATAGTAATCAAGAATCAAATCTCTGTCACAGAGCATGGAGGTATTTTGGTTGCAGAAAACTTCAGTTTGGATTATCTGGGCCATTTTTTCTTTAGCTTGATGTTTTGGCATGTCTTCTCATTTTGTGCAGTGACAATTGAGACAGCTCTTGTCAGAATTTTTTCAGGAGCAACTGGCAAGACAATATTTTGGGTTAAATTGCAAAATGTAAACAGGTAACCTTTTACATATACGGAAAGCCTGTAATCATTCATGTGAGTGCAGCAGAGAAATGAGATCATTGCAGTAGCATGGGCAAATCTTGAATAGGGCTCTGGTTATAAATGTAAGGCTTGATCACCTTCCACCCCAAAAGAGAAATGTGTTTTTTACTGCCATTGCTTCACGCTGTAGCTTGAGGGGTTTCCCTGCCTTTGTTACCCGGTTGCACTGGTTATGTCAGAATATCATATCCAACAACTGCCTATTTAAACTGTGTCTGCACATTAATTCAGAACTTTGCTTAACTGTGCTATGTGGTTCCAATATGTGCATATAGAAGAAGGTACTTGTGAAAACATATTCATGGTACACCTAGTAACTTAGTACTGGAATTGAAAAATATATTGCATGTTGGAGTCGTAGTTTTGTCTTAATTTTGAAGACCATTTTACCTGTTTATCACTAGAAAAGAAAGGCGATTTGACTGTGTTTAAACTGCACACAGTTGATTTAATTGTATTTCCTGTCCAGACCAAAGAATATTGCCAAACAGCTTTCAGTCCAAATTTTTTTGAAATAGGTCAGTTAGGGTCCCAGAAATACTGAGCACAGATAGTGGGAAAAGTGTCATTAGCCCTATGTTAATAGTAAATGAAAATATTTGCTTTCATTGTGGAAATGTAAATTTTTTTTTTAGTTCAGTTGCGTTTTTGTCAGTAAAGTAAAACAGTTAAACATTGTAATGTTTATGGATGTCTGTGCATTTCATTATTCCAGTTTTCAAGTCTCTGTGGATTTGCTTCATCAAGAATTTGGCTAGAATTAGCCCTGCTTTGCTACCTCACCTATAGTCATCTCTTCCTGATGTTTCCAAATTTCAAGAGCTCAGGATTTTAGCTACATCCAAATATTTCTAACCTGAAGTACTCCTGAGGTGATAGATAGACTGTTACTTACAAAAAATAATGCTATTAATTTTTTATGTCAAAGGGTCATGGAATTCACCAGAAATTCAGCTATTTCCTATACTTAGTTATGTTTAATAAAACCTTCAGATGGTGATAATTTTTACTGATTTACTAGCACCACTGAAGATCTTGAAAATGTGTTATTTAAGTTTTAATATGGTTTGTAGTTAAGAGGCTTTTACTTTGACCAAAAGGACCTGTGAAGTTTCAACTAAAAATTGTTTACATTGCTATTGAGATAAAAAAAACTTAATTAATGGGTTTTTAACATCATATAATGAAATATTTTCAACATTATCATATTTATTTATTCTTCTCAAGAAGTTTGTAAAAAAATTGGATTTTGTGTTTCAGCTTAGTTGTCATCTTCACCACTAAAACATGGGATTTGCGTTTCTAGCTTCATGTGAGGATTTCAACAATACACTCACAAGAATGTAGGCACTCATCATAATTGTATGCATAATATGCTGCATGCATTTCTGCTAATGCACCATATAATTTTGAAGACAGAGGTCACTTTTACAAAAGTGTTTTTTGAACTTTGGTAGGGAAGACCTGGTACTTGTTGTTCAGGTTAATGGTATTTGTAGACATTCTACATCAGGATCTTAACTGCATGGAAATTTTGTCTTGAATAATTATATACCCTATGATTTTGATTTGTATTGTTGTGAAGTCTAGAAGATTAAGCTATGCACTATGCTTATCACTTTTAGGAAGATAGAGATGAAATAAGAAAAAAGGGTCTTTCCTACCCAGTTTATTATTGCTGGCAGATTAGAAAAAAAAAGAGCAAGAAAGATTATAAATGGCAAAATTATAACAAAATTACAGATTCTTTGGTGAAACAATTCCTATTTAACAAGCTCTACTTTTTTCTTTCTGTAGTCATTTAGTTTCACAGAAAATTAGTCAAGGTACAGGGAATTAATTGAATTGCAATTAATTGAAGCTGACAAAAAATATGGATATAGTTCTGTTCTCCATTTTAAAGAAGTTTAAAATCTGAGAAATTTTTATAGGACTCATTTAGAATGTTTAGAATATGTACTTGAACAAATTCTGTCATAACCAAGCACAATTAGCCCTTACACATATTAATGCTATTTTTACCAGATGTTTGTTAAGAAGTTCCCCTAAACTCATGTAGAGTATGGCAGCCTGAATACGTCTGTTGAAATAAAATGTGAATTTGGTATATTTAATGATATTTCTGTCTTTTTTAGTGGATCAGATGTTCTGGGAAGTTATGCAGCTGAGGCGAGAGATGTCACTAGCAAAACTTGGCTATTACAAGGAAGAGCTCTAAATCTTTTTACTCTTGCGCATGCATGAACTTCATTGAATATATGTAACTGAAATTGCTGAACCTTTTTTTGTCACTGATATTTATTTCCACAAAGTGGGTCCAACATCTTTCTCCTTTTGCAGATGGCACTAAGAAGTACTGTGATTGTTTAAAACTGACCTATGCTGTATATGCATACATATAATACTTAGTTGAACAAATGTGGTAAACACTTGCAGGTGTACTAGTGATTGTAATTTACGTTTAAAAACAAAACTTCTGATTAAAGTGTTAATCTGAAACAGTCTCTGTCTTCTCTTCTTTGTGATGCAGAATGATGTGAACCTCCCCAGGAGGACACTCCAAAATGTGCAACTGATTTTATGAAGAGTGTATAAATGCCTGGTATTTTCTTCATTTTAGTGTTTAGGTACACTTATGTAGCTCTGTATGCACGTATGCCAATACAGTTAACAGGCAGCTGGGAGAACTTGTAATTGTTTGAATTGCTGCTTTCCTATACTTGTAATTTTTAAAAATATGTAAGAAGAGAAACACACAGTGAAGAGTCACAGCACAATAAACCTGAATATCTTCTCTTTAAAGAAGGGTGCTTCTCAAATATGAAGGAGCAATAAAATTATCTTGTTTGCTGTTTAGTTAGAAATCTCTTCTGATCCCTATATGACTGCTGAAAACTTTCTCTTTCCCTCTAATTTTCTTTCACTAGAATATTTTCATTCCTTCATATTAGTTTTTTTTCTCCCACTCTTCTGGGATTTTCAGTTTTCAATGCTTTATACATAATTTTCCCCATAGTTTTTCTTGAAACTTGGAGATTTCCAGTATGTGATTTCTTCAACATGCTGATGATAATTTCCATATAATGTTACAATTTGTGTGTGTGAAAAAACTGGTTTCAGAGAGCCCCAAAAACAGACCCTGGCCTGCTTTTTCTGTTGGAAGTGTTACATTGGCACTTGAAGTTCAAGTGGTCATTTTTTTCCTAGGCATTGTCTCAGCTGAAAGCAGACAGTTGATGATGTTACAAGGACCATGTTTGTGGGTATGTACTAGATTTGCCTTTTTGGAAAAACATTGGATCTCGGTCCTGACAGCTATTTATCAGTTGCACATAAGATAAAAATTATGGCAGGTAAACTGACTAGAAGGTGAGCTTAAATAGTTATTTTTTTAACAAGAAGCATCTCAGTGGATACTGATCTCTTTGTTGCTGAACAAAACCAACACTATTCATCATTGTCTTACTTCAATGTTCTCTATTTTCATAAAAGTCAGTAGAATGAGCAGTGAAATTTAATACTATGCTTGTATTGCTTGTATATACCTGAAAACACTTTGCAAGTGTTGGCTTTGACTGGGCATTTCAATGTTAAGGTAAAACAAACAACTGAACCTAGATATTATTAGAAATGGAGTATGTATATTCAACCTGGGCTATTTTAGTACTGAGGGAATAGTTTTCTCAATTTCCCCTCACTGGGTACTACTCGCTGGTGTAGAAACCTGGAATAATTCTACCAGCAATTGTTAAAGGATTGTTTATCCATTCAATAATGCTAAGGAAGTCTGGCTGAGTTTACTCAGTCTTAGAAAACAAGCTGTGTTTACTGGCATTAATGTTTTATGTTAGGCTCATAAATGCTTCCTAAATGCTTGGTGATCCTTTGTTTAGGTAATGAGATAGCCAATCACAGAAACAGTTCTAACAGTAGGCAAATGGTAGCCAGTAGCTGGTGCTATTCTGACTGAATATCCTTTACAACAAAATCCTGTTGCTCATTTAAGCAGAGAGAAGGGTTCTTTCTATACATGGTAGTATCTAAAATGTTTCATGCTGAGGTGATTTTCTTGTATTGGGGATGACAATGATGTACCCCACGTAGCGCATCTCAGTAGTAATGACTGGCTCAATTACATCAACATCTGGTAAATGCTGACTGGCTTCTGTCTTCATGTCCTTACTCCAATATTCTTTTCTATATTTTTCATATGAGCCGTTTATCACAAGAAACTTGTGTCACTGTGAGTGCCTGGGGCTTGTAAAAGTTGGACCAACAATTGCTTGTCTGGTGGATATAATTACTTCCACAAATGTCCTAGTTCCAGAGTTCATTGGAACTTTTCTTTGTAACCAAATGCCTTTTTTAGATGTCTACTCAAAACATTTGAATATTTTTCTCCTGTTTGCTTAGTGGTGACAGAATGGGCAGTTTTCAGTGTTTAAAGATGAACTAAGAGAAAGTGAAGAAGAGTTTACTGCTAGCCTTAAAAGAGCTTTGTTCCATGTTCTGCTTTCCCATGTTTTCCAGTGTTACCTTAGACAAACAGGCTAATGAGTGATTTAGTTTTGTTAATAACAGTAACAATATAGAAGTTCTACTTCCCTACCAGTGATGGCTTCGCTCTTGCATTTTTGATTACTTCTGCTTTCATCGGTAGTACTAATTACACAACCCATGTGAAAGTACAAAGACAAGATAAGTAATTTTTATTGCTGCATTTTTTGCGCATGTGTAATTGGTACTGGGACCAAAGGTCCTTAAAACAGGGACATTAGACTTACTGACCAGATAGAACACACATTGTCTTGCCTCAAAAGCCTTGTTAGAGTCTCCTTTACGTGTAGTTTAAGTCATTTACATAAAGCCTAAGTATAACCCTGGCTCTTGTTGCGGAGGAATGAAATCAGCTGGGGCAAAGTTGTTGAAACGTCTGACAAAAACATGATGTGGTCCTTGGCATGTTCATAATTACCTGGAAGAGAGTGCATTTGTCCCAGTGGGAGCTCTTCAAGTAGTAGAGAAGCAAAGCATTTCTACTGGCTTTTCATGGATGTGCTGGGAGAAAATGAGGCCTTGCAGCAGTTCTTTGAAGGTAAGAGCAGTTTCAAGAGAAGCCTTAACAATTTTTGGTGACAACAAAACCAGTAATTGTTTGGAGGTAATTGAGGAAGAAAGGAAGAAGAAAGAGTGCCCTGGAACCCAAGGCTGTATTTACAGTAAGTTATTGTGGAAGACAATACCAGAATTAAGTATTACGAATAGTACAGATGTGCTGCAGTGCCTTTTCCTTTGTACTCTGGCCAGAATAGCAAAGGGAAGGTGGACCCAGCAAAGCCTGCAGTACTGGTGAGGTAATTGGAGTTGAAAAGCAAACAAACATTTTTGGCTTTGCTTTCAGCAGCATAATACTTGTTTTATCAGGCTTTTTCTTTTTAACTGCTGCATTGCATAGCTGTTAAATACTCAAAATAGTGTTGAATATAAATTATATTTTAAAAAGCACATTTTTAGGCACCCTCTTGGAAAACAAGACTTTATAGGGAGTTTAGATTAGATTCTGGTGACTTTTGTGACGATACTTTGATGGTAGAAGGTATGGCAGGGATTTGAGCTATATGAGCTCTTTAATGAGAATTGCTATTTTTAATTATATAGTTACTACTTCAACTGTTTTTAGAAGGCTTTTTGGTAATGTGTGCCAGTGTGGGGGTGGGGGGAGAAGCCTTGTTGATTGCTTTTAATTACAGGAAAAATGAAACGTCTTGGGATGTCATGTACCTCCTGTGATGTTTGGTTCTGCTGTGTTCCATTAGAATGGCATAAAGGTCTGCTAAGGCCGTACAGCATGCAGTGATGCTGTGAGATGGCTGAATTTCATTGTCTGGACAGATACGTGTCAAGGCTGCAAGAGCTAATCATTCATTCAGCATGGAGTAGGCTCTCTTGCTGTTCTAAACCACAACTAAGTCTGAAAAGGGAGCAAGCTGAAGTAAAGAGGTGGTCAACCCTCTTTTCAAGGAGGGGTTGCCTTTACTGAGCGCAAAGCCAGCTATGACTGGTGGCATCTCTGCAGCTTAGCACTACAGCTTGTGGGCTGGCTTTGTAACACCTCAGTGAGGCAAAACCTCATGAAGCAAGAGTCATAAACTTCTAGTGTTGGTTGGGTGGTCTCTGTTATTGGTCATGCCAGTGTTAGAGCATTGTTTTCCAAGGCTGTGGAAAAATGGAATTTGCAATATCAGGTGGAGAATGGTGCTACTGAGTGGTTCCTCAGTGGTTCAGTTTTGGCTTACAAACACATCAGCTGGCAGTTAATGAATCCATAGAGCTGCTTTGTAAGATTATTTGAAATTCATTAACAAAAAGGGTCCCCTCTTTCCTGTGCTTTAGTTCCTTACAGTGCATATTTGTTTTGACACTCACTAGTAAAATAAAGTTGCATCTGCAGTATTGAGAGGGGACAGTCTGAAGCAGGATTTTTTTTTCCAAGGAAAGTGAGATAATGTTTGTTTTCCTGACAATCACTTCTCTGAATAGTTGATAGACCTTTTAGATTAGATATGACTCTGGAATTTGACCTTGGCTTCTCATTCAGGCAAATGGCTTTTTTGTTGTGTGGCTGGGGAATTCTCTTTTTTTTCTGTTTCATTTCACTTGCACATTAGAAATTTCATCTTTGATGCAGGTTTTTTTCCTATTATTCCTGTTGAAATGAGTATTTATAATTAAAACATTTTGCATTTGAGAGTCAGTAAGTTCCTATTTGTCAAGGGAAGGTAAGAGCTCCTTATTAGCTCTTCTGCTTGTGTGGCAGAACAATCTGTTCTTGCTGATGTTACCAGTGGGTTGAGAGACCTGGTAAAAAGTCAGCCTGGTTAAACTGTTGAACTCAGTCTTCTCTTTTGTTGTAAGGTACTTTGAGGTGTCTGAAATGCGTGTGCTGTCTGTGAGCTAAAGAAATCTCTTCCTTAGTGGAATCACTACCTCTCTGTATACCCATGCTCCTGCATGGGTAGCATGGAATACTATTGGAGTTCAGGGTAAATAAATGAAGCCACTGAAGAAACATGCCCTTAAAATACAAAACACTTAAACCCCAGAGGTGTCACATACCATTTTTAAGGATGAGAGATTGAAACAGGAATAAAAGATGAAATTAAAAACATAAAATATTGATGGCAAGATCTGTTTATATAGGAAATGCTACTTTGGGGAAAAAGTCTATCTTAACACAAACTCACTCCTTACAGTTTGGAGTTACAAGTCTTCCTGAAGTTGAATAACCTAGGTTGTGATAGCTCTCGGCTGGTTGCGGCACTGCCAGCTACAGCTGGTTTATATTTGTAACTCTGTAGTTCTGCAGCTTGTGTTGATGACAGCATGTCTGTTCCAGTCAAAATAAGCTGAACTTTTGTGAACAATTTAAATGACAACCAGTCCTTGGAGTCCTTCAGCATTAAAGAAGGGAGTGTAAGCCCTCTAATAATACTTTCTTTAGTGTAAGTCAGTGGGGTTCAGCTGGACTTCCACTGACCCTGTATAGTGGAGCTCATAAAATGCTGAAAACACTTTTCGTAAAAAAAGACTTACTTTCATGGTAAAGTGTCTTTAGATGGAAATGAGTGGTTAATTCTCAAGCAGAAACATATCCCTCATGTTGCAAGGCTTTGTAGCAAACATGAATTTGTCTGTTCAGCATGCATGTATTACTGAACACTGACAACGTTCTCCGTGCCGTTTTTATGCCTTGACCTGTATATAAGAATTATTTCCTGTGTAAAGTAGCTGATATTTTAACACTAATTTTACTACAGGTAGCTGGACTTGGCTGGGGAGCTTCCTGGCATCCTCTTCTAATGTCAGGAAATTATTAGTTTATTTTTGATTTTTAGTCAATATTATTTCTCTGTTTCCCCATCCTTCACTGTCCATTTAGATACCACTGAAAAGGAGGCAGCCGATTTAAATGCAGATATACATAAAGCTACATGAAAGTGTTGGGAGAATTGATCAAGGTAGGTTTTTCAGGGATTGAGACTGGGTTACAAGACCATAGAGTCAAGCTGAGGAGCCAGGTGATGAGAGCCTCATGTCTGGAGGAAGGAAGGGGATGTCTGCCAAAGAGTAACTGCCAAATTAAGAGGCTAGAGTTCAAACTTCTTGGGTGCTGTGGCTGGGAATTAGGGACAGGATAGGTGAGAACGAACAGGGGAAGAGAAGACAGTGGTAGTTCTGCTGTTTGAACTCCAAGTCTAAAACCTGTCAGAAGTACCAAGCTTTTGAAGAAATGAAAGAAAATACAGTCATATATAGCCTGTGACTGCAGTGTGTGCTCTGCAAACACCTGCGTGTGAACACCCTGCCACGGCACTGCCTTGTCCTTTCACCTTCATCTGCTTGTTGGGTAGCTGGTAGTCCTCTGCACAGTGACACCGAGGTTGAATAAGTCACTCAGTGGAGACTCTTCCAGAGATGTCTGGGCACATTGCAGCATGAACTGTGAACTGCAAGCAGAGCACCAGCTGATGATTGAGGCTGCTGGCTCCACATATCCTCCAGCAGCTCTTGGCCCAGCACATGGTTCTGTGCAGGAATCTGTGTTCACAGAGGCCTCACAGCAGGGCCTGTCCTGCCACATACATGCCGTTCTCTGCTCTTACAACCATGTAACATCCAGGTGAGTGACTGACTTGCGTACTGCCCACATCTGTTAAGTACTTACTGTGATCAGATGTCTGTGAAATGGATGCCACTATTTAAAATAAATTTGCATATGATCCAACAAGTCCTTTACTGAGACAGATGCCAGTGCAAGCACATGATGCCACTGACCTGGAAAGTACATTAGCAAAGTTCTACAGGGCAGCAAAATGTACCCGCTCTTCCATGCACCTGCGTCACAAACATTCATTAGTGGTGGCCTGTCTTCCTGGTGTGCTTCCTTCCTCTCCCAGCACTGCTTATTCTTTCATTCTCCTCCTCCCCATTTAGCTGTTCATGCAAAGTGGAGAGATTAAGAAGAAATGATAGGTATTTCTGTTATCATCACTTAGCAACAGAGCTGATCTCTGGCCTGTGGGATATCCATTTAAAAGGCCTTGTCTGTGTTTGATTTAAAGCTGTATTCTTTGATTCAAAAGAGCCTGTCTCTGATCTTGGTTGTGTGGTACAGGAAAAACATTTCGTATTTGACTACTGGCCTCAAGTTAATAATGAAATTATATCGTTCTGCATGAGGGTTTGGTAGTTTGAACAGGAAAAACAGGTGGGGTAAAAGAAGGAGAAGGTGATTGAATCCTTTTCCTGTGGACTACATTAGAAAAAGGAGAAAGGTTTGTAATTTGCGGTAGTGGGACCCTACATTCAGACATGAAGATGAGAATCCAACAGGTTTGAGGAAGGCTGCTAAGGAAAGCCAGGCTCATTTGTGCCCTCTAGCTGGTTTTGCAAAGTGTTCTGCTGCTGCTTCCAGACTTTGTGTGTTCCAGTTTTGCTGAGATAAGATAGTGGGCTGCACCTATTGAATCTGTTCTTCCCTGGTGTGTGTGGGACATCAATACATTGAGATGCAAGGGTCTATCAGTAGCACACCTGCAAGTTGCTATCCCTCAGTGAAAGACAGCCAGAATTAAGCCTGCAGTACCAACTATCAAACAATACCTAGATTAATCTATGATCACAAAGCAATTTGGGAAATGTTTATTAGCACCGTGAATTTGTGTATTAAGACAGGCACAAGGGAATTCCTGTGAAGGTGGTGGATTTTTTAGATTCTGCTTGCATGAATGTCCTTTCTAAACACTGGATCAAGAAGGAACAGTATCAGACAGAAAAGGAACTGAAGATATATTAGGGTAAGTGTCCTCTGCAAGGCAGTATAGTGAGAAGACAGCAAATGCACCAAAGGCAGTGACTACTCCTTGGCTCAGCAGCAGTGATTAACCCTTTGTGTCCTCATGAGCTGCTGCAGAGCTGAGGGGACATGGTTGGTGTCAGACCCTAGGGCTGATCCTCCCAGCTCTGGATGTGTGGGCTGGTCCATTGTATCATGTGTGAAGTGGGACAGAGGCACTTGGAGCTCAAACAGGAATGTCAAGGTCCTTATCTTGTTTGCATTCTGACTGGCCACACCTGTATTTATGGAAGGCTTGCTGCAGAGGTGGGGAGCCTGCAGAGCAGGGCTGCTTGGCTGGGTTTTTTAATGAGTACCCGTTGACTTTCTACGAAAGTTGTCATGAATTCCGGAAATTTTATAATCATAAAATCTGTTTATAGCCTTCAGTTACTAAGCAACAAAGGACAAAGTACTGAACCTTTCTATTCACTAATACATTTAACATGTTAGTGGGCTGGTTTTTTTGAGCAGAATAAAAGGAAGCCACCAAGCAAACATTTTTAAAGCTTTACTTGGGCTTTATTTAAACTCAGATGGTGGATTTTTAAATGGAGTGTTTCAGAAACTCACAGAACTTGCAAGTACTAATGCACAAAGTGGAGGACAATGTCTGAGCTTCAACCCAACAAGCTGTTTAGACCTCAATGTAAAAGAGTTAGAAATCATCTTCAAAACCCTTTTTCTCAGTTGCAGACTGGGGTTCTTTATCATCCTGCTGTAGTTATTCCCTGAAGCCTTAATGCCAGGCATTCAATGGTGTTTGCCCTGTGCTGCACTGTCATCTGCAGTGCCCCTGCACATTGTTAATTACTCTGCATTTCTCATCATCCTTTTTCCCAGAGTGACTAAACCAGAAGCAATAACCCTTTTGTTACACATAAGACAGGACAGATTTGGTTTTCCTTTGTGTAGGACCATGGGCAACATTACTATTCTGAAACACTGACAATTCCCTCTGAATTTCTGTCTTTTTTACTTTCAACTTTAGGGCAAGATGTCCATGGAGCTTTGGAAAATCCCATGGTGGATACAAGCCTATTGGAAGAATTCATTAGTAGTGACATAGAGTTTGGAACTTTGTAAGTATTAGAGCAATATATACTTTCCTTAGCCACAGCTCTTCAATTGTTTTAATTAGTACCATAATAAAATCTGAGTTTCAAGAGGACTGAGGCTCTCTTGGCATTGTTTCTTAAAGCTGCATAGGAAGACTTAGAAAAATGAACTACAGCCAGTAATGGAAATATGGTTGTCTTCTTGTTCAACAGAATGAATGATAATGAAGTCTGAGTTGATTCACAACTGTTGAGCTAATTGTGATATTAAATGCAGAGCTGTTACTTTAACATTCCTGTAACTGCTAATTTACTGTTTATGTACAGAATAAGTGATAAAAGCGAGACTACTGTATAATAAGTTGAGAGAATAGCAGAAATCTCCCAGTTTGAAGGAAGCAGAGCTCCTGTTTTCACCCTAATACTTAGTTCAGAACAGAAACTGTCCATCAGTCTCTTTTGAGACTAACTTTAAAACTGTCAAAGAATACATAGTGCAAAGGCTTATGGTCAAAGGTGGAAAATTAAGTAGTATACATCTGTCAAGGACTTAAACCCCAAATCTTTCATCTAGATGACTATCAGATGATTGTTTTTTAAAGCAAAATACTATTAATGGACTGACACTCGCACTTGCCAAGAAGCAGAGCAAGAAGGGATGTTTTAAATATAATTAAACATGGAACTTTTCATTCTAGGCAGACTCAGCAGCACATGTTTACTTAAAGAGGGCTAAATAGGCTCCTACCTGCTCTAAATCATGAAAGATGAGTTGATATTATTTGCCTACACTATAAAAGTAAAGAATGAAGAGGAGGTTGTATATAAATATCCGTAACCTTTATTTTTAGAGTGACTAAATGTGTTTTAGGTTAACAAGATTATTGAACTCCTGTATGACAGCTATGAAATGTTATTATTTTTCTTTTATACACAAAATACAGCAGAAATATAAATGTGGATATACGTGCTATTATGTAGCTTAAGTAAGTTAGATATTACAGTGCTACAAAGTACTGGCATGCAAGAAAGCCATCTGCAAAACTATTATGGGTTTGGAGGCTGGACAGGATTTTACACTAATACTGCTGCCCTATTTCATTATTTATGGGATTAAGAACATTTACTGAATCATTTGATCTCTACAAGTCAAATTATTAAGCATTTGTCTGTTGTGCAGAAAATTTGTGCATAAACAAGATAGAATCTCATAAAGGAACATATCAAAACATGTCAAAGGAGAAAAATATTAGAAGCCTCCATATATACACATAAAATACAGAACACCATAATGTCATGTGCACAGAAAAGGGTGCTGTTCCCACCAAGGTCTTGGTTGTACCATGAAAATTCCACTAAAGACCATCATGCACCAGAGAGGCCGTTCAGCATTACATTTATTCTTCTCTTACGTCACATGTGAAGCACCATGTGATTTCTTCCTTTTTTCCTACAGTAATACCTGCCACATTTTCAGTGAAAGGAGAAAACGGGTTGCCATGTCCTTTGCTATGTAGGCATTTCATTGATATACTATGTTTGTAATATAGAATCATTTAAACTACAGATTATTTTCTTTCCCTTCAAAAAGCACAGTATCAGTTTCAGTAAAGTTCTAAGCTGGAGATATATCCCTACTACCCCTGTACTTCATAAGTGCTTTTTCCTACAAAGTGTGTCTCTGTATTTTACTGAAATACTCTAAGTTAAAGAAGAAATCAAGTACCCAAGGCAACATCTGAAGCCAGAATGTGAGCTGAATGTGTAGAAGGGAAGTTTTAGACTTTTATGTATGTATCTTTTAAAACTTTTACAAGGCACAATTGGAATTCAGGATATACGAATCAAGTATCCCACAGGAAAAAAATGAAATATTCACTAACTGTTCGAAGTTGAAAACAAGGTTTAGAGTGTAGTCATGGTATTTAAAAGCATCAGAAAATCTTTGAAGGAAATGAAAGACTATCCTAATGTGGAATTTTAATATTTATTTTTAAAGAGGAGCCATGTGGTTGAAGCTAACCCAAAATGCAGGTTTGTGGATGTGACATGTTAGAAGACCACTAGCTATACCATTATGAAGTGCACAAGCACATCTCAAAAATAATAGGCTGTAAGCAAAAATGAAACTGCTCTCTCTAATGCTATCCAAACTCAGAAATACAAAACCTGAAGTCGAAACAATAGAATGAAAATTTTCCATTGGTGCTAGAAAATATTTGCTGTGTATGTGTGAACATGTCTTTTATGCATATGAGGGTATCCCTTTAAGGAATTTGATTTTATTTTATTCAGCTTCTGTGAGAACACTAGGCTTTAGTAAAGCAGGTGTGTCTCATTAGATTTCTGTCATCCTTCCTCTGCTGTAGCATTTTTAGCCTAACATGCATCTTAAGACTTGCCAGGTGGCGCTTCAGGGCAGTGTTTGAGCTGACAATTCATAATACCTGAAAGGATTGAGAATCCATTTATTAAAAACCTACATCTTTTCCTAATGTAACAGAGGAGCCCTCCTTCAAATGGCAGCAAGATGGCATAGGATTTTCTGTTCCTTAAGAGAGATGAAGATGGCACAGATCTTTAACCTTTAATCTAGAGAGAATGGGGTTTAAATCCCTTGTGAGCGCCATATGTTCAGTCACTGGCGTTCCTGGAGGTAACTGAAGAACCACTCATGGGAAGGAAGGAGGATTGAAGTCAGCAGGTTGTAAAGGGGGGATTTGGGCAAGAAGGGATGGGAATGGGGCCTTCCTGCATAGCAGAGAGGTGGAGGGCCACAGGAAATGGTCTGATGAAGTGTAAGTGACATTGCTCCTGTGAGAAGAACCAGCAAACATGGCGAGCAATGCTTCCTGAAGACCCTTTTCAGCAGCCTGGCAGTCCCCCTCCACTTGCTTTCAGCATTGGCTGTTGTTGTCTTCCATGTCTTGTTCCAGTAGAAATTAAAATCTCTTTTTTATCCCTAGGCAAAGCCAGTTGCCAGACTCCCCACCAGACTCTGGATCAGAACCATGTTCCCCACCACAGCTACAAAGTAGGTGACATGAATTTGGCCTCACCCAAGCTTGTAGGAAGATCTCCAGCTCCTCTACCTTGTTCTTATTCTCTTATCTGTGTATTTCCCTCAGCCCCATGGTGTGATGCTCTGTGGCCCAGTGGGTTGCAGCCTCCGCTCACATGCCCATCTGCCGTGGCACCCAGCAAGCTTCCCTGCGGGTTCATGGACACTTACTCTGACCCCAGTGCCACGGGGCATCCTTACACCATCTCCCAAGGCTGCTGCCTGAAGACAGAAAATGTTGTGACTCCATGGAATCATTCTACATCCTCCAGCTGTTTGGGTTTTAATTATTCATACTTCCAGCCTAATGCATCTCAGATTTCTGGGTAAACGATACAGCTTTTATGGCAAGAATGAGATATGCAAAAAACAGTAGAGCTGGTTTAAGACTGGTTGTAAATCCCTGTGGGTGTACGGTTTTCCACAGGATGGCAGTGTTTAGACATTTTTGAGGCACTTGTTGGTTGAAGGTTCTTTATAACATCTTGATTGAAGTTTAGATTGAAAGTGGGAATGGATTTCAATTTTTAAAGCAATAGAAGGCTAATGAGAAGATAATAGGTTTTTTATAAATGGATTATAAAAATATTGAAGTGTTTTGCAATACCTGTTGTAGAGATTTGTGCATGAGGATCTTGTAAGTGTTCTAGCAAATGACATAAGAGAAAAAAAATTGTCACATTTATGTAAGCAAGTGAAGCAGTAATCATATACTATCTGCCATATTAACCCACCAATGTGTTCTGGATGCTCAATTATTTAAAATGTTCTGGTATTTTAACATTACCTGGTAAAAAGTAAAATTATTCAAGATAAAAGCCGTGATTTTAATGCAAATGTCAGGAAATGAAACCTCTGCCACTTATGCACTGTGTAAATTTTTAAATGGGATCAACTCCTTTATTCATATGAAATTAAAAAAAATGTTTTGGAAGGAAAAAATTGCATAATTCAGTTTAAAAACACACCAACAATCTCCTCCTCCAGCAAATCAAAATTTGGCTGACAGTGCAGTTAAAATGAGATAATAGATACCTGGATGTTCTTTTGTTATGATTCTGTAATATCTGTATTTAAATTTATAAATGAGTAACGCAACCTGTGTTTTTACAAAAGTATTTCTGCAGCGTCAGGCAAAAAAAGGAAGCTCTCCCAATTACTAGGAGATGGGATTGATTCGCTAGTGCAGTCTCAGGCTTCCACACAAGGTAAGCAAGTGTGTGAAGAGGAAATTTAATATTTTATGCCATAGACAAGAGAATACTTGAGGAACACAACTCTTGCTGGCTCAGAAAATGTAATGGTATTAATGATCTGCACTCCACTACCAGGTTTGGAGGAATTAACCTTTTTGGAAAACCAGGACCTATTTATACTTGGCAAAAAGAGAAGAGCAGTAGAGGTTCATGTTTCCTGAGGCTTTTCTGGATAGAATATTCTGCCCTTTTCCATATGTGAACCTCCAGTACAGACATATTTTGCTGGCTTTTCTTGGCACTCACTTGACTGGGCAAAGAAACCATTTTGGGTCAGCTTAACAGGGAATTAATGGGGTGGATGAGCAAAGAGATACCATTTCCCATTATCTCCTTCCATGTTTTTATTCTACAAAGTGTATGCATAAGCAAGCTTGGTAAAAGCTATATGTTCTTTCCCACCTCTTCCCACATTGATTTGGTTCATTGTTTTATCAAGATAAAAATGCTTATACCAATTGATAGAAAAGACCTTATCAGGCATGTACAGAAATGAATCTTGATGCCTTTTTCTGGTCTTAGGAAATAAAGGCTCAGACATGATTAGAGGGCTGGGGGTTGTTTACCTCAGTATTTTAATAGGATCTCATTCAATGGCTTCTGCCGTCCAGGTAGAACGCATCGCAAAAGCCCCGTCTCCCCAGTCGAGTATACAATTAAAGACTCTACACGTTAGCATATCTACCAGGAGGGGCCAATAAGGGGCCTGGGTAAGCTAACTTCTAGTTTACAAAATCTATCCTACTAGGAGACCTTGAGGGCTCACGAAAACAGGGTGTTTGGTCTCCTAACTCTATGTGGTTTCAGGGGTGTTTAGTCTACTGGCCTCCTAAACACCATGAAACCGGGCTAAACTATCACCTAAAGCATCACAAGTATGCATGCTAATACTTGTGAATGTAGGGAACAGTGTAAGAAATATTCAGGAGAAAAGCAGAAAAAATCCTTCAGGCATCAATCTGCTTTTGTGAAGTGTGAGGCAATCTCTGAATGAACAGTTTGTAATGACCAGTTTACCTGAGGAATTTTACCCATGTCTGTTAGTGAAAAATCTGAGAGCTGCTTGTTATTTCTTCAGAGTAAGTTATTTGTCAACACTAAATCAGTCTTTTAGAACACTTTTAATGCGTAGCAACTGGATTTAGTCAGTTGCTTTCCCTTCGATATCTTTTGTTTAATCAGTGTTTCTTGTCTGTGACTAGTACTCTAAGTCAGCCACTGCTGAAGAGAGAAGACAAGCAGACATTTCTGTATCTGAAATTGCTATTGCTGTTTTTAATACTGAAAGACACAGGTTTGAAACAGGTTTTATCTGGGTGTCATTCTCAATAAAATCTCACTGACATGTGCATTGGAAAAAGAACAGAGACATGGGTGAAAATGGCATGGTGGTCATTTAGAAGTGAGATGCGAATTTCTTTACTGTGGTGTTTTTATGTCTATCTGTCTATCTGCCTGTCTGTCTTTACTCTGCTGTATGTCAGAAGCAGGGACTTGCAAATGAAGTTTGGACCTTTAGTGACTCTGAAGGCTCTGTCTTACTGTTCTGCCACTGGCTGTGGATGGATCTTAGTTATATGCTCAATGGCATATTTTCTCCTATCCTTACTGCACTCTATTTATCTGCCTCTCTTATCACATTCTCCTCTGTCTTCATAAAATATACAATATCTCAGCGAATTGTGGTTGACCCTGAATTCTCTAATGTCTAGGCAGAAAACAGTAAGGAGATTGACCAGATGTAGTGGTGAATGTGCTTGCTATTGAAAACTGTGCCTCCTTTAGAATATTCTTTAATTCAAACCTGTAGTAGAGGGAACGGGAAACAAATGTAATTATTTTGCTTAATTGCTTCTTGCAATGTTGCAGATGTATAGTAGAATTCTTAGTTTTCCTTCTTCTCCCCCCTCCCCCCTCCAAAGGAAACTATCCATCCTTTTGAGAGAATAAAAAATAGGAAGTGCTATTTGTGTACTCTTTTGCAAATCAGGAATACTGAAAAATTTGTTTTCTAGAGTAAGAGAATATAACACAATCTTGTGGAATAACTGCAAAGGATAATCACATTTAAATGTATATGCAATGCATTTGTGATTTATATGTATGTGCATTTATGTAAATATGTTTATAAAAATGTCTATGCAGGATTTTTGGCTAGTCCCAAAAGAAATAACTGAAGTCACTATCTCTCTACAGCAACTGTAAAGGACTGTGCTGCTGAAATGCAAGGATATGACAGTGATGGACAGAATGCAGCTTTGGAAAAATGCTGTCAAGCTCTTACATGGCAACCATATCAAACTTCTCAGTGGAACAGTTTATTTGACTCTAATTTTGAAAAACTGTAAGCACTGATATTTGCACTTGAAAAAAATAGGTTTCTTCTGGGGTTTTTTTACTTTTTTTATCTGGTGTTGTAGTTTTGTAGGAATAAATGATGCATTTGGTATCCTTTGGAAATAATAAGAGAGAAGGAAATATAACAGGTATGATGAAATATGAACTTTCAGGTATATCAGATAAGCTGAACTTGAAACACAGGTTGAAATTAATGCCAGGTTTTCTGATTTCCTATCAGGGATTTAAGTGCAAAAGAAAAGTGAGTTAAGATATCTGGTAACTTCGGTTTATTTTGTAAAATACATTGGGGCAAATAATTACTAAGCATATGGCATCTTTTCCTCTAGTGGCCTAAAACATTGAAGGAAAACATTAGAAGTTAACAGTATTACTTCTGAGCTTGTACAACTGAAGTCTTAATAATTATAGAAGTGTGTATGGCATGCAACTCTTTAGTTCAAGATTTAGAGTTTGCCTGTGTTAATCAACCTGTAAATAATTTTTTTTGACCGCATGATCTGGAAAAGATCATTCCAAGTTCATTTTACATCCCTGACTTTCTCCATTCTAATATTCAGTGTATGAACCCTTTTAATGAATTAACCCTTTTCTACAGCATCTGGTTAGTTCTTCAAGACTGGTGGAAAAAAATTGTCACTGTCTCCACAGGACTTTCATAGCACAGTAAATTTTAATGTTCCTCTAGCCCAGCCTGCCAAAACCTCTCATGGGAGTTGAGTGCATATCGGTATCATTGCTGGGCACTGATGTTCCCTGTTTGCACACAAATTGACTTCAGATTGCTGCACCCACTTGAGGGGTATTTCTAAGGTTAATTATTATTTTCCATTTTATTCATACAGTGCTTGAACATCTTAGTTATTTCATTTTCACAACAAAAATGCTGTTAGCTGAGGTAGATTCATTAGAAAAGGTTACTCTGCCATTAATTCTGCCCTTCCTTGGATCTGCTTGGCACATTCTTGGCCCTTGTCTGATATTGGCAGTGCTCTGTCCCAAAGATGTCTGAAGACTTAAATTCTGAATAGAAAGAGGAATTTGAAGCGAATTTCTAGTAGGGATGTTTGTGTGACAGGGATATCTGTTGCTACCTGAAAGCTATTCCAGATTTTACTGTACTGCTTGGTAAGACTCATCATTCTTTGTGCACTAAGAACAAAATATATGTTCGCTCTTATTTACTGTGAATGACATACTCAGAAAATTATAATACGAAATTGTTCTTTGGGAGCCATTGCTCCTAACACTGCAACTTGGAGACTTGAAAATTTGCAATTTTGCTTTTCAAGCTGCTTGCCTGTGTGTAGGCAAGTACACACATTATGAAATTGCATTAATAGTATTGGCTAATGAACTTGCTGCACACCTAAATATGAAAAAATACTCCTTTCCCTTCTATGAGATATACTCATTTCCTGCACAAACAAGAAAATTACCCATTGTAGGAAGAAACTGAGTAAGTTTTAGTTCTTTAATGATGATGGTTTGAGGAGATGGTAGAACCTTCATTATAATTTTAAATAAGAAGTAACATATGACTTAGTAGTTTTGAAGTAGTTACGAAGTAGTTTTCTCTTTATTTCCTGTCCCAGGTAATCAATAGTTGTTTGAAAAGAGAATTCTGTTCATAATTTATAAAAAGATATTAAAGCCTGTATATTTCCTATGAAGTCTGTAAATTTTGATTTTTTCAGCTAATAATGGAAGAGTAATGAAAATCCATCTTCATTAATTGTGTTAATGAGAGGTTCTCAGTAGCATCCTACAAGACCATTGTTATCAAACTTTCATTAACAAGAAAATCCAATGTCTATATGAGAGAACCTTGCAATGGCATTCTGTTATTTCAGAATTAGCCATCACTTAAATCAGAGGGCTGGAAATACTGTTGGGATGGTGAGTTCAGTGTCTCTAATAGAAAGATCTCTTGATACCTTTCCTTGTTTACTGTGAATCATAGAGACAGAATACTCTTGCTCTTTGGGTGACAAATTGCCCTTTGAAGAAATAAAATAGAGTTGCTTTAGCTGGAGTAGGAAGGATAGCTTGTAGTCAGGCCAGAGGGCTGGTACTGATAGCTTTTCTTTTAACTTAAGTAAAGCCTTGTTGTGATGCCTTTTTCCTGGTCTTAGGAAATAAAAGCTCAGACATGGTTAGAGGGTTGAGGGTCGTTTACCTCGGTATTTAATAGGATCCCATTCGATGCATTGCTTCACCCAGGTGACAGCATCACAATCTCCTCCCACCCCCCAGTCGAGTATACAATTAAAGACATTACACATTAACATATCTAACAAGAGGGCCCAATAAGGGGCTGGGGTGGGCTAACTTCTAGTTTACAGAATCTGTCCTGCTAGGGGACCTTGAGTGCTTACAACAATAGAGTGTTTGGTCTTCTAGCTCTACAGTTTCTGGGGTGTTTGGTCTCCCAGCCTACTTGGACACCAAGAAACCAGGCTAAAGTATCACACCCATAGCATCACAAGTATGCATGCTAATACTTGTGGAATAGGGAACTGTGTAAAAGGTACTTAAGAGAAAAAGCAAAAAATCCTTCAGGCATCAGTCGGAATCCCAGTAGCTTCTGCAGAAGCCCTTGATGTGGGAGTTTGTGAACAAAGTGGGGAGTCTTGCTGGCTTGTTGGCTCATTGCTGTCTGCAGCACTAGCTGCAGACTGCTGTTTATAGCAGATATAATGAATGAGTGAATACACTAAAAGGTTGGTTTGTGCTCTTAGGTGCACAGAGTTCCTTTATACCAGATTTGTAAGTAAGGATTATGTAAACCTCTCAGCCTCTGGTTTCCAAATGTTTCATTTTCAGACTAGAATGAGAGGACATTTCATATGCGTTTTCATTTTTACACCTTTGACAGTCTAAGCAGAAAATACTGGTAGAACTGGTTATTGTAACCATGTATTTTTAGTCCAGTTTTGTCACTCAAAATCAGATGGATTTTTGGACCACATTAAAAAAATAGGAACTTGAGATGTCACTCAAGTATGTCAGTACTTAAAGTTGCCGTACCTTCTCCTTGTTTTTGTAGACCTGCTGTAGGATATCACATTGTCACAGATAAAGGATTTAATTTTTCAGCAGCAGATGATGCCTTCGTGTGCCAAAAGAAGAATCATTTCCAAATCACAGTTCATATTAGAATCACTGGACATCCAAAATATGTCAAAACTCAGCAGGGGAGGAAACCAATAGAAAAGTTTTACTTGAAAGCTCATGGAATTAAGGCAAGTTTGTCATCTCTTTGAGATTATTACTTTTAATTGTCCATATAATGAGATAAATAATTGACGTGAACTCTTTTCTTAGTAATTTTTTGACCAAGAATATGTAGCTACCTTATGTAGACTCTGACCTCATATTGAATATCTGCATTTATACTTTGGCATGGACTTGGTCAATAATAGTCTGGATACAGAAGGCATTTTTTCTTTTGTAAATTAAAGCACTTAATTTTCTTTTTATTTTTTTTCTTTCAAATTACATCCGCAGAAAGACTTGCATCTTCAGACTAGATGTCAATTATCAATTGCACTCTAATAATTTCTATGTTGCTTCATTAGAAATGAGTGCAATTTCACTGTTTTAGGCACAATTTGCCTATTAATGTCTATTTCAATTTTTCTCTGTTTGAAAATTTAATATTCTTGTCATTTTTGAAAATTATTTTCTTTTTATAGGTGGAAGCTCCAAATCAAACAGTTGCTATTGAGCAGTCTCAAACAGATCGAAGCAAAAAAACTTTTCATCCTGTTAAGTAAGATTTTTGAGAAAATTATTCTGTTTTGTTTCAATATGTGTGATTGGTTTGAAATATAAAGTAGTTGTTTCTTGAAAACTTACAGTAGCTCTAAGCCAGTTTTCTGATTTTTATCCAGATTTCATTGTGGATGCCCACATAGAATCACAGTAGTAATATATAGCTGGTCATACTTCATTAGGGAAAATTTTCAGCAGCTTTATGGGTGTGTTAAGTATGTCTATCCAAAATATTTATATTCAACTAGAAACACTCTTTCATGCTGCTTAGAGCTGTATGGCAGATGTGTTTCCAATCTTAAAAAAATGTCAGAATGCTCCTGCCCTATATGGGCATGAGATGCATTCACAGTGCTTTTTAAGGGGGAGTGCCTCTGTTAGAAGCACACATGCAGCATCTTTCTGGAGCTCTGCCACTCTTGAGCATTTAACTCACTGGCAGAATCAATGTTTATTCTTCTGGCATAAGTTTCTTCTGTTGGAGCTGCTCTGTTCTCTATAAATAATTGAATAAGCCTTATAACACAAAGAGAGAAGACAGTGCCAAGCTCAACAGGAGAGTGCTGGGATAAAGGCTGCACTATATTATCACCTAAACTGAACTTTGAGCTTGGAAGAAGAGCTTGATTTTCACTAAATTGCCTCTCTCATGGCATTTTTCTTCCTTTTGTGTACTGACAAATAGATTTTGTGTGTATGTAAATTCTTTTATGTGTGACTGTTTGCTGAACTGTAATTTTGCCTATACAGACTCTTTATTTGTGTTGTTTATAACTTACTGGACGGCTACCACCATATATTTGAGACATAGGTGTCTATTGTGTACTTCCAGACATGCAAATTAGGTGCAGATGAAAAGAAGGACAAGCAGTAAGATATATTAATTATAATGTAGAAATTCAGGCCCAGTAATAAGCAAGCAGTTGTTAATCCTGTCAAGCAGCAAATAGCCATCATATGGAACACACAATTTTATTGTATTCAAGACTGTGTACAAACAGACCAAGAAAAACCATAAGACTCTTATTACTAAGAACATTTTCCTACTGCTGGTGCTTTATCCTGTTTATTTCCTTGATGTAGTCACTGTTTTTAATACATTTTTAGAAACCAAGGTTACTGCATTTTTATTGGGGTTCCTCTGTTTCATTAATTTGTCAGTTTTTCTCAGAACTGTTTTAATGAGTTTGTGGAAACCTGGTTTGAGCAGACAGATCTCCAAATGAGACTTACTTCCCTGATCTTGTTTCCTTTTCTATTTTAGAGTTGATCTGCCAGGGGACCAGATAACTAAAGTAACACTGGGACGGCTGCATTTCAGTGAAACAACAGCAAATAATATGAGAAAAAAGGGGAAACCCAATCCTGATCAGAGGTATTGCTGTAGCTAGTTGGCCTGTGTGTTAGAAGTAGAAAAGGGAAGGTCTACTTTAGAGCAGAGCTAATGTCTGTTATCAAATCTGTGGTTTTTTTCTAATTCTGTAATACTTGGTACATGATTAAAAGCCTCTTTCTCTACAGTCACAGAATGATACGAGAATTAAACACCTCAAACTTCATTCTCATGGTTAGAGATAATTTCACAAAATCATAGCCAGAATACTGGCTGACAAAATCAGGAAGCTGAGAAAACCAAATAATGATCATTTTCTTCTGAGGTGGGAAAGGTCTTCATCTTTGAGGCTTCATTACTTAAATTTGTGAAAATTATTGTATTCTTTGCTAATTTGCAGTGATTGTGGGGTTTGTAAGAGCATATTTCTTAAGAGTGAAGGAAATACTTTTTCTTTTATATGGTAAGAAATACATTTAAAAAGCGTTGTCTTTTTATGTATCAGTTACAACAGCTGTATTTAAAACTTTTTCTTTCTGTGAGAAGAAATTACTTCAATTATTGTCTTAATCAAATCAATTTCAAATTAGATACTTCATGCTGGTAGTTGGATTGTATGCTGTCTCTCAGGACCAGTTCCACTTACTATCTGCAAATGTCTCTGAAAAGATCATTGTGAGGGTAGGTATAAATTTGTATTACTTTCAAGTAAAAGTATTTACTGTTTTGATATTCATAGAAGATTAAGGAGTCGTGATTCTTGGGCATAAAAATTACCACTGAGTCAAAAAGATTGAGAAAAAAACTACAATTGCATGTTGTATGAGTCTGTTACCTTTTAATTATCAGAAATTAAAAATATCAAAAGTAGAGCTATAGAAGGATTTTAAAAGAAAGCTTGTTACAATACGAAATATATTGGATTTTCCAGACTTTTAAAAAAATTTGTGGTGAAACAATTTACTTCACTTGCCAGGAGTTTTGTAAATGCTTTCATTAGCTAAAGTCTTCATTTTCTATGAACGATGAGAAGAAAAAAAGAGTAAGGAAAGAAGGTCAAGCAGCTCTAGGACAATTAAGACCCATAGCTTCATCTTTCCTGTGTGTTTCCAGAGTGTCCTACCTCTCAGTTTGATAAGATATATATTTTTATGTAAGATTTAGAAATTTACACTTTCCTACTATTCTTAATATTAGATTCTTTTGAAATTCCAATAAAGAGGGCTCCATCAATGAATATGAGTCAGTTTTTGAACAGAAATTCATGGAATGAGATTTCTCAAACCTGGACGCTATTGCAAGTAAAGGAAAAAGAAGGCAGTAAGGCAGAAAGATAAGAGGCTCTGGTCCAAAGTGGAGAAAATATCAACAGGAAAGACAGCATGGAAAAAAAGTGATTTTCTAGATGTCTAGCAGGGCTTCAGTGGCAGGCTAAAGTGAGTCATCCACTGGCTACCTTTAAGTGACAAAGCTCTGCAAATGCACTGTGAGAAAAAGCAGCTCATCATCTGGCCCTTTATGCACTCCAACACAACAAAGTTACCAGCTGAGCAGGGCTTGTCAGGCATATCAGATCATGCTCTAATTGTGACAAACAGTGGTGAGCACACAGTGCCAGACCTTGGAGCTGGCAAAGCCTTGGGAAAGCCTGGCTTCTTTATATCGTGATTGTGCTTTGGCCTGAATTCAAAGTTAAAAAAACCCCCAAAACAACAAACTAACCCAAAATGAATTAGTGAAATCAAATGCCTTTTCTTGTTATACCCATTCTGTTGTTTTATTGGTGCTCTTTAAAAGACCCTGTTTCCTTGACATGAAATTTCCAATATGAGTTAATTTAAAACATTACAGAGGATTTTATTAATCACATGTGTTTAATCTCTGCTCTTTTCTGATTTCCAGTCTCAGCTAAATTTTAGTATTAGATTAAGAATGGTTATGTGGTATAATGTCAAAGTTAGAATTTGGAAAGCTTTGGACATTGTCAGTTTACCTTAAGGTGATAATAAAGTAGAATTAAAGGGAAAAAAGCATGGGGCCAGTGCTGTGTGAGCAGAAACACTTAGAAGTGACTCCACTGTTCTTCTTCTGATAGTGTGTTAAAAAGCTCTTGAATACAATTTCAATATTTAATATTTGACTTTTCATTTCCCCTGAATTTCTAACAGAATAAACAATAGTGCATCTATGCTATCCTGTATCTTTAAGCAAAAAAATTTTCTTCCAGGCATCTAACCCCGGGCAGTTTGAGAATGACAGTGATGTGCTGTGGCAGCGAGGACACGTTCCAGAGACAATAGCCTATCATGGTCACGTAGGAATTAACACAGACGCACCAGACGAAGCCCTGGTTGTCTGCGGGAATGCCAAAGTCATGGGCAGAGTCATGCACCCGTCTGACAGCCGAGCAAAACAGAACATCTGGGAGGTGAGGGCCCTGCAGTGTTCAGGGCATTTGTGTTTGCACCGCAGCACATGTGTGGATCATTGTTCTGACACGTGAGGCAGCTCCTGTATCCAGGCTGTGCTGAAATGCTGGCCTAAAGAAACCAGATGCACCACTGTGCTCTGCAGAACCATCACCCGTAGACTTTGGAGAAGGCTCTCTGTAGAAACTGGGAGCTGTCAAATGGAAGAGCAACTGCAATGCAAATACAAATAGCACTCTGGTAGTGGGGAATGGGAAGATTGTCTGTATTTTTCAATGTGATGATTGGTCAAATGACTGTGTCAGGCTAGTTGTTCTCTCAGTGGTGTCCTAGATGTTATGCTTAGTGTTTCAACATGTAAATCTTGGTATTTTTCCAACTAGGTTGATACAAATGAGCAGTTGAGAAGAATAACACAAATGAGGCTGGTGGAATATGACTACAAGCCTGAATTTGCATCTGTTATGGGAATAAAAGATACCCATGAAACAGGTATAAATCAGCTCTATTCCCATTTTTCATTAACATTACTGATATTTATTGGGCCATAGTGCCTTTTAGCACCCTGCCATTTCATCCTCATTTTTTAGGATACTGCAATTGCATACTGTGCTGTGTATCTCTTGTGGTATAGAAATCCCAAAATTAGATATTGCTTGTAACTTTACAACTTCTGTTTCAATTTTTAAGGATGGGAAGTTTATTTTCTAGAAGTTTAATGAGAATTATGTATGTGATTTCAAACAATTTTATTCTTACTGCAGAGAAATGAGAATTCTAAAGTTCTGGGTTTTTTTCTGTGGAATGGAGACAAAGCCCTGAAATCCTGTATTTTCTTACCACAGAGAAATTCTAGATAATTTTTTGCTCTGCCTGTAGTTTTTAGAATGGTTAGTGGGTATGCCAATATGTTTTCTGACATTAGTTTTTGTTACCTTGGGAACAGGAATAATAGCCCAGGAAGTGAAGAGGCTTTTACCTGGAGCTGTTAGGGAAGTTGGAGATGTTGCTTGTAATGATGGAGAAAAAATAGAAAACTTCCTCATGGTTGACAAGGTATGGTCTTGAGGGGGAAAGTGAAGGTGTGTATTTAGACTGTTCTTTCATGTGGGGAGCTATGAACACACGCTGTGTCCCATAAAAAGCGTTACAGAAACAGTGTTTGGCGAATCATCGAGAAAAACTCAACCAACAGCTGTTAGTAAAAGGCTGAATTTTTTGATGACAAGAAGTGTCTACATTAAAAACTGATGACAATACTGTATTAACATACGGTTAAGAAGAAAAAGTCCTAACTTTTCTGAATATAAGTGGATAGTGATTTCATAGCAGTGGTTCAACAAGTGGCACTCCAAAACATTCTTTTGTGTTTAAGTGTTTCAGTTAATTAAGTGTTCCAGAAGTGAATTAAGCAAGGATGACATTCAATTTGTTAAATAAAAACTTCCTTACTCTAATCATGGTATAACCTCTATGTACCAAATCCAAGTGCTAGCTCCAGGTGAAGGGTTTTATTTTGGCAATCTGAAATGCTTTTTATAGGTTCAAAATCATATGCTATGAAATGGCAGACAAAATAGTTACCATGCTCATAGGTTGGAAACACTGCCAAGGTGTTGTCCTGTGCTCTCTTCGCTGCCTTTTCCTGTAGAAATAGGACTGCACGGGACTGTCAGTCACAGAGTCCAGTCACACAAGGCTGCAGACAGCACTTGGCTCAAAGCAGTCCCTCTGTTGAGCTGGTTCACTGCATGCCAAAGACCACTCCCCACTTTTTTACCCACTTGAAAATGAGAAGAGAGAGGTTTTAGAGATAGGTGACCTGATCTTGTTCAGGTGATGTCATGAACACAATCCTACATCAATTATCATAAAGCATTCTTTCATTATTCTATAGAAAGCACAAGTTTACACTACCAAACTTGGAGAAAATATCTACAAAAATATTGTATTTCACTTGCTGTCTTTTGATAGGCTATAAATAATTTAAATTCATTGGTTAAATCTTCTAGGTTGTATTCCATATAAAAGAAGTATGAATTAGATACCTTGAATCAAGCTGTGAAAAGAGCACTTCTGGAGATACTGAAAAGGAGACCTTTAGAAAATTTGCTGTATTTTGTCAGGGTTCCAGCCTCTAGCTGATTCCTAGATGCTAGTAAAATAGTGGTGGTAGGTGGTGACTCCAGGTTAGTTTTGCCCTATAGGCCTTCCTATTATACTGTATGACAGCTGTAGCATCATTTCAATTTTTGAACACCCCCAAAATTGCTTTGGGGTAGTCAGGCTTTTTGTCTGACAGAAATTTAGGTTGGAAAATTGAGCTTTTCATTCATATATCTTCCTTGCTGAAATATCACACAAAATGCCATCTGTAACAGTGCCTCACAGCACTGCTGTTTGGGCCCATCATGTTCCCTTTCTTCTCTGTACCTTGGGTCTCTGGAGATTGCTTGCCAGGATGTCTTCCAGGGGTGTGACCTACAAATGGAGAATTCCTACTTTCTACTTCATACCTGTAGGGTGTGATCCTGCTGTGTATGTGGTTGAAGTAGGAATGGATTGTTACAGCAATGACTTACTTGCAGCTTAGCATTTTCTACACTACTTATCTAGATCTGGGACTACTTCACAGGCACTTTAGCATTTTAATATGGTCAGGTAAATCTATGCTTTCTCCTCTTTCTCCTAACATCTGTGGCAGAGCATATGAATGTCAATTCCGTGACCTTTGGGGTGGCAGGATTAGGAGAGACCTGTGTCTAACAATTTTAAGATGTATATTGAATTCAGAGATTTGGAACATGTCTTGTTCAGGTGAAACATCTGATTTCAATTTCTGGAGCTCCCAGCTCCAGATAGATCAGCAGCTTGAATAGCAAATGGACAGTGCTTCATATCTTTTCTTTCAGTTTGTCAGGTGATGAGACCTTGAACTTTAATATCTATCATTTCAAGTTTATTTTCAGATAAGTAGTGTGTTGGCTGGTGTTGTCTCTTTGTCGCTTAGATGTTTGGAGCTGTTGAACTTAGTAAAATTAATTGATTGCATTACACATTTGAAGCAGGCCCTGATACTTTCTAGAGAAACGTCTCAGCTATGTGAAATTTGGTTTTTTGAGACAGAGTCTTTTCTTCTCATTCGCACTGTGCTCAGCACTTTGTCACTAGAAGGGCAGTAAAACTCTGATCAGTTTTTTCCCCCCAAATAGAGTATTCCTTCATTTTGCCACAAAAGCAAATTTCTTGGCTAGTTGAAGCCATGTAGAAGCAATTCATGCTTGATTTGAAGACAAGGGAAAGGGCAGCTGCTACATATCATTAATACAAGGGCAAGTGTCCATATAAATGTTTTCACAGTTCTAGGCACAAGAGATGATTTTGAAGTCACTTTTTATTTAAATGGGCTGTTGGTATTCTGGCAGTAGGGAAGCTTGTGACTTACCACTGATAATGTGCTCTGATTCAGATTACATGAAATGCTCTCTGGTTTTGTGGAATGCAGACACCTTTAAAAGAAAGGTGCGCATGGCTTTACAATGTGAAAGGCAAAACTGCTTTTCCCTTACTACTGCATAACTTTACTAGACTGAAACATTTAGCAGCCTTAACTGCAGTAAAGCTTCATCCAATGGCACCAGTATGGTTGTACATTAGTATGAGAAAGTCATTCTTTCAAACACAGCAAACAAAGTGCTCTGCTACTATGCTCCTGCAGTGGATCAGTAATCATTTTTGTCTCAGAAATGGGTAAAATACTTACTACCTGGATGGTTACACTGAGGGCTTGTCCAGCAGCAGATTGATACCTGCATGATAAGCAGGGGTAGGAGAATAGGAAACTTTTCCTGGGTAAAATATCCAGAAAGGAGCAAATGGAAGGCGCCTGAATTGTTTTAGTTGCAGAGATGATCATGATTATTAGAACCTACAGGGCTTCTGTAAGAGGTTGGAGAGGCTGAAGGGGAGAGCAAAATATTATGCAGTCACAGCTTGACTTGTGGTTTGGTTTTTAATCTGTCTCACTTATCTCTGTGTAAGTAACACTATGTGTTACATGGATGGAAACTTCTGAGCCTACCTAATACCTCTAGGTAGATGGTTGGATGTACATTTTGCTAAGAGATTCTGAAATCTATGTTCAGCTGCAGAACTGAAAATCAAGTACTAGATGCCTGCTGGAACAGTGTTATGGTTTCAACACAGTATGAAGGCAAAATAAAGTTTAAATTCTTGGTGTAAAAAGCCCTTTAGCTTCTTCAAATTTTTCTACAAGTCCTCATTTTCAATTTACCACAAATTAAATGTCTAGCAAAAGGGTTTTATGGTCATATGTGTATCCCGTCTACAGTGAGATAACCTGTGTTTATATAGGTGAATTCTGCACTTATTTCTGCTCGTTACATCTGATTGATGAATATTCTATGTATCTACTATGTACCTACTCTTGTCACTGTTTTCTTCTCAGGATCAGATCTTTATGGAGAATGTTGGTGCTGTAAAGCAGCTTTGTAAACTAACAAACAATCTTGAAGTCAGAATAGAAGAATTGGAACAGTGGAATAGGAAACTGGCCAGGCTGAAACGTATGAGCAGTTTAAAGTCAACAGTCAGTGAAGAGAGCAAAGTCAGGTACCTCTGGCTGGGATGTTCTCAAACAATTTGTGTGACAACTATTAAAGTGATTCCTGTGATAGAAGTGAAAACTGGTTTTGCTTGACAGTAGAGTTCAGCTAATTTCCGGCTTTTAAGTTGAGCAAAACACCCCAAATTTCTCATATTTTTTTTACTCACTGACAAAATAATATTTGAAATGGCTGTTAGATTGAAGTAAATTTTGTAATTGCTTCTGTTGCATAAAGTTAAGGGTAGATTATGTCCAGTTACAGCTCTGGAACTTGGAAATTGCTTCTAAGACAAATCTGCAGAGCTTCTTCTGCAAGAAAGAGTCTTCATTGGTGCTTCAGTGGAAGTGATGAGAGTTTCCTGTTTCTAAGCAATTTCCCCAAGTTCTTTGAAATCAAATGTAGCATTTAAGAGCATTCACCTGAATGAGTTAACTGGAGACCTTTGTCCTTGAAAATGCATCTGCTATGTAAATGTTAAAATTGCAAAAGCAAGTGACATTAACACATGAAAAATGTCTTTTCTTCATTAATTAGTTGCTGAAGCATTTGAATGTTAAAGAGATTTTGTCTCTTACAGCAGGTATAGTCGAGCTAATAGTCTTTTGCCCTCAATAAAATCAGTCCCGATAAAATCCAGGAAGGTGAGTGAAATTAAATTCTTGTCTGAGTCATTCACTGTGATTCCCTTTCACTTTCTCTTGCCTGTATTGTGGTACAGAAGGTGGATACCTCTTTTCAAAGGGATCGTGTGAGGGAGGATATACATATATTGACCTTTTCCAAGACAGTCTTCGTAGGCTGCCAAGCCTGTTCTTTAAGATGAACCATGCTCATTTGCCTGCCTTGTTTCTGCCAGTGCCAAAGAGCAAGAGAAAATAATAGGTCAAATATTCTTTATGCCATAATGACAGTCAAATGCTCCATCATCTAAGATCATCCTACTTATTTGGAAAGGGCCTCTCTTCTGTATTTATACAAGTCCTGCTTTAACACGGTCTGAGCATGTACTGAAAGCTGCTGAGTTCTGGACTGAGCTGCTTTTAGTTCTGAACACTTACTGAGTTCTTAATTTGATCCTGAAATACTTCAAAAGTATGAAAAATGGCAGGAAGAAAGGACAAGGAGCTGTTATTTTTAGCTGTCCTTTCTTCTTCTGTAATGTTTGTGTCCCAACACAATCAACAATGCACAGTGTTAGGGACCTTTTAATGAGTGAAGTTTTTCTCTGTAGATGTTGACCCTATATAAGGGTGATCATGAAATAAACAAGGGTGACGTAAAGTCAGCCTAGTGCAGTATTTCTTAATCTACTAGTAGTTGCTTAGATATGTGCAACTTGAATTAACCAAACTTTCTTCCCTCCTAGGTTTGTTTGTCAAAGACAAAAGAATCTTGCTCTGTGAAGATTTTCCGGGTGACTATAATAGCTTTGATTGCTATTATGGCACTATGGTAACAATTTGACTTGTTTATCCCTTCCCCTTTCTACTTATCTGAAGGAATATAGCACTTTTTCTTCTTCTTTTCCCTTCCTACTGGAAGAAGAAAATGTATTAAAATTAACAATGAATATCCCTGGTAATATTGTAGTAATATTGTATAAAAGTGAGGTACTCATATTATGGACACACAACTGATCTCTCTCCATGTCACAATGTATGGTGCACCTTGAATGTACCTCAGTGGCTTGTACTACAGGAGCAAAACTGGACTCTGCATGCTTTATCCAATAATTCTCTGCCTAATTTCTGATGTACAGAGTGATTCTGTTGTGTGAAATGAAGCTGAACTCCTTCCCATTGTTGTGGGCAATTATGTGACTGAAAGTTTAACTTTGTGGAAAGGAAAATATGCTCTGGACTTCTGAGATTGCCATTTTCTGTTTGCAGTCCAAAAATTGATGGCTTACAATCTCTTTGTGAACTGAGTACCTTGGACTAGTGGTGTGATTCGATTTAGGTTGAAAACTGGCCTTATTTTGTGTTGAATACAAATATATGAACACAATACTGTACACAAGTATCTGACCTAAATCCCATTAAATTCAGCTGGATTTTTTCCCACTAAAGGGAAAGTGATCAGATAGTTAACACTTGCATGACTACATTTGGACACAGTGCTATCGAGGTGTTATTCCTATTGTGTTGCATAAGAGATGGATGTAAATCTTCAGAATAATTCTCTTTCTACAGTGCTTTGACAATATGGAGCCTGTATTTACTTACCATTCATGACAGCCGTTTTGAAAAACATCCAGTTTACAGGCAAGTAGTTAAATTACCGTTAGTGAATTCAAATTAGTAGAACCAGGAATAGATTGTGGATCAATTTGTTTTGGTCCTCAAGTTTAATGTCCATTTCTTAATGAATTGTTTTTCTTCATCAGCAGTACCTCAAGTTCTGTTCTAGTCTCTCCCTCTACCACCACAGCAGGTACTGTCTCTCTGCTGGTCTGCATACACATAATGGGCTACTATAAAATGCCAATAGACAGTATTTGTGGGACTTATATATATATTTTTTTTTTTTGGTTGGTTGGTTTTGTTTTGTTTTGTTTTGTTTTGTTTGTTTTTTTTTTGCTTTAGCATTGCAGAGGGAAAGCACAGTTTCTCAGACCACACAACCCATCAGCAGGATCCCTGAAGTGAATTTCTGTGGCATTTTGCCTTGTGACAAGGTCTATTGTTGTCCAATTCATCAACCAAAAGTCAAATCTCTAAGTTATGAAAAAAACAATGCAAAGGAAAAACGTAAGTTGAAAAATTAATTATTTATCATTTGAGCAGAGACTGTATGGGAAGGGACAAGAATCTTTAAAGATTGTTGGCTTTTACAAAAGATCCTAGTCCAGAGGATTAAAAAAACCTTGATACAACTATTCATCACTACAGTCAATATGTTTTTGAAAAATCTGGTCTGGTTACCCTTAAGAATTTGGGGCCCTAAGATGTTTTTTCTGGTGTCACTATTCGTCCTGGCCATTCATGGTAAATTGTTTGATGTGAACTGGAAAGTCCCTAATCCCTTTAATTAACCTTTGGCTACAGTTGAATGGGAGTTGATTAGGGGTAGTAGATAATGAATTAGCCAATGCAAAAAACCCCAAAAAATTGAATCGTGTCACAGTGTGGTGATACTGCATCTATTATTTTGGCAGAGACAGAATTCCAGCTGCCCGAAAACATAAAACTTACACTTAAGACTCTGATTGTTCAGGCAGGGATTTAGAGTAGTATTATTTGAAGGCAGAACTCTATAAAACAAAATACTTCTACTGGATTGAATTCTTTTACTGATATTGTCTGCCAGATGTTGTATGTGTGGTGTATGAGAAGATGCATTGTTTACAACTTTCATAGTATTTATAAGGGTTAATGCATACAGGTATGCATAAGTTGTGGGAATCTGTATTCCTCTTTCCTAGTGTCTGGAAGCAGGTGGTCCTTGTGATTCTTGTGATCAGTGCTGCAGTAAGCCCTGTGGCAGAGCTCAGTACAGCGCTTTCAAGAGGTCATACCTGAGTGATCTGTATTGCTCTGAAGCCTGAAAGAATGTTGGTTAATTAAAAAGACATTAATCTCATTTATAAATGAGGGAATTTTAGATGGATGAAAATGAAATATGAAAACCCTCCATCCCCAGCTGGCTGCTTCTGGTATTAAGTGGAAAGAGAAGATAAGAATACAAAGCACAAAGCATTACCTTCTCAAGGTCTTATGCTCCAAATAGCATTAAGAGTGGATCCAAGAGTGAAAAATCAGCACAGTACACAAGCTACTGAAAGATTTCAGTTCTGTGCAAGTTTAATGAACCTGAATATATTCCCAGATGGAAGGTAACAATGTCAATATGAAATCCAAACAGAAGGAAAACCAACAAGCTGTTTAATGTAGCTGTAGCCAAGATAAATGAGAAGGAAAATATTTCCAAAACAAAAAGCTGAAAGTTAAATATGGGGAATAATCAAGACTAAAAGTGGATACTTTAGAATCAGCTGATTAGTCTGATTCATGGAAAGGTAGAACTGTTGGAAATTGCAATTGAAAAAGTTCCATTTCAAAAGTACTAATTTAGGAGTTAGTACAGACCTTTTGCTGCTTCACAATGCAATACTGAACTCAGTGGATGCAGGCTACTATGAAGTACATTCATTGCGGCTCCTAATGTTTTGCATCCCAGATTTGTTGTTGAAAAGGCTGTTAGAAAAGTTCAAGTAGAAACAAAAGCATTCATAAGCAAGAGAAAATTTATTAAACAAAACCTCAGCACATCTTTATCTCATTTAATGTGGCCTTTTTCCCTCATACTTTCTTTTAACTGATTTCTCTGGAGGATTTTGGCTTTGGAACTTCCATTGATTTCAGTGGAACTGAGGAATGTGAATACCCTTCAGCATTTGAGTCTTTTCTGCTCTCTGCTTCCATGTCCTTAGTGCTCATTGCTCTCCCCTTGAGTGTTACCAATAACCAAGAGCTGTCCTTACTTCCTCTTACAGGGCTGTTTCTCCCCAGTGTCTCTCCCTTCACAACGAAAGGTTGCTGAAGGCTGCTGCTGGATTTCGGTCAGCCTCATGCATTCACATTTACTGCCTTCAGAGGGCAGTTAACAGATTCATAGTAAAATACCACCACCATGAGAAATCATCAGCAGATTTTTCCCATACTGCTTACAGAATATTACAACTCACTTGAATTAAAACCATAGTGTTTGAGGGGGAAAAAAAAGATACTGCATTTATTGGATGAGTTTTTCTTAATCTTATCTGAAGATGATGGTTTTCCTCATTACGTTCTTGTCATGCTTGTAGTTCTACATTTATTATTGAATTGGATCTTCACGCTCCACATTGGCCTTTGAGAAAGCCCACAGTGTTATTATATGTGAAAGAATGGAATTTTATTTAAAATTTATTAAAGGCTGCTGTGGTGCTTTGTGGTAGCTCTTGGTGTTCTTAATTGGCAGCTTGTATTCAAAATTTAAGGAATAAGCTTAAAAGACAATGAAATGGTAATTTCATGACGAGTAAAACCCCAAGTGAAAATAAAGTTCTATACTGGTTACTGACTCAGTTTAAATAGTTGAAATCTTAGTGAAGTAAATCTGTCTTTATCCTGGTTTTTGTCCAAAATTCAGATTCTGCTTGATGCTCTCTTCCACCATCTGCAGAAGAATCACAGTTTTAAGTGTTTAGTAATTCCAAATTTTTAATAAATACTCCTAGCAACATTTGCGTGGGCTGAACTATTTTATCTACATAGAGCAATCTTTTACCTCTACTAGGGGATATAGGTTTTCTACAGAATAGCTCTCTTTTAATGAAAATACAGAATTAGTGTTTAATGCATTGCTAGCGTATCTGGACTATTAAGAGAAATCAGGAGAAGATGAAGGTGTGGCAATTTTTTTTTAATTAAAGGGAGGAATGCTTTTATTAGATCTGCCCCAAGATGACTGTACACGTGTAAGTGATTGCATGTGTTCAGTAGCCATTTTTCTAAGTGTGTGGAACAATATAATGAAATGGGACAGCAGATGACCACTAAATGCAGCAGTTACCACCAAAGCTGGCAGAACCTGTGGATCTGTATGATGAGCTAGTAAATAAAAAACAGATTCAAGGAATAGCTGGCAGCAGTATGAGAGGTTTATAAAAAAAGTACAAGACAGATTAAAATCCCAAAGATGATTTTGTATTGCGTTGCTTCTGGGCTCTTGGATTCCATTGTTAATGTTGCTCCATGCTCTTGGTCACCTACTAGCATGAGAAAAGTCTGCGTTTTCTTATTTCCCAAGACTGGAATGAAATCTAAGTCCGGAATTAATAAGACAATAATAAGGTCAATCCAGCTGTCTTGTTTCAATCTCAGTAATAATGCATTTTGATCCTTCCTTCCTATCATGAAATGGTCCTTCTGAAATCAGAAAGTTTCCTTTGGAAAATACGGGAACTGAGTATTTTGGTATTCTAGAAATGGTATTCGATGGAGCACATTAGTTTAGGCAAGATGAGCATTTCCCAGTGCCAGTTTACTGGTAACATGTCTTTGAACAGATTCTTAGCTGGCAATTTGTCTAGAAGCACAGGAATAGCATTAGACCATTTCCCATGGTCTTGAAGGGCCATTTGCCTTCCCCAGGTTGTACAATATGATGATTATTCACAAGACCTATAAAGTTCACTTTTCTAGGCAAATATTGAGAAAATTAATAGAAAAACAATTAAAAAAGGACTCATCAGCTTGTATTACCCAACCTAGTTCAATGTTTGAAGTTACAGAGGTGATGTCAGTGAACGTGGCGATCATGTTGTTAGAGCTGTGTATTAGCTTTTTAAATTTGGTTATACATCCTCTCTCTGAAATACTGGCTCAGTCCTCGGTATCTTAACATCTCACATTGAAAAATCTAAGTGATTCTCCCATCCCAGCCTATATTTGTATGCCAGATGCCTATAATTCCTAATGCCATTTTCTCACTAATAAGAAGAATGTGGCTTTATGATCAGATTTGTGCTGAAGTGCCTGGCTGCATATTGCCTTTTGCCTTGGCTCTCTGTTATAGAAATTGATGGTGTTCTCTGTGTGTGATGAAGTCTTTTCTATTAGGTTATGTTTTGGAAATGTTTTCGATATCCTGTAGATTTCAAAAACTTGTTTCTTGTTACCTGCAAACTTATTTTGACTGTGTATATCTTCTTCTGACTGGAGTTGCTTTGTATTTTAAGGACTTCTCTTGTGGTTATGCATGTCCTTATTCAAGAGATAATTAACAAAATATCTTCATACTTTGCTGTTACAATTGTGCAAGACTAACTTGGAGGATATTTGTACATTCTTCCTTTCACAGGAAATAAAAGTGACACGTTACCCAAACGAGATCCAATCAAAAAACCTAGTGGAAGACCTGATCTTGGAAATGACTGTAAGTCCTATATTTAAATGAAAAAAAAAATTAAAATGTTTGCTTGTATAACCTTCAAGATCTACTTTTAGGCTTAGAATTTTGCTTCTGGAATTTAGAGACATTTCAGTTATAATTCATCATATAGAAAATTAGCACTTGTGAGTCTAGTTCCTGTGAACCAAAGGAAGCCTGTGATTCACTGTAATTTTCAGTTTATTCTTACTTTGTCGTTAGATTTTTATAGACATTCTGACTGCCCTCTCTAGAGAGTTCTTAGGCTTGGCTTCAGATACAATAAAATGACAAGTGACATTTTCCTTGACAGGGACTAAAATCTTGTACTTAAGGATATGAGTGTGAAATTTGTGTGCAGGAAGCTCATGATACAGTGTGAAGGAAGTGTTTGGGGTTTGCCTCATCTCACCTAAGGGATCAAAATGTCAGCTGCTGAAAAGGGCCATCTCTACCTTCAGACCCTGACTCTGCCTTCTTCAGATGAGATGAAATGAAGTTCCTTGGCACAGGAAGTTCAGCCTGATTTCAGGTTCCCCCTTTTGTCACTGTGCAGTGCTGTCAGAGTCAGTCTGGGCTGAAAATATTGATTCTTTTACGTAAAGATGAGTATCTGCTGACTGCATATGTTATAACAGCATGCTCTGGCATTCATTCAGTATGAGCAGGATGATGCCTTGTGTCTTTTTGGTTTATGTGGATCCTCTGTTACAGGGCTTGTCTTTTTAAGCTAAATATTTGATTAAAGACTAGGCAGTATTTGGATGATAAAAAATCTAGACTTAGACATCTAGACCATGCACTTAAAGCAGGTGAGGAATAGAACAAAGGTTCTACATGTTGCCTGGATATGCCCCAGTGGGATGATCTGGGAAAAAACATTTCCCTTCTGATTTTTTTGCATGGGTACACACACCTCAGACAAGATCCTCTGAAGCATCACTATGTTACATGTTGTCATGAGTTGCTGTGTCACGGGGAAATGTTCTCCTGTGCTAGTTCTCTGAGATGAACATGCTCGATTTCCCTCTGTCACTTGTAGATATTTGCATGCTGAAAATTACACGGAGATTTTATAATCAGAACTTATCAAGTTCCTCTGCAGAGTAGGGAATGTTTCCTGTAGCCCAGAGGAACAGAAACACAAACCCAGTGTGCACAGTGTGATGTGAAGGGCTTGGGCCTGCTGAACCAAGTCCCCTCATGCTTTCTGCATTACATTGTAACACTTGGTGAAGGATCTGCAGAGGAAGCTGTGTGAGGAACAGCTGAGATCACTTGGTTTGTTCAGCCTAGAGAAGAGGATGTTGAGGGGAAACTTCCTGTTGACCCACAGCTTCCTCATGAGGGGAAGCGAAGGGGCAGAGGCACTGATCTCTGCTCTGGTGATCAGTGGTAGGACCCGAGGGAACAGCACGAGGTTGTGTCAGGAGAGGTTCAGTCTGGATATTAGGAAAGGCTTCTTCACCCTGTGGTTGGCCAGGCACTGGAGCAAGCTCTACAGAGAAGTGGTCAAGACACCAAGGCTGCTAGAGTTCAGGAAGGATTTGGACAGCACTCTCAGACACTTGATGTCCTGTGCAGGGCTAGAGTTGAACTCCATGGTCTTGTGGGTCCCTTCCAGCTCAGGATTTTCTATAATTCTATGATTTTAAATCACCCAGGCCTTTCCCAAACCATTGGCAGCATCAGCCTATTTCCACTCAAAGGGATTAAACCTATTGAGCCCCTTGTGTTTAAGGGGCTGCCAGAGCGCAGACTGAAATGGTCTGGTTTAGGAGCCTGAGATGCTGCAGGTTCTAAGTGTGGGCCAGATTGGATGCTGTAGATGTATCCAGAAGAAATAAGCCTTTCAGGACGCAGCTCAGTGCAGCGATTCCTAGGCCAGCTGTGAAGGCAGAAGCTGTACTGCTGTGTTAGCACCCTAGTTCTTCCTGCCTAGCTCTTCACAGGACTAATCTGCCTAGGGGAAAAACAACATTATCCTGGCTATGCTCATCATCTATATGCAGAATATTACAAATCTCTTGCAAAAATAAAAGGTCTTGCAATTTCAAGGCAACAATATGTGAAAAAATTATAGTATTCTTTTAAGTTGGGTAGTTTTCTTCCACAGAGAATTAGAAACAAGTTTTGTTGCATTCCATATTATTCCTCTCAATGAAGATAAGGCTTTTCAAGTTAATGTTTACTTGAATGAGTATGGCTTCTAGTACATGAAAATGAATATTGACACATTTGAATTTTAGTTGGGCTGCCATCAAAGCAGCCTTCAAAATCCGCACAAAAGTGTTCAATGTTAGGTTCCCAGGATATTTGTCCTTGCAAACTGGAAAAAGATCTTATCTCTAACAGCAAAATAAAGTAATCAACCAGAGGCTTTTAACTGAGTGCTATTTTAGACCTGCAGAAACTCCTGTGGTAGCAATCAAGGGAGTAGACCAACCGCAGTTTTATTGTGCTCTTATCTAATATTTCTCAAATAGTCAAGAATAAACCATTATTCTTAATATTTTTAGGGATTGATACAACAATCAGTTCCATACAGATTTTGGAAACTCAGCAAAGCATTGACAATCGCTACTGTAGTAAAAATCTGCAGTGCAGGTAGGTGAATGATTTTATTATGTTATGGTAAGATAAAACCCCATTAATGTGGCCTTGCTGCCTGGCTGGCTTCTGCTCACAGTCATTCCCTCTAGCATGCAGTAGTCTTTGATGCCTTTTAACATTTTTTTTATGTTTAAATTTAAATGCAACTTCCATGTTTTGGCAAAGATATTGTCTATCTCAAAATCCCACATGTATTAATGCAACCTTTTTCAGCTCTGGAAACTACAGCTATGTTATTCCAATTAACAAATACACACCCATGGATGTAGAAATCTCACTGGAAATAAAGTAAGTACAATTAAAAGGAATACATACAAAAGACAACAGTGGTCCATTATTTGATGGAAATTCTTGCCTGATGTCCATTGTTACACAAATTTGTCCTATTCAGAGGAGTGGGAAAAATCTGCGCACAACTAAATTGTTCCTGTAGACATTTGAGTAGATTCCTTGCTGTAGCATAGGCCAATGCCATTCTCAGCTCAAGGAAATTTCACCTGATGTTGCAGGTATTGAAATCCAGGGGCCTTAGGCTTCTATCCTAATAATCATCTGAGGAGACATATATGTGTGTTTTGGCAGGATTGTGGTCTCTGGCCTAGGGATCTGGGGATTTTTTGTTATTGTAGAGAAACACTATTAGGAACATAACAGGAGTAACTCCAAAAGGTACCTTCTTTGGGTCTGTTGTGCCAAGCCCTGTAAAAGGGGGGTTCTTCTGCAGTAACTTCTGGTATTGCATAAAATTGTGACTTATGGCAGGGAAAAGCAGCAGACTTATTCCTCTCAGCTGATACTTTCTCCTCTAACGCCTGCCTCCACCGTGTTCCCCCAGAGGGAACATGTCCTTTCTTTTGGGGTTTTATTCTGGGAAAGGCCAGCAATAACCAGAACAGCTGCCAAACAATCTGCTTGACAACACTGTCTCTGCAAGAAAGGACTCATCCGGTCTTTTGATCTTCAATGTTATCCCTGTAAACATCTGCCTTTTTCAGATAAGATGAAATATAACAGTGCTCCTGAAGTGTCTGCTTGTTTTCTACAGCCACTGAAAATTTGTCTTTTAAATGTATGAAATTATAATCCAATAGTACAGCCCTCCCATGTAGGGATTAATACATCATATTCAGAGTTTCACTGAGTATGACTTAATTTTGAATATTGGTTTGTGGTTTGGGGGCAACTGATTTTATTTTTAATAAAGTCATTTATCCTTATTTTTCTCTGTTTCTTAAAGCACCACAGAACCATTAATTATATTTCTCTGCAAAGTCTCATTTGGAAATTATTGCTCCCATTATTCTTCAAGCCAAAACACTAGGAAGGATTTCCAAGAAACCACACAGGTAAGATTTTTGTAGCAATACTCTGGCTTTTGGGGATCATTTTCATAAAACTAATGGCTGCAAAATTCTGATCTTGGTTGAAGTACTAGAAATCCAGCGGTACTTTGAGTCTGTCAGTCGTGGCTGGCTTTGGCATGACCATAATGAGATGCAAGCTTTTTGTTGGAGTCAGTTTTCTGCTGACTTTTATAAAAATCTATCCAATGATTCTCTGCAAGGACAGTTTTGATTCTGCTTCAGCCAAGTCACCACTACAATGCATTGTAATTCCAGAGATACTTAAGACATGGGAATAACTTATTATTCAGAGCTTTAGGAGACAGAGTCCTCCAAACTCTCATCTACTTCACGGTTTCCATTATTATCTTAGGGGTAATGAATTCTGGCTTTAAAGTTTAGAATTTGCTGGTAACAATAGTAGTGTTCTGCTTTATTTCTGAGTGAACAGCAGTTTACCAATAAATCCCTCTAGGGAAAATTCTTAATTTTAAAAGCAAAATTTGTTTATGTGTCATTCTCTGGATTGCCTCAGTGGGGATAAAAGCTGTTAAAACCTGTTAGCTTTTCCCAATAAAAAATATTTAGTGACCAGGTCTTGCAAATCTTTAAGCATGTCCAGTAAATTGATGAAGGCTTTAGATTCTCTTCATGTTCCTTGGACATACAGGACTCCTCCAAGGTCCCCATTTGTCAATGTTTGTTTGCAAATGTTTATTCTGGCAAAAACAGTACAAAAGGCAGAAGCAATGATAATTGCATTTCTGAACACATTGTAGGAGAAAGGACCCTGAATTTGGAAGTAATTTCAGAGTCTTCTTAAGAATTCTGATCTATGCCTCCATACATAACACGTTTTTAATCGATTTTAATTTTTTTTTTGTGCTTAGTCAAATCAGAACACTTGAGTTACCTCCAGTCTTAAGCTGACATTTTGCTCAACTTTTCAAATGTCTTTGGAAAAAGCTTCAGGCTTCTCTGTAAATGTGGCAAAGTCATCTGAAAACCCACATTTTTCAAGTTTTGACCTGTCTACAGTAATTTAAACAGAATTGAAATTAAGTCAGACGTAGAGAGTTTCACAATGAGGAAATGTCCTTGAAGCTTACTGACAAAACTGGTCAAAGAGATTTCCTGTGTCAACCTGAAATCCACTTCAAAGGACTAAAGCTAGCTAGCCTCCAGCAGCAGTGAGCATTCAGATTTGATGTGACTCAGAACTGAAATGCTGCCTAGTTGAAGAGGTTTCTTTCAAGAGGATTTTTCTAGGGATTGGAAGGCTTATTCCCTAGCAAAAGGCAGAACTACAATCGTTTGGACTCAGCAGTCCCACATAAGTTTTGTCATGTGAACATATCATCTCCAGCAGAGAGGATGTGACAGAAAGTGAAGTGAGGAGACAAAAATGAAGGAGTTGAGACACTAGAAATAAAAGTTACCATGGATCATTAGGTAAAAGAGAGGTGAGGATTGAATTTTGTTTTACTCATTGTAGCATAAACATTTCAGGTACAAAATACATTGTTTTACTTGCACTTGGCAGGACACTGTAATAAAAAAATAGCATGAAACCTTGCAGGTATCTGGTTTTAAAATACTGAGTGAAGACATTACCCGTATCTTTAGAATGTATAGAGAAACTCTTTTGACTTCTGACCACTGCTAAAGTTGCTGTCCCAAAATCAGCAGACCTGCCATTTGCTACTATTACAACTTAGAGCTCTCAAGCCACCTGGCACATGAGGAACAATCTCTGTTTATTGAGGGATTTGCTTAGAAAACGAGAGAGAATACAGTTATTCAGAGCCATCTGAGGGTCACTGTCAGTCAGATGGCTGCCAGTTCCCATGTGGAGCCGATCAGAGTAAACCCACATTTGCAGGGTTTAAATCCAGCACTTGGTCTTTAAATACTTTGACTGTAGTTATCAAGGCTTGGTATCATAATTGCTTTGCACTGCAATTGTCAATTAAATATTGCCAGAGCCTACCCTTCTCTCCAGTTTCCCATGGAATAAGGTTATCTGATCTGTCTCTTTCTGCCTAGGGACGGCAGCACGTTTGGGCTCTCCCTGTGGCTAAGCTGTATGACAGCGCGTACTCCTTCCGCGTAGCCGTGCCGGTAAGCCTTCCCAAATGACAGCACAGCAAAAGACAAGCAGCACTTGAACTGAAAGAAGTTCCTACATGCATCTCCCTTGTTTCTTTTGCAGGGTTTTGCTAGCTGCTCAACAGACCGTTACTTTGCTGGAATGTTTTTTACTGATTATTACTTCTACTTTTATCGGCAGTGTAACTAAAATGTTGCCAAACATTCTGTTCTTTGGGGAAAAGATGAAGAAACAATTGATATGAAAAAGAGACTTGCAAATGACCCTGGGTGTTTTTTAAACCTCTTGCTGGATTGTATGGGGCTTTCTTGGTTTTTTCTTTCACTTTTAAATTAAATAAAAAAGTAGAAAAATAAAGTGTTTGACAACAACCATAGCTCTGCATTTCCAGAAACTGTTTCTAAAAATACATGAGTTAATAGAGTATATGATGTTGTTCAGGGTGGAGTGGGAGCTTCAAATTTTATAAGAAAAGCCCTCCCATTGAGTCACAAGGTGCAGAATAACCTCTGGCTTTCTAAACTCCTTCTCAGAGAGGGGTCTAGGTACAGTTAGATCCAATCTTAACCCCAGACTTGGTCAACAGTTTAAGTCTAAGGAATTATACATGTGTGATTGAACCTTTGTACAACTGTGTCATACAGAATTAAGAATGGCAAGCCAGCTGTATAAAAATGAATGATTTATTATGATAAATGATTAGACAAAAATATCTTAATCAGAATTACTTACTACATTGTATAGAATACTAGTAGAGTATTCTATATATAGGGTAATGTACTATATCAAAGCAATGATATTAAAGCTATCAAAAAAGAAACAATTACTGAGTAGAGATCACCCACACCCATGACTGTGGGCAAACATCTTTAGCTGACCTTAAGAGGTGTCCCCACCCAAGGGAGTAATCTCCACACACATTCCACGAAGGAGTATGCTAGAAATCCCTGTCATTTAAAAGTGGCACTTCTATTATATATCTATATATATATATATTTATAAGAGGTACTTTTATAGTATAAAGTGGTTCCCTGTCAGTCATATGTCTCCAGGTCAGCTGTGTCAGCTCAGCATCTTTAGATAGGGATACTTTACTATACCTGCCACACCTTCACCTCACTGTCAGGATGTTTAGCTTTGGGGTTGATGAGTCAGATTTGGTTTTTGTATAATTTAACACTAAAAGCAGTATGACACCTCCTCTCAGTTCACCACTGATAGCTTTGCAAAATTTGCATCATAGACCGAGCATCCTGCTACAGATGTGTAAATAAAATGATTGTATGGATCATAGTGAAGTTATATGATATTGTGTGTATAGCAGACAAGAGCAAATGGGTAGGAGCACTGCTGAGCTGGGATACCCTTCAGTTTTCAGAAAATGGGAAGATGATTAAAGGTTGTTTGCAATAAGGAGACCCACTTCTTTCCTACAGGCATATGCCTTCTTTTAGTATCTGCTGCCCTTTTTTAGATATAAATCCATTTTTTCTGGTTTTTTGCTAACAGAACAAAACCAACCAAAACTCTAAAAGAGAAATGTAGCGCTGTGCAAATGCCCTCTAAAATAAGTGTAAGTTTGGGAACAACATTTAGTTGTCTGTTTAAGTGTTTCCATTTCAGAAAGCAGTCTCATCATTACTGCCACAGCTGCCAGATTTAACAATGCTACTGCTATTTCAACGAGTTATATTTCAGCTACCTTTTTTTCCTATACAGCAGGAATGAACTATTAACTCCTAAATTCAGGTTATATTTTTTCTTGGTGTCTGTGATTTGTGTTAGTATGATGAAAGAATAGAAATATTGAGGAAGACTGTCTTGCCTTCATGGCTTTCTAAGTTGCATATGGATACACACCTGCATGGGAAAATTCTTTCTGTTTTATGTAGGAAATACGTTTGTAAGTAAAATCTATTCAAATGAAATTTTGTATTAGTTGCTCAGAAGGAAATCAGATATATTAATCAACTAAAGTATAAACAGTGTTGTAGGGTATGTTTAGATCAATCCTTATTTTGTGTAGTGAAGAGAAAGTAAATATAATAGAGAGACTATAGGCTTTTAAAGATTTATGATGTGAAACTTACATTTGAATAACTGTTCTCTGAATGAAATTATTTAGCAGTGAAAGGGAAACATTAGGAAGAAAAATTAATGTCTAAAAAAGACCTTGCCACAGTCTTTGTAAACACCAGTGTGCCTTAATTGTATATTTATTGCCTGACAATGTGATGGGAGAGTTTAATTTCTTTCTGTGCCTGGATTTGGCATTTCTTTTGTCACTATTTTGGGATTTCCTTTAAGAATGTCCTTCTCACTGATTTTTTTTTAGATGTGTGTGCTTAGCTGGGGTCAATTGCAATGTCTGGCTTTTTTTTTCCTTAAATGACTCACTAGTTTGATCTTACATGTTTAGGTTTTTTTTTTTTTTTTTGTTTGGTTTTTTTCCCTGGGAAGTATTTGTGGTGTAAACCACTGTTCTATAATATTCCAGAGACTAACTGGCCTTGGAAGTCTGGATACAAAATAATCAGAAATTTGTGCCTGTAATTTTCTGTTGTCTGTCCTTGAGGGAAGAGTCAGCTGGTCACAGATGGCAATGCATGTGTATTTTGAACAAAAATTCTACGTTTTTAGGCCCACCTGGTTTTCATCACACTATTCTGGATTGTAATATCCTTCCCAGTGCACAGAGCACTGCAGCAGGAGAATACAAGCTCTAAGTGTTTCTTGTCATCAAAAGGCTTTTAGAGTCTAGGGTGAGGTGCATGTGGGATAGCAACTATTTTCTTCCTTTAAAAGCTTGTGGTGATTTAATTACCCATCAGTTTGCCCATTTAAGAATTTTCCACTAGTTCTTTCCTCCTGTCATATGTTCGTTGTGAGATACTGTTGAAGATTTCATTCAGATTTGAGGTGACATGTGGCTTTATGAAGGCTGCGTTCTAACATGTCTGAGATAACAAATACCAATCTTGGCAAAAGCTAGGGAAGACCTAGCAGAAGTTAAATACTTGGTGTTAAAAGAACTGTGACTGGGTGCTGTTATAGCTGCTTGCTGTGGTTAAACTGTGACACAGCCCCACCAGAAACCCTGTGAGTGACTGACCTGCATGACCAGATTTTGATCCATTTCTGACTGGAAATACAGAAGCTCTAGGAATGATTCTCACTCTCCTAACTGCCAAGCCTTCGCTTCACTGTGTTTGTGGAAGTAGAACTCATCTTGACAGGACTGGACTGGTAACATTCTTGGCCTCCTGCTGTCCTTCTCCTTTTCATGGCACTGAACTAGAACTACCACAGAAGAATACCACAGGGAAAACATGGCCAGCAGCATTTTCCATCCTGTACAGCTAAAGGGAGTATGGATTGACCTTTCCAAATGAAAAGGTTCAAAAAATTTAAGCATGTCTGTTGTTTTTTTTTCCCCATTTCTGTGTCCTCAGTAATGAAGTTACAACATTTTTTTACCCGTAGTCATTCTAAGTTGAAAGAATTTTTGTGAATACGGAATAATGAATTATTAATGGTTTACGTACATTCTATTTGGAACTGGAAATTCTCTTTCCCTTATCTATTTTTACCAAAATGTGGTTGTAAGAGACCTTCAGATGTCCATCACTGGAATATTTCTGCCTAACTTAAGAAGGAGCTGAGGCAAAGCAATCTGCTAGGCTGTGTGAGAGTCACAGCTGTAAATTGCAGAAGGCAAATGCAGGGCTAGAATGGGCTGATCTTGTACCATCTCATCTGGATTTCAAACCATGCTGTGCATACCAAGATCATGATGTGGCAGTTCATGTTTTTACTTGACTGTAACACAAATTACTTTGCTGTGCTTTCACTACGTTTGATCTAGCAGTGGCAGCAGCATTGAGGTAAGAACCTGAGATCACTCAAAGCCCAGTGCACTAAGCCAAGAGGCTGTAAAGGCTGAAAATCCTGTGTGGCCACTCCATGGAAAGCAAGGACAAGGCAGAAAAGCAGAATGAGCAGTTCTGAAGTGTGAGACTGCAGCTGGAATTGCTGATAGCCTTTGGCACAGCTGTAGACAGCTGTGAGCATAGAGGCATTTTGGTCTCTTACCAGAGCTCAGTTTAAGTGACTCTTTAGTTCAGAGGATGCCTGGTAGGTAGAGAGGAGGCTGCCTGGTGACACGATGTGAACCCAGCCTGAGAAGTTAGCAACCCCAAACTGAGTTTGGAGTACTGCACAGCACAGGTCTGAAGGGAGACCTGGAGGTGAGCTTTTGATTAAGTCCTGATTATCTGTATTTTTTTTGGATTTTAGCTTGCTTTATGAAATCAGAAAAATACTTTCATTAAGATTTGCAATTGGTTTAAATTCTGCTCACAGTACAAGAAATTCCTCACTCAGGTGTCACTGACTTCTTAAACTACAAATCTGTTTCATAGAATCTGAGCCAATCCATCCACAAAATGCAAACCTGATTTATATCAGGTTTACTCTTTCTATTGATTTGAGCGCTACAATGTGTTTTAAATAAGCCAGTTCCATTTTAAGTATAGAAACTACTTTCAAAATACACAGAAAATTAATCATAATTTTTCAATTGCAGTGCTGTAAGAATATTACACGATATGTTGCTTTATATTAAGACATGGCTTTTATATGTGACATTATAGAACACTCGGAAGCATTGAACACAACTGATGGAAACCCATGATAAGGAATCATTTACTAATCTTGCCTTCATCTTGGAATAATTCTATTAATGTCCCAGATAAATTGTGCTACAGAGAAACAATTTCAGATTTGTGTCCTGTCTCTCTGTCAGTCTGCCACTGCAAAACTCCCAGCTCCTCTGCTGGTTTTGTGGATTGCTTCTCCTCAAGATGTTTGCTTCCTTCCATGTTCCCTACATGTTGGACAAGGCAAAAAACAGGACTGGCTTTGATTTGAGCTTTTCTCATACTGATAAGGTTTAACTGGCTGCTCCCTCACACAGGGATTTCCCACTTGCCTTTGGAAATATTAAATTGTTCCTATCTGTTTCTTTCTGTGGGCACAAGTTTTGTATTTTTCAACTTCTTGGCTTCAGATTTTCTTGCATCTTGAAGAAATATAATTTGGCCGAGCCTCCATCAAATTTGATTGTTACTGGTTAACACCTTAAAATTATTAGTAAGCAGAACAGTGAGGCTGATCATATCAGCTTGTGAATTTGATGCTGGGTTAAAAGGCAGGATTTAGTCCATTCCAGATGAAAGAGTCCTGAGTAATGTCTCGCAGGTTTCTTAAGGGAGATGCTTCTTTTTGAAACAGGATATTTGGGAAGTTTTAGTTGGTAGCTCCAGAGCTTTGGATAACACCTGTGACACAAGGAGGCCGGGATGCAGTCCCACTCCTCTGTGTAGACCTGGGACCACTGATGAAGCCTTCATGCCTCCATTGCTCATTAATAAAACTGCTAATTGTGTTTTCTCTTCATGAAGGGGAAGAGGATTTGGAGGTGGGTCAGTGTTGTTAGAGCAAATTAGTTAGGCACACTGAGATGCTCAGATGTGTCAGGATTATATCTGTCTGGGACTAATCAAACAGGTCTTGTTTTAGTAAAACAATGTGCTCAGCACTTTTGAAAAATCAGGCCCAGTGAGGAGTGTACTAGGTCTAGATTTAGCTTTTCAGCTTGAATGCTTTGATCCTGGCATGGTAACTCAAAATCCTTCTTAAGCTGCAGAAATATTTCTCCAGAAAAATTATGAATATTTTTTTTCTGTCCAGTGGGGATCAAATAATTGAAAAGAACTGTTTTTACTGTTACATTTCCACACCCCCTCCCCTGCACTTAAGCATGCATAGTATTTGCTAAATTCTTCTAATATGGACAGTGTAATTGTAATTAACATCTGCAAACCATCACATAGGACCTGGAGTGGCAGTTGCTGGCTATGGGTCATGCATTTAGCTGAGAGAACTGTGCTTTCTAAGGAAAGGCCAAGCCATAAGTATGTCCCAGTCCTGGATTACTTTTATTTGTGAGGGACTTGCTTCCCCTCCTGCTTATCTTTGGGCCGTGCTGGCAGGTGCTCAGGAGCAGTCTGGCTGATGCACCCAGGGCACCATGGGCATTGCCTGGAACCTCAGTGAGATCTAAGACTTGTAGTGGCACTTTAGTGAGTCCTAGTGTGTCTTCTCCAGGTACAGTACCAGTGAAAAAAGAAAAATTCATGCACTCGCAGCACCTTGGGCACTGATTTCCTCATAAGATGGTTTCCTCTCCTGTCCTCAGCTTCACCAAATAGCATGTTTTCTGTCAAAACAGCACATAAGTGAACATTTTCAGTGCAACCCAACATTCAAAATACCAGGTTTTGCACTGGCAGTCCTGACCCAATTTTGACTCTGGTTGCTATGGTGCTCTGCGGGCTGAGTGGCCAGTGGGGCAGGACGATGTGGGGATGGCACACAAGCCTTTTGTTGCTCCTTGGCCAGGGTCCAGCCAGCTTGTTTCCCCCCTTCTCCCTCCACCCCACAGCAGCTGGCAGCAGCCTACATCTGCTGATCAGGAGCAGTGGGCAGGATGCAACCTCTGAGGCCTCTCTGGGTCTGTGTCCTGGGGGAGGCACCTTCTCCCAGGCACCCAAAGCTGTTCCTCTGCAGACCACAAGTCCCATCCTTTGGCTGCATGCCCCTGTGTTGGATAAGCCTTCATCTTCCTGCTCCTGGGTTTCAAGCAGGCTCCCTCTCCCCATCCCTCACTAGGTGCTTTCCTCACATCCTGTGTCCTGCTTTACTCCCTCCAGAAAAGGAACTCATCACAATACTTTTAAAGAATGAGATCTAAAATAAGTCATCTTCTTGGTAATGGGTGGAAAGTGACTTTTATGATTGGGATTTGAAACAAAACTCATCATTTTAAAGGCAGATTTTAAAATCTCTAGTTGATGTTAAATGTATTACAATTGCCTACATGCAGCAATATAAGCACAGGATTTGCAAATTTGAGTTTAATGTTAATTTAGCTGGTAGATAGTCTGCAGGGTAATCAGTGCTTTGCATTTTTCATTCAATCTTAATGTTACACTTTGCCTTCCACAACGTAATCCAAACCACAGACCAGCTGGCTGTGTTGATTAAAATCCTTTTTCTGCTTTTTATTAATCTTCATGGTTTTGGCCTAGAATTATGAAGTGGTCATGGTCTATCAGGAAGGAAATCTGCTGGGCCAGAATCCAGTATTTGCAAGTTGAGATTTCTGCCTAAAGCATAGTGCTGATTCCTAAAATAAGTTGTGTCCTGAATGTTTTGTTGTATCTGCAGAGCTTGACGTGAATTTGGAACAAAGCTCTCCGGGTTTAATTACTTAAAAATCATTCATTATGCATTTGGCTGACACATTTCCTCACTGAAAACCTGTGAACTAAGAGAATATCATTAGGGGCTGAAGGTGGCAGAGGATTTTTGTTGTCAGTAGGCCTAATCCTGCATTTTGGAAGCACAGAGTCATGCAAGCTCTTCCTGTGGACCCTCCTGGCCTTTACCTTGATGGTAGAGGGGCAATGGTTGGGGTCAGGGTGTTGCTGCAAGAGGTTCCTAGGATGCACAGCAAAGGGACAGGAATAATTCTCAAACTGAAGGTGATGGAGCAGCAGGAAGGATGCTGTGATTCCCAAAATTAGCCCAAAGGCTGCTGGGACACAGTCTTGATCTTCCTTCCTCTATAAAATTCTTTGCACAAAGGCTGTTTGTTCAGACTTGGTGAGACCGACCCCAAACAAGTAATGTTCTCTGTGTGTTGTTGGTTTTTTTTGGTTTTTTTTTTTGTAAATAACTATTTACAAAATGGTGAAATAAATTTTTAACAAATTTGATGTGATGATTAGGCAATCACTTTAACATGCACTTTTTCAATTATATCTTGTTAACAAAATTAGGCAGTAACTAAGCATGATCTATATTTTCTGACTTCTCACAGTGTTAATTAGAGACTGTGAGTGTTCTTGCTGATGTGTTTGGATATCTTTGCATACAGTGGTGGTTATAATGGCTATGCCCTGTAGTTATGCCACCTATACGTGGGCCAAGATCCTACTCTTAAGGAAGGCACTCTGAAAATGTTGCAGAGGGAGACAGATCTGCTCACAGGGCTTTGCTGCACTCTTCCCTTCCCTGCTCTGTGCTGCTGTTGGGGTCTGTGTCAGTGCATGTGCTTGGGGCAGAGAGAACACAACGTGATGATGCTTATAAATAATGCCTACTAATACCTCAGAGTTTTGCTGCAGGGCATTTGGTTTGGTGTTAGGCTTTACTCTTTTATTTCATAAAATACAACTGCATGTATCTGCAAACACCCATTTTTACTATTCAAAGTAAATTGCCTTTTGAATTTCATACCATTACTATCTACTTTGAGCTTTAGCAAAGGGATGTGAGATGTGAACGTTGAAAAGTCAAGGCCCCAGATTTTTCTAGGTTTTCTTTCATTAGCATTAAACCTATGGCCTTTCATGGTACCAAGAAGCAAGAAGTTTTCTCTGAGCCAGATCTGCTGTGACTTGGACAGTTGAGCACAAGCTCGTGATTCTCAGTTTCTAGGCTGCTTTGGAGTCTACTGCTACCTCATGATTTTGCAATTTTAAACTTTAAAAAAACATTTATTTTTCTTCCTTTTGAAGGTCTTGGCTGCAAAAAACCCGACTTCTTGTCTTCTCAATTTACTTTTGTCTGCTTTTTTAGGCACTGATAATAGTTTTTGAAGCTCTGATTTCTTCAGGTAAAGAAACTTGCACTAGTAACTTGTTGAGGTAACCTCGTTGTTGGTGAGCATTGCTTGTCTGGCTGCTGAAGGCTCATGGGCACTACTTAAAATAACCAACTATAAAGGCTACTGCATGGGACAGGCTAATTGTCTTGTTTTTCCCCTCATGACTGCACAGCTCTTACTTGCATTGGACTTTTGCTATCTCAGGTATTCTCTTTACTAAAGTGCACATAACATCTGGGCTCTGGCTGCTGAAGTGACTGGGAGTGGTGTTAAGTTCCTTCTGTCCTCCTGTATTCCCATCTAGCTTCCCCCTGCAGCATCATGGCTGAACCAGCACCAGTTATTCTCCTGTCAGTTGTTTAATCACTTTCCTAGGTGATCTCCTTGCTTTAAGGATCTGACTGTTGCCTTGTCTCTTGGTAAATGGCATCCCAAAGTTAAAATTCTTATCTTTATCTTCCAGAAATGTTCAATGTGCTTGGGATCTCTCTGCTGGCTTTTGTGTTTCTCCTTCCTTCTGGGCCATCACTTTTCTCCCTATATTTTCTCGTGTGAATCCCTCTTCCAGGTCACTATTTCCTACAAATACTAACCTAAGTCATCAGATGCTCAGCCGTGCCACCAAATATATATTTCCTGAACTTTCTTACCACATTGCTTCTTCACTGTCTTCTGTGTTTGTGATGATCTTACTGACTTCAGCTGGCGCTCCAGGTAGCACTGATGGGCCTCTGGGAACATACCAAACCTCCATGTGTTTTATCTGCCCGTGCTCCTGGGCACAGAGCACAAGCTGGATGCTTCACAAGCAGAAAATACAAAAAAAATTAATAGAAGTGTTTAACATCAAGAACAGAAACTCTGTGTTTCTGGTTCACTTTACTGTCCCTTAAGGATTTATTTTTGCTTTAAGTCGTATGGTTATTTGTGTTTTTCAAGGATTCATGAAGGATCTCATTTAATCCATCTGTCTTGGCAAGGTTTTGTTTCCTTACTTCTGTTCAGAGAGCTACCAAGAACCATTTCCCCCGTGTTTACTTATTTAAACTGAACTAGGTATGATGGTTACACAAATCAAAGCAAAAATGGTCTGTGTATACAAGAAGTAACAATGTTCTGTTTCTGGAATAAGATATGTGTAGAATTTTTTTTTTTCAATGTAGAAAGAATTTTTAAAATCTGAATCTGTCAAAGTCTAGCATATTAAAGCAGATGGCTGAAAGAAGACCCCCATATGCTGTACATAGTATATGATTTTCCTTCTCTTCCATGTCTGCCCTCTGAGAGATGAAAAAACTACAAGGGCTGAAACTGAAAGCATCATTAAATATTAATCTGCTGGGGCTCCCTTAGTGCTAGCGAGGTCAAGCTCTGCTGCAGCACACGGTGACAGATGGAGCACCCTCTGTGAAATCAGCCCGTGCTGCCAAGCGCCGCCGAGAGACGCGCGGTCTGTCACCGCGCCCGCGCTCTGACCGCCCGCCCCGGCAGCTCCCGGGGACCCGGCCCCCGTGCAGGACAGCAGTGGCACGGGCATGGCGTGCGGACACCGAGTCGGGGAGGATGGCCTTTAGATTAGGGCCGGTAATGAGCTTTCTGCCTCTGTGAGCATATTGTAACCTGCGGGCAGGAAAATGCAGTTTTTGAAAATGGTTTGCCCTGGCGTAGTGCTGAGCTGGGGATCTCTAAATCCCTCTGAAGGGCAATGTCCCTGCTGAGCCTGGTTCCTGTGTTTTTCATCGCCTTGTATTAGAAAGGCTCAAGTCTTGGAGACTTACCATGTTTGCAAAATTAAGTTGAAAGCTCCTGACTGACAGCCTTAAGGGCTTTTCACATAAACACATAAAGCTATACTGCAGCTCTGGCAGAAAAATAGGGTTTGCTTGCTCTCCAGATACACCTGCTTGTGACCAGGCTCCCTGCATTGCTGCACTTTTGGCATCACCACTTTGTAACTCACTGGCTAATTTAGTCATGAAGCTGCTGACAGTAAAACAAACCAGCTGAGTTCCTCCCTAAAGCTGTGGCTCAGCGAAAATGGGAACGATACCCAAACCAATGCCTGCCCCAGCTGCTTTTGCCCAAGTCCTCTGCAGTGGAGCAGCTGAGGCTGCTCCCCGGGGCTGCCAGAGCAGACACCGTGCATTAGGGCCTGCCTGCTCTTGTTCAGGAGGGAGATAACATGAGCACTGGTTCAATGTGACCTCCCTCGGTGGCATTGCACACTGTTGTCTGCAAGCCCTATCTGTTACACTCTGCTGCAGTGCAAACCTGTGCCATAAGAGTGAGTGTTCAGCTACGTGCTGCTTTCCAGGGAGAAGTGGGCAAGCTGTTGGAAGCCCACCCCAAAAATATTAGCAAGGTCTCTACAAATATTGCTGATGAGCCCTGCAGCAGTGTAACTAGAGAGCTCTCACAACTTGTAAAAACTCTTCTGATATTTCCATCAAGGCTTAGAGAAAGAAGAACAGCCCTCTTGACTCCTTAGGAGAGGTTTTCTGACATCTGCTGCGGGGTCATAGTGGTCCTTGTCACATTTTCCATAAGTATGAATTTCACTTTAGGGAATCTGTGTAGGATAGTTTATGTCAGCTCAAGTATTGAATGGAATAATGTATAATTTTCTGGGTGATCCAGGTTAAACATCAGTTCCCACACCCCTAAGTGGTTCATTGGAGGTTTTCTTCTCTCTCGCATTGCCTGCATCTGAGCTCTGAGCCACAGAGTTCATCAAGGGGGTTCTGTGGGGCACAGGGGCCACTGGGAGCCACCTCAATCCTCCATGAGCAAAACCATTCCCAATACCATTAGCCTTGCCTGTGATGAACAGCAGCTCTTCTCTGTTTTCCATATTGTTGATGCTTTTTCCTTTTTAATAAGAATTGCTGTTGTGTTATTTTGACCTATTCTTTGTTAATTTTCTTAATGAGTTCCTCTAAGGAACCTTGTTTAAGGAAACAAAATTTGTAGTGTAAACTTTAGAAATATTTGACACACATACGTAACTTTGGCAGGATTCAAGCACAGAAAAGGTGGAACAGAGAAACTGACAGATGGAAAAGGATACAGCTGAAGGAATTGATCCATCAAGGGGCCTCTTTAACATGTGAGGTTGCTTTGTACTCACTACCTTTGCTTTCACTTGGATTATAAAGTCAAAATAACTAAAATAACCAAAGCACAGAGAGTCATACTTGAAGGAAATGACACAATTAACCATTTCCCTACTTGGAGAGAAAGTTCCTTACGCACCAGCTAGATGGTGCTAGAACATATGGCTAAGATGATCACCTAACAGCTGTGTGAAATTAAAATATGATGATCAAAACGGACTTTACTAAGGGAAACTCTGCAATGTTGGAGGCTTATTAACACCTGGTTTTGTCTGCTGTTTCTACTTCCTGGAGCCTTTCAAAATTCCCTGTCAAATATATCAACTTATAGAAATCTCTCTTTGATATTCTTATTTTTAACTGGTTAATACAGACAACCCTGCTCTGTGATTTGAAGTAAGGTCGGTTTTGTCTGTCTCTTTCACTTCTCTATTTGCATTACATCAGGAGAGCAGTCAGACATTCCCCATTGCCAAAGGGCAGTGCTGCTCAGCATGGAGCTTGCGAGGAAAGATGTGCGTTGTGGAGTAAGTGTTCAAAAGCATTCGTGGGACTGAAGGGCATAATTCCCATTGAAAACCAGCGGGAGCTGTACTTAAGAGTTTCCTATGCTGCAGAGCTGCCCCCAGTATGCTTATGTCTGTACTTCCCCTCTTCAAACTCAGGAAAAAACCACCCGTGGCTGTGATTTAAAGGATTAAGTGATTTTTGGAAGTTTTGACATGCTTGAAATATGAATTAGTTTGAACTGTAGAACGAAAGAATGTCACTTTTTCAGCTGTAACTACAGTCAAAAAATTTGTGACCATAAATATAGTCAGAGGATCTAATAATGCCTATGGGGCCTGTGCTGCTGCTGTGCATTTTGATAGCACTTCAGGGTAATTCTTCCCATGCAACAGAGCCCAGAGTGCCATTGATTGGAAGCATGCATTTGCTTCAGAGCAGAAAGGGATAGGGAAATAGTACTATGCAAGCTGAACAATTTTTTTTTTAAATTTTTACAGATTTTGAAATGCAAGATCTTTGCACTTTTTATAGCTTGACCTACAGAGACTTTAAGGTGTATATAACTTCATCCATGTAAGAAGTTGAATAGAAAACAAAGAGGCCATTCACATAGGTAAAAATCCCACATGATTTAAGCTTTCATTCTTAGTCCCTTGTTTGTACTTGTACAACTTTATCAGCGTGTGGCAGACTCAGCAATGCCCCTACACTGAAATGTGATGTGGTGGAGGGAGCACTGTGTGGTGAGTCAGGACGTTTCTCCAGGCTCTTCCCTTGACTCACCATATGATATTCTGCAGGACCTAGTCTCTGCTATTCTTCACTTACAAAACGTTATAAAAATGTTTTCCTAGCCACCTAGAGTGCTGTGACATGTATGGATCACTGAGTGTAGCAAAAGGAGTAAAACTGGAAAAGCTGAGTGTGTTCGATGAATGCAAATATGCCTGGAGGTTAATAATTTAATTGGCAGAGTGCCCTATTTTTCTGGCTAATGGGCATGTTTAGTGAGCTCCTGCAGTGCCTGACATACTGGCCCACTGCTGTTCAGGCACTGTTGTACATCTGGTGAACTGAGCTGTGCTGCTCCAGCTCTCAAACCCCTTTGGTGAGTGTGTCAGAGCTGAGGTAACGCCTAAATTCTCAGCCAAAAAGCTGTGCTTTTGTCTGAGGCTTGAGGACGTGCTGGACATGGTCCTTTTTGCAGTGTGCAAGGTGATGGGTGGGCACAGTGGGAAACTGCTGTGATGCCTGGAAGAAAGGGCACTTGCAGAGCACTGGTGCTGCTCTGTGAGGTGTACATGTGGGAATATAGGTCAGTGAAACATCCAGAGGGGTTGAACAGCTGCAAAGGGCATATTTACACACACAGGGTGCAGATGGCAGGCTTGATCTGGACAAGCTGCTGCTGAGCAGCCTGGTGTGTGCCTGGAGAGGGGGATGCCAACACGCACTTCCAAGCCTCCTCCTCAGAAACAGCTATGGCACTTTGGTCCAGAGTGGCCTCAGGCTGGCAGGGCTACTTTGTCTCTGGGGTGGGGTGTCTGTTACACAGGACTGTGGGCCATTAGGATTGCCCAAGTCCTATGACTCCCCTAGCAGGGCTATGTGCATGGTTCTTGGAGCTGCACTGGGCTTGGTCACAGTGAGTGTGAGCAAGGTGAGGCTTGGGGGTTAGAGCAGGTATTGTCTGTGTTTTCCAGCTGTATCAACCAATTTAACAGATGTGGGCTTGGATCCACAAGCCCTTTTTCATACCTGAAGCAGTGGCAGCCAGTTTTCCTCTCACACAAGCCAAAATAGCTTCACTTGCATCAGCTGTGAATTGCATAGCTTTGTACTATGAGGTGTCCCAAAGTTTCATGGTCTTTTCCCACTTACATTGGTGTGCAGCTTCTTGTCAAATTTCTCTATTCTTTGCTGCATGTGTTTATTTAACTGCCATGATTTCCCTAGTACCAATACAAGCTGATGGATGAAGGGATTGAGAGCAGCCCTGTGGAGAAGAACTTAGGGGGCCTGGTGGATGAGAGGCTGGGTATATGCCAATAATGTGTGCTTGAAGCCCCGAAACCTAAATATATCCTGGGCTACATCAAAAACAGCGTGGCCAGCAGGGGAGGGAGGGGATTCTGCCTCTCTGCTCTGCTCTGGTGAGACCCCACCTGGAGAGCTGCATCAGTTCTGGGGTTCCCAGCACAGAAATGATATGAACCTGTTAGAGGAAGTCCAGAGGACAGCCATGAAAACAATTGAAGCGCTGGAGCACCTCTATTATGAGGAAAAGCTGAGAGAGTTGGAGCTGTTCAGCTGGGACAAAAGATGGCTCCAAACTCCAGGGAGAACTTATTGCAACTCTGCAATACCTATAGAGGGCTTGTAAGGAAGATGGGGACAAACTGTTTGGTAGGACCTATAGTGATAGGACAAGGTGTAATGGTTTTAAACTAGAGAGGGGATACAAGGAAGAGGGTCTTTATGATGAGGGTGGTGAAGCACTGGAACAGTGTCCCTGTTGCCCGAGTTTGGAAGGCACATGAAGCTCAACAGGGAGTCTCTCTCTGTCTCTTAATAGTGCTGACAGTTTTTGAACATTATGTTATTCTAGACAAGCAGATGTTTAGCTGACAAACTTTCCTTATTCCGTTCTGTCCTCTGCAAAAACATGGAAAACACAGTACCTTGCATCTTTCTGGAGGAGAAATTGAGGCTCTGGGGAAAAGGGTTTGCTGATCATGGCAGCCAGATGCTCCCCCTTGGCATTCAGTGTGTCTCCCTGTCCATTTTAGAGTGAAGCTGCAAGGTTGAGTTCAGTGGCAGCCCTTCTGAGTTTGTTGCCTTGTCTGGTTTATGAAACAAGCTCAATAAAATCTATTCCGTATGTTTATTTTATCAGAAAATCTATTTGTTTGTGATACCACAACTTAGTATGTTCATGGATCTTTAATCCCTTCCAGGATAAGGCAAAGATTTGCTCTACAAGGAAGTTTAAGCCTAATGTTAGTTCTCCCTTAGCCTGGATTATGCAAGCGCTGACAAAAATTAATTTAGTGGTTTATTCCTGCCATGAACATCTCAGGGTTTTCCTTTGGGGATTCTAAGATTGTTCTTACCTAGTAATTAAATCTTAATAATGTCTTTCCCAAAAGCTGTATATTTGGCTTGCAAGAGGGAAGATCTCTGTATCTGTCTGTCCCTCCTCCTCCTCCTGGTCGTGTTTGCCTTGTCAGTTTTTCAATCTCTGACTCTGCAAACTGATACCTGGATCCGCTGTGCTTGAACAATCCCTGTTCTGTATCCTGTCAGGAGTCATTTCATTTTGTTCTGCTGGCATGCAGAGGAGGTTTTCCTTCCCGGGAATGACACGCTTTCTCTGCCAGGAGCCACGGACGTGCAGTGTGGCTGGCACAGAGCCATCGTGTGCAGTACCTGCCTGCTGCCAAGTGGGGACATGCGCCCGAGATCAGAGGGCTCCAGGCAGGGGACCCTGGAGAGCTCTGCTTTTCATCCATCCCGAGGGATTTCCTGGCAGAGTTACCTTGGGGAAATGACTTCTGTCCTTGTAACAGCCAGCCTGGAAAGCTGTACGTGTGTGACAGAGCAGGGAAACTTGCTAGATTTAGAAAAAGATAGTATGTAATGCAGTGTGCAGATGTATTTGTGTATGTAGTGTTTTATCAACATTGACGATTGTAGATGTTTGTACTGTTGTGTAATTAATCCCATATGTATCCTACCCTGGATTCTGGTCTCATATTTGTCTTGCCAGGACTGGAGTTCTTTCTTTGTTCTCCCCAAACCCATAGAATCACAGAATCCATGAGGTTAGAAAAGACCTTTGAGGCCATCAAGTCCAACCTATGACATAACACCACTTTGTCAATGAGACCATGGCACTGAGTGCCACATCCAGGCTTTTCTTAAACACCTCTAGGGACGGTGATTCCACCACCTCCCTGGGCAGCACATTCCAATGCCCAGTCACCCTTTCTGTGAAGAACTTCTTCCTAAAGTCCAGCCTAAACTTCCCCTGGTGCAGCTTAAGACTGTATCCTCTTGTCCTGTTGCTGGTTTCCTGAGAGAAGAGACCAGCTCCCACCTGGCTACAACCTCTTATCAGGTGTTCATAGAGAGTGACAAGGTCTCCCCTGAGCCTCCTCTTCTTCAGGCTAAACAGCCCCAGCTCCCTCAGAGGCCCCTCATAGGACATGTTCTCCAGGTCTTTCACCAGCCTTGTTGTCCTTCTCTGGATATGCGCCAGCACCTCAACACACTTAAAATGTTCCTTAGTATAATTCTGAAAGAATTCTTTATTCTTCTCATATACTCATATTTTTGACACTGGAATGCCATATTACTCCTGTTATTTTGTTTCTAGAAATGCTCATAAAAACTGTGTGTTCTTTCAGGAAGGGGAATGGTTACCTTACTGGTTTTCAACATTATTGTCATCATCAAAACAATGATCTGCGTTACTGGCTGTGTCAGAATAGTCTTCAAAACATGAAGCCAATAAGTTCTACAAAACCTTTTGGACAAAGAGCTGTAGATGAATTAAATACCATGAAAAAAGCAACACCAGAAAAAGTAACAAAATCCAATCACCTTCCCTTGTCTCTTGCTCAGACTGCTACATATATATGTCCCAATGACAAATCTTTAAAATTAGACATGGATTTAAGGACAAACTATGACAATACAGTCTATTGAAATGGAGTTTTCTTTTAATTATTTTCATTCTGGAACCATATTCTGGACTACAGGGCTTTCCAGTTTAAAGTACTAACCTTTTATTTTCCAGTCAAGAGTTAAACATATATATATACACATGTATAAATGCTCGTTTCTGTAACAATTTATTTAATTTTACTTTTGGGACCCAAGACAGGAGTACACGTAAATGTTGCCAGATGTGAAATGTTTAGAGCATGTAGGGCTGACAAATGGGGTGATACCACCTTACCTTATCACAGCTTTGTCCTTTGCATGACACGAGGACTTAGTTTGTATGAAAATTACATGCATATTCCTGCAGAAACCTTTTCCTTTCTTTGTTTTGTTTACTTTTGCAGACGATGGTGATAAAAATTAAGCCTCTGTAGAGTTTTGCCAGGAAGATTATTAGGATACTCTCCAATTCTTTTCTTGTTTGTCTTAGAGGACTCAACGGGGATTTGATTTGGTTCTGGTTGCCAGTGACATGTGCATTGCAGATGCCAGAAAGACCTTCAGGAGACTCAGACATTGTCATGCAGGAGCTACCAGTAGTGACAACTGCGTGTGATTTAGAGAAGGCATTCAGCAATTCCTTCTGTTCTTCTTACATGACTTTGTGAAAACAGACCAAAAGGGTGCTTTCCACTGCTCAAACCAGTGACCAGTGTGAAGGAATAAAGATTTTTTATGGTGAGTCAGGTAGTCTGCAGTATACGCCAGTGTTCAGAGTCGTGGCACCACAGCCAGATCATTTCAGTGTGGAGTGTGTTGCAAGGAGAAGCTTCTGTCACCCGTTCTGAAAGATCAAAAGCCTTCAAGGCGTGCATGTGTTTCACAGTCAGCTGTTAAACCAATTACTATTGGTTTAACGTCAAGCTTCGGTATGAGATTGGGTTTGGATTTTGTCTATCTGAGGTAACACAGCAGTTAAGATTTACCTAGCTTATAGAGTTAAGAATTGCATTCAAAGTAATTTACCTGATGGTTAGTGCCTGAACTAGTTTCTTTCAGGTGCTCTTGTTGAGCAAATCCACTGAAAAAGGAGGTGCTGCCTTCACTTCAATCCCAGCATCCCTATTCTCTAGCTTGGATAAAATTCCTCTTACTACGTAAGGCATTCAACTTCTTTGAGTGCCTTTAAAAACTGAAGTATTGTGACATTATTACATTATGACATCCCTAGGTGTGTCAGAGTTTACTCTGGATTTTCACTCTGAGAAACCTGCTTTCCTCCTCTCCCACCCACAGACCATCAGAGCCTTCAGTCCTCCTCTTCACACATTTTGCTGTCTTCCTCTGGCTCCCAAAAGCCATCTCCAGGTGCTGCCCTCCCAGTACCTTGCCAGTAGCAGGAGCCAAGTAAACTGTAGATAGTTTGATTCAATGGTTTTGGTCTCATTTTGTGCCCTCCAGGTTGCACTCAGGTCGGCCACTTCTGCTTTGCCCCTGTTGCAACACTGCACCGACTTGCACAGAGTTCAGCAGGAGAATTAGTGCCATTTAAGAGAGTATGGTAATTTTTCTGGTGATTAAAGAGATAGAAGTTGAAGGGTGGCTGGTAAGATCCCCACTGGTCAGTGCCAATGCCCCAGTGAGCACCCTGGCAGTGCCATTACATCCTTAGTGGATTCCCTTTGAGTCAGCCACGAATGCATAAGGATAAAGTCAAGATTCAGTTCCCCATTCAGTCCAGTTCTAGAAACCCAGCTGAAGGCTTTTTTGATGCAGGGTGGGTGCTGGATTCAAGCACCAGCAGGTCTTGAAACCACAAGAGGCACTCAATCTTGCAGATGCCTTCTGTGTGTTTGTGAAAGTCAGGCTCCTCTGGCGGAACGTGGAAGGTATTTCAAGGGATAATGTAAGGAGTAATGAACTCCCAGAGGGACAATTGCCTGTACGTGGGCTGCTTTCACTGCCTCCAGTTTTCATCTGTGTTGTACTTAGGTAAGGATGAGAACAAGGCAAAGTCAAGGCTCTTCATGTTGTTTACGTTCAAGCAGTGGATTGCTCCAGTATTACTGATGTGATGGGGCAGTGGCAGCAGGAGGGAGGGGAGTTAACTGCTCCTGTCTGGTTTCCTGCCTCTTTGGATAAATCTATAGCTTACAGCTTTTTTCTGCAGCCTTCATCATGCTGACATTGATGTCAGTCAGTGCTGACTTGTTTTTTCACCGCAAACACAAACAGCACTTGATATGCATATTGTCATTTTCACAGCCCATCTGCTCTTCTCAGGTTCCTCAGGTGCTTGGCACAAAGGGGTTATTCAGCAGCAGCTTTAATCATGGCACCTTGGGGAGTCAGGGATGGTCCTCAATGAGGGCAAGCAGCTAATCCCAAGCCTAGTACTAACCTTTGTCTAGGATGGTCCAGTCATCGACAATGTGGAGCATGAGAATATTTTAAGAAAAAAATTAACCTCCCTGAGAAAGGAGCAATTCCTGAAGTTACTGTCAAACTGTATGTGTACAAGGGAGCCCAGCTGCATCTTTGGGCTTTTACCCCTTTAAACATGAAGGTGGAGCTGGTTGTCCAGAGGAAATGGCAATGAAGTGCAAAAGCTTCAAAGGCTTCAGCTATTATTTCTTTCTACCTAGGGTCGACTCCCTTAGAAGTGAGACTTTCTGGATAAATGAGCCTAGAAGACACGGGAATTTCTGCCAGTACAGAGAGGCTGGGTAATCAGTCACATTAATTTGGGCTAAGCGAAGCATGAATGAGGCCTTTACTATTCATTCAATGTTAATCATACTGTTAGCTAGAATAACAAAACTGACTCTGTAGAAATCCAGTCTAATTTCCTTTTGTTGTAAAGTTAATCCAACCATGTTGTTATTGCATAGAAGTTCCGTCTTCCTAAAAGATCTTTGACATTGCCTTAACATCTCTTTCATAAGCTTAATTCTCCCAGTTGAATACTGTTTTGGTATTTAGCAGGGAAAACCACTCCACATACTTTGTGAAAATAAACTTTTAATCATCTGTATACCCTTGAAAAGGGAGACTGCCAAACATGCATCCAAGCAGAGTATGGTAACTCTGAAATAATAAGGAATAATCAGGTGAGAAATCATAGCATAAATAGTGACATAGACATTGTTCAAAAGGTAAAATCACATGAGAAGATTTAAGTATATCTCCCCTCAGAGATAAGGCAGACAGCTATGTGTTTATACTCATTTCATGGGTGAGAGGAAACAAGGCTTGGAAAAGATGTCTTAATCAATGTTATTTAATCTGTATTTTGACTCAATAAATAATTAGATCATATGTATTGCTAATGATGGTTCTTCCTTAGTACGTCCTTAAAGTACAGAATCACTCGGAAGAAAAGGTTTAGGTAAGTTAATCAAAACAATCCCAGCCTTGACTTTTGATGATGACATACTCAAATAAGTTGAAAAATACAATTAAATCCTATTTTCAAGTCTGACTTTTGAGCATGCCTTGTGCCCTGTGCTTAAAATATTGCCTCCAGATATCCTTGCATACTTTATACACAAAACCACAAAAACATGTACACACAGACACAGACTAAAATTCACTGGCAGCCAATGGATCTAACTTTCAGGCAACTGCAGTTGGGTGGTGCTTGTTCTTAGTGATTTAGTGGTGTTTCTTTTGTTTCAAATTCATAAAACGTTGGGTTTTCATTACAGGAGCAGTGAGGTCACATTCAACTCACAGCACTCCTGAAGACTCATTACCTGCAGGTTCTGGTTGTTACCAGTCAAAGTGGTTGTCTCTGCCTGCAGGTACCAAGGTGGGGTGATACAGGGCCATAAATTGCCACTGGGGAAGCACTTTACCTGGTATTTTTTCTCTCTTGGCTTCGTGTGTCATAAAACAATTAACAGATGTCTGTGAGAGATTCTCAGTAATGGGTTGTTGTCGCTGTTTTATGGATGCAGGAGCTGCCTTCCAGGCTAATCCCACATCCATACCTAGGTCAGTGTCCTATGTTGCTGGGAAAAATGCCCATAAATGCTGTAATAACATGTTGCCCATGTGTTCTCTTGACCTGTGTGTGATGCCTGAGTACCAATGAAGCTTTTATCTTTTTGTCCAGTGTGCTGAGGAAAATTAGAACATTTTTGTGGGCTGCATTTTAGGAAAAGTGTCCTGAGGACTGTCTAATGCTCCCAAGGTTTCTGAGTGCTACAAAAACATGACATATTTATAAGCACATTTCAGTTGTAATGCTAATCAACTGAGGCTGACATCCAGCATTTTACTGGGGAAGACTTTCAATCCTACACTGCTTTTTAAAGTGGTTTTCCTGCATACATCTACTGCCTGCTGCATGGTCCCCAGTACTCCCAGTGCCCTTCACATATGGGTCAGGGGCAATTTCTGGTTGGGTGGGCAGGGAGTCTCTGGATCCTCATCTTCAGGTGCTCCTGGTGAGACTGCAGCTTGGGCCCTGTGAACAGGAGGGGTGTGAGGTGAGCCATGTGAGAGATCTCCAGCCCAGCAGCTCAGTCCTGAGCCCCCCAGCCATCTCTAACTCTCCATCAGGTGCTTTAGCAGGCAAAGGTAAGTACGAGGTCAGATGGTTTCCAGATCTTGATTGTTGGAATTATGACCCAGGTGTTGCATTTTTTATCATTAGCTGGTATTATCTTTGCCTGCTTTTGTTCCAGAGGTATTTTTAATTTGCTATTTCAAAGTCCCTAAATGACACAGTCCTAGTTGCCATATCCTTTTCATGGTCATGACTTCTTATTTCTCCTCTTCTGTTTGACTTCAGATTTTTTTTTAAATTGAACTTTTTGGCTTTGCACCTCAGTGCATAGAGTATACTGGCCCATTGGGAATTATTTTTCTGCAGCAGAGGCTGGGGGATCATTGTTCACCTCCAGAGAGGTTGTGGCTGGGTGAAGGCCAGTAGACATGACCAGCATCTTTTCACACTATCCTGGAGCAGTTTGATGTGACAGAGGTGCCCTCCTTTGCTCTTTAGGACAAATCTGGCTTCTTCCAACTCATTCCCATTTTGCAGGAAGCTGGGGACAGAAACTGTCTCTGGGAAATTTTGTTACAAAAATGTAGTTGGGGCTTTGGCTATTTTGTTTAATAGAGTTAACAGATAGAATAAAATGTCCAAAGTTCTTTTAGTTTTGACTGAATGGTATATGGTTAATTAATTGCCAATTGATTTTTGCAAACCATATCAGTGAACAGGAATTATGAAACATAAAATTAGTTGCAAAGTTATCAATCTTCAAAATTATTGGTTTTAATCATGTGCCTTTTAATTAATCTACAATTGTTGCTTTGTATTTAAACTTGTCTTGTGATTGCTAGATTCTAGTTAAAGAACAATATATTATTTAAAATAGAAGAAGGCAAAACAATCTGCTCTGATAACATCTTACTTCAAGCAGAGATTTCTGCACCCCTGCCAGTGCTGGCCCCATCTGACATCAGTAATATTTTCTGTTGTGAGAAAGACTGCTCCTCACTGAGATGTAATTAAGCAGTAAATCAGTGTTGGTCACATGAGCAATGGAAACTCTGGAGCTCCTTGCTGGTGTGTGCAGTGACACTGCCGCAAGCTGAGGGCAGAGGCTGTGCAGAACTCCACCAGCCCTACCTGGGGCAGATCCTTGGGTGTGAGTGTGAGATGGGGAGCCCTCCTGTGCCCACCCTGCCAGAGCACCCTGCTCCCCTTGCAGGGCTGTGTTGAGGATGTGCTTCGGCATTGAGGAGCGTGGCAAACCCATGGCTGACCTGATGTGGATGGAAAAGCAGTGGAATTGGGTGCTGTAGCCCTCTGGTTCTTGGTATGTGTCTTTTGACATATTGTCATGGGATAACCTTAGTTGGGTTTTCAGTACAGAAGGAAGGAGGTTGAGCTGGAAATGACATACCCGAAAGGAGGTATCACAGTTTCTGCCTCCAGAACTCATAAAACCAGGAGGGGATCTGAAGAAGCACTCTTTTAGACTTGCAGCTGACTGAGAGAAGAGGTCGTTCTCTCTCCCCTCTGCGCCACACGGTGAGGTGCAACCAGGCCACATGGCCTGGGCTGCTGGGCCGGGATGGCGCGGAGGTGGAGGGAAGCCTGTGCTGGCCTTTAGGCCATCACAGCACCTGCGGACGAGGAAAGCCAGGTGAACTCTGCTCAGCTCCGGCATAGCCAGAGAAGCTTTGTTCTGTTGCCTCAGGCCGAGGTGACTCAGCTCGGCCGGCCCAGGCTGGCTCCACGGTGCAGCCTGGCATGGGAGAAGGCTCGGACCGGCCCCTTGCAGCTTGGACGTGGTCACATCGGGCCCTGCAGCTCAGGCGTGGCTTGGATGGAGAGCGGCACAGGCGGCTCCTCTCCCTCAGCTCGGGCACTGGGAATGCTACACTCAAACAGCGCGGGCAGAGATCATGTGACCATCACCCAGCTGAGAGACAAATTAACCTTTTCAGTGTCAGGATGGGACTTGAAAACACCCGTTTTCCCCTGCACAGAAAGAGAAAGGGTGAAGACACTTGCAAAAGGTACAACATAAAGACTCCAAGTTAACGAATGAAGCAAAGCCTGTATCCAGAGAGGGAGGAGATGAGGAGTGCCTAAACTTTGAAACTGAAAATTCTCTTGTAAAGACATGTTGATAAACTCAGCTATAATATACCCTGTAATATATGAGCAATGGTCTAAAGGAGTGAAAAAGGGGGGATGTAATGTTCTAGCTACAGCCAGTGAACTAAGGCTCCTGTGTAAAGATTCCTTGCCCCCGGAATAGTAGGAGAAGACTTATGTTGCCAATAATGAGAAAAGGGGATTTCATTGCTGCTGTAATAGAAATGTTCATCCTCACAGGAGTACCTCAGTGACCATCATATACCCACTATAGTGGTCCTGGGAAAGCTACTGAAGTGGGAGGGATTTCCAGAACAAGCAGGTCTTTTCCCCTCCGGGCGGCTGCTTGTTGTGTGGCTGACAACCATAGGAACTGTATTTCTTATGGGGAAAACCAACATAGTAAAGCAAGAGAAAACTCTCCCTACATGAACTGAGAAAAGGACTGCTCTAGAGGTGGTAAACTAACTAAAAGTCGAAGTGTTGTCTTTTTGTATGGTCAGTGGGAAAGAAATGGGGAGGGGGTGGGGGGGGGGGGTGAAAGAAGGGTGTTCTAAAGGCTTTGTTCTGATTCCTGATGGTTATTATTCCCTTTTTAAGTCTGTTAATAAATTCCCTTTATATTCCTTAATGTCTAAAGCTGCTTTGCCCACTTCTAATCCTTATCTCATAACGAAATTGAATAGTTCTGGTAAGTGTGCTGGTGTTTAACCAGAAAACTTAAATCGGTGAACTCAAATCACTACACGAAGTGGTGTTCCTGCCTGGTTTCCCAAACCTCAAACCACAACACATGTCTTCTTAGACAAGTTAACTTTCACGTTTTCATTGGTCAAGAGGAACATGAAAGGCATATAGTGGCTGATAAATTACAAACAGGAGCAGAGAAATAAGTTGTATCATTGAGGAAAATGACAGGTGATACAGGGATGTCCAGCAAGCAGGATTTTGGAGAGGCAGAGCATGACAGGGCAGTGAATGAACAAACCTCTGCAGGTTGCTCCTCTAAGGGAGTCGACCCCTCTGCATAGGTTAGGAGCAAAGGTTGCTGCCCCCTGTTAGGTTTCAGCCACATCTGTTACACCAAGACACCGTTTCATGGATGTTATTCTGTGTGTCATTCAGCCACAGTCAAGGAAGCCTCTTGCAAAAGCTGGTATTGTAGAAGCACTCTATTGCCCCCTGTTTTGGCAGAGTGATCAGGGATGAGGAAGGAGAGATTTTTTTCATGCTCTGAAAGCCACAGCTTTTCCCATAAGACATGGAAACATGAAGATGAGTCGGTTTGCAAGAGCTGATGCTGCACTTGTGTCTCTGTAAGGTGTCTCTGAATAAAAGAGCACAGCCTCCAGCACTGTCGTTTCAGCACTTTGCCTACTTCAAACACAATGGCAGGTGTTGTTTTGAATTAGTGGCAAAGTAGTCATCATCAAAATTACACTTACAGTATGATGAGCTTTAGCATTTACCAAGAGTTCTGCATTTTTGGTATGTTTATCAGTATTTAATCTGCAAGATTGGATTGCCTCAGCAGAAAAGTTGACATTGAACTGCTTTCTGGATTCTCTCAAGCACCGTAAAACAGAATTATCTCTACTCAAACACTGTGCAGATAAACTAGAAAATTAATTACTCTCAAATATTATCTTTACAATCTTGTAAAAGCACTGAAATAGCTCCTGTAACCTAGAAATCCCAGTGAGAACAGTTTTTCTTATTCTACATGGTTACTTGAGGCCAAGCCTATATGTTCTTTAGTGGAGCTTTGCCTCAGTGGTATTCAGATTAAAACCAAAAAATTGACCAGAGTGTTTTTTCTGTCCATTTTGCACTTGGCCAGTTGGGCAGGATTACTTTTCCCATGGGGATGCTGAGGCTCTGTCACACAGAGTCAGTGCTTTGAAGCTTGAAGTGAGTCCAATCTCTCAGCGGTCACCATGTCTCCCCTTATCCAGGGGGAAGAGTTCCTCAGGAGCTGTGGATGTGTCCTTTCTGTGAGCTCACAGGGAAGGGTTTCCATTAAACTGAGTAGCTCTCATGCCTTGAATAGATAGTGAAAATAACTTGGCTCAAATAAAACAGGTAGGCAATAGGCAAAGTGAATAGATTTTGCCACCTTTTTCTTCTAATTAAAAGAGAAAGGAAATAATTGGTTTTGAAACTGGCAGTGCTCAGCAAGCCAGCATTTCCACCTTCTCTAGTTCAGTCATGGAGTTATTTGCTCAGTGCATAAATCATCTCAAAAAGAGGTGATAAGACATTAGACCCATAGTTGGCAAATGACATCAAATATGTAAATTAGAAAACAAAAAAAGAAAATATGCAATTAATAATTTTATTATTCATTGGCACTAACTATTTCCCTTTAGAGAGGTAGACTGGGGAGAGCAATTAACTAAGGTCTTTTTTTTTGGTGTGTGTGAGGGGGGAGCAAAACCTTTTCAGGTTAAGGCATGCAGAGGAGTCAAAAAGTACTTCTGTTCCTCTTGGATGATGAATGAGAGCAAGCCCTAATGCTGAGAGACAAAATTCACTGTGTCTTTGTGCCCTGGGGTGGCCTGGCCTTGCTGTGGGACAGGACTCAGCCTGGCATGGCACTGAGCAGCTGTGTCCCAGCTGAGGTGACAAGGTCTGGGATCAGTGTTTGCACTGGTGAGCCAGCCAAGACCTTCACAAGCTGCTGACAGGAATGATTTGAACAATGAATTTACCCCAGGGGATGCTGGATTAATTTGCAGACGGGGTGGAGGGAAAAAGCTAGATGTGACTGATGACAGAACACAGAAAACCTCCAGCTGATGCAGTTAGTGATTTAAAAACAACAACTCAAGTGCCAGACTGTGTAAGGGACAGAGTGGAAAAAAAATTACATGGGGTTATTATTTTTCCTTTCGAGGAATTTGCTGTCCACTTTACTAGGAACACAACTTCTGTTCTGTTTGTCTGTTGTTTAGCAGAGCAGAGAGTGGTCTGGACCAGGCAATAAAAATTAATGAGACCAGGAAAAGATTTCCAGGAAATACAACAGAAAAAATAGATTTTTTTCAGCTAGAGTGGAGGTGAGTGCAGAGACATGTGGAAGGCTGTGCATTAACAAACAGTACAGAGAAAGCAAATTGGCCCAACTGACTTTCCTTCTAGTACAAGCATAGGAGGGGATTTTGTAAAATGAATCCATTAATGTAAAATGAAAGACTTAAAAGAAAGTGTTAGCAATTTTACAGAAAGGAACAAGCCCAATGTATTTCAAAAGCCCTGCGTATCCTAAATCATCCAATTATACAGCCTTTGCAGTAATCGTATCGCTACCACAGTATTACCATTTTACAAAATATCACATTGAAGTATAGCTTTTTTTTTGTGATGACAGGTTTCAGTAAAGAGTAGGGTGGTTTTATAATTGGAATAGCCTTAATGTTCCCCATCTCCACTTCAAATATGTAATCGTGCATTTGTTTGATAGCTAGCTAGGGGCAAACACTGCAGATTTTTTGTCCTGCCTTCTAAGAGAAAAGAAATCAAACAAGTCAGAGAGATTGTGGGTAGAGATGCTGGTGAAATCCAACACTCAGCTCTCGAGAAAGAAAGGGGCTTTTTGTGAGGGGCCATGGGGCACATGACTGATCTGCCAAGGCAGTGCCATGGGGCAGGGATACAGCCCTTAAGGGTCTGTGGCCAATAAGCAGTGGCTCTTTCTTCTTGATATTCACTGAAGAAATCATTTGGACCTTTGCAGGGATGTGGAAAGGCTAAATCTTGTTTCAGACCTATGGAGTGCTCACTTTGGCATCATCAGAAGAATGGGTCAAATCAGAGGTCCCTCACTCCTTGGGTTTAGTCTCAAGCATTTCACTGTGTCCCCCCTTGGCTACTGGGGGATTTTCAGCAGCTTTCAGTGCCATCCAGCAACATCCACCACCAACCTTTTTTGCTTTTTTCTAGATGACTGATGAATATGTGGGAGTGTACACAGTGTGACACAGGTCCTACCTCCTGCTAAATGGAGAGGTCTGCAGAGCTGAGCCTCCCCCTGTTTCCAGCCAAATCTGTCCAGTGAGGTTTTTGTGTAACAGTAAGCAAATCCATCCACCTTTTTTTCCTGCTCAGTACTTTCATAGGTATTTCTCTAGAATTGCTCCGCTGGCCAACTAAAAAGTGTTTTTATTGCTGTCATAGTGTAATGAGATTTCCTTTTGAGATGTCTTTCTGTACCTTTCAAAGTAGAACCAAACCAACTATAGTTGGTTTTTTTATGAGATTGAAATAGTACAGGATGCAGAGATTATTTTTCCCCCTCTCTTTCATTTTAAATTGGTTTCTGATCTACCATTTTAAATAAAACTGCTTACCTGGGACAGTAATTTTTGAAGTGCCACACATTCTACTATTTCCATGTTTGTTTTGTTGGGTTTCCCCCCCTGAAATATGAGAGTAATTCCTAGTAATTAGTGCAACAGTTCATGCCAAAGCTAGTAAATTAAAGGGTTGAGCTAAAGAATGAGGTCATCTCTCTATTTATATTCATCTCTCTATTTTTATTAATCTAGTAGTAAGTACAGATGGCAAAAGTACTCTTCTAGTTCGTGCTCCATGCTCAGAGCAGGCAGAAGGGGATCCACAGAAGGCTATTTAAATAAGGGCTGCAAATCTGAAACCCTTAAGGAGATGATCTGCCATTTGCAAATGCTCTCTGTCCCCTTTGCCAGAGGAGGAAGCCTGCATGATTAGATTAATCCAGCCTACACCTAGGTAAAAGAAGTGCCATCCAAATTTACCAACTTACTGACACACTTACAAAAGTCTTCAGACCACGAGGTTGTGCAATATCCCACTGAGCAGAGTGTTCATTGAGAATGCTCAGAATAGTCCTGGTTTGGTACCTGGACTGGAAAGCAAAATTTATTTAAGGGAAAAACCATCACATAACGATGTTAAACAAAAAGTGCTTCCTTACTTAAATAATACTAATTACCATGATGTTTAAATTTAATTAAAATGTCTCATTTTCATAAGCAATTGTTTCGTTTTTTCTTGCCTTCATCCCTATTATATATGCCATTTCTACAAAGAACAAATTAAGGTAATTCAACAAATATTCTCCAATGGAAATTGAATTTAGCCAAGAATGGAAATGACAGATCCAAATGCTAAACCTCAGTTGTTTAAACCCCAGTCCCTCCTATAAAGTAAAGATATATAGCATCCCTGGATGAGGCTCTATTTAGTATAAGAAGAGGGGTTTGAAAATTTGAGGGGTTTTTTTTCCTCTTCTGCCTTGTCCTCTGGTACTTTCTGTAGGCTCCCTTCCACCTTCTCTTTTTTGGTGGAAAGACCCTGAGATTAAGAAACTCTGGGATTTTGTGGCATGAAAAAGCCATTTTCCAGCCAGAATTAATCTCAGCCACAGTACCCTTGGGAGAATTGATAAAGTGAGATGAGCTTTAGTCAAAAAAATAAAATCATAGTAATTTTTTTAAAACTATTTTTTCTAGCTAAATATTCATAGGCCATAGCAAGATACCCCAGCTAAAGCCATTAGCAAGACATTAGAAAGTTTTAATCCTTCTTCTCTTTTTTCCCCCTCTTCCTATTGTTGTTTAGCAGCTGCTTCAGATCAGAGTCTCCAGGTAAAAGTCCCTTGGTCTTCTCCTAATCTGCATGAAATACACATCAATGGCTGGCCCCAGTGGGTCACAGCTAAACCTCTTCTCTCAAACAGCAATGCAAACCTTACCATTTTTTTCTGGCAAGAAGTGGTTTATCCACAGTTTGACAGCACATTACAAATTCAAGAGTGGAGTCATTGCAAAGGGGACTTAGGTTTTTCTCACTAATTTTGTACCTCCATTGCTTAGTTTTAGATGTGTTGGTCTGGAGTGCATTTAATTAAAGTATTAGTCAAAACGACCCCATTTCTTATTTGGGCTCAAAAATCCCTGGATGAAGGACTGTCCCATCCATCAGGCAGCAGGGATGTGTTCTTTCAGCCCCCTTTTCTGTGATTTCTGGTGCTGCACAGGGAAACTGTCTGTGTCCTGATCTGATTTAGATTACAATGGGGTCTAGGGGAATGACATGCAGATCAAACATCTTAAAAAACAAATCCCATATGCCATGAATTCCAAACAAAGCTGAAGTTTGCCTGGGATGTAATGACACCAGCCTGTTGTGCTCTTCTGCAGCAGCCTGTAATTATACCTCTCCTCAAACTGTGCATACATCATTGAGGAGGCTGATATATAAATAAAAAGGCTGCATTAATTTCAAGCTACATTAGGAATGCAGGAGTAAAAATAACCTGATAGAAGAAAGGGCAAAATTAGAATAAACTTGACTGTGAGGTATCTAGGGAAATATAGAGCAAAGAGGAAAAAAATTATGTCAGAAAGCAAAAAAGTCCAATATTGTTCCAGGATTACATACAGCATGTGGGTTCTATAGCCTCCTGCTGGTGTTACTCTTGCAGAATTGTAGAATCATTTAGGCTGGAAAAGACCTTTAAGGTCATAATGTCCAACAAGAAACCCAGCACTGACAAGTTCACCACTAAACGATGTCACCAAGGGCCACATCCACACATCCTTAAATAGCTCCAGGGATGGTGAGTTAACCATTTCCCTAGGCAGCCTGTCCCAGTGCTTGACAACCCTTACAGCAGATTTTTGCTAATATCCAATCTAAACCTTCCCTGGTTTGATCATTACATACTGGGCAAAAGCAGGGCTGCAAAAGCAGTGAAACCCTTGTTTTTTCATCTTGTCTTTTTCAGGGTCTTGAGGCAAATGAGGTCACATGAAGCCCAGTGTGATTTTCTAAGTTGCACTGTTTCTGCAAGGTGAAAATGTTTTACAAAAATGAGTAGAGTTGGTAGAGGCTATCAGGGAGGAGATGGACACTCTTGCTTTCCCTCTGCTGTTCTGGAGTCTGCAGTTCAAAAGCTTTTGTGTGCTTGAGTACCAGCTATTCAAAACAGAGGATTATATTGAGACTGAAATTTCAGTTGTAGCTTGGATTTGACATGATAAATCAAGGTCTCTTCCCATCCTCCCCATCTCACAGCTGGTCAGTTTATCTCTTGTGTCTAAACACAGATATCCTCCGTGTGCTCCCAGGAGATGCTGGTTTGTCTTTTGAAACAAGTTCTTTCAGGTTAAAGCACATTCTTTCATCATTTTTAATTTTCCATGTCTGCTGTGTATAACCTGGAAGGAGGTAGCTGTATTTTTCAAACCAGCATGTTACAAGTTAAGTTTTTAAATCCATTATTAGATACACAAATAAGAGTGATTCAATTCCTGGAAGAGCTGAGCATTCACATATTCTACTGAATTCCCAAGGGTGACCATTTTGGCTAGAGAATGTATGCTATATACAGAAGTTTTAAAAACTAACCAAATAAATTCTAATCTTACATGTTTAGAAATCAAGGCCCTTGTTAGAAGAAAGGAGCATCAGGGTGAGTTACCTGCCTGATGTGCAGCCATGTCCTTCTCAGAGAGCATGCTGGCAATGAATGCTTCAGATTAGCAGGAGAGGTGAGACCACAAATCCCCATCCTGCCTCATGCAGGAGAGCACTCTGTGGAGCAACAGTGCCCTGACCACCTCAGAGTCCCATGAAAGTGAGAGCTGGTGGTTGTCCAGTGTCTGGGGGCTTTCCTGTGTTTTTTCTGAATGTGCAAGGCCTTCCTTGTAATCTGATCCCAAATCTAACTGGAATTCAAGGTTCTATTTTTTCTCTTCCATACTTCAGGATTTGGGAAAGAGAAATGAGTTAAACAGAAGCAAATTTCTGTTTAGTTTTTGGAAGACTGTGGCATTAGTCAGCTTTCTGTGTGACCTAGTAATGCTTAATGAGTTACCAAGGGCAAGCAATGAGCAACCAAGTTTTTTTTATGCAAGGTGTTTTACAGAAATCTGTTAAAACCTGAGTGTTGATAGATCATACTTTCCACTAGAGTTTAAGATTACATTGCTGCTACTTATGCTAGGACTAGAGTTGTAGTCTATATTCAATTATGGGTATTCTACGGCAGGTGTTACTAGACCGTACATCCAATTTAATCTCTGTAGCTTGATTGAATGGCACCAGTGAGAAATCTGACTCATGTAACACAAGCTAACCACTTGCCCCCCTATAACTACTCTAGAATTGGCTTTTTCTTGAGTGCTTGCAGAAGCCAATCCAAATAAATTCTTCTTCTGGCAGAGGCTGCTGAAGGACGTGGAAAATTTTCCTCTGGAATAACTGCATTTGATTGCAGAAATACTGAAGTAACAAGTAATTGTTGGGGAAATGTGTCAGGTTTTTTCCTCCTTTCTTTCTTTTCTCATCATTATCTGTTGCTTGCTCTTTTCCACATCAGTATCTTTAAAGAGGGAGCTGTTTCAGCTGCCTCAAAATAATTTTCTTTTAAGGGTGCATGTTTTTCTTTTGTTGATCAAAAGCAATTAGAGCGAGAAGGGCTGACAGTTTCACTGAACTGTCAATGAAAATACCATAATGAACAGTTCATTTTGAAATAACCAATTCTCCCATTAAATTATCTGTAGCCCTGGAGGGAGAAGAACTGCGTGAGGACAAGAAGTATTGTTTGTTGCTGCATTTATGTGTTGATCTTTGGATATTTTCTAGGAACACAGTGCTATCAGTATTTTGAGAGGAACATTGGGAAGAGTGAAAGAGGCTGCATTGTACCAGTATCTGACCTCACACTGGTGACCACAAGAAGTTTCCTTCTCATCTCAGGAACATTTGGATGTTTTGCCTCTGTCAGAGCTTTACTAGAAACACAGAGGTCTGTGAACCTCTATTAAAAATGGGGTAAGGATGCCAAGTCTAGCTTATTGGTCTTAAATAATGTTATCTGTTAATTGCTTCATAATCCCAACTATACAGGTGATTAATGAACCTATTTATTAATATGAACATAAATGGTTTGAAGCACTGTCCTATTACCCTGGGAAGGGTTTTGTAGGACACCACATCTCCTCAGTGTGGGCTGTTAGGTATACACAAATACAGATCTTTACCTAATTTCTTAGGCAATTGCATCCAAACAGCATCAGCAGCTGTTAATGCAGCACATCTCTGCACCAGGCATGGCCCACCTGGAACACCCCAAAGGCTCTTGGTGGTCATGGTCTTGTGTGAGCTTTGCCTTCCCTGCCCAGAAGAGAAATGAACAGACCAAGGAACTGATCATGAGGAGAAACAGGCACAAAACCAGATGTTACATCATTGGTGGAGTATCAGGGGTGTGCTCACCTCATGCAATGTGCTCAATATGTTTTAGACATACCTTGCTTAACATAAAATCCATTAAAGAAAATGTACATGTTGGTAATAGACTGTACTAGGAATAAAACTTGTTTTGTGCTCTTAAATGCTCCTTCTCCCTGAACTTCCCCAGGACCACCCATGCCCAGGCTTTTCCTCCTTTCTCCTCTCCTTTTTCATGACCTTCCACATTTTATACATCTATGACTTTGCCCCCATTCCTAGAAAATTTCATCTCTGGTCCTCTCAGCCCCATCCTGTTTCTCCTGTTATTCTTTCCCCAGACAGCCTCTCCCAAAGCTGAGCCTGATCCTTGGGTATGAAAGCATGAGGGAGAAGAGTCTCCTCTGCTCTTTGCTGTCTGATCCCATTTGCTTGACCTATTTCCAGGCCAGGAGCCACCACAGCTGAGCAGCTGCTACCCCTCTCTGCAGCTCACAGACACAACCTGTACTGCATTGCTTTACAGCCACAGTGAAGGGAGATAACAACTAATGCCCTCTTGATTTGCTGATGTCTTGTCTATCTCCCTAACAAAGCAGGGAGAGGATTTTATGCCTGGCATTGCAAGTCCCCTCTAGAAAGGGAACTTTCTCAAAACACATCTGAAGTTAACCAGTCTCAGAAATGGTAGAGCTCATAGTTTTCCCTAAGTCTTCTCTCCTTAGTTTGAAGGACTTCTCCACTTTGGTCCTAGGCCAGGGACAGGGATGTGCTTACCATGACCTTCCAGAGGTATATCAAATGTCAAATGGCTTCTCCCTGATACAGTCTGCTGAAGCACTTGGCCTCTGTGGCACATTCAGGATGCCACCACTTATTTGGGACACATTTTCTTGCACAGGGCCACACAAGATGTATCACACTGTTCAGCTTTACACACATGGTGTGACCACCCTCTCTCTCCACTTTGTGTCTCTGAAGGCAGGGTAGGTGTGCTGAAAACTCCAGAGAAACAAGAGATCTGCAGCTGGTATGTGCAGAGCTTGGACAGCTGGCATGAGTGAAAAGCTTGGCAGTCTGAAGCTTTTCCCTGGAAGGTCTCATTTCCATGTTTGCTTGTTACTCATTAGATCAAATTTATATCCTGTAGCACAAATATCAGAAATGGTCTGTACACTGGAATGACTGACTGGCATCCATCACACAGGAAGTCAGGCCAAACTGTTGGTAATCCCTTTATGAACCTCTTTCCTGATCCTTGCTGGCCTCTTGGCATTGCTTTTATAAATGTGTCATGGCTGCAGCTCAGTCACTGATGATCTAATTCAGTTAGGCATCTGCTTGAACTACCAGAAGTTCCAAAAATATGGAAGAAAAACTGCCTTCCTCAAGTATCTTGTGGTCTAATGTATGATAGTGAGGGCTTAGACACCTGGCTGCATTTCACAATGGGCTTCTTGAAAGGTATAATAACTTAGCCAATGTAATTTGCAAGAGTTCAGAAATAGCATTGAATGCAATAAAGAAAGGATATCAGCTTGGTGTCTTGTCCCCCAAAGATCTGGAAAAGGAAACTTTTTCTTTCCTACCAGACTATCCAAATTCCCCAGATGCTTCACGTTCCCACTCCAGTGTGTTCAGCTGAGAATTCAGAACTCATTACATATTTTTCTGGTTATGCCCATTTTCTTATAACAATTTCTTTTGCATACCTTTTAGGATGTGGATTTTATATTAATTCCTATGGTAATAAGAATCTATGAAAAGTCTTTCCAGGAGGGCAAAATGGATCCCAAGTTATTATGTCTGCTTAGTTATTGCTTCTTTTCCCAATTATTGTTTCCAAGTAAAACTTGCCAGTTTATGCCTTCTGACCCAGATGTAATTATAGCCTGGCTGTCTAATAAGAGATGGTTTAGTGCCAGCAACTGGGAAACCTCCTGTGTAGAGACATAAGGAGATCATTACTTGCAGTTTCTCTTACTGGGTTTGGGTCCTATTTAAATAATGAGAAAACAGCTGTCTGTCTCCAGAAGAGTACTATGAATGGCTGCCTGATGTGGTTTTGGGTGGGATAGGCCTAATTTTCCTTCAGTAACTGGAAGAGTGCTGTGTTTAGGCTATAATATGAGAATAATGTTGATAATACACTGATGTTTCTAGTTGTTGCCAAGCAGTGCTTATACCACACCAAGGACTTTTCAGCTTCTCATGCCCTGCCTGTGACAAGGCTGGAGAAGCACAAAAAAGTGGGAGGAGACACAGCTAGGACAGCTGACCCAGGCTGGCCAAAGGGATATTCCAGACCATGAGACATCATGCTTAAAACTGGAGGTAAAGCGGGTCGGAGGCTACTACAGAGGGACTGGCTGGGCATCAGTTGGCAGGTGACAGGGAGTTGTTTTATATACTGTAATAATTTTATTATTATTACAATTATGATTATTTTCTTCCTTTCTATCCTGTTAAACTCTCTCACCTCAACCAGTGTGTTTTCTTACTTTTACTCTTTGATCCCCCATTCCACTTGAGGGGATTGAGTGAGGGGTGGGTGATGCTGGGCTGGCAGCCGACAAACCATGACATGGCCTTTGAGTGAAATGTTTGGTGCTGGTTTTATGCTTTTTTGCAGCAGCAGCAGCATGCTGCCTCAGTGTGGCCTGATAAGACCTCTGATGTATCCAAGTTGGAGACGAGAAACAGCAAACGTAACAATTTTACTGGGCTCTTTGTTAGGATTTTCTATGGAGCTTTCCAGTGCTCAGGGAGGTCCCAACCCATGTGAGATGCAGGAGTGACTTCCTGCTACTCTTTCTGAGGCTGGAGCTTCTCCCCTTCTAGAAGCCATGCCAGATGTCTGCTGATGCTGGAGCCATGGCAAACCTTATTTCTCCATGCTGAGCACTGTCAGAAAGGTGATGCAGGGTAGAGTTGAAAATTATCACCTGAACATCCATGGGTTGTGTGCAAGCTTCTAAGAAGTGAAAGGGCTGCCACTCCATCTATTGCACTACCTGTCCTGTGGGAAGGTCTCCCTGATTGTGCTTTGCTTGGTGGCACAAAGCTTGTTGGTGTTATCCCTGCCTCTGGGTCACAGCAGCAATCCTGAGTTTAGTGTCTATAACATATCTGTGCCTTCCACTTCCCAGAAAGTGGTAGTGACATTAACACTTGTTAGTAACATTTATTTGTAGTCTCTGTGGTTAAAGCAAAGGACAATCAAAAATAGGACCTTTCCATGCAGCTTTTATACTGCTTCAGGGGCTGGACTCTCCACTTCCCTCTCCATGAGAGGGTAAGGTATTGGCAGTGATGGAAGCAGTCCTTCGGCATTTTGGGCACTGTGTGCAACATGTTCTGGAATGATCAGCCCTATATACACAAGAAATATCCTTGCACTGTCACCAGTATTGATGCAACCTGTCAAAAAGACGCACCTCACAAAGCAGTGCAGTGCTGGGCATGTACACAGTGATAGGTTATGTCGGTGAGAGGAGCAAGACGACGATCCAATGTGGTTCATAAATCAAGCTCCTTTATTGTCAGACAGTGCACATACTTATACTACCTTACGTGCTCAAAATATTATTCACTTACAGAAGTTTCACACGGGATCTTTCTCTAATCTAATTAAAACACAAACTGGTCTCAGAAGGCAATAACATCAACAGTTTCTTCTGCCAAGCTAATCTCTAGACACCTGCACCTTGTTTACAGCTCTCATGTCTCCCTTTCCCACAGTTGGTTTGAGAACAGCCTTGAGCAGAGGCCTAACACTTGTCTATGGAGTCTGGATTGCTCACTTATACCTTATGTCTGTGCAGCCAGAAATGGCCATTTCCCAACAAGGTTACACACCTTCTTTCAAGGGCTGTGGTATATCCCGCCCACCTTTCCCAGGGATCCCTTCTTCTCCAGGACACAGCCTTCCCACCATGGCTATCTTCTTGCCCTGGCCCAGCTGCACATCAGCGTGTGTCCTCCTGACAGATCCAGCAGCACTCCTGCTGCTGAGCAAAGCAGATGTACCTCCTGCATGGTCTGTGTGTTCTGGGGCCGCAAGGCATCGTGGAAGCACCACAGCCTCTATGCTGACCCCCCACACTGGGCACAGCAAGCTGCCAGGTCTCTGCTCTCTGGGCTTACAAGGAAGGCTGTGATGGATGGATGCTGGGGCATGATAGATGCATCTGGGAAGAATGCATCCAGAAAAGAATGCATCCAGGGAAGAATGCATCCAGAAAAGAATGCATCCAGAAAAGAATGCATCCAGAAAAGAATGCATCCAGGGGTGACCTCATGCTGCAGCCACCCGGTCAAGTAGCTTTGCTAAGCTGGGGCTGGGAGCTGGGCTGTGCTGCAAAGCTCACAGCAGTGCACTGGTGAGCAGTGTTATACAAAATATCACAGCCTACAACAGTTCAGTACAATCAAGCAATTAGCAGCTCATAAAGGACTGTGTAAACCCATAAAACTGTTGGACTAATAATGCAGACGTTTGTGGCCTAAAGGAACTAAGTGATGGTAAATGAGGTAAGGTATTATGCTCCAGTCCATTGTTACCCTAGTTTGTAAGCTTGCAGGCATCAAGTCTGATACTGGTGAAAATGGAGTTGCCTGTATTTGAGAGGCTGCACTTTAATTTTCGGCAGAGGTACAAAACCCATAAAGCAAAAGCAATCGGCAATTAGGAATATTTTTCTGAACATTTAGATTTACTCACAGCAGTAGAAAATTAAGTGCCCATCACTGTGATTTTGGCACTCAGTGCTGGATCAGTTCCTGATGCTAAGGAGCAAAGATACTTTACAGCACCAAAGTTCCATCTTCTACATCAGGTTAGTGAAATTACCCCGAACTGGAATAGGTACCTTTGCAAAGAAGGAGATTGAGAGGAGAGTTTCTTTGCAAGAGCCTCTGCTTGCAAAGTCACTGAATGTGTGTGAACTGAAGGTCATGCCTATTCCATATATAATCTTAGTATGTGAATGATAAAGAAAATATTAGTCCTCAGGTTATGATTTTCTTGATAAATTAAGCTTGCTTAAACTGCCCATTTCCTGAGTAGTGTCTGATGATGAATATTCACATGCTACAGATTCAGTTTCCACTAATACAATTGTTTTGTGTCACTGGAGTTTCATTTCACAGCAGGTGTATCTTCCTTGATGTCACAGGGACCTGACTGTGTGGACACAGGAGAGTGGCTTCAAGTGCTGAATTTGTTGTCAATACATTTGTTGTCATGAGTTGTCATACATGTAAATGTGCTTTCTTTTTTCTGCTGTGAAAAAAACTACAAGCACCCAGATCTTGCCCTGAGCATGAGTGATGCTGGGTGGGAGGTGCTCAGCAAGCCTAGCCCACAGCCTCACCTGCTTTTTTCTCTTGCCTGATAACTGGGATGTCTCTGTATGAGCCATCCTTTGCAGCCATCCCCCTGGATTGCATTAAGAGGGTCACCTCTAGATGACTATTCTTAGTCTGCTCATGGGCTGTCCCCTGTGTTAGGGATCTTGTGTTCTTAGTCTGGATGTCTGGAGAAACTCCTAGAACATGGGATTCTGATGACCTGCTAAGAAAGGTGCTATTTAACACCTGTCATTCTTCTGCCATTTCTCCTGGACTATCCCATCCGCTCTTCATTCAGACTCAGCATTTCTGTAAAATAGGAATAAATTACAGTTATGGCATCTCTGCAAAGATGTCTGGAGATATTTAAGAACAGGCCAAACCAACATCTGGCAGAAGTGATTTAGGGAGCACGGAGTCCAGCCATCAGAGCAAAGGCTCAGCTACATGATCCTCAACATCTCTTTCAGTCCTAGCTCTATGGTCCATGCTTATATTGCTGCATCCAGATTTCTTCCTGATAGCACAAAAGCCCGAAAAACCTGAGTTGAGAGTAACCAAAACCTTCAAACTAGAATGTAGCAAATTAATTTTGTCAATAACATAATCAATTCTAACAGTGTCCTGATATTTTTATGCCTAGGATGATTTCCTAAATTCTTAAAATTGGCAATTTGAAGTATAGATATGGCATATAGGGTTCCACAATAACAGTAAATGAATACAGGCCTGCATCTGCATCTAGAGTCCCCTTTATGTGCTAATCATGTTCATTGACACCTGCACCCCTAAGGGCATGGAGGCAGTTCCCACTTGTTCCATTTTTTTCTTAACATTTAACAGCAACCAAAGCTGATGCAGGTAAATATTACAGTGGCATCTGAAGCCATAATTGAGGTATATTCCTTTGGTGAGGAATCCTTTGACAGATGGTCATTGGTCTCAACCAACCTAGCAAGAGTCTTCCTGCAGTGATGCTCTCCTCCCTGAAGAAATCAGAGTGAAAAGCTGAAGTTACTGGTATATTTGGCGTGAATGCCACATTCAGGTCCACACAACCAGCTTCTCACTGCAGATGTGGTAGATGAGTAGATTCCATGTGAATCCAAGCACAGCTTGTCCACATTGATAACCTTGGCCTCATTCACACCTCTGCTCACCACTTCACTAAACAGCCTGTGTACTGCAGAGGAAACCCAAGTAATCTGTCTTAACTTAGCACTGTGAGTTCCTTTATTGTAAGTGGAGAGAAAGGGGCCCAAGGAAACACAAGGAGAGGTTATGTCTTACGGCCATTCAGTCTTCTTCCTCCTTGGGCCAACAATTACTGGCCTGTAATGCCAATTGCTTCCAAGATCTGTTCCCTAGTGAGTATTTTAAGGCTTAACCTTTCATAGCAAAAGGTGTTTTTTAATGCAGAAGGTCCAGGAAGTTTCCTGAAGTTACTCTGGGAATTAATCCAAAAACAGGACAAATCCTGGCAAAAGGCCAACCCTGCCTTTGAGCCACCTGGGTTGGGCTGTTCTCAGGCAAGTGCTCTTAGTAAAGGTTTTCTCCTCAAATGGTGCTTTGCCTGCATGTAGCTATTTCAGGCTGTGGTCAAAGCTAAATTGGAAAGTTATGCTCTGAGAAACTTGACTTCACTCTAATTACATATTTAGTTACACCATTATTGGAATATTAGAAATATGTTTAAAAGTGGAACAACAGCCTGCACTTTATGTGCAGCTTGGTAGCTCCTATCCAGACAATGTTTATGTCTATGAGCACATAAAATACTTCCGAAGCCCAGAGGAAGCTTCCCCCAGACAAACCCGGTAAGAAGTGAGGTCCTTTACCCCAAATTCTTGCTGAAGAAGTGCAGCAACTTGTTTACCAGTGGGCATAAGGATTTGGATCACTGCAACGTATGTGACTGAGCAACCCATTTATGGTGACCTTTCCTGTGAATATGCCAGAAGGTTTGAAAATGGGTAGAAAAATATCCCTGTGAACTGTAGAACAGCTTCATGAGTTTCTTTGTGTATAACAGTAAGCCTGCCTGAGCTTTTGCACAGGTTTTTATCCTGATGACTGGAAACAGAAAAAAAAGAAGATTCAGTCTTTTTGTCCTGCAAGTGGATTATTTTTAGAAGACTTTATTCCAGCTACCATGATGGTATGGTTACTGGTTTTCTGTAAGATAGATACAAACTGTCAGTTACAGGCTAATGGAAAGCAGATGTTGTCCAGAAAAAAATTCCAGGTGCACACAGCCTGCAACACTGGACTTCCTACTGCTGTGCCAGAGCTGCCACATCTGCATGGAGCAGGGCACCCTCAGTCACAGGGCAGGAAAGAAAAGGGTTTTGTGTTACCTGTCATTTACTGATTTGGGAATTTTTGAGACCAGGCACTTGCAGACCTTGATCAAAGATGTTTTACTTCGTGTACATGAGAGCATTTTCAGAGCAGGCAGCAGGATCACAGCTGGAAGCATCACACACTGGCTCAGATTCGGACCTTGTAACTGCAGGTCTCCAGGGCCCTCCATTCCCTCCATCAACCTCCACAGCTGAATGGGGTTCACCTGGGAAACCAAAAGGCTTTACTTGCATTAAATACAACTGTGATTTTGTGTGCAACAAACATTTTGGTTAAAAACAAAAATTAACAGATTTTAGCACCTTCTTTAGCTACAAGTCCCTACTGTGACCAGCGTGAGGGAATGTGGGGTTTTTTCTCTCTAGGAAACTACAGTCAGACTCCTTGCAGTGCACCAGGTGTACCTGTCTCCTCCTGAGAACAGGGTAGAGGCTACACCAAACACTCAAAACCTTTGTTTCCCAGCGAAACCAGATCAGCATTTAAATGTTTCTTTTTATGCACCTACTCATTTACTGATGGCAGACTAAAATGTTTTAACATATTTAGAAGTATTGTCCCTTACTGAGACATCCTGCCCAGCACGTGCTGCTGCTGTGTGCTCTGTACTGATAGTGCATGCTGTTTTGCAGCACCCTCTGACAGCTGGCACACAGGAGCCCTGGAAAAGGTGGGAGGTTCTCTTTATGAGACTACCTCTGGTGCAGAATAAAACCATAGCAATGTATATCTATTTCTTTTCTTACTTTTGTAATAAGTAGCGGGACGCCTGCACAGCAGAACCTTGCTTTATTTCTGTAACTCAATGGGGTCTCCATGGATTGGCACTGAAATTGATTAGCCACTGTAATCTGGCATCATAATGTCATCACCAGGAGGTCCTTCTGTGCATATGCAAGGTCCATTACCCAAACACCCACCTCCTTCTGCTATGGCGGGTCTACCTAATAATGACTTTTTAATGAGTTTTTCCAGAGCTAAGGGTTTTTCTTTTAAATCCAGCATTTTAATGACCTTTTTTTATGGCATAATCAGATAGTCTCCTCTGACTGTTCCACTGCTTGTAGTGTTACAGTGCCTAATTGTGAATCTCAGTAGGAGAGAATAAGTGCTTTACCTCTTCAGGTACCTGGCTGTAGCTCTTAGAAACCTCATGGAAGACAAAGATAGGCATGTGCAAGGGAGAGCTCGAAAAATCAGGCAATATCCTGCCCAGTGCAGAGGGCTTCACCTCTGTAGCAGACAGAGCCCCAGCAGATGAGGGCGGGCAGGCAACAAAGGTCTCTGTGCAGCCACCCAGCCTGTGACTCTGAGTGCAGCATCGAGGCCAGCGTGCCTGGGCAGACATCTCCATTACACAGGGGGATTTTGAGCGGATGAGCTGCCAGACTGTTCTAAGCTGCCACCAGCTGCCACTATCTTGTTTCATAACTTACTTAATTTCCTTTTTTTTCCCCTCAAAATTGCTTTCCCTCCCTCTTAGAGTGAGGATTAGCAAGTTGTTCACTTTCCCATTTATGAATGTGATTTTAATCACAAGCCTTTTTATATGAATGACAAACGCTTCTGCAGAGAGGGAGAATTGGTTTTAAATCCTTGTTTTGCACAACATTCTGAGCAAAACGAATCTTTGCCAGTTTTTCTTCAACTCATCTGTCATACCATCTCTATCCAAATCCCTCTGCTCAGAGGGAGGCCTCAGGTCCCATTTTTGGTACTGTTTTCAGACATTGCAGGCTATTGGTGCCTTGCTGTGCTAGCCCAGATTTGCAGGGGAACGCTTTGAGAGGCTGAGAAGCCAGGCTGAACCTCTGGCTGTTGGTGGGACACACAAATGCTTAGGAACAGCATCTTCCTATGGGTCCCTGAGAGGGTAAAGGGGCTCTCTCAGCCCTATCCTGGCCTTTTGGCCTGGGGCAGCCCTGTCTGTGCTGCTAGGTGCAGGGCATCTGCTGACAGCACTCCTGTTCACCTCCGCCTCTTGCGCCCATTGAGAGGTCCTCAGGTGAATGTGCAGCAAACCTTTCAGTTCCAGCCCCTGGCTTTTCTTTATCTATCAGTAGCATTGCCTTTCTGGGTTTAATTTTTCATCTTTCTTAAGTCTGATTTGTTTCTTTAACACAAGGCTTTGTGGCTGGCTCAGAACAGAAAGCATTCAGGGTTTTCCTGTGAATTTGCTGGTCCAGTTATTTTGTCTGCTGTTGAATCTGCATCTGCTGCTTCCTTTGCTCAACAGCCCACCCCTCAGCTGCTCTCTGCCCAGCCACCTCCAGCTCTGCCACCTCCAGCTCTGTGCAACAGCATCTGAAACCCTCTCTGAGCAGAGATTAACATGTATTTGCTTGATGTGATGTTCATAGCTGTGACAGGCTCTTTGCACAGCCACAGCACTCTGGCCTAGGGCACAAATGACACAACCTTTACAATGTCAGAGACTTTCTCCCCCAGAGAGCCATGCAGAGGATGTGCAGCACAGCACACACCTGTGCATCCTGCTCCCTGGATGAGGCTGTTGCAGGCTCAGCACTGACTACTTTCAGCATAGGGTGGCTCTGTGGTGGTGCCTTTGCAGTGGCTGCTCCTGTCTGATGGGGTGGATCATCTGCACACAGGGATGGCTGTGCCCCTTCCTTTCTGGGCTTTATTTTATCTCATGACACAGTGCTCTGTTCATGCTCCCAAAAGGGACTGAATCTGTGTTTCTCTACCAGCTTCCCCCAGGCACTGTGGGCACCAGGTTGTGGGAGGGACAGGGAAGTCTGCTGGGGACACTGGAAGGCTGAGCTGGGAGGGCATCCAGACAGTGCCTTTTTTGTCCATGGGCTGTGCCATTAGGCATAAGCACCCAATTTTTATTTTCACAGGAGGAAAAATCTTCAGTGGGGTAAATGGTGACAGCAGGAGAGCTTTCTGGTAGCAGACAAGGTGCTGTCAAATTCAGCTGAGAAGATCAGGGTTTGGGGTTAAGGTGCCACATTCCCCTTCAGGCATCAGGATCTCTTTTAGTATCTGTCCCAACATCCCAGGATGGGTTTGGCCCTTCACATTTGTGGCTTCTTCAAAACTGAAGTGCAGCTTTCCCGGTGTTTCAGTGCTGGTCTTATTTTCTTTACTATGGCCAAATCTAACCACTCTTTATAAAATAAATTTCCATTCTTGATAAATACACAAAGATAAGAGATTTGCTTTGGCCATTGTGTCTGAAAGCTTTCACAATTCAGCTCAGTAAAATGAGGATTGTTTGGGCTAGAACAGCCCAAAACACGCTTTTCCAGCTCTATTGAAGAGAATATTTTTAAATGAGGCCTTTCTTTTGTCTTGACATCTGCTCAGCTCCCAGGTTTAATAATAAGTGAGAACAGGAGTTCTCATGAAACAAAAGTACAAAAAAACCCCCCAGACCTTCATTTTTAAACCAATGTTCAGACAGGTTTTGGCAGTGAGGAGCCAGCTGGTCCCCTTGGAAGCGAGGACAGTTTTAGTGCAGTGAGGCCATCAGGTGATGGTGGCTTTTCAGGCTGAGTCGAGTCAACCGTGTGTCATCTGGGGGTGTCACTGCAGGAGCAAGAGCACAAGTTGTCAATCCCTGTCTTTTCACATCCTTCTGCTCCTGCTCCTTGTCTCTTTTCTTCTCCCAGCTGTGTACAAAAGGGTGTTTTCTGTGCCCTGACCCCCTGTCCCAAAACACTTTTCTCCCGTTTGCCCCCTGTCCTCCACTCACTGTCTGCCAATGCCTTCACCCACTTGTTTCCTCCCCACAGCACTCCCCACACCCCACTGCCCCTCCTCGCTCCCCATGCAGCCCCTGTGCTCCCTGGGGAATGTGGCTGAGTATGTCATAGTTTTGAGGAGAATCATTCCAGGACAGGAATGTATGAGAATGGATCTGCACTGGAATCATCTGCAGCAATGACAGCACCTTTTGTTTCTCCCATGAGCACATTAACTTTATCAGCCGTTAGACCTTGAAATTGCATTCTACCCTTAAATGTACTGTTGGGAAATGAATTCAGCTGAGTAAACTGCAGCTCTCTTCTAATGTATATAGGCTTAGGCCAGCTGGTATTTAAATTTTTTTTTAACATACACTTTCTTATAAGCCACAAAGCGTGTGTGTGCAGCTCAGAAAGGAAATAAAGAAGGACTCTGCTGCAAGGAGATCATTTGCAAATATTGAGCGAGTGCATATGAATTTTGCAGTGTAATTAGTATGATGAAGTCTGTATTTACTCAAGGAAGTTCGTTTGGCAAATGTGTGTTTGAGAGATGTGTCTGTAGGAATTGTACTGAAAGATCTGGTTCTGTCTGGCTTCTGAAATGAATCCTCTACTCCATCCATCCTGACGAACAACCCTGAGGTGCAGAACTCCTTGCAGTACAAAGTAATTAATTTTTTAATATTAGCTTCCTGAGTGCATATATTCAAACCCTATAATCCATGCCACAAGTGTATAGTAAAATCCATCAAGACCATGTTCTTTAAAGAAGGTAAATCTGAAAGACTTGGCATAAATGTCACACATTAAAAGCACAAAAGAAATAAGGGGACACAGCTTAAACAGCCGAAAGAGAGTACAGCATCTCTTCCCCAAAAGTGCAGTGTTTTCCTTCTCACACCTCTCTTCCCATTTAAAACACAGATGTAAACTAGCATTAGAGAATTAGAAATACAGTTGCATGTAGGTCTTCATGACCACACAGATGATAACTTTGGGTCCCACGCTGAGCAGATCTTAGATTCACACCCTCCTGCTGTGCCTGTTACATGAACTGAGGAACTTCAGTTCTAAATAATTTGATTAGTAAAAATCAGGGTAGATTTTAAGAAACTCATTAAAAGAATTTAACCAGATTTTTATATTAGGTAACGTGTATGTAACTGTAGTCAGGTTTGAATATTAGAAAAAAAGTCATGTTCATATGTTGTTGGTTTCTGGGCTGGGTCTGTGGAAAACACTGTAAGTGCTTTTGGATATTAATGAAGTGTACAGCAGCAGTGAACATCACACATTAATGCTGATTAAATGCTCATAAAAGCTCATTAAATAGCGATAGAAACTACTGCGCTGAGTAGTACAAACAGAATATGTGTGTATGTTTATAAAGTCTCTGGAATGCTTTCTTCAATATTGTTTCTGATCCCAAGAAAAAATGTAACTTGGAAAAGATTCAAGAAAGAATAATAAAATCAGAGATTTGGCGAGATATTTGAAAAGAGGATACAAAGCCAGGAAATTGTTATCTTGGAGAGAAAGACAAGGTAGTGAGAACTTGATTGATTATGATGGGTATAGCACAGATCAATCAGTCCTCTTAACTGTATTTTTTAATTAAGGAAGAGAATGATGCTTACATGAAAGGACAGTAAAACTGTAAGCAATGAAAAGACTCCCACAGGAAGTTTATAGTGGACAGTGCTGGAAGAGGTCATCTGAGCAGGCATCAGGGCAAGATTTGAGCAAATGTGCATCACACAGAAAGAACAGGTGATGTGTTCTCAGACAGCACCATGGGAACACTCACTCTCCCAAAAATGGGTGCAGCAATAAGCAAAGAGGAGTGAAAACCAATCCTGCGATGGTCTTTGTGGCAGTCATGCCCATGGTATTGTAGATTGAAAAGTGTAAATACATTCCAGGGTGGGAGGCCAGAGGTAATATTGTGGTCATAGAACCAGACTTGCTGAAAGTAAACTCCTCCACTCCACATCCACACAGGATTTAGATGTGTGATGCCTTTCATTTGGAGTCAGTAGCAATTCTAGCTATATCATATACACAACAGTTTAAGATTACTGAAAATACATGAGGTGCACACTGATTATTATGTTGATGTGTATTCATAGACTGCTTGTAACATGCCCTCCTTTCATGTCACATAAAGTCTCTGCTCACCTGCAGTCTCAGTTTACACTGCCACTAACTTAACAGAATACTTGTGACATAATTACTCTAATTAATGACCTTAACAGACAGTCAAAACTTCTTCATGAAGTTATTTTTAGAATGTTGGTTTTGAGTAATTGTGTTGTTGTTATTGTGGCAAATTTCTTAATTATCAGACAACATGCTAGTTTAAACAAGGCTCTGCTTGTCTCTGGGAATAAGATTCTTAATCTATAGTTAACTAAAACAACACTTTTTTTAGCTGTGGTTTTCAGACCCATATTGTATTTTTAAATATGCCTTCAGCAGGATGGTGTTATCTTTTCATTTTTCTCTGGCAGTGTCAATTCCACTCAGTCCCTGTCTCCAGTGGCTGCCAGTGCCCCCCTTTTTACTGCTTCATCTGAGGGCACAATTAAACCTCATCTCCACCTGTGGCCCTGGGTTTGTCCCTACCCAGACACTGGAAGATACCATTGCTGAAGCTCTTTCTGGCAAAACTTGAAGCTTTGTTTCTTCCTGTTTTACCCTGGTTCCTGCTTCTGCCTTTGACTTGCTCCAACACCTGGTCCAGTGTGAGCTTCTTGTCTTCTCTATCTCTAATATCTGATCATGCCCTTGACCTGTCCTCTGCTCTGGTGTGCTCGCTGTTTTTCTTGTCCAATCCCCAGCCTGGACTTCCTGCCCATCCCTGGATTCAGTGCAGCTTTTGTGGTGATTTTGGTTGTGCCACTGCAGCACAGTGTCCTAGATCTCAGGCATGAGCCCAGCCTTGCTATAAGGACCAAGACAACCTGGCAGCAAACTGAACATCCACAGCAGCCCAGGGATCTCAGCCTAGTGTGTGTTTTCCCAGCACCATCTGGCAGCCCCAGACTAAGACCCTTCCCAGCTCTCAGCTTCCTCTCCCCTGGAGAGGATGATGCTGAGGTTTTCTGCAGTGGATCTTTGTGGTGTTTCCAGAACTTGCTCTCTCCATCCCCTGGTACCTGTCTTCAGTGAGGACACCTGCAGCCTCCAGGGAGGCCTGCTCCAGGGAGTGCCTGCTCCTACTTTCATCTCTCAGATGTCCTCCCAAGATGAACACTGGATTAACTGATGGCACCTTGGGCTAGCTGCTGAGGCATGACAGCCTCATTAAAGAGGGGTCCTTTATACCCACCCAGACGATGCACTGCCGTTTGCAACAGTTTTAACATGCCAGAATTATTCTGTTAGAGAGGAAAGAGAAGAGAGTACCCAGTGTTACAGCTACACCTGTGGAAGGTACCAGTATTCCATCTGCTATTCCCTCTTTAGGCTGATTAATTCTGTACAAAAAAAGCCTGTGGAAAGCAGAGATTCATATCAGATCTATGCACAAAAACCAAGATATTTACCAATCCCTTGATCCTCAACTAATTCTTAGCCTATACCAAGTCTAGGAGCCCTTTGACAGCTGTGATGGTGTTCTCTGAAGGTAAGAAAGACAGTTGTGTGGGCTGAATGACTTGTTCCATGAAGTCTCTGTCAGGAGGCAATTAGTTAAGCTATTCAGATGTCTAGCTCTTAGATATCTTATTCCTATTGGTATTGATGCAAACTGAGTGCTTAAGTAGCTTATTATGTCAATTGTTTTCAACAGGTTTGGGGAAAAGTAATAAAAAAATATATACCGCTTTTTTTTCTTTCCTGAAACCTACCCAAATCCATATTTGTTAATGAAAACATTCAATTTTAAAGTGATAAAAACTGGAAAAAATTCCAAAAGAGAAAATCATCTGCAAAAATGTGTTTGTGTGAGAAAATCCTTTTTTTCTAAGATAGTTCTAATGCCCTTTTTCCCCTGAAAGTATGATCCTTTCTGTGCAAATTTTTGAAATAAAAGGAATCCTGAATTGAGAATCCAATGCATGGTGATTTGACAAAGGGAGAAGGGATATGCAAATGCAAAATAAATAGATGTAATTAAATTTATGCAAGTCTTTGCAGTGCCAAGAAAAGAAAGGAAAAAGTTCTTATATTGGACCGATGCTAGAATGAGTTTTGTAATATTTTGGCTCTGTAGTTTTTATCCCTTTGGAGCAATAAAGCTCAAAAGAAAGTCCAGAACTTGAAAAAGGAAAACAAACTCCCAAGGATACACGCAGGCAATCTGAAAAATCTGATTGCTTCTGCAGGACCTTCCTTTGCCTCCTGCAAATGCAGTTTGCAGAGACATCCTCTCTGTGCATGCTGCACTTTCTTCAACATCATCTGCTCATATTTCTAAATCATCTCTGGTCCCTTCATGTTACATCTTCTGTGGAACCCAAACTCTGCACCAGGCAGGGCAGGAGACCCAGGGATGCCCTCCAGCCTCAAGGCAAGCCCTCAGCACCCCAGGCATCCCAGGTACCTCCCTGGTCCTGGACAGCAGCTCCAGCGAGTCCCTTGCCTCCCATGTTCCAGCTGCCTGCCTGGAAATCGTACCTAAGTGGAAAGGAGACTGAGAAGGACAGAGAATTGGGCTGAGGTCCAGGATACCCATTTGTGGAGCTGTTGTCACATTAACCTCCCTCCAAAGCCAGGAGTTTGCTTCCTTTTGCTTTCGCCAAAATAGTTCATGAGGCTTTTAAAATGCGTCCTGCATTTTATCCTGGCAGCCTATAGAGCACACCTGAAAGATGGCATGAGAAAATAGGATACATGAGGAGGTGCTAACAGTTTTATTGGGCCTTAATGACAGGGGGGAAATGTTAAAGCTGCTGGAAGACAGAGATTTCTTTTTCCCCAAGTGTATCAACATGCTCCTCCCAGGCACTGTGTGGAGGTGTGCAGCCCTTGGCTGGTCTGCACACAAAAATGACGCTGAGAACCCTCCAGTGGGGCCCTGCAGAAGAAGCTCAGGCAGCAGTGTGGTGTGCTCCTACTGTCCCATGTGCAGCAGCTCATGTGACACCACCCGTGCCTGCTCGGCTGAGCACAGCCTCAGTACAAGTGAAGCACCCCAGCAGAGGTACTGCAGGCTCCTCCTAATTGCCTGCAGACTGCCTGCCTTCTGGGAATTCTTGTTTTACAAGTTTCAAAGAAAACAAACCCTCCACCAAACCAGCTCTCCGGAGAGTCTGGCATGCTGTCAGTCCTGAAATGTCTGCAGGCTTTTAGTCCTGTCTGAGAGTGTGTGTGTGCAGATGATTATTCTGTATTTCAAGTTTACAAGCATGCACATGCCTCTCCCTTGACGTGTAAGTTAGTCACATCGGTTCTCCTCCCATGTAGAAGCACAAGTACTCAGAGTCAACAGCTCTATCTGCAAAAACCAGGTATTTTTTATACAATATTTTATAGTATTACACACAATATACAGGCACACACACAGTGGACAATCTATTGCATTTCATCATTCATAACTAACCGTATTTTCCTAGAGAGACATCTGACCTGCACATGACATAATCCTCAGTGCAGCCATGGTACAGCAAGCCCAAGAGATAGAGTTATCTTGAGGCTCAATAATGAAAGGTTTGAAGTAGAACAAAAATGCTGTTGCTTTAGCAAGTGAAACATGCTCTGTGTAGCACGTGCCTGCTTATGTCATGGCCTTGGCCAGGCACAGACACAGCTGCCACTGATTCTGTACCTTATATTAACAAATTGAACACCGACCTTCCAGCTGCTAAGGAGAATGAAATATTACACTGTGAAGGAAACTCAAAGGCTTCTGAGGGCAGGACACATAAAGGCAAATAGTTCCAAGGACTGTACAAAGAATTTCTGTTTTCCCCTTCTGGTTACAGTAGCCCCAGTAAACTTGCTTGTTAGAAAGGTTATTTCTTCTAATATGCAGTTAATGGTCCTCTGCTTGACATGCTCTTGCACTGTCTTGTGATTTATGAACCAATTGCATTTTAGGCAATGAAATTTTGACATGTGACATGGGATGTATGGAGCTGCTCCCAACTGCCCTTGGGGCAGTCTGGAGCCTGGCTGTTGCCAAAAGTTTCAAATGGGTGCATCCTTTCCTTGGCAATCCCTTTCATGCTATGTGATATCTTTATGGGCATTAGCTACTTGGGATGCATAAACTTCAGTTTATTATTTTCAGTAGCAACTGATATTTTCAAAGATGCTAAGAAGGAGATCATTAGTTCTGAAGTTGTGGTATGAGTGACTGACATGCAAATCAGCCCTTAATATGGTTCATCCACCTCTCTGAAGATATCTCAGCATCAGTAAGCCCCCAGGGGACACACAGCCACTCCGTCTACCCCCATAGCCTGAGGGCTGGCATTTTGGCATTCACTCCAAGGTGGCAACCCTCAGCACTGCTGGAACAGCCCCTGGGGTTGGCAAGGTAATTTATGGCAACCATCGAGTTTCCTCATTTGCAGCTAAGACATGGCCAGCACTGCCCTGCAGCAGCAGGGTGTGGCACAGGCAGCCACATACCTCTTCACCTCCTGCCACTCACCATCTGGGGTCTTTCATGCTGCCCACAGAATCAGGAGAGGGTGAGCCAGTGTAAAACTTCAGGAATAGCCTAATAGGCTCTGATAAATGAGAGAATGGTACAGCTTTACCTCATCCACCAAGCCATCCCCATCCTTCAGAAAGGCAGCGCATTTACTACTGCCTTTTGAAGCCTGGTGAGCTTCTTGAGTGTGACTGGTGACCTTGGATGCACTGATCATGAAGGATTTACACAGCTGACCTGATTTTCCAAATTAGTGAAAATTGACATTAGTATCCACAGCAGTGGCAGTTTATGGATGCAAGATCACTTCTTTATCCACAGACATACAGAAATCACTCTTCTGCCTTTGACCAGAGGTTTCTCTGAGCACCTGGAACTTATTTAATACCTGATAAATGATTTGCAGACTGTTTGGTAAATTCAGATAACGCCAGGAGAGAGCTCTCCCTCAAACATATTTTTTGCTCCTCTCCATGTACAATCCAGATTTGGGGCCATGTGTGTCACTTCACTGTGTAAAATAGTCTGAGCTGTTGATGAACCTAATAAATCTAAGATTTTCTCATTGCATTTCTTAAAGCAAATATTTCATGATTGGTGTTGTTATTACAGAATATTCCAACAGTTCCACTTTTCAGTAGGGATCACATTAAAAACAAGAACTCTGAGAAATCATATTGTCCTGGTACTCCTGGTACTTGAAAACTTTCAAGAGTCATGCAGAAGGAAGTTTCCTTAGAAAGTGTGCAGATAAAATTTTTTGCATGGGAATACCAGCATAGAACAGATGATGGCTGAAAATTTCTTTCTGATGGTAAGGCTTCTTGCTTACAGGGCTTTCTCTGGATAATTAGAGGCTTGTTTTTGTTCTAACTTTAAAGAACTTTATAAGCGAGGGAGGGACTCAGAAGACCTGGAAACTTTCATATACATTCATTTCATGATCTATAATCATGTGTGTCTGCTCCAAATGAGAAGCTAGCAATTCTGTGAGTAAAACAAATGAGTTTTGAACAATAAATCACCTCTTCAGTAGTCACTGGGTATGACACTTTCTAAAATATTTCAAACCATAACTCAAAGAGATGTGCAGGCAGTTCTCCACTTTAGTGAGTTTTCCTAATTTTGGTGCCATTTAAAACCTAGTCTCTGCCACAGGGCTCTCTGAGAAAGGGCAAAGGAAGAGAGTCAGTGGGGGAAGCTGCAGCACTGCTGGACATTGGCTCTGGTGGCACTCACTGGACCCCATGCATCACTCTCAGAGGGACTTTTGCAAACAAGAAGCCTCAAAGAGCACTTTCTTACCATGGTGGCATTTGCATAGCCTCTGTCTTGGAGAGCTTGAGCTGTCATTTAAAAAACCTTTCCATGCTCATTTGCTTGTTGTTTGGGGTCTGTTGCTGAGGGAACTCAGCAAGGAAAATGAGGTGAATAAATTAAGCTTCATTAATAACAGATGATCCCCATTATCCGTACAAAATAAAAAGACTGAGTCGTTTAGCTGATGCAATAGATGCTGTTGAAATCACCCCTATAAGCAGTAAGGTTTAGAAAACTGCAAGTAGTGCAAGTTATTCTACATTTTAATAGTGTATCTTTTTGTGTAATTGGAAACTGGAAGGCAAAGAGCACAGCAGAAACCCAATTTTTGCAGGGTGAGCAGTAATGAAACAAAACCAATTTCTTCTGTGTTCACGATATAAAAATTACCAAAATGAGATTTCCCAGTCTACCAGAAATAGTAAGAAATGAAGAAGCGGGGGAGGGGAATTATCTAACTTTGAAAGAAAAAGAAACAAATGGAGAAATAGCCTCATACTGTGGTAGAACCTGGTTTTGCCTTGAGAAAGAGGCAAATTTGCTTCTGACTTTTACAGGAGCCAAACCTTAGTTCTCGTCACAGCTGCCTATGCTGAGCCCATGAAAATGTGTCTCCTTAACCACGTAGCTTTAGCTCATGCTCGGATTGATATCCTGCTTGAGAGCAGCCAGATTTGGGATTTCATTTAACAGAGAGAGAGAGACAGCAAATGTAGCCTATTCCATTACATGAAAAGGCTCCAAGTTCCAATGAAGCAGTAAAATCTTCATCTTGGACCTTCACAGAGACCCAGACCTCAGCCATCATCCCTCCTGTGTTAAGAGTAGAGATGGCAGCTTTGACAATCTACACTCCACATTCCAAATCCAAACCACATTAAATTTATGTTTAACAGGCAGTAAATTCATCATTATATCATGAGCACATGGTGCTAGAAAGAGCTGAGAAAAATGCAGCTCAGTCTGAGAGAACCAGTCTGTATGACAAGGGTGATGTGTGTCACTGACTCACCTGTTGGTGCTGGAGAATGGACCTACCCTCTGGATAAGGACTGACAGAGAAGCTGCAGATTCTCCCCCCATACATTATTTATGAAGATGGATTCACAGAAAATGCTGCAACATTGGAAAGCAAGGGTAAGATAACATGTGAGAAGAGAACAGTTGAAAATTCAGTGTCTGGAGGGGAAAGGACGTGGGAAGAGTAGGGAAAGGGAAAATAAAGGCCAAAATTGATGCAGTCATGTTGTCATAGTGAAGGGGGTTGAAGTTTCTGAAATATTAACAGTGACCATTTTCATAATAATTTTTTATGCTTATCAAGTAGGTGAATAAAACAAGTGACCAACAAACACGCCAACAAACACTGATAAAGTAAATAGTTAAGGAGAACATTTACAAATATATTTTGCCATGTTTTTACTTGAGTAACTAGATACAGCAGCCAAACTTAGGGACAAGGCACAGAGATAGCATGATGTGAATATGTTCTCTCTCTCTGTAATTAGACACTACCATCCTAAGCCCAGTTTCCTGAAAACTGCACTGTTATTTTCACTACATGATATGATACCTGGCTGTCACCAAAGTGCCCTTTTCTTCTGGAAGAACTGTACTGGTGAAATACATTCTTTTGCCTCTTTATAATCAACAGGTTTGAATTTTTACAGGGTGTGTTTTCTAAATCGATGATACTACAAATCAAGTTAGACTAACATAACCAAATAATAATCCAATAGCTATGAATACAGAAATATTGTGTATTTCTTACCACTTCTTAACTAATGTCTTTTTTTCATTGCTTATGACTAATTGTTGTTGTGTCAAAAGCAGTAGACAGGAAAATTGGTGTTTCTTCCAAACATATCATTACAGTCACTAAAGTAATGAGAAATACATCAGGTATTTTTAGGTCATAATTTTTTTGTCAGGGAAAATAGCAACCTTTTTGAATAAACTGAAAATCATTATTGCTTCCACTGGGATTCATACTGAATGCAATAATTATGGTGAATTCATTTGGTACTGACAAAGTTACAAAAAAGTAACTTCCTCCATGATATATTGCATGGGGCCAAGTTCCCTGGGCCAGAAACTTTTCTTTTGTCTCTGTCAAGCAGTCTGTCCCCTGATGGGGTGCCAGAGGGAGAATAAACTGGGTGGCAAGGGTACAAACCTCAGTTCCCAGCAACCCTCTGGGATTGACCTCCTAAGACCTGCACCCATGGGTCCCATATAGGAGAAGAATGGACACCCTGGGGCTGGGGGAGAAGCCCATGCCCTACTGCACGGCTTTGGGGCATCTTTGGGTGCAGTATTGCACACAGAGGGTGCTCAGGGGTTCCCTTTGCAAAGTAGCTTCATGTATGGATACATCCTCAGGAAATTAATCCACATTAACTAGAGGAAAGTGAGTAAAATACCTCATCAAAGCACAGCAGGCTGTGGTACACAGATGTTCACTAGACTTCCAATGAACCCAAGTATAGCTATCTTGTTTTCAGCCAGGACAGTGTCAGTGCAGTGTGAGAAATGTGGATATCAAGCACAGTGTTTGATTCCTCCTTCACATTCCTCAGTCACAGTATCAGCTTCAGGCTCTCCTCCCCTGACGTGTCCTGGTGACAAGCTGCCACCACTATTTGTGGGGCTGAGCAATTAGTCTTACTGGGGAATTTCTCTCGGTAGAAAACAAAGACTTCCCTCCTTTCATGCAGGCTTGCTTTTATTGTGAATCCATTAACCGATATAATTTTACATGTGGCTCTAAAACCAGCTGGGGAAGCACAGCTGAGAAGGTGAAGGGGAGCAGGAGTAGGAGTCTGAAGCCTGATAGGAATGTTTGAGCCGGTATTAGCATGGGAATGAATCTGTGGCACACGGAAATAAAACTGTGGCACATGGATTTCGCTTGCCTGTTTGCATCTTCTCCCTCACACTGTCCTTGTGATCCTCTGTGCTTTGAAGATGCCAAAATGGTCAGGTACTGTCCTAGTACAGATGCTGGACCTAATTTAAGGAGTGAGAAACATCCACAGAAGCAACATCTTGGATGCCTTCTCATAACTGTGGCTCACAGAACCACCAAAAAATACTTCCTTTTGTTTTTTAAATCTTGAAATTCAAGGGAAGGGGAGGGCAGATCCCTTCCTAACACCACCTCCACTTTCCTTGGTTGTTAAGACTATCATCTGCACAGCTGATTTGCCAGGAATAGTGATACCCCTGCCATCATTTCTCTACTTGAGCTCCTCTCACCAGTACTTTTTGATTTGTACTGAAATCTGTTTGTTTTTTACAGTCTTGCATAAAGGCAGTTCTGTTCCTCACAGCACACCAAAGTGAGTACTGTGTGAAACATGCCAGGTAGGAGTGAGCAATGTTGCCAGTCAAACATAGTTGAATGTTCAAAACTAGGAATTTTTAATTTTATATATAATTCCCAAAGACAGTCATAGGAGAACCAACATTTTCTGTTATTCTCCATTAATGAAATTATTTTTTTAGCTTTCTGTGGATTATTTTTACATTCTAAACTAGAAACTACTTGTCTGAAGTAGAGCAATAGGGCGGTGTGGTTTTTTGTTTGTTTGGCATTTTTAAGTAGAAAGAATTAAAAATATAAATCAATTTGGTTCATTATTTATTTAGAATAAATATCTTGGCATTGACTGCAAACAATCCTCAGATGTTTTTTTAAACTCATATCACAACCTTGTATTTTATTACTTTCAAAGTTTAATGGGGTAAAGTGAGGTTAACAAATATTGTTGAACTTGTCCAATAACTAATAGGCAATTCTGGAACAACAAAAAAGCTGGAAGACATGTTGAAAAATCCTGCAAGGTTTCTGCTAAAAAAAAAAAAAAGAAATAAAGAAAAAGAGACAAAAAAGAACCAATTGTGATGTAATAAAGAGGAACGTGTCTCCAGAGTCAACTTACCTAAAAATCAACATGCCTACAGTCATCTATAGTCATTCTATAGATGCAAACCACTAGCATGAATGTATCATCATGTTCCTCAAATGTATCATGGATCAAAACTCACTGTGATTTTTCTGAAGGCATTGAGTTTCTAAATGAGATGGTCATAACCAAAGTATTTCTGCTTACTTACTTTTTTTAGATCAAAGATTTGCCTCACAGAGTGGTACCCATTGCAGGGTAGAAGAGTGATCAGAAAATGAGGATGGTTTTTGCTACAGTAGGCAGATTTAAACAGAGCTACTGATTCAGCCTAATTTAGCAGAAAGGCAATTAATGTTTTAAATAATGAAATGTAATTGCAAATTGATTAATGGTCACTTCCATGAAGCCCTCTCTCTTTTATCTCAGTTCAGTATTTGGAAGCTCAAGACTCAATTTTTCTTTCTCTTCCATCAAAGGCCCATATTAAGGATTTCCTTTTGTGGTCACCAAATGGCTGTGTTTTGCAAACTCGTCTCCTCTGCTGCATTAGCCACAACACCTTCATGACCACTGGAGACTGGAGGAGCTTTCCCACCACCAGATCCAGCATAAAACCTCTGCATTCTTCAGTCAGCATTGAGCCCTAGGAGCCCTGATGATTGTTTCCATGAGCAGACTGGGATGCACAGGGGATTCTGCAGGTACAGTATCTGGGTATGGCAGAACACTTTGAAAGGTGACCTTGCAACTTTTTGTTTTAGTTTGGTTTTATACAGAACCGTCTGTGTTTTTATATATATAGGTCAGAAAAGTAAGTCTGTCTGCATCAGCCAGCACTCAGATCCCAGAAACATTGCTAAAGGATCAGCATCAGCCTATGAGAGCCAGATATCTGCTCAGATACCCTTAAATATGTGAATAACCTCAACTTCAACATTCCTTTGATGCACTAATTTCTGGCAGCTAATTGGGAAAAATGTGCACTGTGCAATGTGAAATGCTTGGAGGTGTTTCAAGACTTCCAGGAGTGAAACCTAAGGAGATTTAGACTCTTAAATGATATTGTAGCATCTGAAGATGTCACAGTCGTGCTGGGAATCAGCAAGACAAAATCAGTGGAAAAGATGGCTTCACATCACTTTGTGTGGTGTACAAAGACTGCCCTCAGAGCCTTGTAGCTGCACACCACCAATACTTGCCATTTGCTGTCATTCAGATATGGGTCTGTGCCCTCCCAGCAGGGATCAGGTTTTTGGTCTTCTGTCCATGGGTACATATGGGTTAAAAGACAACCACGGAATGCAAATCCATTGCCAACAGGCTGAAATCCACTGTGCAAGGATTGGCATCTCAGCTGGAGGTCATCAGAATGTACTTTGCTACCTACAATCAAGTGCCTTCATAGTTTCACAAAGGCATTGCACTAGAGAACATCTGGATGAAACCTTGGCACTGCTAAAGTCAACAAGAGCTTCGACTGTGATTTTCTAGGTCTTTATCCACAATACTGCTTCATTTTTTGAAGGTCAGC